>CM057847.1:48092360-48105479 GCA_030068395.1 Apalone spinifera
CACCGGGGTGCCTAGGCCCGGTGCCGGAAGAGGGTTCGGTTGCGTACACGGTACAGGGGACCCAGGCCCGGTACCAGACACGGCGTGGTCAGTGCTGGTGCTTGCACGGAGGCGGACGCCAGTTCCAGGAAGCTCGGTGCCGTAGTGGAGACCGGTGCCGCAGTAGACGCCACATGCGGTACTGGTGCTGCAGAGCGAGGTTCTGGCAAGGGGCTCAACTGGCGACTCGGCACCGCCAACTGCCGTGATGTGGTTGCGATCGGTATTGATCCCACATGGGATGGTCCTGATGCATAAGTCGCCTTAGCATGCCGATCCAGGCCATGCGGCGGCGAAGCCATAGTCAACTCGACCTCTGGTGAAGGCGACCTCGACCCTTCCGCCTCCACCGACAACGGAGGGGAGGTGGTGAGGCTGATGAGGTCCTGCACCACTTCAAAGGTGTCCGGCGTGGACGGGCGTTAAGGCGGCAGGCGCCCCAGACTATCCAGACCTTCTCGCCGACTGTGGCGCACCGTAGCGGATGCGTGCACCGGTGAGTTGTCACCGTGGTACCCGACCGAGGTAGTCTTTTCCGGCTTACCGCGGGACTTTTTCCTCTTCTTAGATGGTGGAGAGTCAGACCGGTGCTGGGATCTTGACACGGACGCTCGGTGCCGGTGAGGAGTATCACGCGTAGATGCCGGTGCACTACACACCGTAGGATGGCCAGGCGGCACCGGCTGCAGCGCTGTCTCCATGAGGAGAAGTTTCAGACAGGAAACTCTTTCCCTCCTGGTGCGAGGCTTAAAGGACTTACAGATCTTGCAGGCAACTGCGAGGTGGGCCTCACCCAGGCACTTTAGGCAACTGTCGTGAGGGTCGCCCTTGGGCATAAATTTCCCGCAGTCCACGCACGCCTTAAAGCCCTGCAGCCCTGGCATTCCTCACCCCCTGCGGGGGGCAAAGAACAAAGAACCTAACTATCTAACTAATAGAACTATTTACAGACTAAGTAGAAGAACGGGAACCATTAACTAACTAGAGAGAGATAGAGACGCTCCAACGACCGTCACGGCGGTAAGAAGGAACTGAGGTGGGGCAGCGCCGGCAGGGGTACTTATGCCCCGCCATGGCGGCGCCACTCCAGGGGGCGTCCTGCCGGCGCTACGGGTACCGCTAGGGAAAATGCTCTGGAAGACACGGCGCACGCGGTGCACAAACCTACTTCGAATGGACATGAGCAACCACTTGAAGAACAAAGCTTCACTCACTTTTTCATATTCACATTTCTTCATCGTTTTTCTGTGCTTCAGTCCTTCACTTGAGGCTCGATCAGAGCATCACTTTTCTTACTCACTTCTTTTCCTCTTCCAGTCACCACCTGTAACTCACCCCACATTGAGTTCGGAAGCAATTTTTTGCATGGACTCGCCTTTTTCTAATCTCTTTTAAGGCTTCAAGTTTTTGTTCAATGGAAAGAACCACTTTTTTTCTTTTTTCACTTGCCACGTTCCTCAAACAATAAAATTATATTACAGTAAGGGGAAAATGCAACTGGAAAAATAAAACAGGATCACAGCACAAATACAAATCACTAGTGCAGAGGAACAAATGAAGCTACGCCCATGGCAGTATGTGACACATGGGCACGTAAATAGCACGTTGAATGGCTATGTCGGATAAAGCGGAATATCGGATAAGCGAAGGTCAGATAATCAGGACTCTACTGTAGGTTATTTTAGTAAACGAGTAGTCGATAAAAATTCTATTGACTACTCGATAGAGGGAGGCAGCCAGCTCAGTCCCGGCTCATGCCGGGACCAGACCCCACTGCGGCTCTGCAATTTAAAAGGCAGTAGGAGTAGGGTAGCCTGCCTCCTGGCTCCTACTGCATTTTAAACTGCAGTAAATTTGTAAATTGCAGTGGGGTTTGGATCCCCAACTCAGCATGACCAGGGACTAAGCTGGGCTGCCTGCCCAGCTGGCAGCAGCCCCTGTCCACAGCTGGCTGCCATGAAGCAGCCCATCTGCAGGGGGTCCCGACTGAGCAGCCTCTCCTGCCGCGCTTGCTGCTCTGATAAAGGCAGCAGCGTAGTGGGGCGGAGACAGCTTTTAAGCTCGCTCCCCTCAGCACTAGCTCCTGTTCCCCCTCCCGCCCCCCCAATATAGAGGTAGCAAGGGGGAGAGAAAATGTGATAAGCCTAGGCTTATTGGGTAGTTGATTAATCAACTACTCTCTTACTTCCCTAGTCGTGGGCATTTCTAACCAGCTAACCAGATTAGTTTTTTCCTTATTAGTCAATAATGGACAGTTTTGCTTTTAACAAAGAAGTTAAATAAAAAAAAATGTGAAGAATGCCAATGCTATCAAAAAAGTTAACAGGTAATTAAAAATGAATGCTCTCAAAACCCAGCTACAAGCCAACATGACTGTTTAGTACATATATAGCATACTGTTTATGTATAACTAGTATTACTCTACAGACTATAGACTTATCATGTTCAAATTTTACCATGTGCATGAAAGTCCTCTTTTGTTAAGAGTGGCTGCCCTATTGCAGGGTTACTCCTCCAGTTTCCATCTTTTCTCTCTCACACTGTTCAGAACCAAATGTAAAAATCCATGCTTATTTAATTTTCCCCTCAAAAGCTCCTTGACACTACATCTATAATTCAATTCATCCATGTAAACAGAATATTAATTAATCTACTCAAGTTTACTCCTACCAACAAAGGGGAAAGTATATTTATTTTTGTACTTGTTGACAGCTTTATAATTAATTGGGTAGCACTCAAAACACTCTAATGATAAGGCACATACAAAACTTTGAGCTCAGATTTAGGCAAAACTCAACAATACATCAATCCTCTAGAAATCTGCCATTAGCAACTAGCTGTACCTAAGGTGAGGTCTGTATGAATTCGCATAGATACTTTAGCCAACTCCTTTTTCACATATTTTCCAAGTGAATAACACCCCTCTAGCAGTCAAATCTCCAGAGAATCATAGTTGCTATTGCTGATGACTAATACCATAACTAAGGCAATTCCATCCTTTTTCTTACGTTTTACCTCCAAACTGGCAGGGCAAGTTCTTACAAAGAAACGTATTTTTCACAAAATAAGGCTTTGTTCTCTCCTGCTTATACAACTATTGGGTCATTCTATTCTAGAATAATGATTGCCCCAGGCACCTACTAGAGATGGTTATTCACTCTAAAAACATTAAAATCAATTATTGAAAAATCTCCAGTTTTTCATAGACCAGAAGGCACCATCATGATCATTAGACTGACCTTCTATATAATACTGGCCACACCCAAAAGGTCAAAATTATTCCTTGAGTAGATCTTGTAGAAGAAATATCCAATCTTGATTTAAAATTATTGGTGGCTGAAATTACCATGACACTTAGTAAAATGTTCAAATGTGCATTATCACACTCACTGTTTCCAGCCTAATTTGCAATTATTTGCTGAGCAATGTATTTGACTGGATCTTAAAAAAAAAAAAAAAAAAAAAAAAAAACACAACACACACACCACCCACATATATAAATAATCACTGTGGCTTGTAAACAGAGACATCACAAGTGAAACTAACTTCACATTGTAAATCCATTTAATCAAATCTATCTAAAAATCTCTATATTTTAAGTGTGCTTTTTCAGATTTTGAATTTAAAAATAAATCCAATTTAAAATGAGGTATGTTTCCTTCATTAATGTTTAAGATGTTTTGTAACACTTTGAGGATAGGCAAATGTTTTAAAATTTATGATAAAACAGCAGCCAGGAACATGACTGTATACGCTTTTGCTGTGTTGTCCTTAGAAAGAGGTATGGCAAGCAGTAAATATTAAGAATGATTCTTTAAATCAAGGAGTAATTCTCCATCCTTTGATGCAGATAAGAAAAATGTGTGTAAAGTGTACTGCTTTGTTGGAGACCCTAATTCATCCACAAAGGACAAAAATATCTACATAAATAAAGACAATAGCAAATATAATTGGTTACCTGTTAAAATAATGCCTACAAACATCCACGCACAGAGGAAAAGGTTTCCTATACGAGGACTATAATCCGTTGTGAGCTTTCCTTGAACCAGTGTAAAGAGAATCCCAAATATCTGTAATCAAACATTATAAAATTTTTCAGATTTCATTAGACTCACTTAGTAGATCTCTTATAATTTAACTTATAAAAATTAGGATCAACGTATTATCTATGAGTCTGAAGACTGCAGGTTGGACCTCTTTGGTCCAGCACCCTCAGGACTTGGCCAGTCCCGAATGAGGGAATTTGCCAGACCAGAGGAGGTCTCCTGCTACTGGCTCCCCAGGCCACTTACCATCCTCGCTGCTGGCCCCAGCAGCGCCCCTTTTCCAGGCTGTTGTGCTGCTGCAGCCCTGGCAGCCTGGACTGCCCCAGTCCCAATCCCGCTATCAGGACTGCCACATCTCTGGCCCCAGCCCCACTATTGGGTCTGCTAAGGCTGCCGCATCTCTGGCCCCAGCCCTGCTACTGTGGCTGCTGCGGCCCCTGCTGTACTACCGGGGCTCCGAGCTGCCAGCCCTCTTGCCACTGGGGCTCACCAACCAGGACTCGCTGGTGTAGGAAGACCTGTGGTGGTGCCAAACCATGGATGTTGCTGGATGAGGGAGTTTCGGTTTTGGGATGTCCAACCTGTAGTATACAAACACTACAGGAGCACAATAAAATGCCAGCAGTCAATGCTAGGACTGTTCGTTTTCTCGCTCTCGCGCACACACACACACACACACACACACACACACACACACACACAAAATCAATGAGGCTTTATTAAATGTTACCCTCTATACAAAAATAAGCTGCAATAACCTGTGCTGAAGCATTAAGGAGTCCTGATGAAGTGCCTTCAGACTCTGGGTATGTAATTTCCACAGCAAACTCAAAGCCAAGTGGGAGATAACCTGTCATGAAGAAGCTGCCATAATAATAATAATAAAAGACAAGATGTGAACAAGAATACCGTAAATGCGGCTCTAATCCATTGCTATGGATATGGAAAATAAACCTGAAAAATAGTCATTCTAAAGGATCAGGTTACAGCCACACATGCTTGATTTCAAAAATCATTATAGTTTAGGGCTTGCCTGTGTCTTACAATTTCATTCTCTTATTCTTCCACCATCAGTTCTAATCTTATTTGTCCTTTTTCCCCATAATCTTCTGAGTGTTTTCTTCCAGCCCACCCTTTATGCATAGAGCAGCCTTCCAGAGTTAGTCCACAAAACTATTACGTTTCTTCACTAACACTCCTCTTCTAAAAGGCCTATATCTTGCAAGTGCAGGACTGAGACAATTCAGTCACCTATGTAATTTATTTTATGAATTAGCTGTTTATTAATGTGGAGGAATGGGATCAATCATCAGTAGGGATGTGCACCCGGAGATTGCTGTGGAACTGAGAGAACTGAATGATGGAGGGAGGATGAGAACGTGATGTATTTACTTTTTACAAATAAATCTTTGAGTTTCGATTTACACCAGTCATCACCCCAATCACTTTGCTTGTCTAGTCCTTTCCGCCCCCACTCTGTTTTTTTAGACTATATGCTCTTGGGGGTAAGGACTGACTCTTCTTTTGCATTTGGGATGTGCCTGCCACGTTTTGGGCACTAGCAAAATATAAACTATACATATTAGCAATTATCATGAGTGAACTCAAACGTCCAACCCCACTACTTTTATTTATTTGGGTCCTAATCCAATGCCTATTGAAGTCCAAGAGAAGACTCATTTGTTTCAATGGGCTTTGAACTAAGCCAGTACAAGAAAGCTAAATTCTGGTTTCCATGACACTAGTCAAAATTGAGAGTAAATCTATGTACTTCAGCAGAGACCAGAATTTGGTCCATTCACCAACTGTATCTGTAATGTACTATAAATTGTATGTATGAAAAGGGAGTTTTACAGGTATAGTCTCTTAGCTTAACAAAAAGCCATTCAACAGTTTCAAATACAGTTTAAACAGAATTACAACATCTTCCTTTCCCTTTTGGCTCCTTACCCAAGTACTCCACCAGTTACAAACACTATTACAAGGTATCCGAGGTCCAGAGTGAATGTAAATACGATCATTCCAACAAATGACAGAATGTAAACGGTTACAGTAGTCTGTCTGAAATAAAAACCAAGAGAAAAATCCCCACTGTTATCCTGAGAAGACAATACGTACTGTCCAACAGCAAACAGTCATGTAAATATTATATATTTTCTTTGCTACAACAAACTTTTTAAAAATCCACTGAAGTAATTTCAACTCATATATATATCAATCGTGCATTTCAGGAAGACTGCCCATCCTTGTGCTTTTCATTCCCTTAGTTAGATCGCTGCTTTATTCAAGTCACAATGGAGGTAATGACTTCCTCAGATTCTCAGAGGACAAGCAGTTACCCAGAAGATGAAGTCAAGCCTGCCGTAGTGCCCTGCTCTACATATGGACAATATGCTATACTACACCAAAATTGCTTCTTAACTCTTATAGAAAATAGTATTCAGATTAAAAAAAACCAGCCAAACAAATCTGATTGTAAACTGAAAACTTCATTCTAAAGTATATTAAAGCGATGAAATCTGAGCAAGTGAGGCACACACCATGCCCGTTTTGTAAGCCAATCATATGCAGCAGAGCACCTGTGCGACTGCATTATCAACCCCTAGGGCAGTGGTCACCGACTGGTCAATCGTGGAGGCACTGACAGTCGATCTTGATGCAGTCAGTGTTCCTACTCCCCTCCTCCTGCAATGAGGAGCCCACACTGGCGCTACAGCCTCTTGCCCCTCACAAAATTGAGCATGGGGTGTGTGGGAGGGATCTGGACTTTGAGCAGCTGGATTTCTTAAAGGAGCAGCATGTGTGCTTCTTCCAGCACTGCTTGCAGATCCTGCCCCAGAGATACTCATTCCTGGAGACCCCCCCCAGGCATCAACTGGGCTGTTCCTGCCTCCTCTCCCTTGGCTAGAGACCCAACAGCACTTTGCTCCAAACCCCTACCCAGACACCCACCAGCACTCTGCTCCTGCCTCCTCCCTCCAGGCCAGATACCTACCTCCTAGTGTGTTCCTGCACTCTACCTCCCACCCAGTTTCTGCACCCCCATCTCTGTCCCACTCACTGGCAACCCTGTCCCACATGCCGGATCCCTCATTTTCGGTCCCACCTTGGAGCCTAGGAGGGGCCACAAAATCCACTAACTTTGAAACCCCAGAAGAGTTAATTTGGCCTGAAGCCTTGAACCTCAGTCCTACCTTTCCCCCGCCATCAGGTCTGGAGTGTGAGAGGAGTGGGCCACAACAGTGAGGCTTCAGAGGGGGAGGTCTGAGGGGTTGTTTTTTGCATCCCAGTTGTGTGGTCCCCGACTGATTTTTCTGTGGGTAACGGGCCCCAACCCAAAAAAAGTTCCCCATTGCTCCCATAAATAAAGACAATGTTGAAACCTTTTGTGTTGGACATAGTATTTTATTTAAAAATGAAGCCTAGCCAGCAAGTCCGCACTTGGGGCCAAGCCTTCATCTGGCCACAGGATCATAACACTCCTGCCCATCATACACCTGAACCTCCTGCCCTGAGCCCCCCATAACCCGTAACTCCTGCACCACCCACATCCCTAGTCTTGTACCACAACACTCCTGCACCACCCCCACAACACTCCTGCCACAAACCTGTGCCCTGAGCCCATCATACACCCAACCCAAACTCCTGTGCCCCCACACTCACAAGTCTGCAGCTTGGTCAGCGCCCCACCCTCCACCTGACACCCAACACTTTCCAGCCTGAAGCTCCCTCCCCGAGCCAGCATCCCCTTCTCTACCTTCTCCTGCCTCATTTCCTTCCTAGAGCTTGCACCTCTCACCCCTTCCCACACCCAAATCCCTCATTCCTACCCCAGAGCCCGCACCCCGTCTTAACCCAGTAAGAGTGAGTAAGGGCTGGGGACAGCAAGTGATGGAGAGGAGGAGAATAGAGAGGGCGTGCCTAAGGAAAGGGGTGGGGTCTTGGGGAAGGGAAAGGGTAGATCTTGGCTTGCCCTGACATTTAAAAAGTGTAAATGTAAAAAGGGTGTAAAGGTTGAAGACCACTACCGTAGGGTTACTGAAGCAACCATACATCATTTATGATTTAAAAAAAAAAAAAAATTACTGAAAAAATAATTTTTACACATGGAATTCTTTTTTGAAAAGCAATATCCACTATTTCCCTTGTGTATTTTGCTAAATGACACAGCATGTGCATACCACACAGCCTACACCAGTGTTCTGTTCCACAACCTGGGCTCATCAGTTAATACTAATGGTTACACACAGCCTCCCCATGCCCCGCCTCTATCAGAGATGGGGGGCAGTGTGGGAGCCGGTGCATGTGGGAAGCCAGCTTTTAAGCCAGTTCCTGCAGAGCTGCTTTCCACTCTCCCATGCTGTGCTGCCTTCCACAGAGGTGGGAGCTGGTGCTCGCAGGGAGGTGGCTTTTAGGATTAACCGACGACCCCATGCATACCAGCTTCTGTGGAGCCACCTGCCTCCTCCCCCCCCCCTCAGATATTGAGATGGGGGGGAAAAAAAGAGGCGGGAGCCCCTCCTGCTCCCCACAGAAAGCTGGCTCTTGCCTGGTCCCCCACTTGTAAGCATACGACTGCTCTAAATTTCAGTGGTTACATGTTTACAAAAAGAAACATGTAAACATTCCTAATTAAAAGTAGTGTTATGCTTATTAACAGATCCCATAAAAGTTCAAAAATTGAAATCCAGCAATTAAACTCTTAAATTACAATAAGGCAACATGGTGAAGCAGTACTCTCCCCCAGAGAATGAAGTGATATGATGGAGAGAATTGGGACTGCTAGAACCCAAAATGCTTTTCCTCTTTTGCTAATATCAGGCATGAATTTTCTAGCCACAGGGATGGACAGAAACCCCCACAAATTCACATCATGCCACATTGGACTCAGCCCAACCCAACCCCAAAATCATCCTAGCCAGAAACCAATGAGATAGATAGAGTCTGACCCTCAGTCATGGCGTTCTCTAAGGACAAAAAAATAAATATATATCATGGACATACTGATTTTTTTAATCATTTCCCTTCTCCCGTCCACAAAGATACACTTGAATCTTTGCATTTTGTTAAACGACATTTTTTTCCTAACACAGTAGCACATGTGCTCTACTTCTACCCATCCCAACTCCATTCACTTACTTGTATGTTTTGGTGTAATCCAGCCACAAACCACATATAATGGAACCCACCATTCCTGCTATCACCAGTGTCAAGCCAATCCTCCCAGCATTCACTTCTTCTCCCTTTCAACAAACATTTATATGGTGCTTTTAATAATTCACTTCCATTCAAGGTGTTAGGATCTCAGACCTCTTGACTGTTGTAAGTGCAAATACTAGTACTTACCATTTCTGTAACGTTATGGAACATGCAAATTTAAGGGACTAAACAGGAGACTCTGAATCCCTGATCATACAAAAATGTCTACAAAACATCAGGGACTCTACATATACACAAATTTAAAAAAAGCAAAGAATTCAAGAGAAACTTACCACATAATGTGTTGTTATCATTTGGTTCAATAATGTGGAAACAGAATAAAATGCCCCAGTCATAATACCTGCAATAGTGAAACAACAGGATGTACTCTCCATATCATTAACCATGCATACATGTCAATAATAATCAATTGTTTACATTAAAAGAAGCATCATTCCACACCAGGAAACTCAGTAAGTCTCCAGCTCAATGCCTGCTTACTGCACAATGTTTAAGGCTTCCTATATCCTAAGACACTCCTTTCACCCTTATAATTTGTGCTCATTTTCTCAAACGCTAGCAATGAAGTCACCATTAGTCTGAGTAAGGAGAATCAGAATGACAACTTTAGGTCTCTATTAGCTACTCTTTAAAAGGAGGCACTCAAAAAAATCATGTCTGAATGTATTTTACTTATTGTTAAAAATGATAATTAAGATACTAATAACAAAGAGATTAGAGAAGCTGTATTTATGTTTTCCTCAATGGGTTTGCTTTGTGTATTTTAAAAGCATTTTGTATACAGTCAGCTTCATTGTTCCCACAGTTTGTTTCCCTAGGTTTCCACACATCAGAGAAAGCCAAAGCAATAAGCAATAAAGTTACTTTCCTCAGTCAGTAATGTTCTCACAGGCTGTATCCACACTAGAGAAATTTACCAGGTGTGACAGGGCAGGTTAGAGGGCTGGATCAAAAGGGGGAGAAAAGCAGCTCTGTAATTAACCAGGGCAGTTGCTATTTGAGGCAGCTGAGACAGCGCAGCGCAGCTCTAAAGCAAATAAGGGCTGAGCTGACTTCAGCCAGCCAGGGGACCTCTTTAAAAGCCTTCCCTGTGGGGTAGTTTGGGGAGGAGAAAGGAAGAGGAGTTTGGAGGGAGGTGGAGAGGAGTTAGAACTGATAAGATCAGAGTCAGAGAGGCTGACAAAGAGAACTGCAGCATTGCCAAGGGAGGGGGAAGTTGAGGAGCTCCAACAGGGAGTGTTTGGCTCCCTTCCCCCAAGCAATCAGAGAGTCCAGCTGGTAACTGGGGAGGACTGGTAACCCAGCCCAAGCTAACTAGAAGCATCTGTCCTGACAGCCATTTTGCCAAGGGACAGTCCTCCACAAAACACTGAAAGGGGTAAGCAAAACCTGTGCTGCAGTACCTAGACTGCAGATTGTGGACTGATCACGGGACTGACCCTGTCACACAGGTTAAGTGACATTTAGCCCCACAGATCTACTCTCTTAATCATATAAAGTCTAGAATTTGTAAGGACTTCACATCAAGTAAGCTTCAGTCATTCCAGGCCCAATTCGAATACCAGAGGTGCAAATGATGTAAGTAGTCCTTCTACTATAGAAGGTGAAGAATGTCAGGAGTAGAGCTAATGACAACCTTTCCACTACCTGCTTCTCCAAAAGTACAAAGATGCACTGAATTCTATGCATCATTTTTAAGACCACAAGCCTCCCACAGTTTTCGATTTCAAGCTGTTACGTTAGTGGTTTGCATGGGATCAGATGGACTCTAAGAATGTATCTGGCCTTTATTACCAGCCTAAAGACAGAAGGTAACACTCACCATAACTGATCAACAAAAGCACAAAAGGAATATTTCTGAACAGGTTAATTATTGATTGTTTATAAGAATAATCTTCAGGAGGAATGTCCTGGAGAACTGCTCGGGCCTGGCTTGGAGGAAATTTAGGCTTTTCATCAAACACTAGAACAAACACAAAAGAACAACATTAACAAAGCTTTCCACCCTACTTATCTTTACCAGCTTGCCTAAATAGCTTGAAATTTTATGTGAATACAAAATGTTCTGGTTTAACAAACATTACATTTTTTATGAAAGCATAATCAACAACAAACGTATTCCATTTTGACTTCACCCTCTGATGAGAAGTAACCAGTCTGAACATGTCACCTCCACTCACTGACAAATATACTCTAGAAACATTTTCATCTGGCAAGCGTTTGGGCCCTTACATCTTAGAATATGTAAGGGGGCGGGGCTACCAGAGCCATATAAGCCTGTGACTCAGTGACCAGGGAGCTTGCCAACAGGCACTGCTAACAGGGAGTTTAGAGGGCACTAGTGACTTCTGACCTTCTTTAAAACATAACTCTTATAATAATCTATATTCCAGAGGTTTAAAAAGAATCCCAGTTTATATTTAAACTTGTTCATTAGAAAAATGGAGACAGAAGCCCAGCAGCAGAGTGGAGGCTATCCTGTTTATTGTGTCGAGTGCCACATTTATGATTAACTGCCCTGTGGGCGGGTGGCGTACGTGTGCACCCGTTGCAAGGAGCTTCTGACCCTCAGAGACCGAGTTCGGGCTTTGGAGGCCAGGGTGGCTGAACTGGAGGAGCTAAGGGAGATAGAGAGATATGTTGATGAGACTTTCCAGGACACTGTAGTACTGTCCCACCTCCAGTCTGAGAGCCCAGTGCTCTTAAGGAGGATGAAACTCTCAAGGGAACAGAACATTCAACGGGAGCAGAGGGAAACCATCCCGTAGTTGGGACCCTCCTCCCAAAGGATGTTGCGATATCCTCTCGCACTGAGGATACCTCTGAGGGGGAGGGAGTGCCAGTTGTTAGGAAGAGGCAGGTGTTAGTAGTGGGTGATTCGATCATTAGGAACATAGATAGTTGGGTTTGTGATGACCGGGAGAACTGTATGGTCACTTGCCTGCCTGGTGCAAAGGTTGCGGATCTCTCGAGGCATCTAGATAGACTTATGTGTAGTGCTGGGGAGGAGCCGGTGGTCGTGGTACATGTAGGTACCAATGACGTAGGGAAGGGTAGGAGAGATGTCCTGGAGGCCAAATTTAGGCTGCTAGGAAAGAGACTGAAATCCAGGACCTCTATGGTGGCATTCTCGGAAATGCTTCCAGTTCCACTCGCAGGGCCAGGTAGACAGGCAGCGCTTCAGAGTCTCAATGCGTGGATGAGACGATGGTATAGAGAAGAGGGGTTTGGATTTATTAGGAACTGGGGATGCTTTTGGGAGAGAGGAAGCCTATACAGGAAGGATGGGCTCCACCTAAACCAGGGTGGAACCAGACTGCTGGCACTAAACATTAAAAAGGCCATAGAGCAGTTTTTAAACTAAGAGATGGGGGAAAGCCGCTTGGTGCGGAGATGCACGTAAATTGGAGGGAGACTTCTCTTAGAGGAGAATCCATTGATAGAGATTCTCTAAGCTGTAGTCAGAAAGAGAGGGGAGAGGGCAAACCATGGGCCAGAGCAGACAAACAACCGTGTACAAAGGAATCCAATGCATCAGGGAAGGACAGACAAATAAGCAGTGGTAAATTTTTAAAGTGCTTCTACACAAATGCTAGGGGTCTGACTAATAAGATGGGTGAACTAGAGTACCTCATATTAAAGGAGTAGGTTGACATAATAGGCATCACTGAAACCTGGTGGAATGAGGAAAATCTGTGGGACACAATCATACTGGGATATAAAATATATCGAAAGGCTAGAGCAGGCTGGGTGGGTGGCAGAGTGGCACTGTATGTGAAAGGTAATGTAGAATCAAATGAAATAAAAATATTAA
>CM057847.1:48134649-48150368 GCA_030068395.1 Apalone spinifera
CCCAGGGTCGATGACCACCTGGGGGGCACAGACCATCCTGTCCCCCAGGATGCAATCCAGGGCATCAAAATAGGGGCAGCTCTCAGGGTCTGTCTCTGTTTGGGAGCTGCCCCCTGTGGCCCTGGCATAAGCCTGCTGCAGCTCCTTAATTTTCATCTGAACCTGCTCCTGGGTTCGCATGTGGCCTTTGGTGGCCAGGCTGGCAGCTATCCTGCCATAGATAGCCGCATTCCTCCATCTAGTGCAGAGATCGTGGACGTTGGAGGAATCCCTCCAAACCTCAATCAGGTTCATGATCTCCACACTGGACCAGGAAGGTGCCCACCTTCTCTGGCCCCTGGCAGGCTTCAGGGAGCTGGGGGACTGGGCCCGAGGAGCAGTGAACGGCTGGCTGGCACTGGCTGCCTGGCTTATGCTGGGGCCACTGGGTCAGGAGCAGTGAATACTGGCTCTGGGCTGGCAGGGCTGGAGCTGGCACAGACACTGTGGCCAGACTCTACCCCTTTAAGGGCTCCAGAGAAGCGGGGAGGAGAGGAGTTTTCCTGGTTGGGGCCAGAGTGGCCAGCAGGGCACCCTGGGAAGAGCTGGAGGACCCCTATTTCGAAATAGCCTCTATTCCGTGTCTACACAGTGCTTATTTTGAAATAGCAATTTCTAAATAGGCGCTATTCCTCATGGAATGAGGTTGACCAAGTTTGAAATAAGGCCTCTGCTATTTCAAATTAATTTCAAAATAGTGGTTGGCTTTTGTAGACGCTAGTACAGTTATTTCAAAATAACGGCTATTATTTCGAAATGGGTAGACATACCTATACTCATTTAAAAAACCCAACCAGAACTAAAAAGGCAGTTATGTTCCTCTCCACATCCCTTGCTGAACTAGATCGGATTTAGCTTTCTGGGGCAGAGACCTGCCATTCTTTCATTCTGCTGTGATATATATAGTAGAGAAAGTGTCTCTTAGGAAGTATGGATATCAATGTGTGCTTATTATACACACTGTGTCTGATTCTCTTTTACAGTAAGTCCTGTTTACATTGCTCTGGAAAAGTAAAGGCACCCTATAGTGCATATAAATGTTGTTTACAGATATTATGTACAAATGCAATTTACTGTCAGAGGGGCATAAAGAGACCTTGGTGTGCATGAGAATTCAGGTCACTGTATGCACATCCCTACGGTCACTCTTGTCCTTTGCCTCACCCTACTCTCTCAAATATCATCCCCCAGTAGCTTAGCTAATGCATAATGGCAGTTCTCATGTAGCCCAATTAAAACCATGCTGAGACAAATGACAGGAACGCGCCAGGGACTTACCTGATCATTCCTTGTGACAGCTGAAGGAAAAGAAAAACAAAAGCCAGCTTGTACTCCTTCCAGGGCAACGGAGGACCGGCCAGCAAAGTTATGAAGCAGCACATTCTGAATACCTGAAGCATACAAAAGGAATTCAAAAAGCCTAATGGCACTACAGCCAGGCCTTACTGTCTTTCAACAGCTTATTTCTGTTCTGCTGTCACTCAAGCTACACTACAGAGTTTTTTCGGAAAAACGGCTATTTTTCCGAAAAAACTTCACTTACATCCACACTGCAATCGCATTCTTTTGAAAAAAAATTGAAAGAACAGAGGGGTTTTTCTGACACTGGTAAACCTCTTTCTATGAGGAAGAAGACTTTTTCCGAAATAACTCTTTCAGAAAAAGGCATGTGTGGACGGGAAAGAGAGAGTTATTTTCAAAGAAGAAGAAAAAGCAGAGGTGTCCTGGTGGCCACTCTGTCCATAGTAATCACAGCTTAAATGCGAGATAGCATCCATTCAGTGTGGATGCTATCTTTCCAAAAAGCAGATGGCTTTTTCGATGAGCTTTGGCAGTGTGGACGCACTCTTTCGGAAGAAGTTTTTTCAGAAGATCTCTTCCGGAAAAGCTTCTTCCAAAAGAATCCTGCAGTCTAGACTTAGCCTCACTGGCTGCGTCTAGACGGTCTACACTGGCCACTTGAATTTGCGCAAGAACACCGACTTTGTAATGTACAAAATCAGTGCTTCTTGCGGAAATACAATGACGCTCCTGCTCGGGCAAAAGCCCTCTTGCGCAAATGCTTTTGCGCAAGAGGGCCAGTGTAGACAACCCAGAACCGTTTTGCGCAAAAAAGCCCCGATGGCTAAAATGGCGATCGGGGCTTTCTTGTGCAAAACCACGTCTAGACTGGCATGGATGTTTTTCCGCAAAAAGTACTTTTGCGCAAAAGCATCCGTGCCAATCTAGATGCTCTTTTCCGCAAATGCTTTTAATGGAAAAAGTTTTCCGTTAAAAGCATTTGCGGAAAATCATGCCAATCTAGACGTAGCCCTTGTGTTTGTAACAAGCAAAGAGTTGTATATAAGTAAAAACTTCAAACATATTTTAATTGTATATTTCTTCACAAAATGGGCCAAATTTGCAATCTACAGATCTGTTGGAAACAAATTATAACAAGAAACAAAACTATCTGAAAACCATTCTCTTCTTGCTTCAGTTCAAAAGAGTATGTGGTGGACATGGAAGCTGAGACAGAGATTACTGTACTCCACTCACTCACTTCTCATCCTACTTCCTTCCCTCCCTGCAAAAAAGTGACAATAAAAAAGAAGAAACAATTCCATGTTTCATCAGAGGATTTCAACTCTTTACTTCTTGAGCATAATATGTAAAGTTGGCAGTTCCATAGCAGCTTCCGCTCACTCAGAGGGTATGTCTACACTACAGAGTTTTGAGGGTTTTTTCTGGCATTAGTAACCCTCTTTCTATGAGGAAGAAACCTTTTCCCAAAAGAGCTCTTTTGGAAAAAGGTGTGTGTGGATGGGGAGGAGGGGATTTTTTCAAAATAAGAGGCCTCCAGGAAATAACACAGGTGCTCTGGTGGCCACTCCGTCCAAAGTAATGAGGACTCTATAGTTCTTGTCTCCTGCCCCCTCTTAAAACTTCAGGCACCCTGAACAAGCCTTGTGGCAGGAAGCTGGCCTGAGACCAGCACCTCACCGGGCGGCTCTCCCTGCCACAGGCTTTGCCACCCATGGCAGAGCCTCAAGCCCCCCTCAACTGCTCTGGCCCTTGCAGGGAGCAGCCCTAGGGGTCCCAGGACCTACCCAGGGGGACCAAGAGGCATGCACCCTCCTGGTCCGGAGTAGAGATCCTGTCTCTCCTCGAGCTGTGGGGCGAGGAGGAGACATTGCAAGATCTCCGCTCTAAGCACCAAAACGCTGACATATTTGAGTGCATGGCTGAGTCCCTGGACACCCACCCTGGACTTTGGAACTGGTTTGGAATAAAAGAGCTCTGCCAGGGATATGTCTGGGCCAGAGAACATAGCTCATCATTAGGGGCAAGACCCCACACCTGCCTCTATTACCAGGAGCTGCACCAAATCCTGGGGGGAGGGGGAACATCTCAAGACCCACGTCGTCACCCGGCCAGAGGTCATGGTGGAGGAGGTGCAGGAGGACCAGGGCCAGCTGGAGGAGAAGGAGATGGAGACCGTCACCCTGTCCCTGGAGGCGGTGCCAGTCAGGTAGGACGTCTCCCAGGCCTTGTCAGACACCGGGGAGGGATCTTCAGGTGAGTGGTCTCAGTTTGTCACACACACAGGGTGGGGGAAGTGGGCAGACAGGAGGCAGGGGGTGAGTGTCGCTTGGGCTGCTTGGGCTGGACATCATGCTGCGGTCCGCGCACATGCACCATATGCAGCATTACTGTGTGGGACATGGATGCAGCAGGCAGCTCCTGAGCACGGGTGGGATCCTGCTGCCAGGCTCAGGGGAGGCCACACACATCCTGCCACGGGGAGTGTGGGGGGGCCTTCCCAGCACCTGCCATGGCTGGAATCAGGCTAGCCACAAGGGCACAGGCACGATCCCAGACACCCCAAGGAGTGTCACACACAGCACATGTGCATGCCTGCACATGCGAGGCAACATCCGCTCCTGCGGGCAGCGCTGTGAGCTTCAAGTGTGTGTGCAGGCACCAGGGACGGCCAGGCTGCTCAGGGCTCCTCTGCTGCCCATGCAAGGATCTCACTGTGACCCACTTCCCATGCCTGCTTGTCCGTGGGCTGGGGAGGAGGGAGTTGGGAAGCGGGCAGCATGGTCTCCTGGGCACCCCGGGGCCCCAGTGAGGCATGGCCCACTGTGCAGGCCCCATGTGGCCTTGCTCCCAGGACATCCCCCTCCTCTGACCCAAGGACTGTTGGTTGCTGCTCACAGAGGAGGGCACGGCCTCAGGGACAGTGTCTGCATGGATGACTGACTGCCTCTCCCTCTTTGTGTTCTCCACAGCCGGGAGTGGGGGGCGAGCCATGCCACTGCAGCTAGCCGCCAGAGCCTGGGGGACTGCAGCAATGAGGAGGGTCCCGACGGTGGACTTCCCCGTGCCAAACTGGTTGCCCATCGACTGTTAGCTGTTGGGGGTGGCGAGCTTCCAGAGGGCGATTGCAACCCACTTCTCCAGGGGGATGACGGGCCACAGGTGGGTGTTGCGTCTCCAGAGGGCAGGGGTGAGCCAGGTACATAGCTCCAAAAACGAGGCTTTCCGCATGCAGAAGTTTTGGAGCCACTGCTGGTCTCCGACCGCTCAATGACCAGCCAGTCCCATCAGTCCAAACTGCTGTTGAGCCTCCAAAAACACCTCTCCACAGTGGGTTGCAGTTGCCAGAGTGTAGCTCCCGCACTGACAGAGAGGGTCGCCAGAATGAGCTTGGGGTCGAGCTCATGCAGGACCAGGAAGGTAGCTGGCAGTAAGTGCTGCAAGAACTGCAGTGTGGCTGTGTGGGGCCGTCACATGCCCAGGGGCAGCTCTGGCTCCATGGCACCAAGGAAAAAGCTGTGGTGTCCACAAAAGCAAGGCAACCACAGCAGGCACTGCGAGAGCTTTGCTGTCCCTCGAGGAGGTAGGCAAGCAGGCAGCAGCAGCAGAGAAACATCTGTCCAGGTGGGTCCCATTAAGTGCATGTCTCTGCAAGGCTCCAGCACCAGCACTCGGAAGCAACTGGTGACCTAAAGCCCTGCCTGAAGTGGTTCCGGAAGGCCTTTTATACGAGAGAGCATCCAATTAATGTGGATGCTCTCTTTCAAAAAACCAGATTGCTTTTTCTATGCACTTTTGTGTATGGACGCTCTCTTTCGGAAGAAGTTTTTTCAGACGATCTCTACCGAAAAAAGCTTCTTCCGAAAGAAGCCTGCAGTCTAGACTTTCCGGAGTTTGCAGACTTTAATGAATGGAGTTCTATGACACACACATGAGGCAGGAAAGTATTATTAGCCCCATTTTACAAACAGATAAATGGAGTCAATCTTTCTTCCAGTTGCAGAGGTAAATCAATTGAATAATACCAATGTATAACTTGTGTAAGTGCTGAATTGGGCCTAGAGGGCATTTAAGGATTTCTTCTTGCAATACCAATCAGTGCTGGTTCTAAAAGTTTGATCAGAAATGGATAGTGAGACTTATCTTGCTCCTTAAGGGTTTGTTTACACTGCAAAGTTAATTCAGAATAACAGCCATTATTCTGAATTAACTTCCCTAGCATCTACACAAGCAAACTGCTATTTCAAATTTAATTTGAAATAGCGGAGTGCTTAATTCAAGTTTGGTAAATCTCATTCTACAAGGAGTAACGCCAAACTCGAATTAGCTAATTCGGAATAAGCGCTGTGTAGACGCTTAGTCCGAATTAGCTGGCCTCCAGCCTTTCCCAATTACCCCTGGTGGCCACTCTGGGCCAAACCAGGAAAACTCTTCTGCTCCCCTCCAGCCCCAGAGCCCTTAAAGGGGTAGACTCTGGCCACACTGCTGCTGTCAGAGCCAGGCCTGCAAGCAGTCCCAGACCCTCACCAGTGGCCACAGCATGAGCCACGCAGCCAGTGGCAGTGAGCTGTCCCCCGCCCAGTTCCCCAGCACCCAGGAGCCAACCAGGGGCCGCAGATGCCAAGTGCCCTCCTGGACTAGTGCAGAGATCATGGACCTCATTGAGGTTTAGGGGCAGGCCCCCAATGTCCATGATCTCTGCACTAGATGGAGGAACGCGGCCGTCTACAGCTGCATAGCTACCACCATGGCCCAGAAAGGCCACAGGCGCACCCAAGAGCAGGTGTGCCTGAAGATAAAGGTGCTGTGGCAGGCGTACTCTAGGGCCACTCGGTGCAGCTCCTCAGCAGGGGCAGACACCTGCCCCTACTTTGAGGCGGGACCAGAGGGCCCTGACCAGGGCACAGAGCAGGAGCTGCCACGCCACCAGGACCCCCGAGCAGTCCCACCTGCAGAGTCAGCAGGGTCATCCAGGGAGGCCACACCATGTAAGTGCCATCACTATCCCCTTCCCGGGGGTGGGGTGGGGAGGGAGACCAGGGACCGCGCGTGTGGGCCTTGCTTACCATGGATCACACAGTAACCTGTGCATGTGCAAGCACGTGCCATGCCACCCTTGGGCAGGTGGCTCCAGCTGCCTGTCAAACAGGCTAATTCGAACTGCATTTTGTGTGTAGTAATTAAGATAACTCAAATTAACGCTGTAGTGTAGACATACCCTAAGAAAAGGAATAGTTTGTCTCCCAGCTGAATGAGAATGTACGTTTCTTTCATTACAAAACAAATACTTTAGAGAAACAGAGAAATTCTGGTGATTTTTTAAATATTAAGGTTTTTTTTAGACAGTAAGATATGTCTACTAAGAAGAAAATGTTACTGTTCAGGAAAACAAGGCTCACTTTGAAAAAAATTGGCACTGCTGGCAGAGTGAAGAATTTTGGTTCTATTCTGAGAAAGCAACTGTATTAAAATGATATCTTATTCCTCACCAGGTTTGCTTCTTGTGTGTATTCAGAGTCAGCTCCGCTGAATTTAGTGATAAAAATAAGGTGCTATTTCTTGCCTGCCATGCACAGGCAACACAACTAAGGGA
This sequence comes from Apalone spinifera, assembly GCA_030068395.1. NCBI lineage: Eukaryota > Metazoa > Chordata > Testudines > Trionychidae > Apalone > Apalone spinifera. The sequence continues at coordinate 48,141,584 of CM057847.1, forward strand.
GAGCGAGCTGGATTCCTTTCCTCTTCCTGCATCATTATCAGAACTGTTTACCTAGTACCTGTTTCACCTATACAAACTGAATGAAAACAATGACACTGCATAAGTCTTGGAGGACATTATATGATCTGCAGAATTTACAATTGGTGATGATGTAGAGAAGAAAAGACACAGCTTGGTTTTTAAATCCGGGGTTGACTCCGAGTGCTGGCAGTTAGAAAATGAAAAAAAGCCATCTTGTCCCTTATAAATGGAATACATTTGATCTGGAAATTACTGACACACACACCACGCCTGCCAGTCCAAACTTTCTTTGTTTCAATGAAAGTAAGGATTACAAACTAAGACATTTTATTATTCTCCATCCCCACTTTCATAAGTGCTGGAACTGGGAGTGCATCACTCCTCCTGTGAAATGGTTTCTATTATATACAGAGTTTCCAGTCTGGTACAACAGCCATCAGCACCCCCACTACAAAAACGTTCCAGCAACCATGCCCACTTTAAAAAGTTCCTAACATTGTGAGGCAAAAAGGTGAGAGGGGTACCGTGTCCTTTGCAGTGTCCCAGTTCTGGTGCTGCTCTATCCAGGTCATTATCCCAGCACTGAAAAGCTATAGGGGGCCAAAAACAGTAGCCCAGGACAAGCATGCCACAGACAGTTTAGCCCCATTCCTTTCTCCGGCCATGCCCCCTTTGATCTGTGAAGTCAACTGCAAGGGATCAAGTGTTGCATTACACCATTACACCAGCCAAGAACTTCCAGGCACTTGAAGATCCTCCCTGGGCCATTTAAAGTGGCTTTATGACCAAATTATGCTGGCAGTGCAGTGTAAAGTGGCCATATGGAACTAAAGGATTTGGTCTTTTCCTTTTCACAATATTGTTTTAAGCGATCATTGTGATCACTGCTGATCAAGTGTCTTTCCATCCCCTTCTCCTTGTTCTCATTTCCCTTCCTTCCTCTGAATTCTTACAACCTTTAATTTTTTTATTGGATTTGTTTGTATTCTTCTATACAATGCCCCAAGCACCTTGGAAGGGGTCTTGATTCATACAATTATCATCATTCTTCTCCTTGGATGCGGGGTTTGCATGCTGAGGACATTGATAGGAGAGTTACACAGTATAGAGAAGTATTAGTCTTCGTCTTCCTGTTTCCAGATGTTAAACTGTACAACAAATTAAATATCAAATATCAGTTTATTTTTACAATATTCTTATTTTCCCCCTGAATGTTCACCTATCAAGTATAGTGGCAAACCATCTGTCTGTTGGAAGTGATACCGATTTCATTTATTATGCCAGTGAAATTCCTCTGACATCACCAGAGTTACAACCGCATCATAACAGAGATCAGAATCTGTGCCACAGAAATTATTCCAATAAGTGCTCTGGGAAAGAGGACAAGTTTTCTAATGTAAATGACATACATAAAGGGATGAAACTTGGATTTGGACAAGAAGGAGGGTCAGCTAAGAGGATCTCCCGGTTGTGGTGCATATGCCTGATCCTACTTCCATCGAAGTCTGTGGCAAATCTCTCTGTGGTTGAAATCCTAATGAATTGTGGGAGAGTTTTGCTACTCATTTCAAGGGGCCAGAATGTCATCCTCTGACTTCAGTTGTGCAGAAGTGGGACACAAAATGATGGCTTGAAATAATATAAGTCTAACCCCACCGGGTTTCATTGGCGAGTATAGCTCAGTTCTTATCTAAAAGGGGAAACAAGTACAGATGGAAAACATACCCTCTTTCTACAACTATTCTTTCAGAAGAAGTTCCAACAAGTCTCCCATGTACGCTGGAGAGGATCATTTATTAATCTAGTCTCTCGACACAAGATCTGGTTTCCCAGATATAAGCCTCCTGTTATTATTCTTTTTTTAATTTTAAACCATTGAATATTTGGATTATTTTTAAACTTAAATCACAACTAATCATCATCACTCCTCTCCCCTTCCAGCATCCCAGGAGCTGTCCTTTAGAAAACAGGTGCTGAATTTAGTTAAGATCAATTTATAGGGAAGACTTTGCTTGGAAGACTTCTCACTTACACTGGCAGGTGTAGTTGTTTAGCTATATCAAGACATTTTGCTGCTCCCCACATTGCTGAGAGGTGGACACCAACCATGGTATAAAGTTGAGACTGATCTGCAATGAGAATCAATTAGGGATGATACAGGTTGTGAAATCTTAAGTACATTTAAAAATGAACAGAGTATTAATGCTTTCACTACACTAATCTTCAAATGCAAAGGGCTACTATGAGAAGCCATTATAACAGAGGCAAGATTAGAAGGCACAGCAATCTCTATATAAGGTATTGTACCTGGGGCTACAGTAGTACATAGATTCAGAATAAACTATACTATATATAAGATCATATTAATTATGAAAATGCTTCATTGGTAAAAATGGATAGCAGCTCATCTAGTCTCCCTACTACTGTCCTGGCTGCAAGATTCTAGCATAGTTATGCCATTTCCAGTAGTTATTCATGGAGTGATCATCTGAGGAAACGACATCATTCTAGTCTCACAAGAAGAGAGGAGTTTGGGTTTTTTTTAAATCTCAACAACTATTATTTCTGTCTATAAAAAGAAATGTCACCATAAACCACAGATTACAAAGTACTGCACAGGTCTACCAGAGCAATAGCTGAGTCAAGAAAACCCCAGTACTGTATTAATGAAATCAAATAGAGCGCTCTACCTCTCCAATAGCCCCCAGCTTAGCTTTGTGCTTCTCAAAGACTAGACAGACAGGTTCCAGCATCTTTGCCTCCCCCCCCTACCCGCAGCGTCCCAGGCACAAGACCTAGAGCAACTCCCCTGCCTCAGGCCCGGCCTCCCACCCACTCTACCTTGCTCATCCCAAGCCCGGCCCTGCTCTGCTCACACTTGCCCTTCCCCCGCCCCTTTGCTCCCTGCCCCGAGCAATCCAAGCTGGGACATTATTGGGGCCTGGGCAGAAGCAGGGGTCATCCCACCGCCACACTCACTGTGGCAGCCGGAATGGCACGGCAGCCTGCTCCACCCTCCCAGCCTGTTGCCCCTTGCTTTTCCACAGCAGCAGGAAGCAGAACACTGTAGGGCTGAGGCACTCTGCTTCCTGCTGGCATGGAGAAATCGAGTGCAATGGGCTGGGAGAGGGCAGTGCAGCAGAGTGTGCCACCCTGTGCCAGGCCCCCATAATCCCTCCAAGTCCCTATTATTTATAGGACAGTTGAGGCGACCACTGCAGGGCTCCTAAAAATGTGGAGTCCGGGAGGCCACCCCGAACCATCCTATGAATAGTTTGGCTCTGTCTGGGGTAGCCAAGACACCAATGCATAGCACGGAGGGCAGAAATTCAAACTGAGGTACTGGAGCTGAGTTCAGCCCAGTTTCAGCTACACAGAGCTACTACTATTATGGGAGGTGGCTGTGGCACTGTACATCCTCATATTTACCATGGTGATATAATTAGGTTATGATTTCATAAATCAGAGCATACTAGAACCAGAAAGGACCTCAAGAGGTCATCAAGACCAGTCCCCTGCCCTCACAGCGGGCCAAGCACTATCTAGATCAGTGGTCCCCAACCTTTCGTGGTTGCCGGGCACCCAGGGGCAGGGCCACTCATGCACCGTGCTTCTGGGGGTGGGGCCACGCATGCGCCGCGTGCCCGGGGGTGGCGCCATGTGCCTGGGGCTGGCACCACGCATGTGCCACATGCCCGGGGCAGGGACCTCCCACGCGCCCTGCGCCTGAGGCTGGCATCGCGCATGTGCTGCGCGCCTGGGGCAGGGGCCGCCTATGTGCCACACGCCCAGGGCTGGTACCACGCATGTGCCACATACCGGGGGCAGGGCCAGCCCAGATGTTTCGGCGGGCACACATAAATGCCCCGGCAGGTGCCATGGCGCCCGCGGGCACCACGTTGGGGACCACTGATCTAGATTATCCGTGACAGATGTTTGTACAAAGTATGCCTTGTGAGGTATCATTTTAAAAGTCTTGGTCTGTTAAACATTTGTATCTTGTTGTAGTGTATGCGCTATCATTGTACATAAAATTATGAAGTTTGTTGTATGTGTTACTGAAAATGTTTTAAGGTTGGGAACACCCACAACCAGCATTTCAGCTACAATAGTGAATACCAATAGAATACCAAGGGTGGTCCATTACGGGGACTACACACTCTCAAGCACTACTCTAGGAACTCTCAGAGGGACCACATAAACAATGGATACTGCTTGATTTGGCAAAAGATCTTTCCAGAAAGCTGGAAGAAACCTATGAAGGAAAGGAAGTAACATCATCATTTGTTCTCACTCCCCCCAAGTCAATACCTGGAAATACATCTGGAGAACAAAGATTGAACTTGAGAAGCGGGCCCAGCCTGATGAGGATTTCCAGCCTCTGTGTGGAAAATCTGTGACCTACTTGTATTGTCTATCAGGGAGAAACACCGCTTGATTTAAATCCTATCTAATTTACAGAACTCAGATTGCAATTTTATTTTTTATTTCTTAGGTAATCAACTTTGATCCGTGTGCTCACTATTTATAATCACTGAAAAATCTATCTTTCTGTAATTACTAAATCTGATTTATATTTTACCCAAACCATGTGTTTTGCTTAAAGTGCTTGGGAAACTGCTCAAGGTATGTCTAAACTATTGAGGGCTTTTTTCAGAAAAATTGGCTGTTTTTTTGACAAAATACACTTACGTCCACACTGCAATCACGTTCTTTCAAAAGAAAATTGAACAAACTGTGGGGTTTTTCCAGCATTGGTTTTTCCAGCATTCTTTCTATAAGGAAGAAGCCTTTTTCCAAAAGAGCTCTTTCGGAAAAAGGCGTGTGTGGACGGGGAAGAGGGAGTTCTTTCGCGAGAAGAGGAAAGAGAAAAAAGCACAGGCGTCCTGGTGGACATTCCGCCCGTAGTAATCACAGCTTACATGCGAGATAGCGTCCATTCAGTCTGGATGCTATCTTTCAAAAAAGCAGATTTCTTTTTTGATGTGCTTTGTCAGTGTGGACGCACTCTTTTGGAAAAAGTTTTTTCAGAAGATCTCTTCTGGAAAAGCTTCTTCCGAAAGAAGCCTGCAGTTTAGACCTAGTCTCAGTAACAAAAACTGGTGAACACCCTTTCCACGCTAAAGGAGGGACAGACTGGGTAATAAACTTATACTGGCCAGGCTTCGGATCAGGGCATGATAGTATAGCTCTGGGGTGCTAGGCTGAGAAGCTGTGAAGAATTACTGTCATGAATCATGGGTAGTGTGAATGGTTAGCATGAGTACATGAGTGAATCAACAGTAAGTGAGCTGAAGAGAGGCTATACTGAGGTCCAGGCAAGAGCCCTTGAGAATTATGGATTTGTTTGGTCCGAGCAAGAACCCCAGAGGATTATGGACTTGTTTACAACTTTAAGAAGAAGGACTGTGTGACATAAAAGAACTGTGTATGTGTGCTGAGGTAGCATTTCCAGCATTTGCAGATAAGGAAAAAGTAAGAAGGGAAGAAGCTAACCAAGGACAGACCACTGTTTCTCACTAGTGGTGAGGCAAGCAAAATTGGGTGATGCAAAAACCAGGTTTTTCTGGATTGGTCATGGACACACCAATAAGAAGGGGGTGATGGACATCACCCTACCTGGACTGTGTGTAACTAGTGGATGGCATCCCACCGGACTGGCCCCTGCCAAGGAGATATATACCACACCATTTTGCCCCATGAGTTGGAGTCCATTGATTTGGCATATTGGGGTGACGTGCACGTCGGACTTCCGCCTCAACCAAATTAACCAACATTACCTGGAGAATAGCCAGCCACGGAGGGGGTGTGTGTGTGTGTGTGTGTGTGTGTGTGTGTTAAATTGGATTAAGATTGAGGCTGCTAAATTGGGTTAAGAATTAGATTTTAGATTGTTAAGTATTCCATTTAATTATTGCTTTTAATGCCTTTTAATGCTTGTGATGCCTTTTAATGTCATTTTAATTGCTTAGTACTAAAAATACATATATATATATATAGTGCTTTTAAAACTGCTCCTGAATTGAGTGCAATAAAACTTGTTAAAGGTATGTTTAAGATACTGTGAAAAACTCTTTTGTTCTGTGAATGCTGAACCAAATTCATAGTGTGATACGGCTTGATCAACCAGATCACAGCGACCCCTTGTGACCTTACCTGGAGCCTCTTTATAGTCGAGTGGCTAGCAAAAGCATTTATGTAACCCAGCTGGGTATGTCCCTGCCTGTGGATGTCTCTTAAGAGCAGTAGTTGGAGAGGTTTGCAACTTCCCACTGCATCATGGTGTGAGAAGGAGCCCAGGTTGGAAATAGGGATGTGAACCGGTAACTAGTTAGCCCATACCTGGCAAGCAGGCCCTCTCAGAGAATGACAGAGGCCCAGGCCACTTTGAGTTTAGAGGCACCAGCCCAGGCTATGTCTACACTACGGGGTTTTGTCTGGGATACCTCTCCACCATGTCCAAGGAATACGTCTGCTCTTCCGCTTTTTTGTGTGGAAGAGCAGATGTACTCTTTTGGAAGCCCCGTCCTCCTCCTCCCACGAGGAAGAAGGGTTCTTCCGAAAGAGGAAGCTTTTCTGAAATTTGGCCCAGTGTAGACAGTCCAAATTTTGGAAAAGCCTTTTCCAAAAAAACTATCGGAAAAATAGATCCAATAGATCCCTATAGTGTAGAGCCCCAGCCCCAGCCCCCCAACATATCTAACTTCTAATCCACAGCGTTTTATATTAAAACCAAAAGAATATATGGAAATGAACACTTGAGACATTTATTTATGAACAATTAAGTCATTATACCAATAGCCTTTATATTAAAAATGTAACTTTAATTGTGAGTTTCCACTGCAAGCAAAACTCTTCATTTTAAGAATGCTTTTCTGGCTTTGTTGTGTGCAAGCTCGTTTATAATTGAAGAAAAATCTAATTATGTGCTGTTAATGTTAAGCATTGTGAGCCCATTCAAACGCTCTTTACTTGTTTTAACACATTGAATGTGCATTCACCTAAAGCCACTGAAGCAGGAAGACTGACAAAAATATGTAATGTAATTGTATATTAGGAAATATAGTTGACAAGCTGAGATCGAATATTTCTTGAAGCAGGTCCGATGTAAAGTTGGTGGAATATAGGTCTCAAGAAGACAATCTTGTCACAGAAATCTCTTGAAATTTCATTGTTGTACCTTTGTTGAAACTGTTCTGCTGCTGACTATAGATCTTTATCACTTAGGGTATGTCTACACTTCAAAGTTAATTTGAAATAACAGCCGTTATTTTGATTTAACTTTAATAGCGTCTACACATACAAACCGCTATTTTGAAATAAATTCGAAATAGTGGAGCCCTTATTTCAAATTTGGTAAACCTCATTCTACAAGGAATAACACCAAATTTGAAATAGCTAATTCGAAATAAGTGCTGTGTAATCACTTATTTCGAATTAGGGGGCCTCCAGCCCTTCCCAGTTTCCCCTGGTGGCCTCTCTGGACCAAACCAGAAAAACTCCTCTCCTCTCCCCCAGCCCCAGAGCCCTTAAAGGGGTAGACTCTGGCCACTGGGCACGTGCAAGAGCCAGGCCTGCCTGCAGCTACAGACCCTCAGCCAGTGGCCACACAATGGCAGCCAGTCGTCCCCTGCTCAGTCTCCCAGCACCCAGGGGCCAGCCACAGGCTGTAGATGGCGCACGCCCTCATGGACTAGTGCGGAGATCATGGACCTCATTGAGGTTTGGGGGGAGGCCCCCAACGTCCATAATCTCCGCACTAGGCAGAGGAACGTGGCCGTCTACAGCCGCATAGCGGTCACCATGGCCAGGAAAGGCCACAGGTGCACCCAGGAGCAGGTGCGCCTGAAGGTGAAGGAGCTGTGGCAGGCATACACCAGGGCCACCAGGAGTGGCACTGCAGCAGGGGCTGACACCTGCCCCTACTTCCCCACCCTCAACCGAATCCTGGGGGGCGGGGCAGTCCGCACCAGCCTAGGGGGCAGCGAGCTGGGAGTTGAAGGCCCTGAGCAGCTGTCCCGGCACCAGAGTCAGCAAGATCGTCCGGGGAGGCCATACCCGGTAAGTGCCAGCACTGTCCCGTGCCCGGGGGAGAGGCAGGGAGAGAGACCAGGGACCGTGTGCGTGGGCCTTGCCTTCCACGGATCACGCAGCCACCTATGCACGTGCAAGCACGTGCCATGCCACCCTTGGGCAGGTGGCTCCAGCTGCATGACACCCATGGGCCGTGTCCCAATAGGCACACGCGTGTGTGCAGAGACCTGACACGCTCCCAACCCCGGGGCGGGACCCAGCAGGACGCTCTCCCTTCACACACACCCTCTACGCAGAGGCAGGGGACATCTCCCTCCCGGCTGCACTATACATGGCACAAGGGCATGGGTGCGGTCTTGGGGCAGCTCCCAGTCCCAGGGAGAGCCAGACATCCTGACCACGGCCTCTGTGCAAGCACATCGGCTCTGAGGGTGCAGGGCACGGTTACCTTCACATCGCAGGGGGGGCTGGGCATCATCCACTGTGTCCCCAGGGAAAACTGACCACTTCTCTGCTTTCTCTACAGCTACACCAGTTGCTCGTGCAGGGTGCACCATCCCACCCAGGACAAGCTTCCACACCCGTGGACTCAGCAGGATCACCATTACGTGGCAGGGGTACCTGTGAGCCCTGCACCGCACCATCCAGGCTTGGATACAGGAGGACCTGCAGCTCTACCGGGAGCAGCTTGCTCAGGACCGTGCCATGTGCTCAAACCTGCAGGCCCTGC
>CM057847.1:48154243-48164934 GCA_030068395.1 Apalone spinifera
CAAGCAGAGCACTCCGAGACACAAATGCTTTGCTGTCCCTCAGCAAGGTAGACCTGCAAGCAGAGAAACCAGAGAACTGCCTGTCCGGGATGGGGCGGTTGGATCCCTTTAAGCACAGACCTCGGATAGCCTGAGGCAGCAGACCCACATCCTAAGTCTGACACTGATGCCCTGCTGGCACTGGTTCCTGACAGCCTTATCTTTGATTCAGGGTCCACTCAATGTGGACGTGCTATTTCGAATTAGAAAAATGCTATTTCGAATTAGTTTTTGTGTCTAGATGCGTTATTTTGAATTAGCTTATTTCAATCCAAATTCGAAATAAGCTAATTCAAAATAGCGCTGTAGTGTAGACATACCCTTAGCTCTCTGAACTCTCAAAGGAATCCAAAAAGGTTACAAATTTGTTGCAGACACTCAAATTGACATTTGATGGAGTCAAAAATAACAAAAAAAACCATTGACTTGATAGTGTCTTTCTGTATCAGATTGAGATGTTAGGCTGCAATTGGTGGAAAACTCAGATGAACTGTCAATACCCTGTGCTACTGATTTGGGCTCAGAAAGGATTGCATCCCATTGATCACAATTCTTTTGAGTATCTTTAAGAAGTCATTCAATGTTATCCCTCTCAACATCTAATGTAGCATTGCAGGCTCCAATTGCAAGATTAGTTTCGTGAATCATTTTTAGCAGCTTCATCCACATGGACAATATTAAAATGCAGTCATGTTTGGATGTATAACTCTAAATTGACTTAAGCTCAGTGCGAGCCTTTGCTGTGAGAATAAGAGATTCAAGCTTACTTAAAGCCTCTCTCAGAGCCCAAATGCTGTGCAACAACTGGTTTAACACAATCAATTAGTGCTGACCATCTCATTGTCAACACGCTGTGAAGGGAAACAGACAGATGCTGCTCCAGAATTTCCCTCTTTTGAGGACTGCTACTGAAGAGGCTGTACAATTGCTGGATTGTTCCAAAGCATGATTCAGCACAATCAATGCTGACAAGATTTACTGGTTGCCACAACTGGAGAAAATATAATTTGGATTTTGCTCAAGGACTGCTTGTACTCCATTGTACTTCCCAGCCATATGGGATACATTGTCATAGGCTTGGCCAATGCATACTTAAAAATTTAATTTGAAGCCTTCCAGAATATCTAATATATGAAAGGCAATTTCTTTTCAGTTTGTGTGTGAAATTATCGAACAAAATGAATCATTCTTCAACTGAAACCTTTGAACTTCCTGCAATTTTAACATATCAAACAACCTAGGTTGTCTGTTCTTTATGAGAACAGTCTGAAGTTGCATGTCATCTCTCTTCAAGAATTGTTTGCACAAATGTCCCACACAGCTCAATAAACTCGTTTTGTATTCTGGTAGATAGATAATGGACTTGCATGCGTTTTTCACTCTTTTGTGATTCATGAATATGCTTAACATGCCCTGATAAAGGTGGGTCATATTTGCCAAGAAGCTCTAATATATCAAGAAAGTTTCTGTTTGTAGGGTCACCAATATGTTGACTGGAAACAAAGCCAATCTCCATTCAGAAAGAAAAAGAATGACATTTGATATGCGCTCAAGGAGTTTTTTCCAGTTGTCAGTTTCTGTGTTTATTTCACTCACGAGTAAGTTTTCAATTGAATTGTCAGCTAGTGCTGCTCTATTGGCTGATTTCCATGTAACATAGTTATCTTTGTGATACTGAAGTTTTATGTGCTGGTATTCGGTTTTTCAACTTCCTCCAACCTCTACTGATGCTCCAACTGGATGGATCAGACAGTGCTGATGCATTTGAGGTATTACTGCTAAAAATGAAAGAGGGTACACAGTATAGAGCCTGGTTTTCCTTGCTCCAGCAGTGCCAGTCTCTTGTGTAGATCTCTCCATTTGGAAGAGTTTTTGTCAGCCGACAAGTGGAAAAAGCATGATTGTCAGCATCTTCCAGTATACTACTTGGAATCTGAAAACAACTAACTTTGAGAAACGACTGCATTTGAGTGACATTGTTCTTATCAAGAAGTCCAATATCAGGTTTTCATGCCACTGTTGTTACACTATGTCCTGTGCTAGTTGGAAGTTCTTGGTCTTTGGCCAGCCTAGGGGGCGATAGTGATTGAGCTGTGTCCATTGTCCCGGGTATGAATACATAGGGACATACAGAGGCCATCTGGCTACCAACAACTATTAATGTATTTCATTCAACTGTCAATCTGACTTGGGTGCCTTCCTGGCTTATCTGAGTCTGTGGTCTTTGGGGGCTCTCATGAAGTCTATTATGCTAGCTATTTGCGCAGAGCTGGCATGATATATTGAGGAAGCATATGAAAACGTACACAGCTGAATGTTTATCATCACTGATGGAGCAGGAAACCTGTCAGGACACCACACCAGTGAATCCTGAATTTAGTGTATCACTGTCCTGAACTACTACAGCTACTACGACTCAAGAGCAGCCCCCCGCTAATGGCCTCTGGTGTGGGGGATCCAGAAGCAGGAGCTCCCCCCTCCACACACTAGGCTGTTAAACAGGAGTTCAGAACAGTGTTTCGCAAGAGGCCTTTCAGAATTAAAAAGAAGTGTTAAAAATCTGTATCCATTAAAGAAGACAAGATGTGACTTATCTACAGGGTGCGTTGTGTTAGTCTAGACTAGAAGGATGGAAATTCTAATGCACACAAGAGCATGACATGCATTAACTGCCCCAAGTGAACTCTGCTGGAATACATTAAAAAAAGCCTACCTCATGTTAACATAGTCCCATTTCAAACAGACACACCCTGAAGACAAGCCGTAGGTTTTAAAACACACATAAACATTTGATATGTGAGACACAGAATCAGATCACAAGACTGAGATGCATATTTGAACTTGCCAGTTTGGGGCTATTGATTCAAGCTCAGCCCAGCTCTGTTATAGACGTTTATACGGGCTATAAACTGGGAGTGGGATAGGAGAACAGATGCTCCCTGAGGGCACATCTACACTTCAGGGCAAAAGTAGAATTAAGATATGTGTCAATTGTGTAGCTTAATTCAAAATAGCTTAATTCGGCTTTTGGCGCTGTCTACACGTCAGGAAGTCTTCTTTCGACTTCCCTTACTCCTCATGAAATAAGGGTTACAGAATGCGGAGTAAGAAGTCCGCCATCTTGAAATTATTTTGAAATAACAGCTTGCTGTGTAGACCTGCACTTTGTTATTTTAAAATATCAGTTATTCTAAAATAACACTGCTGTGTAGACGTACCCTCATTGTCCTATTTTAACACAATAATGCCACAGACACCACGTTCTGCCCCCTTGCTCAGCTGGACCCAGCAACAATTGGGGTATTGTGAAGATAATTTCTTTAACTATTTGGATGACATCTCGAGCCTGCTGAAGTTGATGGGAGTTTGGCCATTGACTTCAGTAGGGCCAGGATTTCACTTAGGCTACATCTACACTGCTCAGTCTTGCGCAAGAACGTATGCAAATGAGGGGTGGCGATATTCATCACCACCCCTCATTTGCATATGTTCTTGCTCAAGTTTAGTTAAGTCAGGCAGCCATAATGTTATTTCACCGATATGAGCGTCTCTTGTTCCCTATTTAGGCGACTAATATAAATCTATATATGGACTGGATACCAGAACGGTGAGTGTGTAACAAGATATAACATAGCTCTGTCATATTCATAACTTGTATGTATATTTGCTGAGTTATTCGACAGTAAACTCTGCTGTTAGGACAAGACAGATGTGCACACGTTAGTTGTTAGGACATAATGTAATTGCAAATTTTAAACATTTTGGGTTTATTTCAAGAGAAATTTCTGAAGTCTGGGAAACAGTTTCAGTGCATTCTGCGTTGTCACTTCTATAACTTCCTCCACTTGGATTCCTTTCATTTTGGCAATATATTCTGCAGCAATGAAAATATTCTTTGGCTCATTTCTCACCTGTAAAGTACAAAAAGAGAGAATAAATTAAAGAATCAGAAACTGATATCAGTGTCAGATTCAAATTCTCTTTAGAATCAGTTGTTGCAAACAGTTTCAAATATACCAACAATAGGGCCTTAAATGTAATTCCTCTATTTGTTCATCCACGTCTACTCTCAGTCTATTCCTGCAAAATGGCAAGAGTCTTCCCCTGTGTAGTCCCTGTCTTCAGAGCTAACTTCTTGTATCACTCTGCCTTATTAACCTGCCATCTCTTTTCCAATTTAATTTGATGATGTCTTTCCTCCCACACCTCTGCCTATTCAATTTTTACCCTTTGTTATTATTCTCAATAAACTACATTTTTGGAAATGCAGAAATGGAGAAATCAACAATTTACCTGTTTTTCAGGACCTAGTGCCGGAGAGTCAGTTTCTAAGCACATACAATCTAAGGGCAACTGTTTCACAAGCTTCTGCTTCTAAAAGGAAACAAGAAAGCTATTAAATGGCTCATTCACTCAAACTAGGAAAAAAAGCAGAGGGGGGAGAGATGTGTTTCATGTTAAAAGCATGGCAGTAATACATAAAGGGATCTTGTAAATGTATTTTTGATAACTGCGCAATTAGAATATAGTAAAAATGGTCAAGAATACATGAAATACTTGTTAACAAAGCCTCCATAAAATGCATGCTGCCACCCCTAGTGAAGCACTGGACCCATTATAATTTATTAAATCAGGGCTACTCAAAATGTGGCCTGTGGCAGGCCGTGGACCGTTTGTTTGCAGCCTGCGGTCTGGTTTGGGTTTACATGGGACTCAACACGCAGCCTGGGGGTAGGATCCTTTGAACATGGCCTCCACTGGGAACATGCTCCACAACGGCAAGGCGTCTCCCAGGCAGGGTGAGCACTAAAAGACGCAAGCAGACGGGGCGGCTGGAACAGACGGGTACGGGGTGTTGGCATTTCTAACCCTCAGGAAGGAGGTGCCAGGAGCGCCTGGGCATTGTGGGAAGTGCTTTGTATTCATGCCTGTCAGTGTGAAAGAAGCTATTTGCATCTATATGCAACCACACTTAAGTTGTGGCCCTCGGCATGTGCTGTGAGTATCATTGTGATTCCTGGGGCTTCCACAGTTGAGTAGCCCTGTATTAAATCAAGTAATATTATTGCAGATTTTTAAAAACCTACATTAGGGTTGCAGAGTAAAGCACTCAAAAGCTCAGATATACCAGAATCAAAGTTGCCTGTGCAACCCTAATTCAACCTCTTTGTGCATATGTCTTATGATACAATGTTTAATTATATTGTACTTACATTCTACTTTTTCTCCCCCAGTCTTGTCCTACCTCTCATCCCCCAGGTTCTCGTCCCAATCTATCCCCCCACTGCAGTCTGGCTCTTGTCCCTGAAATCAGGCAGCTGCTTCCTGTATCAGCAAGCTGAGCCCAGCAGGGAGTTACTAGGACACAGAAGAGACAGCCTTCCCTGTTCTCATCAGGTGCTCAAATCCAGCACAGTCTGCAGCAATGCAGGGAAAGCCCTGCTCGGTCTGGGGCTGGCGTGTGCTCAGTGTGGATGGGAACTCTGAGAAATACAGCTGTTTAATCTAAAGTCTCTGCTGAGCATGTGCAAACTGCAGGTTTTCATGGGCACATAATTTGGCCAAATTAGGGTGGATTTTTACAGGAACAGCATAGGACTCGTTCTTGACACACAAGTTACCCCCTGCCAAATTTTGAGTCCCTACTTCAAAGCATGGGAGTGCCTAAGCTTTCCAAAGAAAAGGCCACACAAAGTTTTTAACATGGGTGAAACAACATATTATAGGTTTAAAGAAATACCTCAGTATAACAGAAAGTAATACCTTCTTTGTGATAAACTGGGTTACAGGCTGAAATATTCAAATACTGATATAGAATTATCCCCTTTGAACTTTACCTGTTCACTTCTTACAATGGAAGGAGGAATGGAGAAGAAATAGCCAGCCTTCACTCCTTCCATCGCCACAGATGGCCTCCCATCAAATGCATGGAGCAACACCCTTTCAGCACCTACAGAGAGTCAAACCAAATAAGAAATAGTTATGTTCAAGGAAAAACTTCCTAACTGTCAGGGTGGTTAAGCACTGGAATAAATGGCCTAGGGAGGTTATAGAATCTCCATCATTGGAGGTTTTTAAGAGCAGGTTAGACAGACACCTGTATGGTTTAGGTAACACTTAGTCCTGCCATGAGTGAAGGGAACTGAACTAGATAGATGATTTCTTGAGGCCCCTTCCAGTTCAGTGATTCAATGGTTGGACTATGATGTTACTTCCTAGTACTAGAACCCATGGTCTCACTGTATTCTCGGATTACAGTAAGAACAGCTCCTGTGAAGCTGCTGATTAGTGATTCCAGTTGGTGCTTATGGTGTCAGACAGACAGTTTACACAATAGATCGGGGAGGAGGTGGAGATGAAGAGCCAACTATAAAAGGAACCATGTTGGGGGACAACTGGGACTGCAAGCAGAGACAGCCTGGGGAGTGAGGGAGATAGATAGTAAAACTGTTCCCATGGTAATCTGCTCTTTAATGCACTGCAGTCTGAGGAAAGCACAGTCAGACCAAGGATTTTTTGTCAGGAGTTGACATCACAATTCTAACTTACTAGAGACAGACAGAAATTACATTCACTTTCCTTCCTTTCTTCTTTTTACAGGTTTCCGCCTCTTAAGTAAGGCAAACAGTGCAATAATGAAGCAATCAAAAAGAAGAAATTGCTGAGTTCATTCCCCGACCAGAGCAGGATACCATCCCCCAAGAGTGCATGTTTGATACTGAACTGATACAACACTTGATCCTAGTTCAAAACATAAGAGATATCACAGCCTTAATTTTATCAATGTTTTAACAACACAAGGATTCCACTTCAGGAACTTCACGCTATAGAAGTATCATATCAGTTAACTGCCTGTAACTCTATTTGAAATGCATTTAAAATGTCCACCTTTTAAAAATAAAAAAGAACACTTTGATGTTCTGAGCAGACACTGAGCATGGATATGGATCTATCAGAAGGCCTTGAAGGTTTGAACTGACAAACTGCTAGGCTAAGGCAATCTGCAATTCTTCAAACAAACAGGTAAACCCCCTAAATCAAAATGACAGTACTTTGAGAAGGACCTCCTTAACTGTGCCCATCAAGTTTTATGTATGCAAACTGACATGCATGACCATAAGAGGATACGGTAAAACCAAAGAAAGGATGCTGAAAAAGACCTGAATTTTAATAATAGGAAGTGAGCCAAAAAAAGTACCTTGTTCCTTTAGGAGATTAATGGTTGGTCTTCCAGCTGAACGAGAATGGACATTTCTAGTGAAGACGGAAAAAAAAAAGCTAGAACTAGGACATTTTTACATGATTAACTGTTTTAACAGCACTTTTATAGCACCATTCACCAAAAAAGAGTCCCAAAGAATTTTATAAACTATATAAAGAAATCATGTCAGCCATCTTGAAAATATAGTAGCAACAGTCTAAGACAAGAATTGAAGAAGACTACTGTATGCAATTGAAGCTATAGGAGGTATTCCAAGTAGGCAGACTGTAACTACTATGTTGTTATGTAGCCAAGACAATTAAACCAATATCTTTACTCTTCTACGTGCTATGGGCTAACTATAGCTATGGAGGTATTTGACTGTAGATCTATTCTAAACACAATAACCTATTATTATAAACCAGACCTACAAAGGCAAATCCAGTCTTTTTGCTAATTGAATCTGTTTGGTCAAGACTTGTCTTTGTTCTTCCTTCTGTTCATCAGTGCTGGCAAATCTGGGAGTGAAATCTAGTCCAACCTACAGCATAAGAGGAGAAATAAGAAAGTTTCACCAACCTTTTTTCCTGAACTGCAGGAAAGAAAAACTGTATGTAAAGGAAACTGTCTGTTTTTCAATCCTGCCAGTCATTTAAAAAAGTATACCTTTAGGAAGGCTTGCCATTAAAATTAGCTCTATGGCAAAAGGTTTATTACCATCTTATATTCAACACTCAATTTATTTTCAACTCTGAAAGTAAATACAAGACCCAAGAACTTAATACGATATTTTAATCTCCATATGATTTTTGTGTCATTATGGCCATTCTTAACAATAAATTCCAAACTCAGGAGCGGTCTGAGGCGGGCTGCGGCAGCTGGCGCTCCAGGCGGAACGCGCGATTGGCGCCCCCGCCTGCACGACCGTCAATGGAGTGACATCATCATCAGGTGCCCCGGTTAAGGCAGCGCACTAGGCGACGGCCGAGTCGGCCTATAGTCACGGGCCACCCCTGTCCAAACTAGAGTCCCATATTCAGAGTTCTCTGAATTACAAGAGAAGTTTGGATTCAGATTAAGGATATTAAGAGGAGGGTAAAAGGCTAATCGTGTAGACTATACAATTTTTATCTACTACACGATTAGTCAATAAGGGAAGGTGCTAGGGCCGGGAAATACCCACGCTGCACCTCTGCAGTTTAAATGTAATAGGAGCTGGGCTGCCTGTGTGCTCTGCTCTTAGTACATTTAAACTGCACAGCCGCAGCAGGAGTAGGTCCCGGCTGCCTGCCCAACCGGAGCAGCCTCTGCCCACGACCAGCCTTGGCTGCCGCAGACAAGGGCTGCTTCGCAGCAGCAGCCCCTGTCCACTGGGGGTCCCAGCAGGGAGATGGGATCCTTGTGGACTAATGATGTTAAGGAGCAGATATTTTACTAATCATGTAGCCTATACAAATTGTATTGACTACACGATTAGTCAATAAGAAGAAGCTTGCTCTGGGACCACTGAACCTCTGCATTTTAAATGTAGTAAGAGCCATACAGAGACAGCAAGGGGGTGGGGAAATGTGAGCAGACAACTTAACTACCCAATAAGCTTAGGCTTATCAGGTAGTCAACTACTCGCCTACATCCCTAATTCAGATCTGATCCTGTAGTTCAAGCTCATTTCTAGTGAAATCAACCAACTTTACAGTATTGGAATTAAATATTTTCAGTGGATTTTTAAGTTTGTGAAAGGTTCACAGCTGTACCAACCCAAAGTCCTTGACAGAACAGGCACAAGATGGAAAATTTACCCATTTCAGTGTGACTCAACCCTGGGAGAGGGTAAACCAAAGGGCATCCAGGCATCCTGCTTATTTCTTTCTTTCTGCTAAGACTGCCAACAAGACTGTAATATGTTGTGGTGGTTTCGAGATGTTTGAATGGTAATTCCCTTCGACAATTTATTTATTTGAAGGGCATTTATAACAGATTCAGAGGTAGTCAAAAGTATTTCCCATTCAGATGAAAAAATAGCATTGTAAAGTAAGTAGCAGCTGGGAGCCATGGGAGGAAGTAAATACACCAGGGAAGTATATGAAGTAAAACATTTTCAGTGCTGGAATGACAGGTCAGGTATTCCAGCTGCTCAAATTATTAGCATTGCTTTTTGTTTATATGGAATAAAGCCAATGATATGCTAAGTGCTTGGATCTCAGAGGACTTATGTTGGCAAAAAAAAAAGAGGTTATAAGTAAAACATAGAACTTCTATGTACCTCTCCAATGGCCACCAATCTATCCTTATAGAGTTCTATAAGTGGCAATGCAGCATCCAGGTCCTGCAAGAAGAAAAATGATGTGAAAGAAAGAAATTAAAGAAAAAATCCTCTATCCCTGCAAAGCAAGAGCAAGATGAATTCAGTTCCACTGTGACACAGAACTGTTGTTTGTGTTCCTTGGAACATGCTCCTACAATAGGTTTATGTAGGGTGAGTTGAGGGACAGGCCATCAGGTTTTAAGATCCTGCAAAGCCATTCTGACATAGGGTGTGTCTAGACTCAGAGGAGTAGCGAGGCTGTTATGCTCCCAGGGGTGAAGGCAAAATTGGCGCCTCCCCCCCACCAAATGGTGGGGCCCCAAACCTGGCACATAGCTGAGCTCGACCCTGGCAGGAGTGGGAGGAGCTTGGACCACATCTTACCCGACCCCCTCCAATTTAGGGCTGGGTCCCGCACGCACTAACCCTTTGGCAGAGGTGGAAGGAGTTGGGCTGGGGACAGAAAGGCAGGGAGGAGGTAGCTCCAGCTGGTGGTGGCAGACAGAGGAGGAGCAGGTGAGCAGAGGGATGACAGGGAGAGTGTAGGGGGACTATACTGGCACCTCACTAGTGTGGCACCCAGGGGCCACTTCCCCTCTCCTCTCCCCGGCGCCCTCCTCTGTAAATAATCCACTGTAAATAATCCACCTCTTAGGATATTTATTGTTTAATGAATTACTTATTTTACTAACTACATACATATAAATTATATAGTTTTGTGGTTTACATTCTGTTAAATATTTTTTATCTTTAATTTGTTCATATCCCGTTCTCATTAGGTTCATGTCTTTTTACATAAAAAATATCAAATTCTTAAATATGTAAGTTTTATAAAACATGAGAAAAGTTAATGTTATACAACCTAAATATGAATTTCATCACTATATTTCATTCAAGCATTTAAAACCACTGTTATAGCAAATGAGTAACACGTTGCTTTAATGAATAAAAGTAAAAAAGATTTTGAGCATATCAAATTTATTGTAATAGAGAGGTAGCCGTGTTAGTCGAATCTTGGTAAAACAAAAAGAAATAAAGTCTTTAAAGTGCTACATAACTAACAAGATACCTAATAAATTTATTATAAGCGACCTGTAATGCTTCTTAACTGCCCATTTACTTACCTAGTTAACCTAATTGTTTTTC
>CM057847.1:48175355-48188517 GCA_030068395.1 Apalone spinifera
CCCCCCCCCCCGACCCGGGGCTGCAGGTGCTCTCGTGTGGCCCAGGCCTCAGCCAGCCCCGAAGTGGCCAAGGAACAGCCCCACCTCAGCAGTTAAACGTGTTTCTAGGCTGGCTCCTCCTTCCTGGGGGCTAGAGTTGGTGAGAGCTGCCATGGGATCGTAGGGCTGGAAGGGACCTCCAGCAGCCATCTGGTCCAGGGCCTGCTATACCCTAGACCAGTTGGAGTCAGTTATCTTATGTCAAGGCCCAAATGTCTTGGTCAATGTGTAGTCAAGGTCGAGATTCCAGAGGCGATAATAAGAAAAATCAACAGTAGTGGTGCTTGTGGTTTTTCTTATTATTGCTTCTGGTGGGGTTCCTGCAAAAGCACCTTGCAGTCCAGATTTAGCCCACAGTTCAATTATTGACTACCCGTGCCCCAGACCATCCCTGACACAGTGCTGTCCAACATGTTTTTATGAGCCTGCAATGATGTGGAGTCCACAGCCTTTCTTGGAACTATTTTCCAGAGTTTAACTATCCCTGTAGTTAAAAATTTTTTCTCTCCCATGTAAGCTAAATCTGTCATTCTGCAGATTAAGGCTATTACTTTTTGGTCTGCAATGAATGGACACAGAGAATAATTGTTCTCAGTCATCTTTACAATTGCCCTTGACTTATTTGAAAACTTATCAGGTTCTTACTCAGTCTTTTCTTAGGACTAAACATAAGGGTTTTTTAACCTTTCCTCATAGGTCAGGTTTTATAAACCTTTTATCATTTTTTTGCTCTCCTCTGAATGCTCTTCAGTTTGTCCACATCTTTCCTAAAGTGTGGAACCCAAAACTGGACATAGTAATCTAGCTGAGGCCTTACCAGTGCCAAATAAAGCATAACAATTAACTTCTGTGTCTCAGGACAGGTCTACCACTGTAGCACATCTGATGAAAATGCTCTCTGCTGACAGGATAGCACTCTTCCATCAGCATAATTACTGCTCCTCAGTAAGGCTATGTCTACACTCGCAGCTTCTTGCGCGAGTAATATGCAAATGAGGCTAAGCGTGGAATATTGCCAAACCTCATTTGCATACCTAATGAGCCACCATTTTTTTCAGAAGAGGCTCTTGCGGAAGGAGTGTCTACGCTGCCCCTTCTTGCGCAAGAAAAACCCTCTTGCGCAATGCCGTTCTTCCTGAAAAGTAATAGGTGTAACGGCATTGCAAGAGCCTCTTCTGGAAAAAAATGGTGACTCATTAGGTATGCAAATGAGGCTCGCCGATATTCCATGCTTAGCCTCATTTGCATATTACTCACGCAAGAAGCTGCAAGTGTAGACATAGCCTAAGTGATGGAAGCTATGTTAGTGAAAGAGTGTATTCCATCAATATAGCACCAGTATGAACAATGCTTAGGTGTTGTAACTTGCATCAGTTGGGGAGTGCGGTTTACACCCCTGGGCAACATAAGTTAGGTTGACTTAAGTGATAGTGTAGACCCATTCTTCCATACACTACTACTATTTCCTACCAATTTCACAGATGTAAAGAATGTATTACAGATTGTGACATTAACCCCTCACTTTGAAATTTGGTTTCCTCTACTGCTCCTAGTTGCTATCCTGGCCATTCTGGGAAGGACAGGAGTTGTCCTTCTTTTGCACAGCTGCTCTTGAGAAGATCAGGCCCTCCTCCAGAGATAGCGCAAAGCTGGGAGCCCCTGGCAGCCTATGAATGCAGGTGACTGGACTTGGTGACCTCTCAAGGTCCCTTCCAGTTCTAGTATTCTATGATCATACGTGTCACATAGGAAAAAAATAACTCCAGGGAACATTAATGGAATCCTTGCCTGAATGAAAATGCTGAACAAGTTCTTGAAATTCAGTTGTACGCAGAATTACATTATTTTGAGAAGCTAGTAAGCATAATACTTCAAGTATTTTTATTATTGTGAATTTTCTACAGAACTTCGAAACAGCTATTCAAGAGAATGTTACCATTAATGGGCAGCCATGGCAGGAAACTTCAGATCAAGTTGAGCTTCAGAATGGTGTGTATTTGGTTTTTAATTATCTTCACTTTATTCTAAGCTCTTCATATATTACCCAAGCAATATATCAGTAATTCTGAGGAAAAAGTCCAGACTGAACCCAAGCTTATATGTGTTCAGATTAATGAGTTAGGTGTATCTTTACCCCTAAAACAGTTCCCATATGTATCAGAGGCAGCAAGTGGGGGAGGGAGGTAGGAGATCTGTATGACCTGTGACCTTGAAACAAATGGAGTGGAGGAAAGAACTCAATTTGTTCTGAACACTTACTGTTTCACAGTTTTGTTGGATACTTAGTTATCAAGGTGATGGGTGACTTATAAATAGCATAGGTAAACTATATTTCAAGGTAAAGAAGTATAGGGTTGTATAACCAATGTCCAGAGTAATTATCCTGCAGAAAGGTTCATAACAAAAGGGTTTATAATATTTACAAAATAAGATGATGTTCGTTTGAAAATATAAGCATTATTTTACGCATTCACTTATTACAGTCCCAATCACTTTTAGTAAAAATTACTGGAAAAGAAACAAAATATTTAAATTGAATAGGATAAATGAGTACTAATGTTATTTTTATAGCTTTAATGGGAAAGAAACCAGATTTTTTTTTAAAAGATGGAACTAATATTCTTCCTAGTAAATTCCATACACCCTTTTTTAAACTTTGCAATTGTTATTAAAAAAAAAAAAAACACTCCAGCCTATGATGCAACTCCCTCACAATGACAGTCAGAAAAGAAATACAGTGACAGAAAACCTATCATAGTTTTGCAAACATTGGAAATGCTAATGAAAGTCTCACCACTGTAAAACCACCAGCCAAAGATCGACGCGCTAAGTTCCTTGCACATCCTAGGGAAGCAAAAATAATATTAGGAAATAGTACTGTAATTTTCTATACCATCTTGATGGTTGTTTGGTGATATCTCACAAGAACTGGTTTGAGACAAGTGAGTTTACATCACAGGGACTGGCAACCTGCACTTATATCCAGAGACATAAGAGTATGTATATTAATATTGCTTCATTTATAGATGGGAACATATTTATTTTCATTCCTGCTTTTATTGTCTTCTAATTTGTAATAATGGGGATTTTTAGTACCCTGTAGTATGCAGAGAAAACAATGGGTTTGCCTGTTAGTGAGCATCAGGTATTCTTCCTCACATACAACTGTTGCCCTCAGTTGAGTAAAATTGAAAACATAGGTATGGACTTAAATGTGAAGGAAGAGTTTCCGAAGCTGCTGAACAGCTCAGACTCCAGCTGAAGAGTTGGCTGAGGAAATACTCTAGAATCAATACCTCTTGGCAGACTGTTTGAACTGGAGAATATGGATTCTGCTTTAGAGAGTCTTAACTTAGACCATTGTAAAACTAGCATTTATCAAGTTTGCATCATCTTGGAAACTTTCTTTATGGAAGGATATTTTTGTTTCTGTGTGGATCCCTTTTTATTGGATTACTTACACATTTGTGAGTGTAAGTAAATATTTCTCTTTGTGAAAGACTTCAAATTTTTTTTTAAAAGTTTGCATTTAAAAATTCTGAAAATTCTCAGTAGGTGGTGTGGCAGGGTGTTGCTGTGTACTGAGACCTGGCAACAGGACGAAGCCCAGCTGAGGCAGCTAACAGAGGGCCCAGCTGGAGGTCGTATAGAGGAGCTCCTGAGGAGGAGGAGAGGAACCAGACCTTCCTGTCTGTCTGCAGTGAGAGAGGCTTCAGCCTAGCAAACCCAGGTTACCTGAGGCCATAGGGGGCTGCAAGGAGGCAGTCATGGAGAGTGGGGCTCGCATGGAGGCAGCCCTAAAAGGCCGGGCTGCAAGGAGGCAACTACGGTAGGCTGGGGGAGTTTGAGCCAGGGAAGCTCCAGGCCATAAGTCTGCAAGGCAGGGAGAAGAACTGGGGATCCTAGGGAGTAGAGAGGACTCTGAAGGAGGAGCGGAGGAAGAACATTGACTCCCTTCCGCCCTCCCCTCCCCCCCGACCCAGACGACCAGAATGGTCACTGCCGGAGGGCAGTGCCCAGAAGAGAACACCTCACCCAAAGGGGGCACGTTGGCATTGGAGCAGCTGGTTACTTCACCACAAGCCACCCTGAGGGAAGAAGCCATGCAGAAAGTGAGTGAACTCGCTACTGTAGCGAGAGAAGATTCATGTGAACCCACTTTGGATCATTTTGAGCTAATGTAGATGCTAGTTTCTTATTGGAATATAAGTGGAAACATGCCAGAAATACTCAAGTGTGCATTTAAGTTTGCAAGTAATAATATATTTCTAGGAGAAATATTCATTTGAAAATGCAAAATATTGACTTTCATTAAAATAGTGCAAAATCTGTTACATTCTAATTAATGAATCTTGTGATTTGTGTGTGTAAGAAACCCACTTATCTTTCTGGGAAAACCAGGTTAGAATGCAACAATGGTGGTTTGCTCTAGGGATGTCAATGTGTAGTAAACTACAGGATGAACTGATAAACCTGGCCCTATAGGTTAATCCTGTCTACTACACACACTCCCCCCTTCCCCATATCTGAGGCAGCAAGGGGGGAGGGGAGCCAGAGCCAATGCCTGTGAGGAGCTGGCTTATTAGTCTTCTTATGAGCACCTGATCCCCTGCCCACCAGGGTCCAGGCTGGAGCTGATACATGCAGAGAGCCAGGTTTTATGCAGGCTCTCCACATGTGCTCGTCTGCAGACTTGCCTGCTTCTCTGCCCCCCAGTGCCTTCAACAGAGGATATGACAGGGGAAAGGTGAGAGCTGGCTTAAAAGCTGGTCCCCCCAACACCAACTCTGTGGTGCCCAGCAGCAGTACGGGGGGAGGACAAGGCAGGCTGCCGCAAAGCAGCCTCTGTCTGTGGTAGCTGGGTTCACAGTAGACGGAGGCTGGACCACAGTAGCAGCCCCTGTCCACAGGAGGATCCGAGCTCCTTGTGAACCAGCCTCTGTCCCCAAAGAGCTCGGACCCCCCTTGTTCAGGAGCCACTGCCACAGACCAGCCTCTGCTCACAGGGAGTTCGGGTGCCCAGAAGACTGCCTCTGCATCAGAAGCAGCAGTGTGGCAGGCAGGAGGTCTGTGCCAAGAGCTGGTTTTTAGACTGGCTCCCCTGGCAGACAAGCTCCTGCCTGCCGCCCTGCGCTGCTGCCTCTGATAGAGGCAGCAGCATGGGGTTGCGGGGGCTCTCCAGGAGCACACTGGCTGCTGCCCCTCCCCAGAGACTACTGAATAGTTGTGTAACCACTAAAATTTCATGTGGTTACTCGACTATTCAATTACACAATATCTAACATCCCTAGTTTGCTCTCACATGAAAACTTCAGGCTCACATTTAGAGCTATTCCACGTTGCATAAATAATTACATATTTATTGAACCAGAGAAAACTGATTATATAGCCAAAGTAGAGCAATTCAGTAGGAAATAGTGAGAGTGGAATTCTTCTACTGCCCCAAATAATTGACAGTCTGGTGGTCAGGTCACTTGCCCAAAGTGGTGGGACTATTAGTTATTTTATGAAAAATTTTGGAAGGACCTGGATTTTGTCCCAGTGCAGAACAGAAAATATTTTGAAATTTTCATATTTTTTATGGGATGAGAAAAGAATTTCCCACCCAGCTCTATTGTTTTACCCTTTGGAATTTCTTCCAGACCCACTGGTAATGCATATAGAATAGTAATAGAAATGTAGCCATGTTAGTCTAGTCTAGCTGAAACAAAAAACAGGACTATGTAGCACTTTAAAGTGCTACATAGTCCTGTTTTTTGGTAATGGATAGATTGACCAGTAGAGGGCGCTGAATACCCATCTCTCCTTACTGTAAAGTACTTTTAAATGTGCTCAGCTTTTGGATCACATTCATTTTAGAATACAGGGTTATATCTGCTACTCTAACTCCATTTTCCTCTGTTTTTTAACTCTAGTATGTAATGATAGCTATGACTTCAAATAACATAGGCAGCTGGTTAAAGTTTGTTGGAGCCTCAGACAAATCTCATAGTATTTGGCTTTAAAAATTGTCAAGTTTAATTGCCATATTTGAGAAGATAAGAACTTATTATAGAACACTAATGTGAACACTACTCATATAAAACTTGTCCCCTCCCTTTCCGACCAAAGGAAAAATGCCTTTCATATTTTGTCTGATACACATACTTTTAAAGAATAAATTCTTAAAAGTATTACAGAAAGATCAACTGTGGTGTGTGTATAAGTATGGAGATAAAATATGACTCATATCAGGATTATCACCCTTTATCCCCTTAAAAATTCTTTTACATGTAGTCAAGAACAGCATCCATTACTGTTGCAAGAAAAACATTGTCTGGAAAATAGCCAGCCTTTGTTCTGAGTCACGGTAATGGCACACCTTGCAATAACTTTCAAGGAGTGCAAAGTTTGTTTGAAGTCTAGCATGTGTCTTCAGGCTGAATACATGTTTGAAAGAACTACCACAGATATCAAAGCAATAGAGTTTAGAACACGTGTCAGCATGCCATATATGGCTCTTTTGCAGCTTAAGCTGATTCCTCCCGCTCCAGCCTCGTGGCCCTCTGCAAAATTGGAGTGCCAGCACCGGCTTCCTGCTGGGAGATGGGGGGGGGGGGGGGGGGGGGGGGGGGGGGGGAGCCCATAGCCTCCCTGCCAGATCTGTCTTGCAGGAAAGCAACCGGAGCTAGAAGAGGCTGTGTACTGTTGCTCCCCTCCCCCATCTGGGGGAAACAAGTGTGCAGACGCACTTTGTGGAGCTTTCCCTGCTACTCCCATTGGAACAGTGGGGAAAGCCTCTGGTGCCTAGGAGTTGCATGCAGTGTGAAAACAAGTGCTCCCCCAGATCCTGCACCCCCAGTCCCCTCACACAGTCCCTCCCTTGCCAAGACCCTGTGCCCCCAGCGTGCTCTTGCGCCTTCCCCCGGCCAGATACCCTATCCACCCCCAGCTTGCTCCTCCAGCCTCCCTTGCTCTTGCTCCCCTCCCTCCAGCCAGACACGCTATTCACAGTCTGCTCCCACACCTTAGCTCCCTCTGAGACCTTGCACCCTCAGCCCCTCCTGCACCCTGTCTCTCACCCAGATCCTGCACCCCCATCGCTAGCCCATTCACTGGCAGCCTTGTCCCACACACTTAACTCCTCATTTCTGGCCCCACCACAGAGCCTCAGGTGGCCCACAAAATCCACTAACGCTGGAACCCCAGAAGAGCAAATCTGGCCTATGGCCTTGAATTTCAGTCCTCCTAGTCCCTCTCCCCACCATGGGATGGAGCACCAGGGGAATGAGGTGTTTCAGTTGGGGTCCACAGCAGTGAGGGTTGGGGATTTTTGGAGAGGTTTTTTTTTTCTTCTCACTTCTGTGGTCCCTGACTGATTTTTCTGTGGGTCAGTGGCCCCAGATCCAAAAAGGTTCCTCACCCCTGCAGTAATAAAGACAGTGTTGAAACCTTTTGTGTTAGACATAATATTTTACTTTATTTAAAATGAAGGTTGGCTAGAGAGCCCCCAATTGGGACCCAGCCCCCATCTGGCTGTAGCATCATAACACTACTAAACTCCCCCCACACACACCCAAACCCTGTGGTCTGAGTTCCTCATATACCTAAACTCCCTGCCCTGAGCCGTTCATACACCCCAGCCCAGACTCTTGCACCCCACATGCCTAGCCCCTGCCATAAGATTGACAGAAGATAGCCTGAAAGTGCACATGAAGCTGGATTTGACCCAGTTACCATGTAAACTTCAAAGAAATGTACAAAAAGATGCAACATTGGAACCTCCATTAAATAGTCTGTGAGTACAATGTTTCATTTATGCTATTACTAATCATTGTCAATTATCAATAATATTAAGTTGCATATTTTAAGTCATGCAAATGGGCATTCTTATACTGGCTCTTTGTTGCCCACTTGTTCTGAATTTTGATGTAGTTTGACTCTTTGTTTTGAAAAGGTTGCCCTGGTTTAGAAGATCTGGCAAAATATTTGTCAAGCTTGGGGACCCAATTCAGTGCCCACTGAAGTTCATGGCAGTTTTTCTATTTAGCTTAATGGGCTTTGGATCAGTAGTCGCTTCTAACAGCTAGTTGCTCAAAAATATACTATCTTTATTGCAGGGAACAGTTTCTTTCATGAGAAATACAGGTTGAATCTCACTGGTCCAGCATCCTTGGGACCTGGTTGGTCCCGGATGAGGGACGGTCATTTCTGGGCCCCCCTGCCATCAGTCCCCTCCCCCTCCTAGTCATGGCCTCACTGCCAGCCTCCCAGCTGGCTTCCCCTGCCACTAGCCCCTCAGTACAGAGTTCTCAGCTTCACCATGGCAGCCCCGCTGCTTCTTGCATGGGCTCCTAGCCCTGCAGGGCAGCCCCACTGCTGAGGTCTAATTGTACCACTGGGCAGCACCCCCGCTTGGGCTTCAGCCTCGCTGGGCAGCGCCACTGCTTCCTGGCCTCACCAGGCAGCTCCGCCAAGCCGCAGCGGGGCTGTTGGGCTCTTTGTGGCGCTGCTGGGCAGCCCCCATTCCTGGGTGCCTAGCCCTGCTGCCAGGCAGCCCCACCATCAGGCAGTGCCTCAGTCAGGCTCCCAGCCTTGTGGAGTATCCCTGCTGCCTCCTAGTCCTGCCGCATAGCTGTGCTGCTGGGTGGTAATGGGGCTGCCACTGCTTTCCTGGTCTTGCTGGGTAGTGTTTCTACTGTGCGGCAGCCCCACTGCTGAGCTCTAGCCTGCTGGGCAGCCCCGCTGCCTTCTGCTCCCCCTACCCTCGCTGGGAGGCAGCCTTGCTGCAGAGCTCCCAGCCACTAGCCCTCCACGGGACACTGCAAGGACCAGGGATGTTGCCGGACCAACCTGTAGTCTTCGAACTTGTCTGCTAGAAAAATTGTACTGTGTTAACTATACTAGTATAATTATAGCAGAACAATCCCCCTTGTGTGGATGCAGTTATCGTGATATCAAGGAGCTTATATGGGTATAGTTTGCTTGCAAAAGGGAATAATTAGAGGTTACCTTGCTATAAATACTTTGGAATGAAATCCCATCTCTGACTGAATTAAGTTATACCAATACATAACTAAAACATGTGTTGCCCAGCTCTTAACATCAACCAATGCTTTCAAAAATCTGGTTCTTCTCAGACTGATTCAGGGCATCCAGGAAATTAGTATTACGTATGGGACCTGGTCTACGTGCAGTTATAAATATTCATCTGACTTCTGGTTTTAGAGTTCTAGAAAGCACTTCTTTTTGGTCAGTCCCAAGTCATGCTGTCTGCCAATGAATCTGTGTGTTATATTAAGAGTGGAATCTGAGCACCTAGCACATGTACCTTTAACAGCTTTACATGTCCAGTATGGCTTTGCTGTGTTGTGTACATTTGAGAGGATGGAGCATCCCTCATGTAGGCTCTAGGCTTGCTTTTTGTTATTTAGACAGACCGATGCTAACTTGTCCAAAAACTTGTAACATAAACCTAGTCCACACTCTGTAGTTAACTAAATGTACTTCATTTGTAAGCAGTTTGAAATAGAAATCAACTTTTCCTTACATTTCTACAGTGCCTTGCACAGTGGAGCCTGATTCCTGACTGGGCTCTCTCTAAGCACTGTTCCAATACAAATAATAATGCTCGTTAAGTCAGCTACTCTGAAATGGGATATCAGTAGGAGCTCATTGCCATGAAAAAATCTAAGGTCTGCTGTTAGAGAGACAGAGTGACCAACATTTTGCTTTATTTTTCTTTGCTTTCCTGAAATAATTTTAGTATTTTTAAAAGGCACTGTTAAAATAACTCTGCATGTTATGTCACCTTGTTTTTCTTGTGCATTTAGGTTCTGACATAAAAATCCTTGAAGATCAATTTGATGAAATTATAGTAGAGACCGCTACAAAGCGTAAGCAGTGTCCCAGAAAGATAATGGTACATCTCATCAAAACTATGAAAGCTGAGCAAGAAATGTTGGTAAATATCTTCATTTTTCCATTTGCAAAGATGAAGTCTTAGTAATAAGACCTTATTGCACTCTATTATTAAATCTTTGCAGAGATATGCAGCAAGACTGCTAGATTTGCTTGTTACCTGAAAACATTTTATTACAAAAAACAGAGAACATGAATTAAGCTTAAGTTGGTCCTAAAGTAATTTTTTTAAAGATACTTCTCTTACTTATGTTACTGATGGCCCCTTAAGATTTTGCAATTATGCTAATTAGATTATTCTGTTTACAGTCTATAAATTTATTTCCTTAAATTTTTTATCAAGAATTACTGAACTCTTAATGTGTCATCACTTTACATTTTAGCAGTAGTTTATTTTTCTTCGTCTTCAGCCGTAAGAAGTCTTCATGGACAGCACAACATGCTTCCCACTATCACTACTGTCTTAGTGTATGTCTCTTGAGGCAATGGCTTCGTTTAATAGCCTGTGACCATGACTTACTTACACTTTTCTCCACAAATCACTCCCGTTGAAGTAGAACAGCTACACCTGCTCTGCACAGCTGCCAGTGTGAGGCTGCCTCAATTAAGGCTCTTCAAGAAAATTCATTAAATAATGCTTGAGCAGCACAAGTTGCATACTTCCCTCAGTTGGAATTGTTGTCTTCCATATTTCCAGACTTGCTAACAAAGCGTGTGAGCCATAAGAATTTTGTTCTGGTAATGACTAATGGCAGCAAGAAGTGATTCTCTTATCCTGGTCTGCTCACAATTTTAAGAAGTGACTTGAAGTGGAGAAAGTATTTTATGGGTCAGACTCAGGGCTGGCTCTAGGCACCAGCAAAACAAGCAGGTGCTTGGAGCGACACGTTGCCAGGGGTGGCATTCCGGCCTGAGGAGGAGCAGGCGGGGAGCCCAACGGAGGCTGCCCAGAGCTGGGAGCCCGGCTGCTCGGAGCCTGCACCTGGCCCCGGGAGCTCTGCGCAGGCAGCCCTGAGGCCCTGCTGGGGCGCTTCCTGGAGGGCAGCAAGGGGCGGCCGCGTCTGCTGCTGAGCCCGGTGGCCTCTTCCGCGCCTTCGAGTGAGGGCGGCCTTCCCCCCTCCCGCGCGCAACCTCCCCAGACCAAAAAAAAAGGGGGGGGGCAAAATTTTGTTTGCTTGGGGCGGCAAAAAACCTAGAGCTGGCCCTGGTCAGACTTGAATATAAATGTTATTCACCTTTCCCTTTTGTTTTAAAAGTAAAAAATATTATCTAACTGTTGAAGATGTTGATATTGAAATAAGTTTGTCCTCTCATAGCCTATGCTTACTCCTCATTCCACCTGAAGTGATATCATAATGCTGAATCTGTACTGTTACATTCAGATCTGCTACGCTACTTGATCTCATATCTCAAGATTCATGGCAGGATCAAACAGCCGGAGAACCCGGGTTGTGCAGGAGAAAGTTCTTATTCATAAACAAATACCTGCAAAAATAGAACAGCAGAAACTGATACCAATGGGCCATATTAATAGCTTTTTATATAAATGGTCTCTCTGTTTCAAGTTTGTCCAGTATCTATGAATGATTCCCCAAGAGTTCCTCTGCAATTCTGTTTCATAAATCATGAAGCAGATGGCAGTGCTTCTCCCAAAATGTCTCCGCTTCAGCTAGAAACCTTGCAGTAACAACCAAGTTTAGGGTTTGGAAAAATAAAGCTTAATATAGAGGCTTTGTGCATTTA
Source organism: Apalone spinifera (assembly GCA_030068395.1). Classification (NCBI taxonomy): domain Eukaryota; kingdom Metazoa; phylum Chordata; order Testudines; family Trionychidae; genus Apalone; species Apalone spinifera. The sequence continues at coordinate 48,187,038 of CM057847.1, forward strand.
AATAACTGTTTTTTGTATTAGATGCAGAGCACTAATCCCACTAACCCTTTTTTATTATAATAATAACTGATTATGCTAGCTACTGTATAAAAAAGATTAAGATACTAAAGAAAATATTTGAGTGAAAAATATTTTGAATTTATTTTTGTATATGCAGAAGCTCTACCAACCTGTTATAAAGCCACAAGAAATAAAACCTGAACCTTTTCAAGGTAAGTGTTTGTCATGACAATGCAAATGTATAAGGTAAGCTAGCTAGGTAAATTACTTAATGCAGTTTTTTTTAAAGAAACTTTTAATAAATGGCTCTCTTTTATGTGTAACTTTCAGACTGGAATATTTTTAACCTGTTCATTCTTATGGCATAGTTGTACGAGTGAAAACTTGGGTTATTTTAAATTCACTTCTGTTCTGGATGTAATTGCAGACATAGACGCTTCTCGTAGTTGAGCATACTGCTGCATTGATTGATTTGCACAACTCTAGTTCTCTTGTTCTGAGCCTTAATGCTATTTTGTGTTGTGCTTCAGGGCAAAAATCAGTCCCAAACAAATGGTGGGCATTTGGCAAATACTTTGTGGGTTGGGTTATTCCGTAACTCAGGGCTACTCAACTTTGAAAGCTCCAGGGGCCACAAGGAAACTCGCAGCACATGCCGAGGGATGCATCTTAAGTGTGGTTGCATATACATTCAAATAAATAAATATATATTCAAATAAATATATATATGTAAATATGTGTAAATAGCTTCTTTCATACTGACGGGCATGAATACAAAGATTAAGACAAGACTACACAACGTGCAGGCCCCATTTAAGTCAGTTCTGCTGATATTAATAAAAGGCAATATTTACCCGATTTCCACCCATATGGCAGCACTTTAAATGAGCAATGACAGTCCAGGAATTTAACTACTAAAACGCACATCAACAGAAGACCATCATATTGACTCCTTTTTTGTTTTGGCTCCCACCCGCGGGCCACGTGTTGAGTAGCCCTGTCATAACTGTCTGTGGCCAAGTTTCTTGTATCCTCCTTTTCCTACTATTGTAGACAAGATACCACACTTGATAGATGACTGGCTTCATCCATTTATTGCATTTCCTGTGTTCCTATTTATATCTTGTGAGAATACCACTTGATTCTCAGCATCAGTCAGCAGGAAAGCAATAGCTAAGAACTGGCTGACAGGTAAAGGTCCAAATGAGTACTTTATGCATATGCTTTTATCATTCATTGCTGAGTGGCACAGAGTTGATTTTCTTCCTAAAAATTATAATAAACACTGCATGTTCTCTTTTGAAGTTCAACATCAATGAGACACTTATGATATAAATTGTAATTGTTAATGCAGAAATTAACTTTTAAATCCAGAGGTGTTCTCAACAAATTTTTTTGTGGCCTCACAGCCTTCGTCTATACTGTCAGTTCTTCTGGCAGAAAATATGCTAATGAGGGACTCATTAGCATAAGTTGCAAT
>CM057847.1:48188617-48208076 GCA_030068395.1 Apalone spinifera
CCCCCCCCCCCCCATGTCATTTATTCTACTTTCTTTGGCTGTTGGTGTGTGTGGGTGTGGTGTGTGGTTTTTTTTGTTTTGTTTTTTGTTTTTATTAAGACTTGCTAGACATTGTCTGTGAAAAGTGATATTAACAAACATACAAATATCTCTTTCCACAGCAGACTTACTCAGCCCCAGCAAGCCCGGAGTGGGGAGGTGGGCATGGAGGCAGCGGGAATCAGGGATGAAGGAGCGCTGGGGGTGATGAACTCAAGGCCAGATCTGCCACTGTTCAACCAGGGAATGAACTCCAAAGTCCCAAGACTTGAGCCTGTCATCCATCACCCGAGGCCTGAAGTAGGGAACTCACTGGGTGCCTGCACCTCTAACTTCTGTGTGTCTGGGGGCGGGGAGCAGAGCCCGATCACAGCTAGTGGTCCCAGTGGACAGGTCTCTGCTTTCCCACCACTGCCCATAGGGCTGCAACCACAAGAAAAGCCATGGTGGTCACATGCAGCCGTGGTGGTCACGTTCAAGAAATACTGATTTAATCAATGTAATAGGTTTACTGGGTACTCTGTGTAAACAGAACACTGTCCCTTTCCTAAGGAATTTACAGTTAAGAACAAATAAGGCCATGAGTAGGATGCCTGATGAAATGCATCCTAGAATACTCAAAGAGCTGATAGAAGAGGTATCTGAGCATTTAACTATCATCTTTGAAAAATCATGGGAGAGATTCCAGAAGACTGGAAAAGGGCAAATACAGTGCCCATCTATAAAAAGGGAAATAAGAACAACCCAGGAAACTACAGACCAGTCAGTTTAACTTCTTTGCCAGCGAAGATAATGGAGCAAGTAATTAAGGAAGTCACCTGCAAATACCTGGTAGATAATAAGGTGATAGGAAACAGCCAACATGGATTTGTAAGAACAAATCATGTCAAACCAATCTGATAGCTTTCTTTGATAGGAAAACAAGCCTTCTAGATAAGGGAGAAGCGGTGGATGTGGTTTACCTAGGCTTCAGTAAGGCATTTGATATAGTCTCACATGATCATCTTATCAATAAACTAGGCAAATACAATTTAGGTGGGTGCATAACTGGCTGGATAACTTTTTTTCAGAGTAATTATTAACAGTTCACAATCCTGCTGTAAGGGCATAACAATTGGGATTCTGCAGTGATCTGTTTTCGGACCAGTTCTGTTCAATAGCTTCATTAATGATTTAGATATTGGCATAGAGAGTACGCTTATTAAGTTTGCAGATGATACGAAGCGGGGAGGGGTTGCAACTGCTTTGGAGGATAAGGTCATAATTCTAAATGATCTGGACAAACTGGAGAAACGGTCTGAGGTAAACAGGAAGGAGTTTAATAAGGACAAATGCGAAGTACTCCACTTAGGAAGGAACATTTGGTTTCACACATACAGAATGGGAAGCGACCGTCTCGGAAGGAGTCCTGCAGAAAGGGATCTAGGGGTCATGGTGGACCACAAGCTAAATATAAGCCAACAGTGTGATGCTGTTGCAAAAAAAGCAAACATGATTCTTGGATGCTTTAACAGGAGAGTTGTGAGCGAGACAAAACAAGTCATTCTTCTGCTCTAGTCTACGCTGTGATTAGGCCTCAGTTGGAGTATTGTGTCCAGTTCTGGGCACCACTTTTCAAGAAAGCTGTGGAGACATTGTAGAAGATGCAGAGAAGAGCAACAAAAATGATTAAAGGTCTAGAGAACATTACCTATGAAGGAAGACTAAAAGAATTGGGCTTGTTTAGTTTGGAAAGGAGAAGACTTGAGAGGGGACATGACAGCAGTCTTCAGGTATCTAAAAGAGTGTTACAAGGAGGAAGGAGAAAAATTGTTCTCCTTGGCCTCTGAGGATAGGTCAAGAAGCAATGGGCTTAAATTGCAGCAAGGGAGATTTAGGTTGGATGTTAGGAAAAACTTCCTAACTGCCAGAGTGGTTAAACACTGGAATAAGTTGCCAAGGGAAGTTGTGGAATCTCCATCTCTGGAAATATTTAAGAGCAGGCTAGATAGCCATCTATCAGGGAGGCTAGACAGTACTGGGTCCTGTCGTGAGGGCAGGGGACTGGACTCAATAACCTCTAGACATCCCTTCCAGTTCTAGTGTTTTATGACTCTATGATCTTTCAAGGCTTGTCTTTACAAGCTTGATTATCTTCAGTCCCCTATTTTAAAAGGGCATTGGTTTGTTTCTAGCATTTTGAACGCAGTAAATCATACCCTGTAATTTTAAGGTCCTCAGTGTGCTTTGTTGGCATAATGTAAAAAAAAATTAAACAAATAGAAACATTAATTAGAACAAAGGTGAAGTTTTGTTAGAAACTCCCAGTTCTAAAACTGCTGAGTTGACTTAACTGTAGAGTTCACTTGGCAGTTGAGTATTTTCCAATGGTGGGATTAGTGTCCAGAGCTGCTGGTGTAAGCAGGAATTAACTTTGAAAAATAGGCTTTATTTTGTTGTTACCCTTTTTAAACAAAACAACCACAAATTATTAACGAGTACATGGTTTGTGCTGAATTTTAGTATTTGCATAGTCTCTGGGAAGTTAATGCATCCTACTTTAGTAAGTGCAGTGGCCAGAAACCAAAAATGTTTAGATTACTCAATACCTTTCGTTTCCTTTTTTCATTTCCCTATGTTTTGGAAAGCCTAGAACAATGAGAAATATAATGTTCTCCATGTAAACCTAAACTTTAACAGATTTAACATTGAATGCATTTAACATGTCACTGTTCCTGGCTACCTAGAGGGGTCTCAACTTCTTTTGTCGTCTTCACAGTTTGGGGGGAGGAGTCTACACTTTACTCAGCCTTCCATCACTCTTTAGCCCGTCATTAAAACTTCCTGTCACAAACATACCATCCACTGCTCCTTGTTTATTTAGAGGGGTTGCTGTGCAAATGTTTTTTTTCCTCTCGATCTGAATCATTCTGCTTTTTTTTACTCTCCTTTGCCATTCCTGAATTATGCAGCCTGACACTTAGCTATGAAATCACATTAGCGCTTTGCTAATAATATTCCCGGTCCAAAATCCTCATTTCCCTGCTATAGCAGCAAGAGTGCAGGATTGCTTTTTTTTGGTAGACTGTTGGAGGGGAGAGATCTATTCTTCTAGCTTGCAGATCTTTCCAAATGCTTGATTTTTTTTTTTTTTCCTACTCAGAGTGATCACAAGAACCAACTTTGCATAAAGATGCTCATCCTCTTAGTGCCACAGTACGGTAACATGACAGTGTTCCCTGCATTCTGTATCTACTGTCCCACTTCACTTCTTCCAAACTTCTCTCTCCCTTCCAATGTGATCTAGTAGAACAACTTCCCATTCTGTTTTTATTAAGTTCTTAATTTTTCTGGAGTAACACTTATCACTCAAGTTTTGCTAAGGGGAAAAGGTTAATTGTAACTCTGAATGCTGAAGGCAACAATTCCAGTTCTATAACAACAAAACCTTCCCTTAAATCTATTACTTGTCTAACTGTCCATGGCTCACCTTTTCAAATGTGTTTGTCTTCTGCGTTACTATAACACAATCTTTTAAGCTTCATAAATATTTCTTGAGGTTTTATTTGTTGTAATTGTCTTCCTTTCCCACCTCATGTTGTCATTGTTTCCTGTGTTTGTCTAATTTAGGTTGCAGTATCTGTGGGGCAGGGACTTCGTATTTTGTTTTTCCTGTCTGAACCTTGATGAAGCCTCTAGGCAACATAAATTACTAGAAGTAATAATGGTAACATATTGGCACGGAGAATCATAGTTTTAGGAGTGGAAATCAGTAAATCACTGTCCACATCTAGGTTTTTAAAGAGTAAGGCCCATGTGATATGTGAGTTTAAAGACATTTATGCAAGACTATACTATATTTTCAGTTACAGGGTGAACATCTGTAGTCCGGTACGTTTGGGACCTGACCACTGCCAAACCAGAGAATTTGCCAAACCATGGAAGATCCATATTGTCTAGCAGCATTACCAACACTTCCCCTGCTTAGTGGGTTCTTAGAAGACATTTGGGGTGAATTAAAGTTAACTAACAGCACACAATACTCAAAGCCAGATGGCTGTAAACAAACTTTAAGGGACCACAGGAAATAAGGATGCCACCAATTAACAGGGGGCAGGTGGGCTGGAGCAGCCCTCCCTGCCGTGGCTGGGAGGCTGCTCCACCTGGGCTGAAGCACTGCTTGCAGGGCTGGAATAGCCCCCTACCTGTGCAGGGCTAATCCAGTTCCTGTTTGTTAACCATTTGCAAACCTAGCAGAAAACTTGGCCACACTGATAAGTGAATATCTGGCTAACTAAAATTATGCTGGACCATGGATGTTGTCGGACCAGAGAGTGCTGGGACAGCGAGGTTCCACATGTAGTAGGTCAAACTTTATACAAGTTGCTAACCAGTAATGTGCTGCATATGTGGTGAACAGATGTCTATCTGTATTGGTGAATAAGAACCAATTAATAGTTCCTCTTGTGTTCCTTTGTGACTTTATGGAACACATTTACTTACATATATCTATCAAGAATTCCTAAGATATGTACCATTACTTTAGCCCTCTTAGGGCTCTCTCAAAATGTTTAGGAGTCTTCTTTCAAGAAGACTCTCAGAACATGGTGTGTTTTGGTTATTTCTCATGAAGTAGCATAAAAAGTGAACAGACAAAAGTAATAAGAATGAAGAATAGTAAATAACAAAATATTTCTCTTTTTGTATGCTCATATTCAAAGATCCTACAATCTACAGTTAGTTCAATTTACAACATCTGCAAATGTATATAAATAACTACTTGTGGGATTGATGTCAGTGGGGGAAGATTACTTGTAAACAATTGTATATTTTTACAAAGCAAGTAAAGCTATGACTGGCTTGTGGCAACCCTTTGAATGTGGATACTATATTCTTCTATAAACACTAAATGAGAAAAATAGGTAGTACAACATGACATTAGGCAGTTCTGGCTTGATATATTGCCCCAGTCTTTGTCATGGGAACTATGGAGAAACCTGAGAAATGTCTCCCTCTCCCTCCCTCCAGCTACTGGATGATCTATCAAACTATTATTAATGCGATCACTAAATGTACGAAGCAGTTTATTCTTTTAGTTTCCTATTATATAAAATATTGAATCACAAATTGTTTTAGAAAGCAACAAAGCAGATATTTAATAATTTTTGAAATATTTTTATAGTTTCCCTGGTCATCTCTTTTTAATAGGATTTTTTGTCCCTTCATAATTCTGGGGAAATACAGCATTTTTTATGTTAGTGTTTCTTCACAGCATCTCACATGGCAAATCTGAGGCAGGTAACAGGAGTCACATCCAAGCAGATTAGTGAAGCAATGAAGGTAAGACCTCTGTTTTCCTGTTGGGAGGAAATCTTTCATTGTGATTTTTGTCACATAACATTTAACACGTTTTCCATTAAGAGTCTAAAACTGCCTGATGAAGTAGAAATTTTAACTAGCCAAAATATTTTTATACAGAAATTTGCCATCTGTATTTGTAAAATTACAGACTCTGTTTTATCAGACATAATTGGAGTCAAATGCTTGTTTTGGACTAAGTTTCCTTTAAGACTCCGTGAAAGAGCTGTAGAAGTATTTTTGTAATTTTCACAGTGCTATAAAGATTTCAAGATTTGTGTACCTGCAGTGTTTGGAAAATTAAACCATCATTTTAGAAAAATGGTAGCACCTCTATATAATAAATGACATATCCTTTTTGGTAAGAAATTTGAAATGATGTATTATTTACTTTTTCTTGATAAACTGTTCATATGTTCTTCTGTTTAGTCTTTAAACTTGCACTGAAATGCTCTTACATGAGCTGCTAGTGAAGACTGTTGCTGTTATTGGTCAATGTTGGTCACTTAAAACTGTAATACCAAAAAGATTGTGTTAGGTGAGGTTTTTATGGATGTCAAATTCCAGTTAACATGTTTTTTCTACCCATAATTAATAAATAGTACTAGTTTAATTATGTGACTTGAGATTGGAGATTTGTTTTTGGGTTTTTCTTTTATTTTGTAGTCCCTACCAGCATTGATAGAAAGAGCAGAGGGATTTTCCCAAACGTTAACTTTGCAGCCCAACTTGGAACTATGCAAGCTTCGCCAAGAAGTCTTTGCTGGCTGTAAGGCTAAGGAAGAAAATAAAATCCAAAGCTTTAGAACACGAGTGAAAGTCAAACCAGCAGAGACCGCTTCCAATAAAACTTCTAATATTATCCTGAAAAGAAAGAGAACCACAGATTCACCACAGTTGAAATGCTACCCTCTGCGACAAAGAATTACTCTGAATACATGAGCGTTTTTCTTGCACTGACTTTCAAACTTGAAAATACTCTTCCTATGTCAACAGTATGGTTTAACTGTGTGTGTGTGTGTGTGTGTGTGTGTGTGTGTGTGTGTGTGTGTGTGTGTGTGTGTGTGTGTGTGTGTGTGTGTGTGTTTTTTTCCCCCCTAACAGTGGGTTAGAAGTTAGTTCTTTTTAAAAATAGAGAATTCTTAGTGGCTGTGTAGCCTTAATGGTTTTATATATTTTTTTCTCTTTATTACTACATCCTAGTTATGTGAAGATGTATGTAGCAGTGACGTACCTTAGAGTGCATTCATATTTTTCTCTATTTTTTTTTATTGTAGGGATAGACTCTGGCCCTGATGCGTCAATTGCTTGCTCATGTGCATAACTTTATGCACATGAGTTGATCTGTTTTGTTCAGTAGGATTACTCATGCATAAAGCATATGTCTAAAACGGGGGTGGGCAATAATTTGACAGTTCACTAATTTTTGAAGTGGCCCTGGTAGGGGTGGGGTCAAGACACTTCTGTGCTCCCCTTCCCACAGACCCTGATTGGCCTGGGAGTAGGGGAGCACGTGGAGTCTTCGCCCCTGCCCTCCCCCTGCCTAGAAAGAACTGCCAGCTGTTCAGAACAACTGGCAGTTCCCTCTAGGCACCCGCCCCCTTGCAGGGCAGGAGGAGACCTCATGAGCTGCTGCTGCCCCTGCCCCCAGGCTAGTCAAGGCCTGGGGGCGGGAAGAGCACATAAAGTCTTTTGCAGACTGCCCCTGCCCTGCAAGGAGCACAATGCAGGGCTGGAGTAGGGAGTGAGAGACTTTGCCTGCTCCTCCCGCCCCCCAGGCCAATCAGGGCCTGGGGGCGGGGGAGTGGCAGGGCATCTGTGGGTCAAATCTGCCCACTTGGCAGGCCGGATCCAGCCCATGGAGGCCCCTTTGCCCACCCTTGGTCTAAAAGGAATGAAGGATGAATGAACCTATTGTATTTCTCCCTAAATAAAGTTAGTTAGATAGCTGTTGATCTTTTTGACTGTTAAAGAAATGCAACTTAAAAATGTTTCAGTCTCTGTATAGCAGAAGCCATTTTCATTTATGAAATTCATATGCAGTTGTAAAACCGGTCTTTTTTTAGTATAATTATTTTTATTCAAAATTTGGGTCAGTTTGGCTAATTTTTTTATAATCCATATTTTTATGTAAACATGGAATTTTATTATAAGTTTTAGGCATTTTATTTGCAGTACAGTTTTTGAACAAAAAACAGGCTTTGTAATATGACATCTGCATTTTCATGTCATCTAAATATAAGTGTCTAGGTGCACCCACTTTGGTCTCCCTAGGGGGCACTTTATCATGTTAGAGGATCTCCTAGCTCTGTGTGTGTGTGTGTAAATATATGTAAGTAAAATATTTTTGACTAAACTTTAAATCAATTTAGAGTAAAAGTAAATTAATACCAAGCAGAACTATCCAATATCTGAGTTTCTGCATATTATAAAAGAATAGCTAGAAGATAGCAAATTATTAAATTGAGCAGCTTGTCTTAATAACTTATATTACGAATGTTTCTGGAGTCAAGACTGTTAATAACTTTTTCCTGGCTTCTGATTACATGTGTTTACAATATAACCTTATTTCTATAACATGCAAAGTGCTTTCTCATGCTGAATAACTTTCATTACTCTTTATTGGAGAATTTCACTGATTAAGTAGACTCAATAAGAGGAAAGGATAGGCCCTATGTAACCTTTCAAAAACTGAACATTTTGAAGAGAAAAATGTGTAGAAAAATTTAGGTTAATAAAATACGGTGGCAAATTGTAAACTTACTACAGAATGACAATTTGTATTTTGAACATTTGTACATAAATTTTGTTTTTATATTGTACTTATGACTTGTATATATGTAAATAGAAATGTGTGTATTCTACAAAACAAAACTAATTAAAATATTTTGTGAAATCTCAATTTATCTTACTTATCAGTTCAAATGTAATTATCTAATCTGGGAATATGTAGTGACTCTACTGGGTTAGTCTATTAGTACCTTTGGCAACCAACTTTAGGTTTTTGTCTTCAGTACTGGTAGGATGACCATATAGCAAGTTTGTGAAATCAGGACCAGAGGAGCAGGGATAAACTAGGATCCTATAAAAAACAAAGCCCCTAATATTAGGACTGTCCCAATAACATCAGGACATCTGATCACCCTAGAAACTGGTTCCAGTCTGGTTCTTATGGGTATTCTCCAGACTTCTACATAGCTCATGTGACCAGAAGTGTCTACTTGACAAGTTCAAGAATGGAATTCAAAGAGTGTTAGGATTATTGCAGCATGTAGATAGGAAAGAAAGAACACTGTTTACCTGCATTCTGCAGGGCTGTAGTGTGCTTTTTTTGTTTGTGGGATTATAAAGATACCAACCACCCCATTACTCCACTCATTGATTCACACTTGCTCTTCTTAATTCCTTCTGCCCCACAGATAAAACTCTCTTCTTTCTACTTGTAAGACTACTATGTAAGCTCTATTTTATTTTAGAATGTTTTACTGGCGTTCATCAATTTGTATCTCCTAGGTTAATAGACTGGTATAAGAAAGTGTTTAATTGGTTTCAGGATGCCTTTGGCACTTCCTTCTTAAGTCCTAGCTAAGCAACAACTGTGTATTTGATCTGTACAAAACAGACATGGCTCCCCTGACCCCAGGAGAAAACATTCCAAAAGGCAAAAATCAGGTAAACATCTTAATAGTCTGAGCAAGGCATCTTGGAGCTACTTTTATAAACGCAGCTAAGGATGGTGGCACTGACATTAATGTTTTAAGGCTCCTCAGAACATGTGATTTTTGGGGGGTGGAGGTATAGGAATGAAGTGACCATGGATTCTTGGTGTTCTGTGACACGGAGAACATTCCAAACATGGGATATGGTTGGAAGAAGACACAAACCAGAGTGGTCGTGGGGGAAGAGGTAAGGCTGGCAAGTTAAGCAACGTGGTTTAAGGGTAACTTAAACAAAAATATCACCTTAAGCCTTATGGGTAGGCTCTGTGTCTGGACACGGATACTCTATGCAGTTCGGGATCTCTGATGACAGCCATGGGCCTGAGATTACAGGCAGAGGATATGACACAAGCAGAACATGCCAAGAGGCTTCCTTTTTGGAATAGATGTCATGGTAAGATTAACTACATGGGTAATGTTTCTGTGTTTTTAAATATGGAAAGCTTTTTAGAATCAAAGACTGACCTTTCATACACTTTTGCGGGGTTTCTTGTGCCTGGCTGCCTTTTTTGATCTGAACATGCAAAATGCTTCATCTTTCTGTGTAAGATACTTTTTTCCTTCAGGGAACTTTCCATTGAAATATGCAGTGTTGCAAGGCAAGTGTCTGAAGTGTGCATTTACTGAAATGTCACTATAGTCAAACATTTTTATTTTTAACTTGAGGTAAATCGGTATTGAATCAGGAGATGTCTAGCAGTTCTTAATATAACCTTTGAATTGTGCAAGAGATACCTACTTCATGAAGGAAGGACTCTTCTTGATAAAGTTCTAACCACATTTCCATTTTAAACTGCATTTATCACTCATTACATTTTTCACTTTAGATTGTTGCCACTCTGGAGCAGCAGCAGATTTTGGGGCCCTTCAAGTCCACTCCCATTGGGGGAGGAATCAGTGCTATGGAGTCTGGTTGGGTGTGTTTGGATTTGTTTGCACTTCATGCACTGTTTCATGGCCAAAGGTGGTCACAAAGAGCACGTAAGTAAATTTCTTTTTCAAAAATCTCTATCCAAACTTTACCCAGTGCCCAGTTCCTAAGAAGCAACTCTTCCCAAAGAATTTACTCTAGTTGGAGATTAAACAGAGTAAACTTCTTGATGATTTGTCACAGCTTCCTGAAAGAAAACTATACCACCAAATTAACAATACAGCATTTCTGCAAGGACTGTGCTCTGCTTGCTCACTGCTTATCTACATGATGAGGTGGTGTTTAGCAAGCCAGTAAGCTACAGCATACTGCTAATTCATTGTATGTATATTGTTGGGGCAAACTACAAGTTTTGAGGAGATGCAGCTATGTATTTGTGTGTGTGTGCACCCAGCACACCAAAGCTAGAGAAATTTGCATAGTGATGTCAAAAGGGAGAAGGTACTTGTGCCTCGTGGCCATATCCCTTCCCCTGGCTACGTGAGGCAGCACTGTCCTGACCCCCCCTCCCCCCTCAGTTCCATCTTGCCACCCAGCTTGGAGTTGGAACTCTATGTGGTTCTTGCACTAGATGATAGTGAAAATTGTGAGATTATTTCCTAGACTCCTGACTAGATACAACTGAGTATAGTACTGATGGGAGTCATGCCAGCACTGGCTGGCAGCAATGGACCTTCTTTGCCTTTCCATTCCAGCATCTCCCTTGGTCCAGGACTTTGCCAACACTATGTTATTTATAGCCTCATTGGCTGGACCGTCCACTGGACCTTTGACTCTGTCAGCACCACACCCCAAAGTTCATCTGCATTTGTGGAAGCTGAGCTGGTACTGGGCTTGGTGCACAGGACTGCCTCAGCACCATTGCATTGGGCACCACTGATGTTACTGTGGTGGCTCTCACCACGCTCCATTTTGGCATTGACATATACATAGACTTTAGGGTTAATGCCATTTCCACCAGTGGGATCAATGGAGATGTACTCTGTGCTGATGGTGTCATTTCCAGGGTCAGAGCCAGTCCCGCCCTCCTTTTGGATGATGGATGAGTCCAACGTTTCTTGCCCCCTCCAAAGCCAGTTCTACCATTATCCCCAGAAACTCAAAACTCCTTTGGGTAAAGCCAGGGATCTTCCTCCTCCTCCTCTCCACTATCTGACTCTCACCCATTGTGCTCCATAAACAGCTCCTGTTATCAGGACTGGCATTCAACTCACTCAGAATAGGCAGCCCTGACCTAGTGCCTACTGGCCACCAATGTCTTAGCCTTATCCAAGCCTTACCCTGCCTAATCACCTCCATGTCTGCACTGGACATTCAAGCAGAGTTCCTGCAGCAGAACTCTGATAAATTGTTGGATATTCTGTAGCAGTCTGCTCCTGGGAAAGTGGTCCTTCTTATTAATTGTGTGTCCCTAGAGCCTGCAAAGTAGGTTCTTTGGAGCATGCTGGCTTCAGTACTATGGAGAAAAGCTTAGTCCTGGTGCAGACAATAGAGGCCTTTTATTCCCCATGGCTCCCATATTCTCTGGAAATAACCACAATGAATGATAGAGCCCAGCAGTGTAGATTAAAGTCCACTCCAAAGGACTTCAGGGGTAGAAAAAAAGTACCCGATTTCCTCCCTGCAAATACAGATTGTGAACCAGCAGATGTTGTCCAAATATAACTTTATAAATTGACCTAGTCCGCCTAAATTTGCAGACGGACTGCCTGATGCTTCCGCAGGCTGCTTGGTGGAAAAGATGTCACAGCAAGTCCACACGATGTCATGGACACTTCAGCAAGAGCTAAGACTTCCATGGTCACTGAAAAGGATGTCCTGGCTGCAGAATTCAGGCATTGCTTCCAGTGTGTAGCATGCTGTAGAGCAGGGCTATTCAACTGTGGAAGCCCGGGGACCATAATGACACTCACAGCATATGCCAAGGGCCACAACTTAAGTGTGGTTGCGTGTATATACAAATAGCTTCTTTCACACTAATGGGCATGAATACAAAGCACTTCCCACAATGCCCCGGTGCTCCTAGCACCTCCTCCCAGGGGGCTAGAAATGCTGACACTCTGTACCCATCTGTTCCAGCCAAGCCTGTCCGCTTGTGTCTTTCAATGCTGGCCCCTCCTGGGAGATGCTTTGCCGTTGTGGAGCATGTTCCTAGTGGAGGCCATGTTCAAAGGATCCCACCTGCGGGCCACGTGTTGAGCCCTGTGTAAACCCAAACTGCATCGTGGGCTGCAAACATACAGGCTGCATGCGGCCCACAGGCCACATGTTGAGTAGCCCTGTTGTAGAGGATCTGCCCTTCAATGGCTGGATGCTTTTCAGGTGTTCTGTTCCTGATACCTCCTGGTCCCCAAATCCAAAGGCTTTCACTGGCTCAATAAATATATGAGATACATAAAGTTTGGAAGTGTTAGCCTATCAACTGTACTCTTCACATTGCCTCAATAACTGGTTTGCTGCTGTGGTCTTTCAGAATGCCTATTGATTTGGCAGTTTTGCCAAACCACAGAAAACTACTATTTGTCATGGCAAAATGCTATTTTCAGTACACAGTTCTTCTTTTTGGCTTCTCTTCTAGGCTCTCCATCTCCCCCAGCCACTCCTCCTCCTCCCTCCCTCCCCCCCCCCCCCATACACAGGTTTTTATCAAGTGTATGGCTATAGTGATGACTTAGTATTCCTGTTTTCCCTTATCTGTATGTCTTGCTGCTAAGGGGCAGATCCAGAAAGCACATTGGTTTTTTCTCACATATGTTCTACACCATGTGTACTTGACTGTCTGGATCTCATCCGAAACACTGGGAAGTTCTCCCTCATAAAATTAAATTCATTGGGGCCCCAATAGACTGAGTTTGAGAGCACTTTTCCAGCCTACCATTTTGAGACTCTTGGCCCCTTTTGCTTTGGTTCTCATTCAGAACAGCTCAGATATGCCTGCGGCTCTTGGGTAAAAGCAAATTAGGGGTTTGTGAGGACCTGGACCAGAGCAAGTGGGGGCCTGCCGAAGAAATAGGGTCAAAGCAGGAAGAGGGAGGGGTGTGTTGAAAAGTACTTAAAGGGACAGGGAGGTGTTGAAGGGAGTGTTGACTGGGTTCAGTGGTTTGAATTGCTGGTAGGTTCCCTCCTCTGATCATGAAAGAAAGAAAACTGACCTGGGCAGGAGCTGCCTGCAGCACAGAACAAGTTACAACAATGCCCAGTGGGCTGCGGTGCTTCCTTTCCAAAGCCAACCAGAAGAGCCTATATGGGGGGAATCCCGCACAACCTTGCAGGCTTCCAAGCTGCAGCAGCAGGTGGGGTGGAAATACCAGAGGCAAGGAAAGAAATACGAGGGGGAAGAAAAGTGCCTGTGCCTTCCTGAAGCAAATCCAGTTATTTCCTGTGGTGTGGTGTGTGGGACTGGAATGGTTATTACCCGGACAGCTATGTGCATGTGTCTGTACAACAGTGAACTGACTGTGGGACTGTCACAACCAGCATTTTTATCGGCATATCTCAGTAAAATAAGCTCTATTGGCAAACCGAACACTGACTTCCTTCCAGTTCCAGCCCCGTATCTGTCCTGTTCTAGATGATCCCTGCTTTCCTTCCATGTGCAGTGCTTGCCTCACCTGCTCTTCATCATTTCCTTCCTCTTCCTTAGAAGCCTGACTTCCCATCTCCTGCTCCCTGGGGAGCTGGTTAACCATTACCCAGTAAGCAGCATCCCTACTCTGAACTAGGGGATGTGAACAACTAGTCAACTATCTGATAAGCAAATGTTTATCGGATAGCCATCCAGCTAGTCGCTCCCCCCCATTCCCTTGCTGCCTCTATCAGAAAGAGGCAGCGGGGGGGGGGGGGGGGGGGGGGGGAAGGGGGGGAGAGAATAGTAGGGATTACTTCAAATCAGCAGCACCACATGGAGCCTGGGGCCAGCTGGGGTGTCCCCAGGCTGCACACATCATTTCAAAGCAGCAGTGCAGCGTGGAGCCTGGGATCAGCTATGACCTCCCCCACTGACCCCAGGCTCCGTGTAGTGCTGCCACTTTGGAACATTGTGAGGCGCCTTACTCTGGGGTCCCCGCAGCGTTTCAAAGTGGTAGTGCCACATAGACTCTGGGGTCAGCGAGGGAGTGCCCAGCTGACCCCAGGCTCCATGCTGCGCTTTCACCTTTGAAGTATAGCAACAGTCTAGGGTGGTTGTTACACTTCAAAGGTGGAGGTGCCCTATCAACCAATTGATGCAAAATGCACTGACTATTTGATTAGTCAATTACTGGATATTAACATCCCATGTGAACATTCTCCACCATGACAAACCAGGAAGCCCTCCCTTCTCCTTTCATGAAGCCCAGGAGAGAACAGCGCTGGGACTCTAGTGATCACAAAACAATGTCAGAGCCGTTCACGTTTTTCCAGCAGGGAGAAGGGCTGTTGCACTGACCATGCAGAGCAAATGAGGGGCGGGACAGCCAGGTCCAAGCTGACCTCCTTGGGCACTAGAAGTGCCACCTTCTGCCCCATTACCTGTGGGTTACAGCGGCCCCTCCCCTATGCTGTGGCTCCTGTCTTCTGCTGCCTCTCACCAACATACTCCTCAGTTTTTGCTAGGCAGCAGCCTAGACTATCCCATTACAGAGCTTGTAGTCAAGCAAACTCCACCAAGCTCCATGATGCACCCAACCACGCAGGTTTTTCCTTTGGGCCGCCAGCCTGGGAGGCAGCCATCCTGCACACTAGCGAGTGCTGGGGGAGGGGGGGAAGCAAAGCTTTGTGGAAAGAATTCAGCGGTTTTCTCATTGGCCTTAGAGCTTGCTCAGCACCCCATACTCCCACCTCACCTCAACACTCTGCTCAGCCTGGAGCCCCCTCCCAGAGCCAGCATCCCCTTCTCCACCCCTCCTGCACCC
Source organism: Apalone spinifera (assembly GCA_030068395.1). Classification (NCBI taxonomy): domain Eukaryota; kingdom Metazoa; phylum Chordata; order Testudines; family Trionychidae; genus Apalone; species Apalone spinifera. Next base: position 48,203,536 of record CM057847.1, read on the forward strand.
CAACACTGTGCCCAGCCTGGAGCCCCCTCCCAGAGACAGCACCCTGCATCTCCTCCTACACCCAAATTCCCTCTCTCAACTTGCATCTCTCACCCCTTGCTCCCAAATCCTAGCCCAGGGCCCACATCTCCTGTCCCAGACCAATGAAAGTGAGTGAGGATGAGGGAAAGCAAGTGATGGAGAGAGGGGTGAATGGAGTGGGTGGGACCTCAGGGAGGGCATAGGGTAGATCCTAGGTTGCCCTGACTATTAAAAAGTTATCTTGGACATAAAAAGGTTGGAGAACTCTGGTTTAAGCCATTGTACCATTTTCTTCCCTCCCCCATAACTTAACTGCTAAGAGGTCAATGGAGGTCAAACCAGGAGCCACAGTTTGTGTGTTGTTGAGTTGCCCACTAAATACAGGAGGCCCCCAACATGCGACTGCCCGAGTTCTGACCCCCCGCACTTATAACCATTTTTGTAAGTGCGGAAGGGGCCAGAAAACCCCGACTTATGTCCTTGGCCTGCATGGCGCCTATTGTAAATGAGAGCTTGAGTTATGACACCCCCGGCTTGCGATGCTTCCCCAGGAACAGATCACGTCGCAAGTTGGGGACCTCCTGGACATGTTCTCTAGCTCGTTCTTTGGAGGCCACTTGTAAAGATCGTATGTAAACAGCAGCAAATTGGCAGTGCTGAGCCATCAGTCTCTCTGTCAATTGCATTTTTGACAACTTGCATACCACATTACAATTTTCCCACAAAATTTCAGATTTTTCCTGTGTTAATCAGCTGTCACCTACCCATGTTGATATTGGCTTATAAAGGGCCAGATGCTCTTCTAACATGTAAATATCTGCTACAAAGTTTGTCTCCATCAGTAGAATATGGTTCATTGCTTGAGCTATTATCCACATTTTAAAAGTCCATCCTGTCTACCAAATATGCTATGTTTTTAGTCTCAAAGGTGCCACAGGACTGCATGTTCTTTTTAAAGTGTACTAGTGTGTAATTTAAGAGTTTTCCCCCAGATTTAAACAAACCACATACTTCTGCACAATTAAAGATATGTCTGTAGTGCAGCTGGGATTATAATTCCCAGTTTGGATGGACATAGGTGCCCTTGTTCTGCATGAGCTATCGAGTTACAAATAGCAGTGTGGCCACAGTGGCTCCACCTAGACTCCCAAGTACCTAGAATTGCAGATGGGATTATACTTGGATGGGTAGCCCAAGCCACAGTTTATGCCCCTGCAGCCACACTGATAATTATAGGTGCTAGGTTGCCTGCAGCTGGTGTGCGTAGGTCTATGTGAGCTGGGAAATACACTTCCTGGCTGCAGTATAGATATAGCTTCAAATGTGTGTAATTTCTCAGTTACAGATACATCTACTCTCTGCTTATGCACTTGGAGCTTCCAGCAATGGCAATGGAACTTGAGCGTGCACAGGGAGAAACAAATAATGACATTTTTGTGTCAACTACTGCACCTCAGATTGCATATGAACAGTGCAGGTTCATACTTTTAGCATCAGTCAGTTCAAATGTTGTGACACTTCTTTGGTATAGCTATGTGTTGTTGCAATACCCATTTTGCAGATGGGTAAAATGAGACAGGGAATGATTAAGCTTTTTGCCTGAGCAATAGTGTAATTGCTGGGACTAGAACACAGGAATTCTCTCTCCCAAGGTCTACTTAACTGCCATTGAAATCACTTTAGTTAGGTGACTAAATACAACACTTGAGGATCTGGGCCAAAGTGACTTGCCAAGGTCACACAGGAAGTCTCTCTCACAGCAAGGAACAGTCTGATCCTCTACAGTCCCAAACTAATGCATTAACCACAGGACCATCCGTCCTCTTGACTCCCTTGGACTTCTATGATTCCTGGATCAAGCCCCATGCCTTCTACTCTAAACACTATAATATAATGCTTATAGTCCTCATGACTGAATTAATAGTTTACAATAATTTGCAAGCTTCATGACTTGATATTAATTTAAATGGTATGAATCATATGAAAAGATCTGAAAATAACAGAAAATGTAGAAGTACCTAATTAGAAAGATAGACATACCCAATTTGATCATTATGATAGGGTTAGCTGAGGCTTTACATCTACAGCATCTATTGGGTTTTTTCTTGGGCTTGAATCTGAATTTCATAGCTGAACAAAATAATGTATGCTTCTAGTAAAATATTGAGATGTTTTATCTGAATACATAGTGGGTATGCATATACATGCTAACCTATACAAGTATCCATTGCCTAGGGAGAAAAATCAAAAAGTTAATGTTTGAAAAATAATTTGAAGATGAAAAGAGTGAGTGTTAAGTACTAGTGCTCCATAATGTTGTTAAAATATTATTTGAATAATAAGCCTGAAATAATCTTTTAATCTTGAAACAGAAGGATTGCATGTTTTCATCAATCAGACTTGATTTGTCTCCGAATAAAAAACCATGCTGTGTACTTCTTATAAGGGCATCCAAGGACTAGTGCATGTGAAAAGTGGATTTTTCAGACATCTCCCTGCATAAGCCCAGGACAATACATGCATAGTATTTGGCCCACATTTATCTCTGGTATAATTGCACAGACATACACTCCACTTCTGACATCAGTGTTGTTACCCCAGGGATGAAGTTATTCCACTATGCATAAGGGGTTTGATCCAAAGTCCACTGAAGTCAGTGGAATTCTCCCCTCCCCCTCCCAGCCTCCATAGCGAATATGTATTAACTTGGGAGGTTTACCTGGGATGAGTTTGAAATGGCTGTATTGTCCATAGGAGTAAAGCCCCAAGTGATTTTTTCAGATTATCCCAAATAACAATGCATACAAATGTGATACCACATTGCATATCATCAGTAACCACCCATCATGTTTAGAAAAAAAAACGTTAGAGATTTTTGCACCTAAAACATCTCTAACTGGACCAACTTCTCTTGATGCAAGAAACAAGCTTTCAATCTCTTGTCTGGGAAACTAAGGCTTTGTGTATACTACACAGCTTTTAGCATCAGCCAGGCTGCTAAAAATGAAGCAGTGTAGCCACTGTTTGCTGGCTGTTCTGCAGACAAAATACTTAGCCCCGAATGAGCAGCATTCACATTGTAGGCAGAAGAGCGCTGCCACTTGCCATGGCAAAATTTTTGTCTTTTAGGGGATGTTTTATCATTGCAGTGTCAGTATAGATATGTCTATACTGGCAATAGCTGGACAAAACTTTTGTTGTTCACGAGTGCTTAACCCCCTCCTTCAAAATGACAAGGTTTTGCTGCAGCAAGCCCTAGGGTGAATGTCACTTTTTCGGCTGGCTGTGCTGGCTGAAGCGAAAGACACTCATGGAGGTCAGAAGTATTTAGCTTGCAAAAGTGCACTCACTGACTTGTTACTAAAAGCTGTGTAGTGTAGACATACATGTCAATACTCAAAGTGTCACTGCTAAATACAAGATTTGAACAGATTGTTTAACATAAGTAATACATTTCAAGGGCCCATTCAAGGGGAATTGGCCTGTTAACACCCCTCCTTGTCAGTGAGGATGAGAAGAAGAAAAGTGGGGAGAAGGCAGGCAACTAGGAGGGTTGTTAGTGCCTCGTAGAGTCTTGTATAACACATACATCCAGTAACACTATTCAGTCCAGGATTTTTAGTGGTTAGCAAAGTTATGAATTAAACTCCCCGGGTTGCTAAGTATTTATACTGTTCTGTCCCTTTTTATATACAGGAAATAGGTGTTTTCACTGGCCCGTCAGAGAATCCATCTAACCCGCTGTGTAGACGTGCCGGAGGGAGCCTATTAAGGAATGTGATCCTGAGTTTCCTCTCTTCCTCCTTACACTCCCCCTCCTATTCCTCAAAAGTACAATTGTAGAAATGGGGCTAAGCCCAAGCTCTGCGTCTGAAGATCCCCCAGACTCCCTGTCCCTCCTCCGAGCGGGAACCGAGTTTTCTCTGTAGGTAGCTGAACTAAATCCTGTCCCGTGCACCCCCTTTGCCCTAGGTATGGGGAGGGGAGTTGTCTCCCCGCGCCCTGGGGTCGCTTTGCGGTACCGTTCGCAGCTCACTTCCTATTTCCAAACCGCCGGCGGTGCCGGAGCAGGGCTGCCGCTTGCCCCAGGCGTGCGGGGGGAGGGCGCCCTGCCCCCCGCTGTGCCCCGCAGCCCCTCTCGCTTCCCCACGCGGCATCCAGAAGCGGCGCCCTTGCGGTTTGCAGCTAGTTCCCTCCGAGGTTTCAAAGGGCGCCCACGTGACTTCCATGAAATTGACAAGCAGCGGCCGGCGCGGGTGCGGGACTCCCAGGCGCGGCGGCCGGATCCGGGCAGAAGAGGCGGCCCCGCCCCGCCCCGCGGCCCGGGGAAGCACAGAGAGCGCGAGCCGCGCAGCCAGGTGCGAGCTGCCGGGATGCCCCGGGCCGGAGTTTCCCCCTAGCGAGGCTGGGGACTGGAGTGCGCTGGCAGGGGCCGGGGGGCGGGCAGCGGGGCTGCTCCTTGGGCTCCCGCCGCGGCCCCGGCCGCTCAGCAGCTCCCGGCATGTCGCACGGGGCCGCGG
>CM057847.1:48216139-48228045 GCA_030068395.1 Apalone spinifera
AAGCAGATGATTTTCCGCAAAAACTGGCCAGTCTAGACACAGCCGAGATGTTTATGAAGGGCATTACAAGTGAACGTTTGAGACTTCCTTTGGCATTTATTTTAGTATGGAATCCAGAGATAGAATAATAGACTCCTAAAAATGTAGGCCTGGAAAGGATCTCAACAGGTCATCCACTGTACTCTATATACTCAGGCACAGCCAACTATATTTAACCATCCCTGACAGGTATTTGTCCAAACTGTTCTTTAAAATTGCCAGTGGTGGGGATTCCACCACTTCCTTGGAACTATTATATTCATTATCTAGAAAAGCAAAAAGCACAGTAAGTGATAGATGAGGTGGGCTCTTTTTCCAGCTCAAGCGATGAGGAGTCCTGTGGCACCTTATTTTTCCAGCTCGGTTATCAAAGTTTGTATGATATTGTTGACCTTGATGTTGAGACATCATCCTCATATTTAATAATAAAATGGCATTTTACCAAAAATTTTGGTGACTAATATTCAAAGGCTTTCAAATATCTTAAAAAATTAGTTAAAATGAGCAATGTGTCACAAATAAAATCTACATTGCTGTCTATTTATAATTTGATGCTTGAGTCCTCACATCACAAGAAGGGAGCTGAGCTAATAAAGCACAGTCTCACATCAGCTAAATAAAAACATCAACATTGGGGCTATCCTGATTACAGTAATTAAATTAAATGTACAGAGTATAAGTTTGAAATGAATTTCAAAATATGTTTATTTATTCTAGAGTCTGGGACAATCGTATTATGACAGTAGAACAAGTAGGAAGAACAAAAAGGAAAAGGTTCCTTTGGAAATGAAGTGTGTCTAGAAAGCACCCTTCTGTCAGAATAAGCTATGCAATTTGTGCTATTCAAATTGTGTACCTATTCCTAGTCTAGGTCGAAAGAGCTTATTTTGAAATTTGGCACTGTGTAGACTGTGCCAAATCCCTTAACCCTCGTTGAACGAGGGTTACAGGGATGCCAAAATAGCGAGCCCACTATTTTGGAAATAGCAGGTGCTTTTAAAGACGCGATGTTGCTATTTTGGGATACTTCCGGTATCCCAAAACAGCAACAGAGTCTAGATGTATCCTAAGAAACAAAAATATATAAAATCAAAACCTCCCCCTTTGGAGCTGACTAACACATTATTGCAATATATATTTTAAATCTGTGTATGGGCTAAATGTCCTGTCTTAGCTAGCGATAGCCTAGCTTTCAAAAACTTCCAAAAGATTTTATTTGTTCCCTGTGAATTTGAGCTATTTTGTTTTCCAATGTATGGTATATGTGAGGGATGCATATGTCAGACTTGTGTTGCTTTCAGTTTATGGCATAGATCAGGGTTACCATGTAGTCATAGCTTTGCAGTATATGGATATACAATATATGTGAGGGTTGCCATCTGAATTTTATTTTGGTTTTCGAATGCACAGTGAAGTTTGCTATTTGTACACATTTGGTTGTTATGGTCTTGAGTCATATATATTCTATTTACTATAGTGAAGAAGCAAAATGCATGATGCTCAAGTCTACAAAAGTTTAAAAAAAAAAACCTCACCAAATTAACCAATTGGGCCCAATCCAACATTGTCTTTCTGTTAATATCAGTGATGTCCAGAATTACTGAAGTCTCTCTGAAAGCCAATTTTAGCCTTCAGAGGTGAAAGACAATAGAAGTCAAGGTTTCTGAAACCTTTAATTTGATGATACTAGACATTTACTCTGTATCATGAGCTAGATATTTGAAGAGAAAGAAAGGGAAACTGCTTATTCCATTGCTCTCCCATATGTACATTTATGAATATTTACAACCTTCTAGCTGAGATTTCAGTGCAGCTTGTCATTGACTGCTCCAGAAGGTGATAGGGGCATGCAATGGTTCAGTCCATATTGTGTAGAATTCAGCAACAAAGAATGCTGTGATTGTCACTCAGAATTCCATAATGAACTAAAGTCTTTGATTTCCATTTTGAAGTTGTTAATATGTTGTTTATTGACAGGCGGAGAATGTGATCACCAAAAGTGACACTTAGTGTAAGACATATTACAAACCCTATTTGCCGCCTTATCGGATGCAGAGCTTGTCAAACCAATATGCAGCAGCCTCATCAGTAAAGTGCAGAACTCCTTGTATGGCAATTTTGGTTGGCTATATATGTTCTTGAAAGTTTCATCATGTGACAATTAAAAATTAATCTTTAAATCTTGGAGATACCAGGACAATCCTGAAGGCTCGGCAACCCTCAGTGTTGTGTGATATTATCAGCCTTTGACCACAGCCACACATGGGATTCTCTCATTGCCATGAAGGCCCATTCAACAGGGGATTCAAAAGGACCCATGAGTAGCATGGCAAATCAAAGCCAGGGACACGCATCATTGGGTCAGTTATAACAGAGTGGTTTCTGACATCAGCTCTGTTGCAGACTGTTCTTCAAACTACATTGGCAAAGGCCAGTTTTTTTGCCAAACTACAGCATTGTTCCACCTATATGCATTTCTGGCGTTTGGTTTTGAAAGCATGGGCCTAATTTATTATCCCATTGACTTCAACGGGGGCTTTCTCTCTCTACAGGAAAGCTGGAGAGTCAGGAGAAACATCCTTGAGCCCTTACATCTACACCACAGTTTTACAACCCTGCAGCCTGAGTCCCATGAACCTGAGTCAGCTTACTTGGCCTGCTGAAGTGTGTAATTGCTGTGTTGACATATCAGCCGTGGCCTGTGATGTAATTAGTTACATTTTGAATCTTCCCCATCCCTGTGGTATCTCCCTCCCCTCCCTTCCCCATACCTGTGGTATCTGCCTCCCCCTGCTAAAAGCCCTGTCCATCAGTCATCCCTATAGCTTTGTAAAATCGTACCTAGATAGTACTTCTCACTGTGCAAAGCTGAAACATGTCATAACTCCTCCTATGGGAGTTGGGGGGTGGAGAAAAGGCATCACTGCTTGTAATGTCTGATGTCCCTGAAGTGACATTTCTCTAACCTGAACAGCTCTGCTGGGTGAAAAGAAAGAAAAACCCTTGAGCATAGTATAATAAAAACTGACATGAACAGTAAGAAAACGATGGAGCATCCAAGGTCAAGGGGACATGGCTCTATTAATTTACATTCACTTCATATTTTGAAAGGTACCAGGAGTTCTAAGAAAATGAAAACTTGGACTCTGAAGCACAGCTCTGTTGCAGTGGCTGGGCAGGATGGATTCCCTAACTTGGGAAACATGGAACTGTGCTGATGATACTCTGCTGTACATAACAATATCCTAGTTTTGCTCCTTTTAATGACTCTTCCCTGTACATTTTTTCAGGAGTACAGGATCTTTCGAACTGGGGCATTTCTGTTGAAAATGCTCCGTCTAAACTGCCACTTTTTTTTTTTTTTGAAAAAGCCCCGTTTCAAAAAAGAGCAGCAGCCGCCATTATGCAAATGAAGCGCGGAAAATTCAAATCCTGGCTTCATTTGCAATATCGACGTGCCTAATTTACATCTCTTTTCCGAAAAAGGAATGTAGTCTAGACATAGCCCAAATTTCAATCTCCATCTAATTTCCAATGTCATATTTTTGCCTCTGCCTATTCCTCTTCATCACGGTTTGCTCCTATTTACTCCTATAACTTTAGTATTTTGTCAATAATTTTGGGAAACAGTTATTCTGAAGTACATAATGCAAAGTAGGTTGTACTCTGTGAAGGCAAATAAACGTGTGAGGTTGGTATTTGTCAGTGTGAGAACTTGCACCTCAGCTCAGTGTAGAAATATTTAGAAGTGGTATAACCTTTAGCCTCGAAAACCACAGTGTGCTTCCTGTCCAAAGAGGCAACCGCTCTAGTGCACTGTGCATGGGGTTTCCGTTCGTGAATCAGTCTAGAATTTCTTCCTAAGTGTCTCAGTGAAAGTGATGAATAAAACAAACATAAAAAAACTCCCTTTTCACCTCTTCCCATCAGTGTGGTGGTATCATTCCCGTCACAGGAAGGAAGCATGTTGATAAGCAGGAGAACTGGTGGGTTTGATTTACTGTTACAGACTGTTATTCTCTTGAAGGAAGATAGCAGATTACTGTATGTATATGAAGTTACTGAAATTCATACACACACAAATTAAGGGGTGTGTGTGTGTGTGAGAGAGAGAGAATTTAGGGGTGCAAAATGCAGCTTTTACATTTACTTCAGTGGAAGAGGGATCAGATCCATGAATGCCTCAGGCCTAGTCTACACTAAGGCTACGTCTAGACTGGCATGATTTTCCGCAAATGCTTTTAATGGAAAAGTTTTTCCGTTAAATGCATTTGCAGAAAAGAGTGTCTAGATTGGCATAGACGCTTTTGCGCAAAAGCACTTTTTGCGGAAAAGCGTCCGTGTCAATCTAGACGCGGTTTTGTGCAAGAAAGCCCCGATCACCATTTTCGCCATCGGGGCTTTTTTGCGCAAAACAGTCCTGAGCTGTCTACACTGGCCCTCTTGCACAAATACATTTGCGCAAGAGGACTTTTTCCCAAACGGGAGCAGCATAGTATTTGTGCAAGAACACTGACAATCTTACATTAGATCATCAGTGTTCTTGCGCAAATTCAAGCGGCCAGTGTAGACAGCTGGCAAGTTTTTTCTTGCCAGTCTAGACGCAGCCTAAGGGTGTGTCTACACCACACTGTTATTCCAGTATAATGGCCATTATTCTGGAAAAACAATATTAGCATCCACACAGCAATTGCATTATTTTGAAAGAAAATCGAAATAAGAGGGCTTTTTCCGACATTGGTAAACCCTATTCCACGAGGAATAACGCTACTTCTGAAAAAGCGCTTTTGGAAGAGGGTGTGTGTGGATGCTCCACTGCTGCTATGCTCCTCACCAGCGACATTCTAAGTTATTCCTCCCCAGTGCCTCCCGGGGCTCTAAATCGAGATAGCACATCTACATTAGGGAACCCTTCCTCAGACTAATTTTGAGGCTTCCCTGCAGTGTGGAGGATCTATTTTGAAATAAGCTATTCCAGAAGATATCTTCTGGAATAGCTTTTTCTGAAATAAGCTTGCAGTGTGGCTGTACCCCAAGACTTTACATTGACCTTAGCCCAATATGGTCTATTTTCTAAGCAATGCGTCCTAAGCTCGTTGCATCGCCCTTAGGGGCCACTGAAGTCCATTACTGTATTCTTGCTTTTCCCCAGGAGTAATGCTATTTTTAATCTTGCCTGGCCTGTTCCATGGGGCCAGCGTTGTAAGCCCATTGCGAGTAAGCAGTATGCTGTGGCACACACGGAGACGAGTTTCTCCAGCATTCCGACATGCACTGCGACGAATGTGGGTACTGCTGCTCCCACAGGCTCCAGCTCCCAGTGGCATAGAAGAGCACTAGCCAGGAGTGTCCAGGAGATCCTGGACTCATCAAGGTGTGGGGAAATGAAGCCATCTTCACAGAGTTCAGAACCAGTAAGCAGAATGCCAAGATTTATGGCAGGATAGCAACCTGCCTCCACCTCCTACAGCATCTGCCTGCCTGGCTCTGATTTGCAAGTGCAAATGCCTGCTGGAGGAGAGATTCATGAACAAATGGACTGCACACACCCCCTTGTGATGGAGATCAAAGCAGAGCAGCAGGAGAGGAGGCCATGAGGGAACAGCTGACATGGCAGCATGAGACAATGTTTGCCTCCCTGATTGCAGTCATGGAGCACGTGGCGATGTACTTTGAACCTCCCAGAACCCTGCCTGCCCCGATGACACCCCTGGGCCATCTTCCACCAGCACCATGGCTTCCACCCCCAAAGTCCTCAGGGGCTAACTGGGCCTCAGGACACTTGAGTGGCGGGAGCCTCAAGGGGAGCTAGAGCCCCCAGGACCTCAGGAGTCCCACATTCCTGACCCCTCCTTCCAGTTCCTAGTTCTTTCCTTTCCCAGCTGTTCTCTCCAAATAAAAACTCCTGTTCTTTGGACAACGGACTCTTTATTGGTTGAAGGGAAAGGGTGTGGTAGGGTGGGGGATAAAAGGGAAACATGGGAATGCAGGGGCAACTTGTGGAGAGCCACGTGGCAGAGTCTCAAAAGAGGCCTTGAATAAAATTGTCCCTCAAGGTGTCACTGATTAGTATTAACCCTTTCTGTGCTCTCCTTATGGTGCTTGTGTCCGGCTGCTTAAACTTTCTGGTGAGGCTTTCTGCCTCAGTCCCCGCCCTGTCAAGAGTTTCCCCCTTGTTCTCACACAGGTTATGGAGCACACAACAGGAAGGAATGTTACATTCACTGAGGTCCAAGCAGGTCAGGAGACTCCAAAACCTCCCCTTTAAACATCCAAATGCACTTCCCACCACCATTCTGCACCTTGTCAGCCTATTATTGAATTCCTCCTTGCTAGGTCCAAGCTGCTTATTTAGGGCTTCATGAGCCACGGGAGCAAGGGGTAAGTTGGGTCTCCCAGAATCACTATAAACATGTCCACCTCTCCAACTTTGATTGTCCAACCAGGGAAAAAAGTTCCAGCATACATCTTTCGGAAGAGGAGGAAGTTCTGAAAGATGCAGGCATCATGCACCTTTCCCAATCATCCCACACTGAAACGGCCCATTGTGATCCACAAGTGCCTGCAGCACCATGGAGAAGTACCCTTTCTGGTTGATGTACTCCAAGGCATGGTGTTTGGGGGCCAAAACAGGAAAGTGTGTTCTGTCTATGGCACCCCCACAGTTATGGAAGCCCATGGTAGCAAAGTCATCCACTTTGTTGTACATGTTCCCCAGAGTCACAGCCCTCTGTAGAAGGATGTTATTGATGGCCTTAGTTACTTGTATGAGAATAGCCCCCACTGTAGATTTCCCCACCTTACACTGATACTCACTGACCAGTAGCTGTTTGGCGTGACAAGCTTCCATCGATCAATTGCCTCACTCTTCTCCACGGTCAGAGTGAGTCTCATGCAGGTATCCTAGCACCTCAAGGTGAGAGAAAGCCATTCACAGTTTCCAGAACATGGCTTTCCACATGAAGAAGTTCTGCAGCCTCTGCTGATCGTCCCATCTTTGCATCATGAATGACTAGTGGGTGCACTAGCACGAGCATCTGGCCTTGCTGAAACACGTTGAGCTTCATCCTCTTCCTGGTGGAGCATGATGCATGAGCTCTCAAAGTACAGCGCCATGAGGTGCACCACAATACACATGAGCATGACGATGCTTTCCTGCACACCAGACTCCATGCTCGCAGTGCTCCGGCTGTCACATGGGCAAGCAGAACACAAGAAGCCACGAGTGTCCCCTTTATCTTGCGTGAGGGGAGAGGGACTAGAGAAGTGTCTTATGGGATGCAGCTGACATGAGCCCCTCTAACCAACTGCAGCAGAGTTTTGGACCCAGCTAGCACCAGAAAGCATAGCTCAGACTGCAAAGCTAACCACAGTGCCTCAACCTCATTCTAATGGGGACACGCTGCTTTGAACAAAATTTGATTCTTTCCCGCAGTGAGGACACTGACCTTTGACTTCTCAAAATCGGGAACCCAGAACTAGACCATGATAGATTTGACCTTAGTGTAGTGTAGACGTGCCCCCACAGGTGTCTCATGCTTCCTCTTGGCAATATTTAACTCAAGAATACTCACTAACTAGGTTGGAGTGAGTGCTGTAATAGAAAAAAAATAGTAAAAGTTAGTCCTTTAATTACCCAGAAATAAGCCTCATGCCTATTTGCTCTTTCCCAGTTGGTTCCTTATGGAAACTTTTATATAAAAGTTTTATAGGAAATGTTTACATGCTATAAAATTTTAAACTATCCTATATAATGTACTAGAGAATGGCAGCTCTGCTACAGGGATCTATAGATGTAGGTTGCTTTAAACTTTGTATAGAAATTCTATTATTATCTACTAAATTATATAGATTTATTATATTTCTATAGAATTCTTGATCTCACCCCTCTTAAATACTATGGGATGTTTCCATCAGGATTAGATCCAACATATACAGACCTCGCAGCTGTCTCTCTCCGTGATGGAATCTCTCATTTACCTACATCCCTCACTGACCTGATGTTGACTTCGTTTTGTCATTGTACATTTCTATATTCAAAACAGGTGATTCATGAAATGGGCATCAGAGTCCAGAAGTTCTAAGGCTGAAAACATAGAACACATTATGGGAATCAGCAAGGTGTTTGGATTTTCTAATGATAAAGAAATAACAATTTTGAGGCTTCATAAATGTATTTGACATAGGACCTGCAATGTTTTTAAACAGCAAAACCACATAAAAAAGACCTTCAAACCACAGTTCTTCTCATTGTCCCCAGCCCAAGCTCATTTGATGGGGGAACTAGGATAGGAGATGAGGAGTGCAGAGTGGCAGTGCCCAGTGTTTCCTGTAAGCTTAGCGCTTGGGCGGCAACTCAGCAGAGATTCGAATGCTGCCCAGCTGATTAGCAGAAAGCCCACAGCCCACAGCATGTGTTTCTACTGATGGTGCACATCCACACATGCCTCAATATGCACAACAAAATTTATTCTGCACATGGATGGAGAAAATCAGAGGGAACATTGGGCGTGCCTCTTGTTAAATTAAATCAGTTAATCTGTCTAAGGAGAAGATGGAAGAGAGTGGGAATTCTCTTTGTTAAAATGTTTATCATTTGAATCATGGTGGAAGAAATAACATTTATTGGTCAATCAGAAAAGCTTTTACAGGCAAAACAAAAGCAAGCAAATAAACCAAAAAAAGTCACAAAGAATTTTGTGAATTTCTCAAACTATGTTTAGTTGCTTACAGTCAAATTGAACTATTATTTTCATTCCACTTGTGGGACATACAGGGAGATAGAGAACTGCAGGCAATTTCCTCAGTTTCTTTTATGTCCAGTTCATTGATTAGTTGTGTAAACAGGATGCTGTACCTTTAAGAGCAGAAAGCTCTAAAACAGGATTTGATACTAAACAACAGTCGGGGTAGTTCCCTTTTAGCTGTTTAAGTTTCATCTTTGCTTATAAGAACTGTTTTAGGGGACAGTAATTTCCAAGTCCAATACTGGGTTTGTGGGGCAAAGAGTCTCTAGAGATGAATAGTCTTTTTTTTTCTTTTTTACTGTAAATGACCATGGTATGTAATGCTAAAAAATTCCCCATGTGAATTCTGGTCATCCCATGTATTCACTACGTTCCAGTGTGGACTTAAGACTTGCTCTGTCAATATATTGAGGAATTATGTACCAACACTCACGCATAGCTAGAGGAGAATTGACCTATTAACTGTGCTACAGAACTTGGCTACTGGCTAAAGTGCACAAAATTTGGAGAAGGTTTTTTATAGTAATGAGAGTGGTTATAGTGATTTTAATGTATTAATTATGACTCTGTATTATTTTACGGTACATATTATGTGGAAAGGTGCTTGAGAAACAAATAAACACACCCGCCTCAAAAAACATGTCAACCAATGCTCTGATATTGCAGTCTGCTTCATTTAGGCAGCCCCTGCTCCTGCCTGGAGCTCCAATGACATCAGAAGAGCAGGCATATGGGGTCAGTCCATGCAGAGCAGCTTGCAGGTTCAGGACTTAATTGTAGGCATGACTTCCACAGTAGGATATAAACAGGGGTAATGGAGGATGAGAATGGTAATAATGTTACATGGTTACTAAAGCTTGTTATGGATTTTTGTAAATGGCATGTACATGGGCACACACCTCATATTCATATTTACCCATTACATTAATGAACTAAATACTAAATACTATTTTTTTCTTTTCTTTACATCCTATTCTTGCCTTAGTTTTTGAATTTTGCCTGCTAATTCTTTTAACATTTTCACTGAATTTATAGCTAAAGCAATTTTCACATTTTTTAGTGATCGATTGTATCCCAATAATTTTTTCCCCATTTTTTTCCATTTTCTAACTTTAAATGGGAATTAACTACAAAATTCCAGGGGAATTATCTGCAGTTCTAGATGAGTTTTCATGTAACTGATTAATAATTTTTTTAAATTTAAGGTTTGTGGTATTTATTATGGTTAATGAAAATTAGATTTTTATAAAAAAAACTTGTTACTTTAAGCAATTTTGTTTTTGTTTTTTGCTATTTAAGTATAGACAGAAATGATCAATGGTGTGTTTATAATTTTGTTTTGTTAGCAATATATCATACAAGGGTGCAGCACCCAAACCCATTCACTAAATTCAAGTTTTTAGTGGCTTTGTTGTATTGCACAGTGTGTTCCCAGAACAAGAGCACTGTGCTGTTATTTAGGATAACACTAGTCTACTAAACTGTTTCTTGATGTCTGAATAAAAATTTCATTAGACAGCCAACTTATCTGTTCCATTAAATAAAGGATTCCAAACTCTAGAGTTGTAATTAAGCTACTGAATTAACATTTTAAAAAGTTATCAATTCCAAAATAATATGCAACATCTACATTTTCCCTATCGATTAATATGTAACATCTGTATTTTCCCTATATCAGTGGTTTTCAATCTTTTGTCATTTGTGGATCCTTTACAAATTTCAAATGGAGGTACGGATCCCTTTGGAAATCCCCAGCAGTCCACAGACCACAGATTGAAAAACTACTGCCCTATATCTGTAAATTCTGGTATCATGACAAATAATGCTACTTAGCATTTTTAGTATAGAGGTTTACAAAGTGCTGTTTAATTATGTACTGGGGGCATAAATTTGGGCATGAAAGCTAATAATCCAACTGAATTTCGTGATGAATCCTGGTCACATGCTATCTGAGACATAACACTAAGAGTTATGTACTAACTCAGCCTTGCAACCTTTGTGAGGGACATTATTTTTGTTATTAATTATGAATAAATGCTTACCAAATGGACAATTAAGATTCCTACCCTTTAATTACTTTTTAGTGTCTACGTCTAAAATATAAGCTTTAGATATCTCTTTCCCTTACCCTACATAAATCTTATCTATTTACACTGAGATTTTTGGAACAGGATAAAGCATTGTTTACTGCTCAACGTTAAAAAAGTATGTAACACAACAGGGCCCCAATTTTGGTTGGTCTTGAGGCACTGTCATAATACAAATGATAAATAAATACTTTGATTGTACTATTAGTAAAGGAAGCATCCTCAAAGGGCTACTAAACTGAAGCAACTTCAGGGAGATTTCTTAACTTGCAGTACTCTCCTGTAATGTTTCCGCTAATTTTTTTTTCCATCCATGTGTGGAATAAATGTTATATGCACCAAGGCATGTGTAGATGAGAGCCACCAATAGAAACATGCTGCTGCTGTGTGTGCTCTGCTAATCAGGTAGGCAGCATTTGAATCTCTCTTGGGCGGGCTGCCCAAGCACCCAGCTTACAGGATACACTGCTCTCCCGATTTGTCCGTACATTGATCCGCTCTTGGCAAACTTCTCTTTCATTTTTCATGATTGGTTATGCTACTGTGAATAAAATCAGAACAGCTGAGCTGAAGTCCATATTCTGAAATGGACTGGTCATTTGAAGAAGTGGGCTGTGCCTACGAAAGCGCATGATGCCATCTCCATGTTTTGTTAGTCTTTAAAGTGCTACCAGACTATTTGTTGTTTTTTAAGTTTCTCCTATTACAGACTAACTCGGCTACCCCTCTGAAGTAATAGATTCTAATAATTGAATTATTATTTTGATATCTATCAATCTATCTATCTATCTATCTATCTAATATTTAACATGCTCATCAAATATGTTCCTGTTAGTTTTCCTAATGTGGCATGCAATTTTTAGTGGTTAGGTTACCTGAGGTGTAATATAACTATTCACTATTATATTTTCTTGCTTTTGAAATATTTTCTTAGGGTATGTTTAGACTACATGACTCCGTTGATGGAGCCATGTAGATTAGTTTACTAGACATAGCAAAATGAAGCGGTGATTTAAATAATCACCGCTTCATT
>CM057847.1:48228145-48238371 GCA_030068395.1 Apalone spinifera
CAATCCTCCAATTTGTCTAAGTCACTCTGGACCCTATCTCCGCCCTCAAGCATACCTACCTCTCCCCCTAGCTTAGTGTCATCCGCAAACTTGCTGTAGGTGCAATTCATCCCCTCATCCAGGTCATTAATAAAGATATTGAACAAAACCGGTGCTAGTACCGAACCTTGGGGCACTCCGCTAGAAACCGACCGCCTCCTGACACCGAGCCGTTGATCACTACCTGCTGGGCCTGGCCTTCTACCCAGCTTTCTATCCATCTTACCGTCCATTTATCCAATCCACATTCCCTTAACTTGCTGGCAAGAATATTGTGGGAGACCGTATCAAAAGCCTTGCTAAAGTCAAGGTATATCACAACCACTGACTTTCCCATGTCCACAGAGCCAGTTACCTCATCATAGAAGCTAATCAGATTGGTCAGGCACAACTTGCCCTTTGTGAATCCATGCTGACTATTCCTGATCACTTTCCTCTCTTCCAAGTGTCTCAAAATGGATTCCTTAAGAATCCCTTCCATGATTTTTCCAGGAACCATGGTAAGACTGACCAGCCTATAGTTCCCTGCATCGTCCTTCTTCCCTTTTTTGAAGATGGGCACTACATTTGCCTTTTTCCAATCATCCGTGATCTCTCCCGATCTCCACAACTTTTCAAAGATAATGGCCAAAGGCTCCTCAATGACATTTGCCAACTCCCTCAGTACCCTCGGATGCATTAAGTCCAGACCCATGGATTTGTGTACGTTTAGCTTTTCTAAATAGTTCCTAACCTGTTGTTTACCCACCAAGGGCTGTTCATGTTCATACCATCTTGCATCACTTAGTGCATTAGTCCGGGAGCCACTTTGTCCATGAATACAGAGGCAAAGAAAGCATTGAGTACTTCAGCTTTCCCCACATCATCTGTCACTAGGTTACCTCCCTCATCCAGTAGGGGCCCCACACCCTCTCTGATCACCTTCTTCTTGTTAACATGCCTGTAGAAACCTTTCTTGTTATCCCTCACATCCTTTGCCAGTCGCCATTCCAATTGCGCTTTCGCCTTCCTGATAACCCTCCGGCATTCTCGAGCTATACATTTAAACTCCTCCCTGGTCATTTGTCCAAGTTTCCACTTTTGTAAGCTTCCTTTTTGTGCTTAAGTTCACCAAGGATTTCCCCTGTAAGCCAATCCGGTCTCCTACCATGTTTGCCTCTCTTGCTTCGCGTTGGGATGGTTTATTTCTGTGCCTTCAATAAGACTTCTTTAAAATCCTGCCAGCTGTCCTGGACTCCTTTCTCTTTCATGTTAGCATCCCAGGGGATTCTGCCAATCAGGTCTCGGAGGGAGTCAAAATCTGCTTTTTCTAAAGTCCAAAGTGTGTATTTTACTACTCTCTTTTCTTCCATCTCATGATCACTGCTTCCCAGGTTGTCACCCACCTCCACTTCCCCTATTAGTTCCTCCCTGTTTGTGAGCAGCAGTCAAGCTGTGCACGGCCCCTGGTCAGATCCTTTAGCATTTGCACCAAGAAGTTATCCCCAACATTCTCCAAAAACTTCCTGGATTGCCTGTGTACTGCCATATTGGTCTCCCAACAGATGTCAGGGTGATTAAAATCCCTCACGAGAACCAGGGCCTGAAATCTGGAAGTTTCTCTCAGTTGTCCGAAGAAAGCCTCATCTACCTCATCCACCTCATTCGGTGGCCGGTAGTAGACACCAACCACAACATCACTACTGTTGTTTGCACCTCTAAACTTAACTCATAGAGTCTCGATAGGTTTTTCTCCCTCTATATACTGGAGTTCTGAGCAATCATCGTGCTCTCTTACATATAGTGCAACTCCTCCTCCTTTTCTCCCCATTCCTGTTCTTCCTGAATAGTCTATATCCTTCCATGACAGCGTTCCAGTCATGCAAGTCATCCCACAAAGTTTCTGTTATCCCAATTAAATCATATTTCTTGGACTGGGCCAGGGCCTCCAGTTCTTCCTGTTTGTTTCCCAGGCTTCGCGCATTAGTGTACAAACACCTCAGATAACCAGTTGATCGCCCTATCTTCTCCATTCGAATCAGGGGTCCTCCTTTCTTGCTTGTTCCTCTTTGCATTTCTTCCCGGTATCTGACTTTCCCATTCCCCTCAGGGTTTTGGTCACCGTCCCCCAATGAACCTAGTTTAAACCCCTCCTCACTAGGTTTGCAAGCCTGCCCACAAAGATGCACCTTCCTCTCTTGGTTAGGTGGATCCCATCTCTTCCTAACAATCCTTGTGCCAGGAACAGAGTCCCATGGTCGAAGAAACCAAAGCCCTCTCTGCAACACCACCTGTGCAACTGCGCATTTACTTCCTCAATTCGACTATCCCTGTCAGTCCTTTCCCTTCAACAGGGAGGATGGACGAGAACACCACTTGCGCTCCAAATTCTTTGATCCTTCTTCCCAGCACTACATAATCCGCAGTAACTCGCTCAAGGTCATTTTTGGCCGTATCGTTAGTTCCCAAGCAGAGAAGCAGGAAGTGGTAGCAATTCAAAGGTTTGATCAATTTTGCAAGCCTCTCAGTCACATCCTGAATTCGAGCTCCCAGTAAGCAGCACATCTCAAGATTCCAGATCCGGGACGGCAGATGGATGGCTCAGTCCTTCTTAGGAGGGAGTCCTCGACCACCACTACCCATCATCTTCTTTTGGGCGTGGTGGTCGTGGAACCCCCATCTCTAGGACTATGCATCCCATGCCTTCCAGTAGATGGTGTTCCTTTCTGGTTTCTTGCTTGTGAGGTCCCTTCCAAAGCATTCACCACCGCAGAGCCTGTGGAGAGAGCCTGAAAGCAATTACTTACCTCTATAGCACTGGGGGATTCCTGTGCTGGCCTTTTTCCCCTTCTAGAAGTTACATGTTGCCAGTTCTCTTCCTGGTCCCATACTGCCTTCTCTGGCTCATCCACCTGCCAGGCTTGCAGGATTAAATGCTGCCTTCTATCGAGGAAGTCTTCATCCTCTCTGATCGAGCGTAGGGTCAACACTTGGGCCTCCAGTCCTCAAATTTTTTCTTCCAAAATGGCAACCAGCTTGCACTTAGTGCAGATGAAATCTGTTCTTTATTCCGGGAGGAAGACAAACATGGCACACGCTGTGCAGGTAACAACAGCAGACCTGTCACTATCTGTACCTGCTGTCCTGTTCGCAAGCTCTTTGGTCACTTGCTCACTGCTTTATAAAGCCCTGGACTGCCTGAAATTCCCTCCCCCTGCCAAGGCTCAGCCAATCAGCAGAGGCTTCTACAATTCAAACTTTAATTAAAAGCCAACAGTTTCCATCTGCTAGTCACAGCACACACTCCGTTGATTAACACTATCAACTTGATGTTAATTTGAACATTTGTGCTACTCACTCCTTAGTGAATGCCATTGAACAGTCTTGGATATGAGTAATTTTACTGTTTGTCCTGTGTTTAGCATGAGGAAATATGGCCACCCTATACAAACACAGAGTGAGAGGCAATTACTCTGAATAACTAATAACTTAAGTAAAATGGAGCAGACCCAAAGGCAGTGGGGGTGCAAGTTAGCATGAGGGGGCTCCGCAGCTGCCTTCCTGGGGGTCTGTGGCTTGAGCTCAACTCTCCTCCTTTCCTCTGCAGTGTGGAGCCTGTGCTGGCACTTCAGCCTCGCCCTCCTGCCTCCCCCCACACACGGTTGGAACGCCAGCTCCGGCTTCCTGATGGGGGGCAGGGAGGGAGAGAGAAAGCCCCGAGCCGTGCTGTGCAATCCAGCTAACAGGGAAGAAGCGCTTCCCCTGTCCCAGCTGGGGGAACAGCAGCATGAGGGAGAGGTTAGGTAAAGAGAAGCACTTCTTCCCCGTGATCTGGATCACACAGTGGGATTCAGGGATTGCTCTCTTCCGCCTTTCCCCCGCCCAGCAAGAAGCCAACACTGGTGCTCCAATGGCATCCGACAAATGGGAGCAGAGGGAGGCAGTGCCTGGAACTGGCACGGGTGGGGATGTGAAGGCAAGTAAGTCCCTCCCACCCGCTCATGCCCAGATCCCCACACTCCCAGACCGCTCACAAACCATCACCCTGCTGAGACTCCACTCCACCAACCTGTTCCTGAACCCTCCCTCCTGGCCAAACACCCTGCCCACAGCCTGCTCCTGCATCCCTCACCCCCTCCTGCACTCCACCTCCCACCCAGACCTTGCACCCTCACCCCCTCCTAAACCCCACCTCCCACCCAGATCCTGAACCCCCATTACTCTCACTGGCAACCCTGTCCCACACTGAACCCCCCATTTTTGTCCCAACCCCAGAACCCAGGGAGGTCCACAAAATCCACTAGCCCTGGAACCTCAGAAGAGAAAATCTGGCCTATGGGAAGCCCTGAACCTCAGTCCTCCCCCCTCCCCTGGTGGGGCTGGAGCACCAGAGGAGTGAAGTGTCTCAGTTGGGGGCCACATCAGTGAGGGTTGGGGGTTTTGGAGGGTTTTTTTCCTGCTTCTCACTTGTGTGGTCCCCAACTGATTTTTCTGTAGGCCAGTGGCTCCCTGACCCAAAAAAGGTTCCTGACCCCTGCCATAAAGAAAGAAAACATGGGAACCTTTTGTGTTTGACAGAAAATAATATTTTACTTTATTTAAAATGAAGTTTGATAAACTAACATGAAAAAGTTAAAGTTAAATTGCTTAATCTATTTAATAATTTAAATTAATATTTCCTTTCTCGCTGGTAAAATGAAATCAGTTTCCCTAGCTGCAGCATTAGCAAAATAGCTTGGGCATAATTATGTAATTAATGGTGAGTTTCCATTGGCAACTGGTGGTCTGCGGAAAGGTTTGCATTGAGCCAGGTGGCCATGGGCCAAAAAGTTTGAGAACCACTGTGTTAAGGGAATGGGTGGGTGGGGTGGGTGGCAGCATGGCAGGACCGGGGGAATGGTGCCTCCTACCCATGAGGAGCAGCCTGGGCCTGGCCCTACTGGCCAGAAGCCTGCCTGCCCGCGCTCACCTGGCGCTGGCCTTGCTGAGCAGGCAGAGGCAGCCAAGGGAAAGGGGGAGCCATGGAGGCTACGCTGCCTGGTCATGATCCCAGAAGGTAATTCTTCTAAAATCTCTGTTACCGTATATACTTTTAGTATGCTGTAACAAAATCATTTTACCAATCATTGTTTCCACTCAAACTTTTCATTAACCTCTGTTGTGCACACTCGTTGCATGACTATTTTTAACTCCTTTATATTTAAAAAAATTGTGGTCCACATTTACAAAAGAAAGCACACACATCCCCCACAGAAATTCCTGCGTACAGGCCTGTAGAGAGACAAATGGTGGGAGACAGGAGTGTTACTCTCCCCATTTTACAGAAGGGGACCAGAGAGGGCCTTGATTTACTCTCTAGCAACTTAGTGGGTGGCTTACAGAATAAGAAGTCATTTTCTTACTTTAGATGGATGAAATCTGCTTGGAGGACAATTAATGCATACATTCAATTCATTTTGAAAATTAGTTTGATAACTTTTTTGGTTTTCACAAATGTTTTGAGAAACCATAAAAAGTCATGAAAAGGAGTGTGTTTTAAATCCTCTGAACTAAAAATAACTTTAAATATTTTTACTAAAATAGTTTTTCATTTTATTAATTAGCTCTGATTGCTACAAAATTGTTTTCTCACCAGACAAAAACAGACAAAACACTATGATAAGGGCCTTGTAAAATCTGGGACTATATGTAGGGGAAAGGATAAGATTTGGGGGCTTCTGAAACATGTTCAATATTGTTCCTAGTACCCTCCCTTCACCCACTCGCTAAGAAAACAAATCAAGACAAATTAATGCTCCTCAGACTTTCAATCAGTTTCTGAGTGAAGGTTTTTGATCTGGAGATTTCAAGGCTGAGATTCTGCCATTTTCTCATTAAAATGTACTAGACACTCTCTACTGTAAGTAATATTTTAGATGGGTATATGAGTAACAACTAGTGAGCTTCAAAGTAAACACTGAGTCAGAAAATCATAACTAGCTTTTCATAAAGCCAGCCAGTTCTTTTCACCACCGTTATCATGAATCTCTATTTAATTAATAAAATGGAAGATGCTTTATTATACCTAGCAAAGACAAGGACAAATTGTTACAAGCATCTCTTTTAAAGAGACCTAATAACATTTATTCTAAGATTTGGGGACAAGATTTGAGTTTGGTACTGCTGTTTAGGTCCTAATCTCCTAGGCTGGAAGAAATAGGAAGAATTGTACTGGTAGTATCACTTATTCCTATGTGATTTTTTTTTTACATGCAAATGATGAAATGCCATACAACATTGTAAGTTAATGAACAGAAATTAATGGCATGGCATGAACAGCAAATGACAATGGAAACCACAGAAAAATATGAAAATGACACAGGGGGAAATATATCCTTTGGGGCCGGGAAACAAATGAACATTTACAGCCAGGAAGCAGACCGTTCAGAAGAGGGGATTTCCCTGGTTTACGCTCTCTGGGCAACACACTCATCCTGTGGGAGGAGAGTGAGAGCTTCTTTGCATCTAGTGACCTTTCTGGCTGATTCAGGAGTGTCATTGACAGACCAGAGAAACCACATGCCATCTTCTTCAGTCAGAAGAACAGCTATTGTGCATAGGGATGAGGGTAGTGGGAGTAAAGAAGGGAAACACCACAAATCCTTGGGACTCTGGTGTGTGTGGGAGAATATGATGGGAAAAATACTTTCTCAAATCATTTTCTCTCATAGCTGGTATTAATGATAAGAGGTCACCTTCTGCCCTCAGTTATAGTGGCTGGCTGATGGGAATGAAATTGATGGCAGCTGTAACTGAAGGCAGAGTATGGTTCATGAAACCTAGTCTTTTACTCATATTTAGTGGCTAATCTATTTCTGATATATATTTTGATTACTCAAAACCAGATACCGCTAACTGACTAGGAAACATTAATAGACATATGTGCATGGGTCTCCCACTGACTTCAACAAGAGCTGTAGGCATTCATGTGAGAGTATTTCATGAATCACATAAAGCTGAGGAGATATTTTACCATTTCTACTGTGGTGAATAGTTCACAACAGACCAAATGCGGAGTTTCCGTTCACCATCTCCTTCTATGAAATGTGGTATTTCAACCACATGTTTCTTACCAAACAGTCCTTAGATGAGCTCCTGTGAACAGTTCAAAGGCTGCAACCAGACACTTGCTTGGCGGATGGCAGGCTGCACACAGCAGAACTGAAACAGAAACTCCCAAATGCTCTTTGCTCATAGCAACCCCATGACTTCTCCCTTAATAACTAAGTATTACTCTCCCCCAAACAATAGTAACATTCCTTGGAACAAATTATCCGCTGATTTTACATCCCCACTGATAGCATCATTCAGCAAAAGTTAAATATTGTAATGTGCAGGAAGCAAAAATGTAAGAATTATGAATGTAATATGTGAGAATGTTTTAGATTACTCATGAGCCTTGCATATATCTTGCGTTAAACCTTGCATAATTGATCCTTGCATGCCTTACATCTTTTATGGGCAGATCCTTGCACTTTTGTCATTATGGGATAGTGTTTCATAAGTGGTAACTCAGAGGAGAATTTGGCTCCTTAAGTATAAAACAAAATTAAGCAGCCACCAAGACTAACTGTTCAAGCAGGATTGGTTTTGGCTGCTTTTAACAGGTTTGACAATATTGTAAAAATTTGCTTTTTATATCTTACAGTGTTTCCAAAAGTTATAGGCCAAATCAAGTAAATTAGAAAAGCATTTACGAGTTTTCTATTTTTGTCTGATAATAATTTAGTAACTTTGTCACCGGTCCTGCAATTTGACTGCCATAGGCAAGGTCCAGACTAACTAGATTATGGGGCTTGGCTCTTTGTTAGCGTGTTTTGTTCTGTTTGTCGAAGTAAAAATCAGATTCTTTTATTATAATTTCAAAATCCTAGATTTGAACTGAAACACTCTCACTTTTTTTTGTCAAGAGCAAGCATACGGATAGCATTTGCCACTAGATGACACTGTAACTCAGCTGCTGGAAGTCACATTTTTAATCATGACACAATGAGAACTAATGGAATGACACAGCAGTATTTTCCAAAATACAGAGAAGACTTTTTGGTTAACTACATAATGGTTCTGTAACATTGACCTCTACAGAGCTAAAAGTATAAAGGTTCTAAAGGTTGCAAGGAAAGTCATGTGATTTTTTGTATAATGAATTCTTGCTCTCCATATTTGTACACATATGGAATTATGTTTAATCTACACACGTCATATGTTTCAAATATGATGCATATGACTGCAGACAGTAATAAACATAAATTCATATTATTAATATGAATTATTATTCATAGTAATTAATTTATGAATCAATATATCAGATCATATAAAAGTAATCTGAAAAATGTATACCACGCATTTAAGTATATAATCTACATATATTTTTATTATCCATATAGATCTGTCAGCATAGAAGAGATTTTTGTGGAACTAGTCATATTCCCTTTCTCCTTTTTTCCTGGCCATCATGAGAAAACAGACACCAAGCAGAGCAAGGGAAAGGGTTAAAAGGGCAAAAAGAAAAAAAGAGGTAATGTGGATAACATTCTTTCCCTCTGCCTGGCTGTTTAAAAACACTCAAGAGTTCTAAAGACGGGTGAAATGGGGAGCTGTAATGTCACATGGAACACAGAGGACTGGACTCTATGACCTCTCGAGATCCCTTCCAGTTCTAGTGTTCTATGATTTGGGCCTGAAAGTTCTGTGATAGTTGGTTGGGGATTTGAAAAATTTCCACCTGGAATGCTGAGACCTGAATGTTCCATGGCAGTTGAAGTGAAGGCTGTGCAGTTCAGCTGGAATTGAGGAGAGGCACCTAGAGTTCTGTTTTCCTGATCCAGTCAAATGGGTCCCCACTTGCCAATCAGGATCCCCCATAGGAGAACTGGGCTGATCTCAGTTCTCATCCTTTAGGGATGGAGGGAGACTAAACTTAATTCTCTGTTATGGCATGACTGGCAGCAGAGCTCATTGAAATGCATCTTATTGTATATATGTATGCCATATTTCTACTGGTAAATTGGGTTAATGTCAAGCCCTTGCCCATCATATTTTAAATGTTATTTATAAAGCCCTGCAAATCTGTGGATATCCTCTTTCTATCCGCTGGCATCCATATTCATGGATGTGGATGCAGGTATCTACAACTCATTTCTGCAGTTACAGATACAGATGCAGACACAATTTTTATATCTAGAAGCCTGCAAATCAGCAGATGTTCACTTTATAGCCACAGGTATCTGTATCCACAGATGTGGATGCAGATATCCATGGATCATTTTTGCAGATGTGGATGTGGATACCAATTTTATATCCATGCAGGGCTCTAGTTATTTATAATTCAGCCAGATTATGTCTACACTGCAGGGAAAAGTTGGAAAAAGATACGCAAATTGCAAACTGCAATTTGCGTATCTTTTTCCTCTCTTCTTCCGAAAGAGGTTTTTCCGTCATTTGACCCATCTACATGGGGCCAAATGTTGTAAAAAAAAAATCCTCTTTTGGAACATCCCTTCTTCCTTGTAGAATGAGGTTTACAGGGATGCTGAAAAAACATGTCTGCTTTTCCAAAAAAATTTTTGGAAAAGCAGGTGTGTTCCTTGGATATGGCAGAGCTTTTCTGGGATAGCTCTGGTATCCCGGAAAAGCTCTGCAGCGTAGACATAGCCTCACTGAAGCTTAATTGTGATTTGGACTTATAGTCAAATTCTCAGTTATACCAGTACAACCACATGGACGTAAGTGGGGTTTTACATGTGTAATTAAGGGCAGAATTTGGCCTTATGTTTTTTTCTGACCAGGCTACCGAATTCCTGCCTACTTCAATGTGGATGCAAGGGGCGTAAATCAGGACAGGATTTGGAACTTAGAGTAACTTCCAGTCACCATGAATGGTTTGCAAGGTTCTAAGAATTGATTAAGGGATTTCCCCTTATTTCAGCAAATCCTGACCTTGTAAATGAAAGCTCTTACCAGTATTAACTAGATGGATAGCCCCTAATGATACTTCACTGATCACATTTCATGACTAACAGAATATGTTCATTGGGACTTTCTCATGACTTTCAGCTATAACCTCAGATGTTGCCAGTGAAATATGCAAGATCATAGTGGTTGCAGGTAAACAAGACGGCTACGTCTACACAGGCCCCCTTTTCCGGAAAAGGGATGCAGATGAGAGA
>CM057847.1:48255495-48269651 GCA_030068395.1 Apalone spinifera
GCCCACCGGGCCAGTCCGCCCCTGCACTCGCCAGCTGGTAAAATCTACTCGCCATGGGCGAGCAGGTGAGTGTATTTGTTGAGCCCTGTATATCTATATACACTTCAATCTCCCTGGACACACAATTGCAGATCTAAAGGTAGCCATCCTGCAGCAAAAAAACTTCAGGACCAGACTTCAAAGAGAAACTGCTGAGCTACAGTTCATCTTCAAGTTTGACACAATCAACTCAGGATTAAACAAAGACTGTGAATGGCTTGCTAACTACAAAAGCAGTTTCTCCTCTCTTGGAATTCACACCTCCAGATCAGCTACTAGAAGTGGGCCTCATCCTCCCTGATTGGACCCACTTGTCATCTACAGCCTGATTCTGGCCTGCATATTTATACCTGCCTCTGGAAATTTCCACTACATGCATCTGACGAAGTGGGTCTTTGCCCACGAAAGCTTATGCTCCAACACTTCGGTTAGTCTATAAGGTGCCACAGGACTCCTCGCTGCTTTTATATATATATAGATATATATAGATATAGTTTCTAAGGTACTACAGGACCCCTCTTTTTTAAAGTTTTTTTTAAGTTACAAACTAACATGGCTACCCTTCTGAGACTGCTACGGTAAATGTACATTGAAATAGCTGTGTTCATTGCTGTTGGCTGAGTGCAGAAAGCAGCATGTTGGCATGTTACGTTAAAAACAAATATGTCTTCTACAAGCATTCAACCCTACCCCCAGCATCCCCATGGAATTAGCTGTAAAGTCCTTAGACCTTTTCAGAATCTTCTCAGGTAATTGATTTTTCTAACAACAGCTTCCCTAGGGTGTGTCATGCAAGAAAGAGCACGAAGTGCCTGGTTGTTAGAGCAGGGAATGCAGATGGACAACCCCAAGCACACTTAAAATCACAAGTAAGGCCCAAAGCATCATAAGATTTACTTAAAATAATGAAATTTTTAAAATATATTTTGGGTTCATTTTATTTGTCTTGTCATTTCCAAGCCTTTATGGTAACTCTGGTCACATTGTCAAGCTTTTCTCTGCAAGCACAAACCTGAAATGCTCACCTGATTGCATGCCTGTAGGAGCTGGTACTTTAAGAAGAACGTTCATGATAAAATCACAAGAGTTGGCGATACAGGGACTGGGGATTAGGACTATTGGGTTTTACTTCTAAATCCTCCACTGGCTTTCTGGATTTCTTTGTGACCTGGAGCAAGTCTGTTAATCTCTCTGTGCCTCAGTTCTGATGGTTAAAGTAGATTTAAACACAGTGAAGACCTCTCATTACAACAGCCAAGGAGGAGTGAGAACAATGGGAGACCTCTGTTCACGCAAGCCAGGTAAGCAGACCCTTGGCTTTGGCAGCCTGGTAAGAGCAGCACTCTCATCCACACGTGGGTAACTTAACCCTTGGAAATAGTCCCATTGAAGTTAGGCCTTTGTAGGATTGAGGCCAGTGCTAATAATACGGTCCTTGTAATTGCACTGTCTGGCAGTATTAATGCAAGCTCTGGCCACCTGCTGCATAATATCACAGAAAGTCTCAGCCCACATTGTCAACTACAGTCTCAAGACCCAAACCTGCAAACACTGGTACATTTGCTTAACTTTACTTTCATGGCTAATTCCACTGATTTTGGGACTACTCCCAGTAATAAAGTTAAATACGTACATAAATGTTTACAGGATTCAAGGACGGAGAGGGAAGGAAAAGGAGAGGTACCTAACTGTGCACCTTTTAACCATTTCATAAGAGCTGAAGCTGGCATGCACAGTTACTGCTAACCACCACTAGGGGATCTCCATCAGTAACATTTACAAAGCATAGTGTAACCATAACTAGCTCTTCTGTTTTTTGCTTTTTGTTCAACTTAGCATAGTTTAGATTCTGTTTTCCCTCCTATAATTGCATTTGAGAGTGATTTATTTCTATGAGTTTTGTAACTACTTGTAAGATCTTTCTTTGACAAAAACCGGAACATCTGCCATCTGTGATTTTGTTAACATCTTCTTAGGTAAAGCTATAAACTTATAAAATGCCAACCTATATGCTTAAAGTCTAAAATCTGTTGTAAAATATGAAATTAATGGTTATTCTAGTCTTTTTATGGGAGCGTCTCCACTTTAATTAATTTAATTGACATTCTGCAATATGATCTATTTGGGCCTGCATGGATATACTTGCACAATCAGGCCCTAATTTAAGACAAAATGCAACAATCAGGTGTAACAAACCATCAGAAGGGAATAGGGAAAGGAGAACAAGAATAATAGTAATAGTGTTACCTACACCAGTGACGTACACAATTAGACTTTTTCAGCTCATATGTTTTAAAATAAATCTACTGTATCTATGAGAGTGTTTGTGCATCTGTTAGTCTGTGTGTCCGTCTGTCTGTGACTCTGTTCAAGAACACCTCCTAAACAGTAAGAGCAGGGCCACCAAATTTGGTATGCAGCTTCCTTTTAACTTAAAGCAAGGTAAGGGTTTGGTTGTGCTAGGACAAAGGATGTGAATGGAATGTGATTGTTTCTCATCAAGCACAAAGGAAGGGCTGTAATAGCAGGGACAGTTGTACTCCTAAATGACCACAGGAGGGCAACAAGTATCCCATCCCTGAGAAGCAGCTGCCAGTTGGCCAGGCTCCCCAGCCTGGCTCTGGGGAGCAGCCAGCAGGCATGCCACACAGCCCCCGCCACCCAGGCTGGCTCTGGGGAGCAGATGGCATCCACCCCCACCTCATGCCCTGAGCCCTGCATCCCCTCTCCTGAGCCTCCCACACCGCTCAACCCCTTGCCCTGACACGTGCTCTGAGCCCCCATCTACTCTGACTCCTGCACTTCCCCACCCCGAGCTCCTCCTTACTCCTCAACCCTGACTCCTGCACCCCCACACCTCTAGCCTCCTGCCCTGACCTCCCCACATCCCCAAGCCCCTGACCAGACTTCCGCACGCCCCACACCCCCAGGCCAGAAGGATCTGCTCAATGCCTGGTAAATCTTCTAGTATTATATAACGTGAATGCAATTAACATCAGCAACACTACAGCCTATTGATGAGGCTTTTTGAAACAAACTTATGATTTAATAGTCTGTGCTAAGGGCAAGTCAAAAGGCAACTGACTTACACAATTACCAATGATAAAATGAGACAAGAAGTTAAAACCACACTATCTTCTAAAGCATGATTACATTCCACATAAGAGTAGATAAAAGAAAAGGAGTGATAGATTGTACCTGTGTGTGTAAATATATTTCTTCTTAGAGGATATCCCCTGGGGTGCTCCACTGTTGCTGCTGGGCTTGTCCCAGCGCCACAGAATGGAGAGTTTTCCAGAAGCAGTACTCAGCTGGATCACATATGCATCTCGCGGCGTTCGCGCTCTTTTCTCTGAGTGCATGGTCCGGCCCCCGCCAGTTCTTCTCGACCGCCTCAGGCTACAGACGGAGGGAACTGCACTCTTCAACAGTATCACCTTGTCATGAGACTATTTGTTCTATACTTATAGTTCTTTATCCTTTTTCTGTATCATTCATTTTCCTCCTTCGTTAATTTAAAAAAAAAGTTTAATTACTTGTTGTTCTATACAGTTAAGTTCTAGTAGTACCCCTTTCTTCTTCTCCTTTCCCGTTGTATATAGTTAAACAGTTACTAGATTTTTGTTTAAAAAAAAAACAGAGAACAAAATTAAGAATAAACTCTTTATAAGCAGCAAGTAAAACCACTCCGCTATGCAGCTGTTGCCAGGTTTCAAAAAGTGTGACAACTGCTGCGAGGCTGCCTCGGATGGCCACTCCTCCTGCATCAGATGCCTAGGAGAATCCCATGTCCCCCAGAAGTGCCCTCATTGCACTAAACTTACCGCAAGGACAAGAAGGACAGGGAGATGCTCCTTTTTGATAAGGTCCTACAACCGCTGCGACCTGCCTCTGCTGCCGAGAAACAGCCCTCAAAGCAGAGGGCTTCATCCCCCACCACAGCATCACCTAAGAGATCTAGGCTCTCCCCTACAAGAACTCTACCTGCCGTCTCGCACGGCAGAGTCAGCCATGGGGATAAGCCCGGCACATCCGGCACGGTGAAACCACGCCCTAAAGCATCTGTGGCGCCGAAACCAAAAAAGACCGCACAGCCAGCGCCGCCCATGGCACCGAGGGTTGCATCGGCTCCGCCTGCACCCAAGCCTCTGGCACCAACGACCAAGATGGCACTGAGAACATCGTCGGCACCGGTAGCGGCTTTGGTGCCAGACCATCACGCGGCACCGGGAGGAGCGGCACTGGAGCGCACGGCACCGGAGCGCAAGGCACTGGAGTCGATGGCACCAGTAAGGATGGCGCCGGGTAGCATGGCACCACACTCATCTGCAGCCGGCACCGTAAGCCCGACCCCTGGGACACCATCACACCGAAGCCACTCCCACTCCCTCGTCTTCTCACCGGCACTGTCTCCTTCTCCACTGGCACCGTGCTCTCCATCTTACCATGGTAGCCGTCGCAGATCTCCCCATTCACCTCACAGACAGCCATCTCCGTTTCTGGTGTCGTATCCTCACCATGACACACATTACCATTCAAATCACTCCATCTCTCCTGCTTCCTCCAGAGCTCCTTATAACTGCTTTCATTCTCCTCATTCTCTGCACATACATCACTGGCACCGCACACAGTCATACTATCCTGAAAGATGCGCGCCGTTGGATAGGCTATACCACTGTTACAACCATTACCTCTGGGATTCTCGCAGCAGATATTCCTACCATTACAGATCTTGCTCTCGTGCACGATCCTGCTGCGATTATGGTTCTTCTAGGCATTCACCAACTCCAGCTCCCTCCCCCCCACTCTGACAGGGCAACCTACATCCCCACCTCAGCATCTATCGGAACTGGAGCAGACACACCTTGACGACCAACCATCGGAGGTCTCTCCAATTGACTCTTCTTCGCCAGATGAAGCTATCATCCCTGGCGCCGTCTCTCCACAAGATGACCTCCAGCAGTTTCAAGAGCTCTTTAAGCGGGTAGCTATTACGCAGGAGATACCACTGGAGGAAGTTAAGGACGAGCAACATCATCCATTCAAAAATCTCCAACGGCAGCATAGATCATGACTGGCTATTCCCTTGGATGAGGCCATCCTAGAGGTTGCTGAAGAGATCTGGCACACGCCAGCATCCGCCTCTCCAACCAACAAAAAAAGCTGACAGAAAATATTTTGTTCTGCCAAAGGGGATGGAATTTCTCTTCACCCATCCCCAGCCCAATTCCTTAGTGGTGGACGCAGCCCAACAGAGGTTAAAGGCTCCACAATTCAAACAACTGGGCTCTGACAAGGAAACGAAGAGGCTAGATTTACTGGGCAAAAAGGTTTACACATCGGCAACATTAATGCTCCGAATTGCCAGTTATACAGTGCATCTTTCCAACAATATCTTCAACACGTTTTCACGCTTGATCCCATTGATGGACCATTTGCCGGAATCCAAGAATCCCATTTTAAAATCGGTGGTTCAAGAGGGCTATAGGTCAGCTAGAACAGCCCTCCAAATAGCCGTGGACATAGTGGACCATAGTTCTACAGCCACCAGTGTGGTTATGCGCAGGGCTTCTTACCTTCAAGCAGCAGGCGTTCCTAAAGAGCTACAGAATAAGGTCGAGGATTTAACCTTCAACAAAGACCAGCTATTTGATGAAAAGACTGACACCATCTTACTTTCCTCAAAGGACTCCTGAACAACTCTACGGACATTGGGTATGTACACCCCTCCATTTAGAAGACGACTTTATACTCCATACCAGCGGAGATACGACTACCCATACGTTCGTCACTAATGGCAACAACATCAGCAACAAAAGAGTTTTGATCATCAACATGCATGCCAAAGGCCTCAACAACGCTGCAACGTGAACAACCGCACCCAGACAGCACCTAACAGCAAGCAGCAAGTTTGATGCCTTGGTAGGGGGCACACAAGCAATTCTTGGCAGCACCAAAGACCAACTCACCCGAATCTTCCACCAACGCCTGAAGCCCTTTTTCCACCAATGGGCCAAAATTACAACAGAGAGATGGGTAATGGAAATTGTTCAAATAGGCTACACCATCCCTTTCAATTCCATTCCTCCTACCACTGCCCCCCCCCACCGTCCCTTTTCAGGGACCCCTCTCACGAGGTCCTACTACACCTGGAAGTCAACCACCTGCTCTCTCTATGGGTAATAGAATCGGTCCTGAAAGAATTCAAGGGCAAGGGATTCTACTCCCACTATTTTCTTACTCAGAAAAAGTCAGGAGGCTGGCAATCAATACTAGACCTCCGTTGTTTGACCAGATTCCTACAAAAACAAAGATTCAAGATGATCACATTAGCTGCCATAATTCCCATGCTAGATCACGACGACTGGTTTGTGGCCCTCGACCTCCAGGACGCTTACTTTCATGTTTTGATCCATCCGGCCCACAGAAGGTTTCTATGTTTTGTTGTTGACACAGACCATTATCAATACAAAGTCCTGCCTTTTGGCCTCTCGTCTGCTCTCAGGGTGTTATCAAAAATCCTGGCAGTAGTCGCGGACTATCTCCGAAGACAAGGAGTAGTTATTTTTCCATACCAGGATGATTGTCTACTCGAGGGCCATACCGCCTCTGAGGTATTCAATATGATTTCTGTCACCAAACAGACCTTTCAAATACTCGGACTTCTCATCAATGAACAAAAGTCCGATTTGCACCCGACTCAAGATCTCGAATTCATAGGAGCTCACTTGGACTCAATTACAGCCAGAGCCTACCTACCCCTGCAGAGGTTCCATGCTATTCAAGATCTTATTCAGAACTTGCGATGCAGCCCGATCGTCTCAGTTATCGCTTGCCTGAGACTCGTGGGATACATGGCCGCCACCACCTATGTGGTGCGCTATGCCAGACTATACTTCCATGCTCTTCAGTATTGGCTGGCTCTAGTATACAATCACACCAGACACGATCTTCACAGGTCAGTGTCACCCCCACAATCCGTCTTCCAATTGCTTCTCTGGTGGATAACTCACGACAACCTTCTGTCAACCACCCACCCTCACCCCCGGGGCGTGTAGGATCAAGGCGCTCACGTTTACAGAACGGCGGCCCCAATCCCGGGTTTACTCTTGGCTCAACAGTGCTTGGAGACAGGCTCGCCCGTGCACCCGGACAGGAACAGAATCACGGCGGCCTACGCCTCCCCGAGCCGATCTCTCCTTCCAAATACCTGTCCATAGAGGGAGTATAGTCTGCGCCCACTATGGGCTAGCGCCCCGTCAGTTTTAGGAGTCCGATAGGGGATGACCCTCCTCGTAGTCCCTCCTTCTCCCCTCTCGCGAGGCTCAGTCTCAGGTTGGGTCAGAGGAACCTGGGTCTGCTTTCACTCCCAGGCTCCAGCCCCAGGACCTTAAGGGTGAGGTCATGCTGTCCTTACCCGAATGGCGAGTTGTACACGCTTCACCACACATCTCGGGGCTTTCCATCCATCTCCGCTACCCCCTCCTGGGACTGCTTCCTGCGCAGACTAAATGCTCCTCCGTCGGGCGCCTCCTGCGTGCATCGGGTGGGCCGAGGCCAGCTTCGGCGGTCGTCACTCTGGTCTCGGTGCCCGGGTCTGTTGATGGGCCGCTGTCGATGACTCTGGCGGCTTTCTCACCTGGTGGCTCTGGACCTCCCACGGGTGTCCATCCTTGGCCCTGGTCTCGGCTGCCCTGTCTGCTCTTGGCTCATTTCCCAGCTGCCCTGGCCGTTTCCTCCTCCGTCCCAGCCGCCCTGGCTGCTCCTGCCTCTGGCTTGGCCGCCCTGGCCGCATTCGCCTCCGGTCCGGCCGCCCTGGCCGCGTTCGCCGTCAGCTGTGCTGGCACCACTTTTAAATGCAGCACGCGGCTCAGGGCGCAGGTGCAGCCACGGTGGGGAGTGCTGTGCCGGCCGGCTTCCGACTTGGGATCCCCCGCTGCCCACTTACTCGGGGGAGGGGACGGGTTCACACTGTCACACACCCTTCCCTTTAAGTCCTTTCCCGTGTCTTCTTTCGTCTCCTCATCCCCCCGCTCTTGAGAAAAGGTCGGCATTGCTGTGCTTCTTACCTGGTCTATGGGCTTCTTCAAATTCGGAGGGTTGCAGGGCCAAGTACCAGTGCATTATCTGTGGGTTCATTTCTTTCATTGAGTTCAATCATCATAGTGAGGCGTGGCCGGTGACTAGTAAAAATAGGGCCTCCAACAAATAATAGCATAAGGCCTCCACTGCCCACCTTACCGCTAGTGCCTCCTTTTCGATTGTTAAATATTGTTGTTCTCTGGGGAATAGTTTATGACTCATGAACAGTATCGGGTGTTCTGTGCCCCTTACCTCTTGGGACAATACTGCCCCAAGCCCTACCTCTGACACATCGGTTTGTAAAATAAAAGGTTTACAGAAGTCAGGCTGCATTAGTACCGGTGCCTGGGAGAGACGCCGCTTAAGGGTTCGGAATGCTCTTTCACATTGCTCGGACCAACTGATCTTGTGAGGTTGGTTGTTCTTCGTTAACTCTGTTAATGGTGCAGCTATGGTTGCAAAGTCGGGCACAAATCGTCTATAATAGCCGGCTAGGACTATAAACTGTCTAACCTGCTTCTTCGTTGTTGGGGCCTGGTACTCCTGCAAGGCTTGTATCTTCCCTACCAGAGGCCTCAGCTCCCCCCGCACTGTGTACCCTAAATACGTCACCTCGCTTTGGCCAATCCGGCACTTGTCAGGGTTTGCCGTTAGACCTGCCCTTTCTAGTTCCAACAGTACGGCCTCTACATGCTGCAGGTGGTCCTCCCACGACTGACTGTAAATAATAATGTCATCGATATATGCTGCCGCATATGAATGATGATTACACAATACTTTGTCCATTAATCTTTGAAATGTTGCTGCGGCCCCGTGTAGGCCGAAGGGCAAGGTAATAAACTGAAAAAGTCCAAACAGCATGGGAAAGGCCATCTTCTCTTGGAACGCTGGGGTGAGGGGGATTTGCCAGTACTCTTTGGTTAAATCTAAAGTCGACAGGTACTTAGCCCTCCCCAGCCTTTCTAGCAACTCGTCCACCCTCAGCATAGGATAGGCATCGAACCGGGAGATCACACTTGCGGAAATCTATGCAAAAGCGGATGGCCCCAGCCAGTTTAGGCACCAACACTATGGGGCTGCGCCATTCACTTTTGAACTCTTCCACTACGCCTAACTGTAGCATAGTCTGGAGCTCCCGCTGAACGGGCTCCCACATTTTCCGGCGCAGGGAAATCACCTCCCGAACTTTCTGCCCTGGCCTAGTGGCAATATGATGACTAGTTAATTTAGTCCGCCCTGGCTGGGTTGAGAGGATGTGCGAAAATCTACTTACTAGCTGCTGGGCTTCGACCTTCTGTTCCGGGTCAAGGCCCTCACTCATCGGCAACGGGCCGGCAGCCCCTATCTCCAAGACATGGCCCCAACTATGGCTCATGGGGCTGTGGTATAATAAGCAATGCCGCCCTGGGGTGCCATTTCTTTAACAAGTTTACGTGATACACTTTGGTGTCCCGCTTCCTTCCCGACAGCTTAACCTCATAATCCATGGCACCCACACAGCGCACCACCTCATAGGGACCCTGCCATCGTGCCAGCAACTTTGACTCTCGCACCGGCAAAAGGAGGAACACCTGGTCCCCCGGGGTAAACTCCCATAATTTTGCGCTCTGATTATAATACAGCGCCTGCTGGCCCTGGGCTTCTAACAAATTGGCCTTAGCACATTCCCAGAGTTTTTCCCACAAGCTAATATCATAGGGGACTGAGCCCATTACCCGGGACTCCTGGTCTTCCCAGGTCTCTCTTAACAAGTCTAGGATCCCTCTTGGCTGGTGACCGTACAACAATTCAAATGGAGCGAACCCGGTAGAAGCTTGGGGCACTTCGCGGACCACGAATAACAAAGCGGGCAACAGCTTGTCCCACTCTCGTGGTTCCTCCACCACAAAGCGCCTAAGTATTGCTTTCAATGTTTGGTTAAAGCGCTCCACCAGGCCATCACTCTGGGGATGGTAAACAGAGGTTCGTAAAGTCCATACCTCCAATAACCGACATAACTCTCATTAATTCTGAGGTCACGTTTGTCCCCTGATCCGTAAGGATTTATCACAGGAGCCCTACCCTCAAGAAAATCTTTATCAGCTCCGTGGCTAACGAAGAAGCCAGCATATTCCACACCAGGACCGCCTCGGGGTATTGAGTAGTGTAATCTACAACCACCATAATATACTGGGAGCCGGTCTTGGATTTTTCTAAGGGGCCCACTAAATCTAACCCCTATACGCTCGCACGGTACTCCCACAACCAGTAACGGGACTAATGGAGCCTTGGGGGGCTAGTCTTAAGTTAGCCTGCTGGCATTCTGGACAAGATTCACAGAAATCTCTAATTTCCCGATAGATTCCTGGCCAAAAAAAACCGCTGGGTGATCCTTTGCTCCATTTTTTCTCAG
This sequence comes from Apalone spinifera, assembly GCA_030068395.1. NCBI lineage: Eukaryota > Metazoa > Chordata > Testudines > Trionychidae > Apalone > Apalone spinifera. The sequence goes on from CM057847.1 coordinate 48,266,009, forward strand.
CCTAGGTGTCCCGCCCAGGGGTTCGCATGAGCTAATGCTAGCACCTTATGCCGGTATCTGCTCAGAATGAGCAGTTGCCGATACAACTCTTCTTCCTGGGGGTCCTGCATCACTCGGTAAAGGCAGTCATTCCATACCTTGAAACAGGGCCCCTAAGGGGCCTCCTGATCAGGGTCTTCTTTCTCAGTGGCCTCTTGGGCTTGCTCCCAGGCCCGGCTTAACATGGGATCCTCACACTGCTTCTGCAGGAAGTCTCCCTCGTCCTGGCCTTCGGTACCCCAGGCCGCCCTTTCCGCTACCTCTCCCTGGGCTCCGACCCCCAGAGTGGCTCCCTCCTGCTCTCCTTCGGCTCCCTGGGGCCCCAGCTGGCTCCATTCCTGGAGCAGCTGGTGGAACCCCAGCCAATCTCTACCCAGGATTGCAGGGTACACCAGTGTGGGTACTAATGCTACCCTACAGCGGCTTTCTCCCTGTCAGTCCCTTACCCTTATCCATATGGTAGGGTAGGATCGGATATCCCCGTGGATGCACTGCATCTGCACCGGGGGGCCGAGCCCTTGTGGGTCGGGCACCAATTCTGCCTGCAACAACGTCTGACTGCATCCGGAGTCGATTAAGGCTATCACCTCCACCCCATTGACCACAATCTCCGTCATAATCCGCTGGGGTGTTGGGGGCCCAGCCTCTGGTCCCTCAGTTAATAGCTCGTCGAAAGAGCAGTCCATGAATGGACAGTCCCTCCAAAAGTGGCCTTCCTGGCCACATTCAAAACAGACATTCCAGGGAGGGGTAGCTGTTTTCGGATCTCGTTCATCCTCCTCTAGCTTCTTCTCCTCCCCTCTGCCGGGCCGGGGCAGTATTCCATGCCCATGCCCGGCCCTCTGGGCTGCCCCGCCCTTAGAAGGAGAGTCTATCCTCTGCTCACCCCCACCTCGGGGTTGCGGGTCCTTGCCTCCCTTTCTGTCCGACTGCGGGCTGGTCTTCCCCATATTTCCTTTTCTCCCAGGGTCTCGGCTGCCAGATAATCCTCCATCAAGGAAACAGCATCGGTGAGGGTGTCGGGCCTATGCTGCTTCACCCAGCGCTGCGCACCCGGCTGGGAGGATTTGAATGAACTGCTCTAGAACTATCGTCTCGGCTACTTGGGCCCCTGTCCATTTATTGGGCTCAAGCCACCACTACCCTAGGTCCCTTAGCTTTTGGGCCACTGCCCTAGGGTGAGCCCCCTGTGGAAACCGTTCCATACGAACTGTTGCCAGTATGTTTCAGGGTTAATTCCGGTCTGGTCAAGGATAGCCTGCTTGACCTTGTAGTAGTTAAGGACCTCCTTATCGGGAAGGCACCTATAGGTGGCTTGTGCCCGCCCCCGTCAAATATGGCCCCAGCAAAGTAGCCCAGTGCTCGTTGGGCCAGTGGGCCGCTATAGCCACCCACTCAAAAATAATTAGAAATGCCTCCAGGGTCCCATTTTTGCTAGCCATACGGGTAACTGGGCTAGGTCTCCTTCCTCCCCTGAGCTATTTGCGGCTGCACTAATCCCGAAGCTATCCTTTGAGGCCCATTTTTGGAACCACTGTTCCTGTTGAACCTGGTGCTGTTTGGTTGGTTCCCTGACCAGCTGTCTCTGCTGCTCCTGCTGTTGAGCAGCCCACTGTTGCATCATTTGCATCTGCTGTTGGTGGTTCTGGCATTGGTGTTCCGCCAGCCACTCTAACAACTGCGCTGCATCCATCCTCCCCAGCTCTTACCCTTGTCTTCTAGATGCTCACAATTTTGCCCCACTTCCGGGGTGTGGGTCTAATATACCCACATTCTCCACCATCTGTCAACCACCAACCCTCACCCCCGGGGTGTGTAGGATCGAGGTGCTCACGTTTACAGAACGGCGGCCCCAATCCCGGGTTTACTCTTGGCTCAACAGTGCTTGGAGACAGGCTCGCCCGTGCACCCGGACAGGAACAGAGTCACGGCGGCCTATGCCTCCCCGAGCCGATCTCTCCCTCCGAACACCTGTCCACAGAGGGGGTATAGTCCACGCCCACAACGGGCTAGCGCCCCCGTCAATCTCAGGTGTCCGATAGGGGATGAACCGCCCCATAGTCCCTCCTTCTCCCCCCTTGCGAGGCTCAGTCTCAGGTTGGGTCAGAGGAACCCGGGCTCGCCCTCACTCCTGGGCTCCAGCCCCAGGACCTTAAGGGTGAGGTCACGCCGACCTTCCCTGAATGGCGAGTTATACGCACTTCACTCACCACCCGTCTCGGGGTTTGCCATCTATCTCAGCTACCCCCTCCTGGGACTGCTTCCTGCGCAGCCTAAATGCTCCTCCGTCGGGCGCCTTCTGCCTGCGTTGGGTGGGCCGGGGCCAGCCTTGGCGGTCGTCGCTCTGGTCTCGGTGCCCGGGTCTGTTGATGGGCCGCTGTCAATGATTCTGGCAGCTTTCTCACCTAGTGGCTCTGGATCTCCCACGAGTGTCCGTCCTCGGCCCTGCCTCGGCTGCCCTGTCTGCTTCTGGCTCAGTCCTGGCCGCCCTTGCCACTCCTGCCTCCGTCCTGGCAACCCTGGCCACTCCTGCCTCTGGCCTGGTCGCCCTGGCTGCGTTCACCTGTGGTCCAGCCACCCTGTCCACGTTCGCCCTCAGCTGTGCCGACGCCGCTTTTAAATACGGTGCGCGGCTCAGGGCGCAGGCACAGCAGCGGCGGGGAGTGCTGTGCCGGCTGGCTTCCAGCTTGGGATCTCCCGCTGCCCGCTCACTCGGGGGAGGGGAGGGGTTCACCCCGTCATACCTTCTCTCAGGGGTACCTTTCCATCAACAACAGCCCCAATACCACATCACTACAGACTTTTCCCTCTTAGGATAGGGAGCTCACATGGGGACTATTTCAGTGCAAGGTCGGTGGTCGACATCGGAGACACGTCTTCATATAAATCTTCTAGAGTTATGTGCGATATTCAATGCCTGCAAATACTTCTGCGAGCAGATCTGGAACACCATGGTGAGAATCCTCACGGACAATGTCACAGCCATGTATTATGTAAATTGTCAGGCGGAGCCCGCTCCTGCTCCCTGTGCACGGAGTCTATCCGATTCTGGAATTGGTGCATTCACCACGGAATAACACCTGTGGCATTTTACTTACCTGGAACCACGAATGTGACTGCGGACTTCCTCAGCAGGCATTTCGACACGAAACACAAATGGGAATTACACGGGGGAGTCCTTCATATGCTTTTTCAATGTTGGGGAATTCCCGTAATGGACTTTTTCGCTACCCACCGCAACAAAAAATGCTGCAGGTACTGCTCCAGGGCAGGCCTCGGCCCGGACTCCCTAGGGGATTCCTTTCTTTTCATTTGGAACAGTCTGCTCCTGTGTGCCTTCCCTCTCATACCCCTCATCCTGAGGGTTCTACAGAAAGTGAGGACAGGCAGAGCCAAAATCATATTAATAGCTTCAACGTGAGCGCGTCAGCATTGGTTCCCCTTCCTTCATCACCTGTCATTACGCGCACCGTTTCAGATCCCAGTCCTTCCGGACCTCCTCAAACAGAACCAGGGCAAACTACAACCAGGGCCGGACTGAGACATGTGTCACCCCTTCAAACAGATACAGGGTGTTAGTGGGGGCAAGGGACAGGGTTCTGGG
>CM057847.1:48276922-48288903 GCA_030068395.1 Apalone spinifera
CCCCCTTCTCCAACCCGTAGAATCTGCCTCCTCCCCCGCACAGTTTGAAAAAAAAAAAAGTCTTGTATACCCTGCAGGTTATACTGCCGGGTATACAAGATTTTTTTTACTCAAACTGCAAAAACCGCAGGGTATATTCGGGTGCAGGGTATACTCGGGTGTGGGGTATATTCGCTAAAAGACGGTAAGTTTGTGATATGTTAAAATTACTTCTCAGAAGTTCAAACAGGAATGTTAATTATAAACCAAATGAGCTGAAGCTTTAATAGTTAAATTACTACATCAGTGAACATTTCTATCTGGAGAGTCATTTCATCTAGAAATCAAGCTTTAGTACGTGGATAAAGTATCTTATTAGAATCAATAATGTACATTATATAACATGTAATTTTAATTCCTCACGTGTTCCATTTACATATTACCATTATCCACATATATAACACTATCGCTCACTAAAATTACAACAATTTTTTCTTATCCTTCTGCAATTATTTTTCATGTATGTCTTTCACTGTAAACCAAATTTGATCTAACTGCATTTGGGTGAAATTCACTCCAGTGCCTTAGGATTTTTATAGGCCTTCTGAATAGAGATGAATTTCACTCATTGGTGAATTCCGCTTTCTACCACTCGAGTGATGGAAGTGTCTCCATTTTACAATTGGGAGAAAAAAAGATAAATGACTTGTCCAGGATCATACAGGAAACCTGTAGCAGAGACAGAAACAGAGTCCAGATCTCTTGACTCCAAATTCTGACTTTCAGCTCAAAGAGCTTTGTCCTATCTGTTCAAATAACAGAAGGAGAATATAGGGTAGAACAGTCAAAGTCAGTAACTTACTTTCTGCAAACATTCTGTTTTCTCCTTCTTTTTGTTTCGGCATTTTGCAGCTGCAATTTTGTTCCTTTCCCTTCTTCTCTTTTTCCTTTCATCTTCTTGGGGTGAAAACTAGCAAGATTCAAGATGTACATAATCAGCATGATGCAGTAAATACAGAATAATTATGTTGATAATTGCTGACTTTTAAAATGATGGTAGCATTAAAAGGTTAGCACTAATAGGGTATGTCTACACTAGTCCCCTAGTTCGAACTAGGGTGGCTAATGTAGGCATTAGAAGTTGCAAATGAAGCCTGGGATTTAAATATCCCGGGCTTTATTTGCATCTTCCCATCCAGGCGCCATTTTAAATCCCACACTCGATGCCCGAAGGGCCCTAGCTTTCTACCTGGACCGCATGAAGCCCTTCAGGCAGACTAATCGCTTAATTGTATCCCTGGCTGACTGATTATTTTCAGGCATAACAGCTTTGCGCAAGAGGGTTTTTCTTGCGCAAGAAGGGGCAGTGTAGACAGCTCCGTCTTGCGCAAGAGCCTCTTCCGCGAAAATGGCGGCTCATTAGCTATGCAAATGAGGTTCGGCAATATTCCACACAGCCTCATTTGCATAGCTCTTGCGCAAGATCACGCCAGTCTAGACACAGCCCAGTGACTTGCTCCAGGTCCTACAGCAAGTCAGTAGTGACGAGCAGATTGAGACTAGCCTCTAGAGATACTTCCCTCCATTAATAAGAGATGTTATTACTTCTGTTAAATGAAAAGTAAACTGGCTCTGAAACTGAAATTAAAGGTGAAATAGTGTTTTACAGTAGCATCTAAAGAAATAGAAGAAAGAAACACTAGAGCACTGAACACGCTGACAGATTTAGTCCCCCGAGGACTGTCTGTGTTTAATCAATCAAATGGAAATATTATCAAAGGAATGATACCTCTGCTTTCAGAACAGACATTTCAACAGGTCTTTCCAATACTGTCACTGTATCCAATGTGGAGGACATCCTGTGGGATAGGCACTTATTTTGGATGGCAAATCTCAATTCCTCCTTCACCAGTGGGGTTAGATTTGTGAAATCCTCAAACCCCAGTGATGCTGTAGGAGACAAACAGGGAACAATTGCAGAGGCGCTGACTTCTGATGCAGATACCTGGCCTGGGTTTTGGAGCATCATTTTGCTGAAAAAGAACAAAATAGAAACAGTCTTACAATAATCTTAACATGCCAAACAGATTTCACAGAAAAGAGATGCATTTATTTGTAACAGTGAACCAATCCCTGTATATATTAAGATTACATTCTTACACTATTTCTGTTTACATATCAGGGTATGTCTACACTGCATGGCTATTTTGGGATACCGGAGGTATAGCTACACCGTATAGCTACCCCATGTCCGTTATTTCAAAATATTTTTCTAACGACCAGGCGTGCTATTTTGCCATCATGGTAAACCTTGTTGCACAAGGGATAAGGAATGGCTCGAAATAGTGCGTTATTTCAAAATTTGGCACTGAGTAGACACGCCAAATTTCAAAATAAGCTATTTCAAATTAGATTTGATATAAGATATGCAATTTGTGTAGCATAAATTGTGTATCTTCTTTCAAATTTAGGGTGCTGCGTAGACGCACCCTAGGTTTATTTTAGAGTCTCATGGAAAGGTATACTGTAGCTCATAATGGTTTCAAGAGAACAGTTACTGTCTGCTTTATAAGGACTGATCCTGCATTCCTTGAGGAACCCAATCTTCCACTGAAATCAAACAATCGGAATCAGGTCCTAAGTGCATGCATCTATATTGAGTCAATTTTTAAAAATAGCTGTTTGTTTTTTAGATACTATCTTGGTATGCAAGTCCATTTTCAGGATCCTTCTACAAAGTAAAATGGCATTGTGAATCCTTCAAACATGACGGTATGTGTCAGGGTAGTATTGGGATGGGAAGGAGGAAAGGACCCATACAAAGAAAAATGGCAACTGAATATATTTTAAATTTTAAAATTGTAAAAAAGGACACAAAATAAATAGTTCCCGCATGCCACTCTATTTGATCAAGGAAAAAATGGGCCAGACCCTTACCACAGTTACATCTGTGTAAATCCAGAGCAACTCTACAAGTTCTAGATATCTATGGGTATGACTGAGCAAGATTAGAATCTGGCCCAAAATCATTAAGAACAAAAGTGAAATTTCTGCAAAATAGTTTGCAATAAGAGCTAGCACAAGTGTAAACAGTTATATATGCTCAGGGGTATCAAGCCAGAAATAGGGTTGAAAGGAAGGAGTAACACAAAATTTGAAGTATATTTCATTATTTTGCCCTCGTGAAATCTGAAAGTGCATTTGCACATCCTCAGAATTAAAGTATTTAGAATGACCAAACATTTATGGCCAGATCCTCCACCATTGTAGACTGATGTTGTATTAAGTTCAATGGAACTGTGCTACTTGACACCAGTGGAGGATCTGATCCTTATTTTTTAAAAATTGGATAAAATTCAGATTTTACCATATTACTTCTGCTTCCTCACAGGATGCAGTCAACCATATATCCTGTAGTCATGGAACTACTGCAGTAATAACTTTTCTTGGTTCATATGGTAATTATAGTAAAATCAGTTGCAATTAACTTCTTATCAGATAAGTAGACAACTGCCTCCAGGGATCGGTGTAGTGAAGTGAAGGCTTTATGTAGTCAGCCTAGATTTGCGCAGTTAGTCACCTTTATGTCAGCTATAACTTTGGAGCTTTGGATGGTGAAGATTATAAATTCTAACAAAAAGCCAGATTCTTCACTCAGTTATCCAGACATTTACATTTCAACTGCAGAAATTGAGAGCAGGATCTCGGCCACAGCTAAATATTTGTAAAAGGTAATTTACAATATCTTAAGGTTTGTGAACTAGTAATATGTAAAATTCCCTTGCCCCAGTCTCCAAATCCCAGCTTTCGAGGCTTTCCAAGAATGTTCTCAATTTCAATAAAAATAGAAGGGCTCCCAAACTCTCCATGTGAAAATCCTGGCCCTACTAAGGTCAATGGAAAATTCCCACTGATTTCAATTCATCCAAGATTTTGCCCTCAGTTATTAAAGAAGGGAAAATTCCCTGGTATTATCTGTCATTCCATCAGACCTTGGGAAATTTATGTAATTCACTTCAGGAAGCCCCTGCTCATGAGTCACATCTGAAGTACTGATACCCATTAATTCCATAATCTCAGAGAGCTAGAGGATACTCATCTCCAGCAAGTTAGAAACATCACTCTGATTTCCAGCTGACAACCCAATAACAGCATTTACTATTTCACCAATGCATTCAGATAAGTTCTTTCTATTTCCCAATGGGATTGAACTCATCATTGTCCCTTACTAGAGGAAGCCTTAGCTGTGTACATTAGCTGTCACTGTTTGGCTGCGTCTAGACTGGCCAGTTTTTGCAGAAAATCATCTGCTTTTCCGCAAAAACTTGCCAGCTATCTACACTGGCAGCTTGAATTTCCGCAAAAGCACTGACGATCTGATGTAAGATTGTCAATGCTTTTGCGGAAAAACTATGCTGCTCCCGTTCGGGCAAAAGGGCCAGCATAGACAGCAGACATTTCTTTTCCGCAAAAAAGCCCCGATCGCAAAAATAGCGATCGGGGCTTTTTTGCGCAAAAGCGCGTCTAGATTGGCAGGGACGCTTTTCTGCAAAAAGTGCTTTTGTGGAAAAGTGTCCGTGCCAATCTAGACGCTCTTTTTCCGAAAATGCTTTTAATGGAAAACTTTTCCGTTAAAAGCATTTCCGGAAAATCATGCCAGTCTAGACGTAGCCTTTATGTTCATGGTGAAGGCTTAATTCTATATAGATAATTCACTACAATCAGAGAGCTAAATTAATAAAGCCACCAGCCCACTCCAACTAATTAATTGTGCTAATACATTTTCTGTGCTAGTGGCAGGTCTGTTTTTTTAAAAAACATATTTGGATAAAATGTTAATTAAAATCAGCATTACCACCAAAAGAAACCAAGAATGTTCACAGTTTTAATGGAAAATATCATGAGAAATATTGTCTATGCTGGATTTTCATTAGTAATTGAAGGAGTTATTTTCAAATATCCACTAGCAACAAAACTTTGCTAGAATCCCTTTTATAACTATTTGCTTTTACTGATGTCTCCATGATTTAAGAGTGATGGGAGACTGTTTTCTATGGGCACCCTTGACTTCAGAACTTGCAGTTCCCCTTGGCCTGAAATTGCCCAAGTCTCCTGACCTTCCAAACATCCTGAAAGACACCTCTATTCTTGAAGGAGCTGAGGTTTGTGGGCGGGTAGGTTTGTGGGAATATTGTTTTGGGTCAGTTTTTCTTTTGGTGGATTTGGATTTTCAACTTTTTTGGTTTTGGTGACCTGTTTTGTAAGCTCTTTCGGGACAAAAACTGTCTTTTTGTTTTGTTTGTATAGTGCCTAGCCCAGTGGGGTTCTGCTCCATGCCTGGGGTTCCAGACACTATAAGAATACAAATAATGATAAATCAGAACTATATCAGAAGTACAGAGACTGTGGTCTGGGCCTACCTCAGATGGGGGCTGCTTCAGCTGGATGGAGCATCCACTGCCCACAGCGTGGTGGGCCAGGCTGAGCTGCAGCCTGCCTGAGACTGGGGCCTAGTCCAGCTGGGCCTACCGCACTGCACCACAGGTGAGCGGGGAGTTGCTCCAGCCCAGCCACCAGTTAATCACTGACATCACTTCTGGGTAGACTAGATCAGAAGTACAGTATGCTAGATATATAGTTGGTAAATAGATATAAAATTGTAATGTTGATATCTTCCTCTGGTTAGAAACATTTTTTATTCAAGATAGAATATACTACTTCCTATAAGACAATAATAGAACAAGCAAAAGTTAAAAATTTTGTTTTGCATCCTTTTTTCCGCAGTCATTTTCCTATAAATTATCTAAGGCTATAAGTTATTTGGGTCAAGGACCTGGTTCACTTTGTAAAGTGCTAACACAATTGGACTTGCTCTACAATTAATCCAAGAAAATAATTTCATCTAGGCCTTTCTGTTTAACTACAAGTCCATAAAACTACATAGATCCCAATTGGTAAGGTGTTGAACATCTTTCTCTCTCACTGAAGTGGAAGATGGAGGTGCTGAACACCCCACAGAATAGGACCACAGAGGCTCAATTCATCCTTGGAGCAAGTGCTCGCTCCTCTATCAGAATCTTATGATCAAGACAAAATAATAAGTTTTACAAATAAGATCCCAATAGACAGTTTTGTTTCTATAACAGATGGGATACATTGCTAGTTATAGAGCTAATTTTCAAAACTGATGCTTTCTTCCATTTATAATTATTTTATTAATAATTTCCCCACTGCTTTCATTCTTGGAAGTCCAAACTAGCATTTATGTTATTTGAAGTGTGCTCCAGTTTAATGCTAATATTAAAAATGAACACTTCAGGTCACCCTCACTCCTAGCTTCCATTTGGCTTAACTGCAGATGACTTAGCTGTATTTCCTTAGATAAATTCATTTTCCTCTGCTGTTGACGTAATAAACGATGAGAGCCAAATAGGTTTATCTGACAGGGCATTAAGGACAATTACCGTTCACAACCTCTGTGTACTCAAATTGATCTTTAGGATTCTGACATTCCAGATCATAACTGCCTCCTTATTTTCAGGCTTCGAACGTCTCTGCTGTTGTTAATATCAAGAAAATCGATTTCACACAGGAAACTGGTTCTGTGTATAACAGTTTTCTGTTGAGTCGTCACTCAATCCTAGTTAGGCAACAGTTCAGCAACTGATCTTGTTCAGGTCAGTCGTCAGTGGAGGAAAAACGACGATTGTTGTCTAATAGTGACTTTCTCGCTAATTATTCATCTCCTCGCAGGATGACATGACTTCTTGTCTGTGTGTATTCTAATCAAAAGAGGTCACTGTTCTCCCAAAATAACAAAGGAAAAGAGCTTCATTTGGGATTACTACGCTTACGTGTATCCTTCGTCTCAACGGACACAGTCATCGCCGTTACCTCATTAAAAGAAGTCAGAGGGTGCCTTTAGCTCCGTCACTAACTTTTTTCTCTACATTACTTTGGCAAAACTTTGGCAGCAGCTCAGGAGCGATGGGCGTCCCGCCGACAAGCAGAGCCGCGCTCTTACTGTCGAGCGATGCGCCCCCCCGTGGCCTCCGGCGCTACCCCGGCCCAAGAGAAACGAATGAAGCAGCCAAGAGAGCAACTGCGGGAGCTCACATCGGCAAACTCTCGCCGCCCGGGAGAAGGGGGTGGCCAGATGTGACATCTGCCCCGCTCCACAAGTGCCGCTCCGGGCTCGACTGATAAAGCACAAGGCTCCGAGCCGGGGACGCGCAAGGCGGGGAGCTCAGGGCTCAGACTCCTGTGAGAACTTGTTCGCTGTCACAGGGGGCTCCCGAGCCGAGCCCGGGGGGAGGGCGCGTGCCAGAGACTCCCAAGCGGCAGAAGGGGGGTGGCGGGGTCTCCTTGGTGCGCGTGGCTCCAGGAATCAGAAACGCCGCTCTGCCCAGCAAGCTTTTGCTTTCACTTGTGGCTCTGCGGACGATCCGCTCGCAAAGCCGCCAGCCCGCCCGACTGGCCCGACTGGCCCCTGGCTGGGATCAGTCGCTTAGCAAAGTGCCGACACTCCCTAGGAGAACCAGCTGACTGAGTCGCGGTCTCCTCGCCGCCGCCCGCCTCCCTTCCCCAGCTCACTGACCTTTCCCCGCCGCTTCTCACGCCGCCTCTCCGCTGCCGGGACAGGCACAGCGGGACCGAGCGAAGCGAGGAGCGAGCCCGCGCTGAGAGCAGGGGCTGCCTGAGTCTCTCGGGTTGGGGGCGCCGCTGCCGGGCAGTTCCGAGTTCGCCGCTAGGAGAGCGGAGCCTCCTTCCCCGGATGCGCCGGAATCTGCCTGTGCGAGGGGTTGCATCACCCTCCTTATATAGGCGAGTGGGCAGCGCTGGTATTTACTCTGGCGGCGAGCGCCGGGCTGATGTCATGCTATTAATAGCCGGGCCGGAGGAGGCGGGGGAGCAGCGCGCACAGGGCGGTGATGCAAGGCGGTCCCGGTCCCGGCCGGGAGGAGGAGCCAGGGAGCTGGCTGGCGCTCACACGCCCCATAACAGGACTGCCGCGGCCTGGGCGAGCCGCCAGATGTTAACTCCGGCACCTGCGTGTCACCCTGCGGAGCCAATGGAGACCAAGCTACCTGCGTGACTGCGGATCGCTGGCAGCCTGAGGCGCCGGGGTGGCAATGACAGACGGGCGGAATTAGGGGTAGAACTGGTCCGTTGAAGGGACCCTTTGGGAAAGGGTTGGCCTTTTCTGTAGCCATTTAAACGGCTGGAAAATCCCCCCATTCGATCTCTCTGTGTGTAGGGGGGACTAACGTGCAATTGTGCATCAGGCATCCGTGCGGCCCTTTAGACTCCCTGCTACCGCGCCAGTGTGTGAATGTACGAGCTCCAGCCTTGCTGGGCTGCCCCTGTGCAAGGGGAGCAGCGTGGGGCTCGCGCGTTGACACTGCCACAATCCGCGCCGGTCTATGTCTCTCGCGCCCTCTTGGAAGTTTTCGTCCCCACTGGAGATTTAGCTGAGGGGTGTGAGGCGAGATGGGCCATAGCCCTCGGAGGTGAGGGCATTTCACTAAGAGAGACTCGAGGTCCTTTTGGAAAGGGCAGAAATTCCAGGTAGCTTCCCCTCCGAAAACTGTCCGATCACGATTTCTAGAGGAGATTCACTTCTCCATTCCCTTCCCCCGTGCGGCGGGAACGTGCTTCCTCGGGCGCTTCGGCGCGGTGCGTGTGTTATTCCGCACCTTCCCAGGCTTTCTTAGGAATCGGGGGCGTGGGCGAGAGGGGCTTTTTATCAGAAAAGCAAAGCCCTCTTTGCGCTAGTTTTTGAAGCTTGCAAAAGAACTGAAAATATGAGCTTAGTCACAGCGATGTACTTCCCCGATCGCAGAGCCCCTAAACGGTCAGTGCACAAACTGAGTGGGCTGACGATAATTTTTAGCCGGAAAGATTAAAGACTCCCTTTCCTGATACATCAGGGAGGTAAAAAATAGCCTTTTAAAGCATAGCAACTAACATCCTTCTGGCTTCGGGGAGGAGAAAGGCTGAAGCCTTACGGGAGGAGAAGGTTTTCCTTTTTTCAGTTCACATCCTACTTTCTTAAATAAGAATTAAATTCTAACAGCCACGAAACAAAGCTAAGATATAGTTTAATGCACTTCAGTATTCAAAGACACGCACACATATACACAACATTATACTTACATATACATAAAAATAGCATGAACACAACTTTAACTTGTAAACTCAGGCATTCAAGCCATGTTAATTCAGCCACTTTGTGTACTGAGTGTGTATGCATATTATGATATACATCGGTAAATACATACAATGTATTAACACGCAAGAGTACTACTTTAAGGTCTGCATTTAATAAGGGGCTATCTATGTGCACTGGGGATAATATAAGATTGATAATATCTTTAAAATTGTAAATGTCATGACTTTTGCATGGCTTCATTTCACAAATTTAACACTTCATTAATAATGGCATTTTGCATTTAATTTCCTACTTTTTAAGGAGAAAGGGGTGGGGTCAGACAAAGAAAATGGCTTGCATACTTTAGATCATCTTTGCAGTGTATAGGTACAGTTTGTTCCTTGTACCACACTTACCTGGTGTAATTGGATTTATAGATTCTAATGCCAAGTTCTTTATTGTAGTTATTTGTTCAGTTTTAGATCTCTTGCAAGTTCTAAAACATCGGTTGCTGCACACAACCTAACTGTGCACTCATATAATTGTCACCTCTCTTTAAGTACACATCTACAGACACTGTAAACATCTCAGCCAGTTCACACCTTCACAAGATTTTATTTTTGTAAATCCAATTTCATTTTTGCAATTATTTTACTACCAACAACGAAAAAAAACATTACTCTTTCGTGGGGACTGGGGACTTGTCTATGACTAGTTTCAAGCTTCAAACGTCAGCTGTTTTCTGAAGTAGCCTTGTAGTTAAATTGTTTATACAGCAAAGGGGTATTTTTTCACTCATGCCACATCCAAATATAGCTGGAAGGACTTTGCTCAGACTCACGAAAAGACAGAAGGTAAACATGGAGAATTTCATCCCAAAATGTAAATGCTGTGGAAAGTTCTGAAAACATGGAAACATGGAGTTATTATGGAAGCTATTTTGCTACATTAACTTGAGTGTAATACAGAGAACTTTAGCAACTACCCAGAATTGTTTACCTACTTGTATTATCCATGGAATTTTATTTGGAACATTTTAAAATAAATTGAACAAAGTCACACAAATGGGGCAATTTGGAAGATTAAATACATTACTTCATCTTTCAGATTGGTGAGAAACACCTAATAAAGATAAATATTGTTAATCTGTTTTAAGTGTCACTAAAAATTGTCATGATCACAGTGTTTCACAGGTATAATATAATACTAAGCAGACAGATACTTTTGCTTCATGCAGCTTCATTACTTCTACTATAGTCATTGGCAAGGAAATATGTTTAATATGAAAAATGCTGTTGACCATAAAATAAGTATGTTATGTATTAAATTATTGATATGAGAGAGCTCCTCCCCTTAGAATAAACATAGAGGGAGAAAATGTGCATGTTTTAAAGTTAGTCTTCTGTACACTATCATGGCATGAAATTCCTCAGTAAGAAGAAAATGAAACTATAATAAAAATGAAACCAAAGTTTTGCACTTAGTTTCATTAACATACTGGGCCCCACCCTGTTCCCGTTTACATCAATGTCAAATTCTCCTTGACCTCAGACAGCAAGGATGTAGGGTTGGGTCCAGATTCAACTTAATACAAACTGATATATCTATCAAAAATGTCAGGATGTTAAAGCAAACAATAGATCCACAAGATGCTTAAATACTTTTGGTAGTTTTGCTTTTCCACTGTTCACAAATATTTTCCACCTTCCTTTATCTGAATATTCCCTGATCCTCTTAGGTTTCCTTTCTCTAGTGTTACCAGAAAACGCAGAGATCAATCTGACTGAAACAGTAATAGTTTCAGTGAGCTGAAGTCAGTTTTAATTATTATTGCTAAGTCTTGATCTAGGTACAGTATATGTTTACCAGAGCATTTATAGTATTACTCATTGGGTATTTCTACAAAGTGCAATTACACTAACTCATAACCTGCTGCTCTGTTATTGTGGACTCTCAGAAAATCTCCACCCTGAATTGGCACAGAGAAAAGGATTCTTTCATTCACCATCTTCTGGGCCAAATCCTGCTTCTCCCACCCCCACACTTCATTTTCAGTGGCCATATCAGTAAAACATAAATATGGCCACCAGTAGCATAACTAAGCAATGAGGCTCAAATCCCCTTAGCAAAAGCTTTCTGCATTCCTTCTTCTATTAAACGTATGGAGCTGTAGGATATCTGCCAGAAAAAAAATATATAATCTGGGACCCAATTCTGATCTCTCATTTGTTGTTTCTGGTGGAGAAGCTTCATTAAGCAGTGGGATTGCCTATGATTTCCTCTGGTATCACAGGCCTCATGAAATATAAATATATAAAATTGACTTTCCTAAATATCAGTCCTGCTTAATGACTTCTTAGATGAAATCTGATTTCCTGAGTCCTTTGTGGCTTTACTGCTGTTAAGTTTTGATATTACTATAAACATAAAAGGCCTAATTTTCCTCTCCCTTGCACATGCAACTGAAGAACAACTCTGTTGAACTCAGCAGGGCTACAGCAATGTAAAGCCATTACAGAAATGGGCTCTCGCAAAAGAGCTATTCTAGAGTATGCTAGGCTGTCACTTTGCTATGATTTCCCCTATACAGTGTATTTCTATTCCAATGCTGTATTGCAAGATTCCCATATTTACTTTTGCATTTGATTTGGCACCAAATTCCCATCTCAGATGCATGTGTTGTTACCAGCATTTAAACCTGAGCCCATTATCTCTGCATCACAGACCTCTACCACTTAACTGAAAGTAGTAACTCCTAGTAGCAGCAGTAGCAGCCACCAAGAGGGATATGTCTACACTACAGCTGTGTCTAGACTGGCCCCCTTTGCCGGAAAAGGCATGCAAAGGAGGC
>CM057847.1:48343834-48356984 GCA_030068395.1 Apalone spinifera
AACGTCCGCTTTCGCATGCGAAAGTTCCGGAGCCATTGCTGGTCGTCCCATTGCTGCAGGATCAGCCAGTCCCACCAGTCGGTACTGGTGTCCAGTCTCCACAAGGACCTCTGCACGGTGGGGTGGGGATGGCACAGGGACGTCATGGCCTCCCTGGTGAGGGAGTCCAGAGCGACCTGCGCCTCAAGGTCCTGGAGGAGCAGCTGCAGGCACTCCAAAATGGCCGGAAGGGGCCAGAGCAGGCACAAGGCCACCCCTGGCTCCATGGCACAAGAAACAAGGCTGAGATAAAAAAAATCAGCCAAAGGCACTAAAAGGCACAAGGCAGTGGTGTCCAAAAAGGCAGAGGGCAACCACAAAAACTGCGACGGCTGTCAGTCCCTACAAGAGGTCCTATAGCATGCAGCAGGAGAGAAACGGTTGTCCTGGGAGATCCCTTTAAGCACGTGTCTCAAAGGAGCTCCAGCCCCCGCCCCTGGAAAGGGCTGGTGCCCTTTTGCCCTCTTCAAAATGATTCCGGGCTTCTGTTTTTGCACAAAAGCGTCCCGCCGATGTAGACACGCATTTACGCAAAAGCACATTGTTCTTACGATGAGTCCTGGACCAATATAGATGCTTTCTTGCACAAATACTTTGAACGGAAAAACTCTTGCGTTAAAAGTATTTGCGCAAAATCATGTCAGTGTAGACGTAGCCATTAATGAGTCTTCGGGCAAGGTATTGTGTGATTATAAGCTGCAGATGTTTCAAGTGTTTTTCTCCTCAGTATCCTGATTGCTAATTATGTGGTTTAGTCAGCTTTTGAAAACAAGGTTTGGACATAAAGACCCTATTCAGCCAAATGGGACATGTTAACATGTTTTCATTTTTACATACTTGGTCTGAACAGCAAGATGCATATTGAGCACATAGTGAGCAAAACAAAATCCTGTCAGAGGGGTTTTAATGGCATAGGGAATAATTACAAATTGCCCTCTTAGGTTTTGAAAACCTCTATAAACTTGCTCCAGTCTATCTAACAAACCTTTGGGGGGACTCATTCCTGCTCTAGTGTGGTGCCTTGTATTTGCCCTATTTAGGGGCTGCTGGGAGCCAGTGTGGTATGCGATACAGATTAGGATAGGCCTAAGGCTTCCATGACTTGCTTCCCCCACTGTCATAGCCTTCATGAACCTTATGGCAGTGGGAAACCAGGGAGTGTAGAAATGCACAGCCACATCTCCTCCTGCTGCTTGTCCTGAAAGACATCTGAAATGACCTTTTTGGGAGATGGGCAGGTACAAAGTGGGCAGAACCAGCTAGGTATCTGGAAGAAAAATCCAGGGAAGGGGAAAGGCATGGCCTCTTCCTGCTCTTACCATTCGTTTGTAGGGAGATAATAATGTATTCTATGGACAAGTGTTGTATTGGCTGTAATCCTGTTCACAAGGCAGTATTAGTACTTCTTTTTCCATCTGTCCAGGAGTAAAGGTCAGTAGGTTTGGACAGTATTGTTTTAGCACAGCTGGTCTATAAATATGTCACATGGAAACCACTGCATATGAGCAACTTACTGTGACACTTTATTTGATCTTAATGTCTATAAATATAAAAAACAAGGAAGAAGCAGCATATGACATGGCTATTTATGGAAGGGCTGGATGTCATTATTACACCACACTGAGAGTCAAGCAACTGCTGCTGAAAAAAAACATCAATGGTGTTAAGTAATCATAAATTAAAAATGAAAAACCCTTCCATGCTGTTGTGCACACTTGAGCCCAGATCTTGACTCCATGGAAGGACAGAGCACCTATTGAATCAATAGGAGCAGGGGCAAGTCCTTCCCCCCTCACTCCCTTAGCATCCAGGGAATGGGCTGAAAAGCAAGCTGTGTCCTAGAGTGCACAGCTGCTGCCTCCCCCCCAAAATTCTGCCCTTGTCAGCGGAGCATTTTAAATTGCCTGGGTGCAGCAGGCAGGTGTGGAAATTCACGGGGTGGGGAGAATGTGCAGGGCAGCAAGTGGGTCTGGCAAACACATGGAGGGAAGTGCACAGGGCAGTTGAGGGGAGAGACCTGCCCCCAAACTTTGCTGGAGCCCTGCCCCAGGCCAGGAATATTCCTGGTACTGGGGTAGCATGGACCCATATAAACTCGCTACCTTTACCCACTACTATGTGAGGCTGCTTTGCAATGAGGCAGGAGAGAAGCATTTAACAACAGCAGCATCAACCAAAAAAAAAAACCCAAAAAACTGTAATGTCCAAAAAATTAAAACACAACAGTCCTTCATTTAACAGTCCTCCACATATGTTTTGTGCTCCCTAAAATGTATGTATTGATCATTTCTCTAAAGAAATATTTTGCCCTAATGAGAAGGTGGGAACCATTTCTTCTATATAAAGGCCATGGGACTACTTATGCTTTCTACCATGTTCATGTGATAATTATCAGAGGAGCAGCCAGCAGGAACTGCAGTTAGCTGAGCCACAATCCTTTTGAATCCAGACTCTGTTGTTTCAGTCTTTTGGGAGAAAAAAATGCAATTGTCACATGACAACTGATTACATAGTGACTGGATTGTTTTTAACTATGGTTTGTTTTGGGAGAGAGAGTGACTCTACAGTTGGGAAATCCCCAGTACATGACTCAGTGCAGCTGTATTGGATCATGTGATCAAAGTTTACTGCAGACCAAAGTATTTCACAGTGTTGCAGCTGTAGGTATAGATTTCCCACATGTTGCATTCAGGTGATTCCTTGTCATTCCTTGTCTTTCAGAATTTGCATCAAAGTTGGTGCAGTAGTCAGTTTTTAACTTATTTCTGTTGTGTTGTTAACAATAAAAACAGACTGGCTACGTCTAGACTGGCATGATTTTCCAAAAATGCTTTTAACGGAAAAGTTTTCCGTTAAAAACATTTTCGGAAAAAGAGCGTCTAGATTGGCACGGACACTTTTCCGAAAAATCACTTTTTGCGGAAAAGCATCCGTGGCCAATCTAGACGCGCTTTTGCGCAAAAAAGCCCCGATCGCTATTTTCGCGATCAGGGCTTTTTTGCGGAAAAGAAATCTCTGCTGTCTACACTGGCTCTTTTGCGCAAAAGGGACTTTTGCCCGAACGGGAGCAGCATAGTTTTTCCGCAAAAGCACTGACAATCTTACATCAGATCGTCAGTGCTTTTGCGGAAATTCAAGCGGCCAGTGTAGACAGCTGGCAACTTTTTGCGGAAAAGCAGATGATTTTCCGCAAAAACTGGCCAGTCTAGATGCAGCCATTAAGTGATATATGAGGAGAGTAATAAAAGGAGTCCTAAGACTGACAAGAAATTTTAGCATGAAGGATCCTCATCTTCAGATCACCCACTTTTGTGCCATGGTGTCAAAGTGCAGTGAAAGTTAGGCAAACAAGAAGCCGTGACTTCTGCTCTTCTGCTAAATTCTGTTTTATTGCTACCCAGTCCTCCCAAACTCTGCCGCACCACCTTGTTTGTTTATTTCACCTTGTTGTTGTGTCCTGTTTGAAATTAAGATTGTGAACTCTCTGTGGCAGGAACTGTTACTTGTCTGTCCAGCACCTAGCACAATGGGATCTGATCCTTGATTGGGGTTTCCAGATGCTACCATAATGTAAATATAAACCAGTTCATCAACATTTTGACACTCTCCCCTAAAAGTCAGCACTCCTGTTAATATGCTCCTCGAAGAAACCTTCCCTCTCAATAATCATCTCCATGGACTTTGCTCTCCCTTTCAAGTGAGGTATCGATCAGCTGTGTCACCTCAAGTGACCATCTGTCCTGTATTTTAAGGGATGTCATTGTTTTGGTGCCTAATATCCTGTGCTCCATATCCAGTAAGAAGTTACAAAGAAATATTTGACTTAATGAAAAGCCTGCATTCAGGCAGCTGTCATGAAAAGGATCACACACTATAAGACCCAGCATTGCCTGAGTCCTTCAAGGCAGGGGGCAGGTGGTGCAGGACTCAGCGCAGGGTCTCAGGAATGTGAGAGGGGTGCAGGAGGTTGGGGGGGTGCAGAAGTGAGGGTTGGCGAGTGAAAAGGGGCTCAGGGCAGTACAGGCTTCCCTAGCTCCCTGGCCACTAGGGATGTTTTCTCTCCCCACAATCCCCTCTCCCAGCTGCCAAGAGCGTTTTTTTCTCCCCCCCAGCCCTGTCTTGGCTGTCAGGGGTGTTTTTCTCCCCCTAGCTCCCCTTAGGGTTGCCAGATGGTTTCAACAAAAATACCGGACACACTTGACATTACACCACAATCTACATTTCATCTTATTTAGAAAATGCCGGTCATTTATATTTTCTCAATTTTTTTCTGAACAGAAAGCTCAAATACTGGACTGTCCGGTTCAAAACCGGACACCTGGCAACCCTAGCTCCTCTAGCTGCTGGGGACTTTTTCTCACCCCAGCCAACCTGCAAGCCACTAGGGGTCTTTTTACTCCCCCACCCCTCTGGTGCTCTGGATAAGGGTGGGCGGGGTGGGGGGGAGGAAGGGTTTGTGGCAGGCGGGCTACTTACTCGGTGTGCTGGCAGGCAAGATGGCAGAGACCCAGTCCTGCTGGCCACTCCTTTGGTGGTACAGCTGCCTCCAATGGACACTCTGCAGGATAGCTATCCCCTGTGGGCTCGCTGCCCCCTGTGATCACTTTCATATTGCATCTTCTGAACAGCAGCCCCTCCCTTTGCATATTATGGAAAACAGTACTTTTCCCGGGCTTCTGGTTGTCATAGCACAACCAAACCCTGACCATGGTTTTAAGTTAGGAGAAGAGGAAGTTCATACCAAATTTAGTGGTCCTAGCTCTTATAATTTAGGAGGAGTTCTTGAACAATGGACTCACAGACAGACACAATCTAAAATCTATCTATCTATCTATCTATCTATCTATCTATATTGCATTTATTTTGTACCATAGTAAAATACTGTGGGCATGATATCCCTTGAAAATAAACTTGGCCCTGACTTTTCAGAATTGCCCTTCTTTAAAACATAGGTTCTTGATCTATAGTCTATTGCAAGTCTGACTCTGATCCATTTTGACCTTGCCGACCAGAGGCTTGGATTGCAACGATCCTGCCTCAACCAGCTTCTTCCTAGGGTTTGCAAAATGTTTAGGAGTCTAGTCTTTCCTCATTGTGCATGGATAAATCTCAGTCACTACTTTTTAAATAGTGCCCTCTTTGACCAAGTTATCACTTCTTCCTGTTGCTGTGATACTAGATTCATTATTTTAAAGCAACTCAGAAATTAAAAATATTAATGTTGAATCAGATATTTGAAGGGATCTCAGTCTGATGTCTACACATATGCCTGCAATTTTGCACCTTCAGATTGAAGCAGTCAGCTGTAGGGAAACACCAGAGTACTTAGAAATCTACTAACCTGACTGCATGTGCAAATTAAGTTATTAGTCATCTGTTACAGTTTGTGCTCAGAGTTGATTTCATTCTTTTACAGTTGCAGTTAACAAGAATGCACAATCGTAGGTACAAAAATAGATGCCAGTTTAAAAACATTATCTTTCTTTTTCTAACAAGCATATCTCCAAATTCATTTGTATTATTTCTGATGCAATCCTGATGTGCCTGACCCTTTTAAAAAGACAAATCCTTGTAGTGGGGAGTCTAAGGACTTGACAGAGTGACAATCTAAGCATTCTCCACTCTCACTGATTTCACTAGCTAAGGGCAAACATTAGCTAGTTGGTGAAAGGACAGTGAGAGAGAAAAAAGTGGGTGAAGGTTGTGGAAAGGTTAAGGGTTATAGCAGTAGATCATAAGATGTGATGTTATTATGCACTCAGCTTGCTGATTCCCAATTTTAGAAATGATTCTTCATTATATACATTTGAGGAAGCAATGTCAGGCAAGAGCAGAGGTCCAGATTGATTTATCAAAGGAAAAGAGCCTGTGCTTACATGTGCCCATGCCTGGTAGGTACTTACATTGGTTCTGAAAGGTATTGGTATTGTGCATTTCGTTATGCCTTTCCTAACAATTTCTCAATGAAATCTGACATAAGCAACCATTTAGGATGAAAGTCCATTGCTTAATGTATGTGGTGTTCTAATACAGTCTGAAGGAAAATACCTATTGAATTGAACAGAAAATTATATATCTGTGGTAGAATTTAATAGGGTGGTTCAAAAACACCTTAGTAAAGTTAGCATTTTCTGCTAAATTCCATAGAGGAATTATTATGGAACCTTCTTAGTTTAATACTTATTACATTGTATATGATAAGGAAAAAGAACAGGTTTATCTGCAGTGGGCCAAAGTCACTATGGTATTATTTCATTGAAAGCAATGAAGTAACACCAGGGATGAACTTGGGCCCATTATGTTTACAGTTACTTTGGATTTGTCTCTTTTTAAAAAGGAGTTTGCCTAATAAAAGTAGTCTCTTTTGTAGGCTCCACTATATCATCTTTAATTCTAAAATTTAATTCTAATTTGTCCTAACATATCAAGGCCTTCATCCTCACTGAGGATTAAATTCATGGCAAGTCTAAGTTTAAAAAATTAAAACCATTTCTTGAGTTATCAATTACAAAAACATAAAATGGCCAAAAAGAACCACAGAATCATATGTCTGCAAATTACGTGCTAATGAAAGTGCCTCTAGAGCCTTAACTTCAGCAGAGATTCTGATCAGTTTGTGGTTATGGACCAATCCTGCAGGTTGTGGAACTTTACTGATAGAAGTCAGTAGAGGTGCTTATAACTTCTTGACTGGCTCTTAGCATTTCATATTGTTAGGTCATAAATCAGAATCAAACATGGGAACTGTCCGTACCTGCTTCTGTTTTGCTCCATACATTAGCCACATGCCTTCAGGAATCCATTGAGTTTTGCTTACACTCATTGGCCATGGATGTACTGGGGTGCAATCAGTTATCAGGAATGATTTATGGGTTCTGCACTTTTTAAAATGCCTCTCTCTGCACTATCCACTTGGCTAATATGACAGATGTGTAGTGCCTTATACCCACTAGATTATATAATGTGATGTGACTTGTGCAACTTCACATGACTCAGCACAGTGTGATGGGTCAGTTGACAGTTTTGAGAACAAAATGCAGTAATTAGGGAAACTTTTCTTTCCTCATTTTTTAAAATGAAACATTTTAGAACAATTGCATGCTGAGTAAAAGGTGCCTGATTGTCAGCATTGGAAACTAAGCATTTTCTTTCCCCCTAGACAAGTACAACATAGATAACAACAGCAGACAAGAGCTTGCCCTGATGACTCAATTCAGACATAGAAGGACAACCCACAGGAATGAGAAACCAGTTCAGGGCCACCAACCATGGCCTACTCCTCCTACAATCCTTTTCTATACCAAACCTCTTTTCTGAGACTAGCAACAAGGGGCCTAATCCCAGTCCTGTTAAAGCCAATGGCAGAACTCCCATCAGCTTTCAGTTGGAACAGGACAAGGTCCAGGATATCCATAATGGTGCTACTGTACTTGTGTGGCAAATCTTTCTTCTTCTTCAAGTGGTCCCCGTGGGTGCTCCACTCTAGATGTCGGGCTCGTCCCGGCGCCGCTGATCAGAGGCTTTTCGTAGCTGTAGTCAGCCGGACTGCGCGTGCGCAGCAGCCGCCACGCGCTGTTCGCGCCGTTTCCCCCGTTGAGCGGTCCGGCCCCTCCACCATTTCCTTTCAACCGTCCTAGGTTGCTGACGGAGCTCCTCCGTTGTCTCTCCTCAAAGGCAGCTCCTTTTCAATTGAAAAGTTCAAATTTTCATTAGTTTTCTTCAGGTTATTGTTAGTTAGTTAGTTGTTAGATAAACAAACAAACAAAAAGTTAAAGTTAGACGTAGTTAGTCAGTGTTACTGTTATTGTTGCTAAGTTCTAGTTTATTATTATTATTTTAATCCGGTTGAATCAAAATGCCTGGTTCACCAGGCTTTAAGAAATGTTCCCAGTGTAAAGACCCCATGCCAGCATCCAATGGCCACGATGCATATATACGCTGTTTGGGGGAGTCCCATATACCGAACAAGTGTGCCCACTGTTCGAAATTAACGGCCAGGGCACATAGGGACAGAGACATGAGGCTTAAGCTCATCCTCTTTGATAAGGCTCTGCAGCCTTCTGAAACAGCTCAAGGGAACCCCTCTCTGGAGCGCAAGCGGAGGTCGTCACTGCCGAGGGAGTCGACCATGAAGAAAGGGAAGAAAGCCTCCCCGGCACGATCCCTGGCCGTGGCCCCTCTGGCTAAAGTCAGTGAGGGTGACCAACCGGGCCATCAGCCCGCAAAAGAAAAATCTGAGAGGCATAAGCCTTTGGTGCGCTCCTCTTCAGTGCCTGCGCCTTCGATCGCTGTTAAGGCTGCGGGGAAGAAACCAGCTCCCCCAACTCACAGGCGGGCGCCTACACAGGTGCCGGATCTGAGGACCTCGGCACCAACGGTGCAATGGCATGGGAGGCATGATATGGCACCGAGGTCGGCACTGCTTCAACCGACGGCACCGACAGCCCAGTCGACACCGGGGCACCGAATGCCCACGGCGCCGGATACGGTGCCGATTGACAGCCACACTGCGGTACCAGAGGCGGCACCGCAAACACTTAAGAAACCAAGTACAGCACCGACGGATCACCGCAGTTCAGTTCCGCATAAGGCACCGGTAGGAGAGTTAATCTTCCCAGCTTCATCGGTACGGCACTCCTCAATACTGGTTTTGGATGATGAGGATCAAGCCTCAAAACATTCCTCGGTTGATGAGGCCTGCACCATGCCTTTGGCAGTTCCTACAAAATCTCAGAGGAAATTGGTTCCAGGAGGGGTGTCCCCGTCTCCCTCACCAATGTTTTCCCCGGCACCGTCTCCATCCCTTCCACGGTACCATTCTCCGCGAGAGCCTCGTTATCACCACAGCCCGAACCACCAGCATTTGAGGCCTCACTATACTTATTTGTACAGGCACCCCTTACCACATTATGGGATGCCTACTAGTAGATCTCGTTCACCGACTTGTTCAGCTTCGAGGTCTTACTGCAGTAGATACAGCAGTGCCCATTCATCCAGGAGGCCATCTCCCGACTATTCCTATCGCCATGGGGGGAGAGATTATTTTTCTCATGACTATACAAGATCTCGTTCTCCTTCCCATTCTTGCTGTTGCCGTGCGTCTCTGGCTAGACGCCAGTCCCCGGTGGGTTCAGTCCAACAGACAGCCCAAGCTTCCGATGGCTGCTCCTCCTCCTCCTATTCAGATGTCCAAACCAGAGGAGGGTCAGATTTCGGACAATGATGATGCCCCTCCGCGCACAGTATCTCCAGCTGACATTTCGTCATCCTCCTCGGACGAGTCTTTCAAGGGGACACTTCACCCCCGGATGACGGTTGAGAATTCTCTTTAAACGGGTAGCACAGACACAGAATGTCCAGCTGGCAAACGTGCAGACGAAGCAATACAAGCTGCTGAAAAATTTACACCCGAGACAACAGTCGAGAGTAGCACTTCCGATTGATGAGGCCATTCTCGAACCAGCCTCAGAAATCTGGCACACCCCGGCTTCCGCCCCACCTACATCAAAGCTGGTGGAAAAGAGATATTTCATCCCTTCCAAGGGTTTGGAGTTTCTCTTTACTCACCCCCAGCCAAACTCTCTGGTAGTGGATTCAGCCCTTAACCGTGCCAAGAATCCACAGGTGAAAAATGCAGCAGTGGAGAAAGAGTCCAAAAAACTAGACATCTTCGGTCGTAAAGTTTATTCTTCGTCCACCCTCTTTCTTTGCATTGCCAATTACGCGGCACTTCTGTCCAACCGTGGATTCGATAACATCACTAAGTTGGCAGGGCTTGCCCAGAACGCTTCCGAAGCAGACAAGGCCATACTCAGCGCCGTGGTACAGGAGGGGTACGCTTGCTCTAGAGCTAGTCTACAGATAGCCATGGATGTTGCGGATACTGCCGCAAGATCAGTAGCTACCGCAATATCCATGCGTAGAGCATCATGGTTGGTTGCTGTGGGCGCCCCTATGGATTTGCAGGTGAAAGTTGAAGACCTTCCTTTCGACAAATTGAAATTATTCGCGGACAAAACTGATGAGGTGTTACACACGGGAAAGGACTCGCGTACGACCCTACGTACACTTGGCATGTATGTACCACCGTTCCATCGCCGAAGGTACTTCCCGTATCAGAGGCGATATGACTTTCAGTTCCAAAGACAACAACCTCGGCCTTTTGATCAGACTCAATCCGAACAAAGACTGCAGCGTAGAACATCCGCAACCATCTAGGGCGACCAACATACCACACTCAAAACAGCAGGTTTGACTCGCCTGTTGAGGGCGCAACCTCACCAGTCATCATTGCCATCACTGCCGATACCATACCCATCTTTCATCATCACCTTTGGCCTTATTACAATCGTTGGGCCAAAGTAACCACCAACAAATGGGTATTGGAAATAATAAGATCAGACTTCACCATCCCCTTTGCATCTATACCCCCTACCCATCCACTAACCCCGTCCCTTTTCAGGGACCCCTCTCACAAGACTCTTTTGCGATAGGAGGCTCTACGCCTACTTGCTATCAGAGCCATAGAGAGAGTCCCAAAAGTGTTCAAAGGGAGAGGCTTTTATTTGCGCTACTTCCTGACGCAAAAGAAGACAGGAGGGTGGAGGCCGATTCTCGATCTGTGTCGGCTCAACCATTATCTGCAGAAAAGACATTTCAAGATGGTGACTCTGGCCACAATAATCCCGTCTCTGAATCACAACGACTGGTTTGCGGGCCTCGACTTGCAGGACACATATTTTCACATTACAATTCATCCAGCGCACAGACGCTTCTTGCGCTTCGTGATAAACAACGACCATTTCCAGTACAGGGTCCTCCCGTTTGGCCTGGCGTCGGCTCCCAGAGTTTTTTCAAAGACTTTAGCGGTCGTCGCTGCATATCTCCGTCGCCAGCACGTTGTCATATTCCCTTATTTGGATGATTGTCTCATAAAGGCGCCAACGCATCAGGAGACCATGATCTCGTTGACCAAAAACACGTTCGATTCTCTGGGCCTTATAATAAACGAACAGAAGTCGACCATTAGTCCCATACAAAATATAAAGTTCATAGGGGCAGTCCTAGATTCTATTGCGGCAAGGGCATACTTACCTCTAGACAGGTTTCACTCGATACAAGAACTAGTGAAGGTCCTCGACACCACTCCAAATGTATCCGTCCATACGTACCTTTGTCTTCTGGGCCACATGGCATCCACCACCTTTGTTGTCCCTCATGCCAGACTTTACTTCAGGGATCTTCAACACTGGTTAGCAAGGGTATACGTACTGCAAAAGCACAGCATTCACAAGAAGGTCACTGTGCGGCCACACATCCGCGATTCCCTGCGTTGTTGGAAGCATACAGGAAACCTCCTTTCGGGAGTCCCATTCCGTTGTCCTCAACCCTCTGTGCTTATAACAACAGATGCCTCTCTCATAGGCTGGGGTGCACATATGGACAACGACAGCGTTCAGGGGAGGTGGTCCTCCACAGAGAAGACTTATCACATCAATCTCTTGGAGTTATGTGCCGTTTTTATGGTATGCAAGCATTTTCTCCCATGCATACAGCACACCACAGTCAGAATATTCACAGACAACGTGGCGGCGATGTACTATGTGAACAGACAGGGAGGCGCCAGATCCCGTTCCCTCTGCGCCGAAGCAGTGCGGTTCTGGAATTGGTGCATAAGGAATGACGTATCCATCACAGTGTCTTACTTACCTGGCATCAGCAATGTCATTGCAGATTCGTTGAGCAGACGATTCCCTGTGGATCACGAGTGGGAGATAAGATCAGACGTACTACATTACATCATTGCAGGTGGGGTACGCTGACGGTAGACCTCTTTGCCACAACACACAATGCCAAGTGTCCCCAGTTCTGTTCCAGAGCGGGAATGGGAAGGGGTTCTCTGGGCGACACTCTTCTGACCACTTGGCACAGGTCGCCCCTTTATGCATTTCCCCCGACAGTCCTAGTTGCAAGGACTCTCAAGAAAATAATGTTCGAAGAGGCGACAGTCATCCTGATAGCTCCGGCATGGCCGAGGCAGCCATAGTACCCACTCTTGCACAGGATGTCAATATGCCCACCATGAACACTCCCTCTTCACCCAGACCTGTTATCACAGGAGAAAGGGGCTCTCCTGCATCCCAGACTCGATTCACTCCACCTCACAGCATGGCTGATAAATGGCTCAAAGATGACGAGCACCTTTGTTCGCAACGAGTCAAGACAATTTTGATGAGCAGCAGGAAAGATTCCACTCGAAAAACTTACATGGTGAAGTGGTGCAGGTTTGCTCAATGGTGTCGAACTCAAAACGCGCAACCCCTTGTTTCTCCGTTGCGGCAGGTCCTGGATTATGGACCTGTAATGATGTACAAAAGAAGTGTAATGATGCACAAAAGAAGTGCTAGAGGACCAGGTGGCTGCCCGGCAAATGTCGCTGAGAGGGATGCCTCGGGCAAAGGCGGTAGAGATGGCAACTGCTCTAGTGGAATGAGCAATAGGCTGAGAAGCGAGTGGCCTTCCTTTGAGTGAATGACATGTCGTGATAAAAGTAGTAATAAGTCTAGCTATACGTTGACTCGAAAAAGGGTTGCCTTTGGAACGCTGTGCTATCGACACGAGCAGCCTGTCCGTACGTCTCCATGATCGAGTTCTCTCTATGTAAAAGGAGAGAGCTCGCCACACGTTGAGCATGTGTAACAAGGTCTCTGAGGGAGAAGCGTTTCATGATTCTGGCCTCTCCATGTCAACCCTGAAAGTTCACTTAGCAGCAATCAGTGCTTTCCATGAACCTGTGCAAGGTTCCTCGATTTTTTCCCATCCTTTCCCATCAAACCACGAAAAGATTCTTGAAGGGACTGACAAGCATGCACTCACCTCACAGACCACCTCTACCAATCTGGAGCCTGGATTTGGTCCTGCACACAATCGTTCGCCCTCCCTTTGAGCCCTTGGCATCGATATCGCTGCGAATGTTAACAATGAAAGTCGTATTCCTATTAGTGATTACCTTGGCATGCAGAGTCAGCGAGCTAGGGGCGTTAATGGCAAATCCTATCTACACATCTTTTTCAAAGGACACAGTGACATTGCGCCTACATCCGGCGTTTAT
>CM057847.1:48381683-48392558 GCA_030068395.1 Apalone spinifera
CTGAGGGTGCAATCCATCCCCTCATCTAGGTCATTAATAAAAATATTGAACAAAACTGGTCCTAGGACTGAACCTTGGGGCACTCCACTAGAAACCAACCGCCATCCTGACATCGAGCCATTGCTCACTACCCGCTGGGCCTGGCCTTCTAGCCGGCTTTCTATCTATCTTACCATCCATTTATCCAATCCACATTCCCTTAACTTGCTGGCAAGAATATTGTGGGAGACCGTATCAAAAGCCTTGCTAAACTCAGGGTATATCACATCCACTGACTTTCCCATGTCCACAGAGCCAGTTACCTCATCATACAAGCTAATCAGATTGGTCAGGCACAACTTGCCCTTTGTAAATTCATGCTGACTAGTCCTAATCATTTTCCTCTCTTCCAAGTGCCTCAAAATAGATATCTTAAGGATCCCTTCCATGATTTTTCCAGGAGCCGAGGTAAGACTGACCAGCCTATAGTTCCCTGGGTCGTCCTTCTTCCCTTTTTTGAAGATGGGCACTACATTTGCCTTTTTCCAATCATCTGGGATTTCTCCCGATCTCCATGACTTTGCAAAGATAATGGCCAAAGGCGCCTCAATGACATTTCCCAACTCCCTCAGCACCCTCCGATGCATTAAGTCCAGACCCATGGATTTGTGTACGATTAGTTTTTCTACATAGTTCCTAACCTTTTTTTTACCCACCAAGGGCTGTCCTTCATCCCATCTTGCGTCACTTAGCACATTAGTCTGGGATCCCACCTTGTCCATGAATACAGAGGCAAAGAAAGCATTGAGTACTTCAGCTTTCCCCACATCATGTCACTAGGTTACCTCCTTCATCCAGTAGGGGCCGCACACCCTCTCTGATCACCTTTTTCTTGTTAACATGCCTGTAGAAATCTTTCTTGTTATCTTTCTCATCCTTTGCCAGTCGCAATTCCATTTGAGCTTTTGCCTTCCTGATAACCCGCCGGCATTCTCGAGCTATACATTTAAACCCCTCGCTGGTCATTTGTCCATGTTTCCACTTTTTGTAAGCTTCCTTTTTGTGCTTAAGTTCACCAAGGATTTCCCCTGTAAGCCAATCGGTCTTCTACCGTGTTTGCCTCTCTTGCTAGGCGTCGGGATGGTTTCTTTCTGTGCCTTCAATAAGGCTTCTTTAAAATACTGCCAGCTGTCCTGGACTCCTTTCCCCTTCATGTTAGCATCCCAGGAGATTCTGCCCATCAGATCTGAGGGAGTCAAAATCTGCTTTTCTGAAGTCCAAGGTGTGTATTTTACTACTCTCTTTTCTTCCTTTGGTCAGGATCCTGAAATCTTCCATCTCATGATCACTGCTTCCCAGGTTGTCACCCACCTCTACTTCCACTATTAGTTCCTCCCTGTTTGTGAACAGAAGGTCAAGCTGCGCACGGCCTCTGGTCGGATCCTTCAGCACTTGTCAAGAAGTTATCCCCAACATTCTCCAAAAAGTTCCTGGATTGCCTGTGTACCGCCATATTGGTTTCCCAACAGATGTCAGGGTGATTAAAGTCCCCCACGAGAACCAGGGCCTGCGATCTGGAAGCTTCTCTCAGTTGTCCGAAGAAAGCCTCATCTACCTCATCCACCTGATTCAGTGGCATCTTTTGTTTGCTCTTTTAAACTTAACCCATAGACTCTCGACAGGTTTTTTTCCCCCCTCTTTATACTGGAGTTCAGAGCAATCATAGTGCTTTCTTACATATAGTGCAAATCCTCCTCCTTTTCTCCCCTGCCTCTTCTTCCTGAACAGTCTATACCCTTCCATGACAGCATTCCAGTCATGTGAGTCATCCCACCAAGTCTCTGTTATCCCAATTAAATCATTTCTTGGACTGGGCCAGGGCCTCCAGTTCTTCCTATTTGTTGCCAAGGCTTCTCACATTAGTGTACAAACACCTCAGGCAACCAGTTGATCACCCTATCTTCTCCGTTCGAATCAGGGGTCCTCCTTTCTTGCTCGTTTCTTCCCAGTATCCGACTTTCCCACTCCCCTTAGGGTTTTGGTTACTGTCCCCAGACGAACCTAGTTTAAAGCCCTACTCACTAGGTTTGCAAGCCTGCCCACAAAGATGCTCCTTCCTCTCTTGATTAGGTGGATCCCATCACTTCCTAACAATCCTTGTGCCAGAAACAGAGTCCCATGGTCGAAGAAACCAAAGCCCTCTCTGCGACACCACCTGTGCAAGCACGCATTTACGTCCTCAATTCAACTATCCCTGCCCAGTCTTTTCCCTTCAACAGGGAGGATGGACGAGAACACCACTTGCTCTCTGAATTCTTGGATCCTTCTTCCCAGCGCTACATAATCCACAGTAACCCTCTCAAGGTCATTCTTGGCCATATTTTTAGTTCCCACGTGAACAAGCAGGAAGGGGTAGCGAGCCGCAGGTTTGATCAGTTTTGTAAGCCTCTCAGTCGCATCCTGGATGCAAGCCCCTGGCAAGCAGCACACCTCGAGATTCCAGGTCCGGATTGCAGATGGATGGCTCAGTCCCTCTTAGGAGGGTGTCCCCAACCACCACCACCTGTTTTCTTTTGGGGGGTGGCCATGGAACCCCCATTTCTAGGAGTACGCATCCCATGCCTTCCAGTAGATGGTGTTCCTTTCTGGTTTCTTCCTTGTGAGGTCCCTTCCAAAGCATTCAACACAGCAGAGCCTGTGGAGAGAGCCTGAAAGCGATTACTTACCTCTATAGCATTGGGGGATTCCCATGCTGGCCTTTCCCCCTTCTAGAAGTTACATGCTAGCAGTTCTCTTCTTGGTCCCATACTGCCCTCTCTGGCTCTTCCGCCTGCCATGCTTGCAAGATTAAACGCTGCCTTCTATCGCAGAAGTAGTCATCCTCTCTGATCGAGCGTAGGGTTGACACTTGGGCCTCCAGTCCTTGAATTTTTTCTTCCAAAGTGGTGACCAGCTTTCACTTAGTGCAGATTAAATCAGTTTTCTCTTCTGGGAGGAAGACAAAGATGGCACATGCTGTGCAGGTAACAACAGCAGACCTATCACCATCCATCGCTGCTGTCCTGGAGAAGTGATTTAAAAAGAAAGGCAAGGGACCCTCACACCGTTCCCGCTCCCCTTCCAGACTCCCTCTAAACTCTGTTAGCACTCACCTGTTCACAACAACCAAAACCCATCTGTGTGGTTCTGGCATACCCTTGAAGCAGCTCCAGACTCTGCCATTCAGAAGGGCAGCCCCTTGGAACTCAAGAGGCAGCCCTTAGATAAGCTGCTGTTGCTGCACAGAACCTAGGCCACGTGTCTGCCTCGTTTTCCCACCAAAACATCAGAAGAGCAGGAAAATGCCTTTGGGGAGGAGGGAGAAGGCTGGTCAAGACTAAGTCCATGTTGTTGTTTGGACTTTTTCAAAATGGCATACATGTGTTATTGATTAGCAGAACTTCCCCCTAAACTGCCCTCTGCTAAACAGGATATGAGGACTTAAGTTTAGGTCCTGTAAACACACTAGTAAGAGTGAGTAGTATAAGGGCCCTACCATCAATCAAATGTTAGCCCTGTCCCCGGAAGTGCCCCTCCTCCCCGTCACCAGAAGTCCCGCCTTGGGAGGGTAGTACATCCGGGGTCAAGAGGGACAGGTGACCGGAAGTAAAGGGTGTCATGTGACCCCTCTAAGGACTCGCCCTGCCTCCCTCTACCAATTAGGAAGGGTTTTTCCCCTGTAGGACTGCCCCGCAAACCGCTTTGACAAATCAGGGGGCAGTTCTGGGACTGGATGACCAGACCGGAAGCGGGTCGTGTGACCCCTCTAAGAGCTTCCCGTGACACCCTCTACCAATCAGAGCATAGCACTTCCCCATAAGTTCTAGCTCCACACAAAAGAGGCCATCTTGTTCCAAGAGTGCATGTTTCAGAGATCATGCAAACGCTGAGCAGAAATATGGACTCCTTTACCAACTTTGATTTGGTGCCAAGAAGAAAGCGCTACATCAGCGGCAGTTCCAAGGAGGAAGGAGAAGTGGAAGGGAGCCCTTTGACCCAGCCTCTGATGGATACGCCAGTATCTGATGCCGAAACCCAATTGCTCACGAGGCAGCCTGACGAGCTAGACAGCCTGGAGGAGGAAGGTGCCCACAGCTCCCAGGAGTTGGACAAGGTGAATGGAAAAGAAGTCCATTAGGTAAATGAAGGATCAAAGTTGGGGCATCATGGGGTTAGGAAACAGCTCGACGATGCCTTTCTAGCTGACCCTAAAACCCAGGATAGCATTGCATAGGACAAGGAAGACGAACCGGGCCCACCTTGTTTTTGCTCAACACCAATACAAAGCATTGAAGAGAACACCAAGGATGACGGCCATGAAGAATTCAGGAGGTGGCTTGGCATTGACCTACTTGAGCCAGTGCCACATCATAAGTGTAAAAAAATTATGCGCTCTATTGTACGCGTTGGTGTTTATACCATCCTTAGTCACTGTCTTAGGGAAAAGCTTTTTGAGGACTGTGAGGGTTGTGTCAAAGATGCGCCAGCCCAGCGGCACCATGACTGTTTGACTTGGACTTCAGAGGATACAAACTGCAAGCTCCGGGCCCTATGTGCTGAACTGTGTTTGGAAAGCTTATTAAATCTGTTATTGCTGTAGGTTATGCTATGCAATGTCTGTGCTTAACTCAAGAACACTTAGCACAAGGGGTGACTTTGGTAAATGCAGTGCAATTCAGTCAAGATCCTCACAGTGTTTTAAAGACCATGACCAAGCCAAAAGACGCCTGCTTAGAGAGTTATATTGAACGTCTGGTGTGTACAAAAAGTTACTGAACCCTGCTTAAGAAAAAGACTATTTGTAAGATGTCTAAAAGGATGAAGTTAGAGAATGGTGAGGGGACACACTTGAGATATAAAACTTGGTAGCTGTAAATATCTATTGAAAAGGGGCTTTTGTGTCTATCTTCTGTCCAGAAGGTTTGTGTGATCCTTACATGAGTAAAAGTTTTGGTGGAACACATGGCCTGTGTGTCTTTTAAATAAAATCATTTTAAAAAAATTAAGTTTGTGAGAATCCATTTTGTATAAAGGGGCCCATTTACTGAAAAACCCTGAAAGATGTATGATAGAAACTCAGGGAAGGAAAAGCCCCTCCAAAATGTTTTATTTAAAAAACAAAAGGAAAAAATCAAACACCGTCCCCCCCACCATCAGTTTGGATTTATTAGACATGAACTCCATGGTTTAACCACACCTCACTGAATAGCCAGGGGGCTCTAGTCAATGGTTAAGTTTAGGTCTGACCACTTACCCTTGTTGAGGTTAATGTTCAGTAATTAAATTTGATGGTTTGGATGGGTGGGCTCTGATGAATATCTAATTAAATGACACCTCAGGAGTTTGCAGATGCTATTGGACAGTTTAAATATAACCCCTGGGGTTGGTAGAGCACTACTGGACAGTTTAAAGGACACAGGAGTTGGTAGAAACTCTATTGGACAGTTTAAATATGACCCAGGAGTAGGTTGAATGCTATGGGCCACTCTTTCTAGCCATTAAAAGTTAAAAAAATTAAGGGTCTAACCCAAAACTGAAATGTTTCAAACTTTTACCATACTTTAGAACAAGCATTTGCTCTAAAGACAATCAAACATTTAAAAGCATTTTATTTAAACCCCAAGCCTTACGCATGAAAGAAACATGTTAAAAAAAACAAACAAACCCCAAGACATTTATTGATATCTGCAAAGGGTCTACACATGGAAATGGGTACAGCTACATTAAGGACTGGTGCTTTTACTGTTTAATACTGTAAGAAGGCCCTACAAAAAACAATTTAGCCAAAAGCAATCCAGTTGTGGAGACAGCTTAATTCCCCCACCCCAGATCACAAAAGGCAATGCTAGGGAGGGGTGCCTAAAGTCTTTAAGGGTCTATTATTTTAGAGTTGCAATGATCAAATTAACCTGCTAGCTACTATGTTGAAGTTGTTTGAAACAATGGGTTAGGATGGTATAAAAACCTAGGTATTTTGGAGCCTGTCCTTTTCAACAGAAACTTTCTTGAATGGCTGCTGGACTGCAAGAGGAGAAGGTATGTTCCCTGTTTTTAACTTTGAAAATATATATTATATAATGCCACTCTTTGGCCATGCTCTCTTAGTAAAATAATGGTGGCTATCTTTATTGCAGTGTGATCTGTTTAGCATGGAACCAGTAACTTTAAGCTGCAGTTCACCACCAGGCCAAGGTAAAAACCATTTTTAACTGTAGTTGTGCTTAATACTGTTTATAAAAACAAACAAATAAAAAACTGGGTAATACTAACTAACATTTGTGCATGTTCTTTAACCTAAAGGCCCAAGCACACATTGGGGAGGGGGGGAACAGAACAAGCATGTGCTTGCAACACTTTATCCCATAGTGAAAGGTAACTTTTTTGCAATTGGCTTTTAAAAGCATGTGTGTGTGTGTGACATGGGTGTGGTTTTTTAAAAAGTATTTGGTTGCAAACTGTTGGTTTGTTTCAAACAGGGTTTTTTACTGTGCAAAATGTGATCTGTTTTTAAAATGGAGTTTGAGGCATTTGGGGGTAATCCTAACTAAAATTTTTTTTTTTGCTTGTTCTTTATTCCATAGTCCCAAATATACGTAGGGGAAAACAGAATAGCCCTCTGCCAGCATACCTTTACCCTGTGGTAGAAGGTAACTATCCATAATTATTTTAAAAGCGTGTGGGTTATTTTTTTCTTTTAACTAATTGTAATGTTTAAATTGTGAGTTGGGTTTTTTTTCAAAACTTAATTGTGGGAGAGCTTATTGGTGTTAAACTATATGTTGGCAAACTGCTGGTATAGAGTGTTTGGTGGATTGCTTTTTCTGTGCAAAATGTGATGTGTTTTTTAAAATGGGTTTGAGGCATTTGGGGGGTAATCCTAACTAACCAAAAGCCGAAGCACACATGTGCCTTTTAAATGCATGTCGTGCTGCTGGGTGTGTGTGTGTGTGTGAGAGGTTTTTAAAAAGTATTTGGTTGCAAACTGTTGGCTTGTTTCAGACTAACAGGGTTTTTTACTGTGCAAAATGTGATGTGTTTAAAAAATGTGTATGGGTTTTTTGTTTGTGGGGTGTGGTTTTTTTTGTTTTTTGTTTTTAGTAGTAGAAATAAACTCAAAACTGGTGTTTGTTGTACAGCCTGAAATGGATTATTTTGTTTAAAGCAATAACTTTTTAAATAGAAAAACATCCTAATGATTTTTTAAAGTTTACAAGAGGGTTTCATGTGTTTTTATTATAATGTTATTTGCTCCACAGTACAGCCAAAACATGAGAGATCCTTAGACCAGAGAGAAAACAAGCTCAAAAGAAAAAGGAAAGACAGCTGAAAAGGAAAATTTCAGTGACTGATGGATGGATGAAACCCAGTAAACATATTTTGCTTATCAGTTTGGTTGTTCTATGAGATTTTAAGTAAATACATAGGTGTGGGTGAGATGGTAAAGTTCAGTTTGGTTTTTTTTATAAAATGTTTTTCCCCCACCTCATAGGCATGGGCAACTTTTCTGACAATGCTGTAGTCAGAGCTACAAGGACACCTCCTCCAGAACCACCAGAGAACCAGGAATCTGCTTTGAGACCTTTAATAACGCCAAACAGCACAAGAGTGCAGATGAAGCACCCGGGCAGTCCAAACCTCATATACGTCAAACCCAAGGACAAAACAAAAGACTCTGGTAAAAAACAACCATGCAACCACAACTCCAGTTCCTCAGCAGACACTACCACACCATGCCCTGAGGAAACGGTGAGCGAAAACACCCACACTCACAAACCCAGAGCACGCACTCTAGGGGTTCTGAATGTGCACAAACCCGGAGCACACGCTCTAGGGGCTGCGTATAAAAAACCAAGGACTGAAAACTCCTGCAATGCCGAGGTATTGCAGCCACGCAAACACAACTCTAGTTTCTCAGTGGCCACTGCCACACCAAGCCCTGAGAAAACTGAGTGAAAATGCCCACGTTCACAAACCCAGAGCATGCACTCTAGCGGTTGTGAATAAAAAACCAAGGACTGACAAACCATTCTCCCAAAACCATAAGCTCATCACAGCTTCCCCCATATTCTAGTATTGAGGAAGAGTTTGATGCTTCATTCAGAAAACTGGTGAACTCTGTATCCTTGGGGCCTAAAAGAAAGGGGCCTGGGTAAAAGGGGCAACCTCCAGGGTACACATCAGCTCATGTGTAAACAAAAAGGGGGACAGCGCTTGAGGAATAAACAGATGTTTGCCAAAAAGTTTCAGGCCAGGGTTGCTGTAAAAATTTTAAAAAGGGCTAAAGAGGTAATGAGGAAAAAAAACCAAAAAGAGATGCCCCCTACTGGAGGCTCTCAAACTGGCTTGTCTGAAAATGGGGAGGCGGAATCAGACTCTGGTTTAGCAAATTCCCCAGAGGGCTCTCTAGACGGGTCCCGTTCTATTCCCAATGACCCTCATGGAGATGCCTCAGGGTCTGACTCTCAAATAGCCTCTGAGATAGAAGATATCGCTAATGGTCCCGTAGAGGAACCCCCAAGTAACCCTGACAATGCAGAGGTGTATATGGAGAGAGTGAGAAGTTGGCAACGTGAACTACCTAGATTTGGGGGGTCAGTGTATTGTGAGGAATTTCGTTTTGTCAATCTTGAGCAAATAAATTCAGCTCAGCAGGTTGTTGAAGCCATACACAGGGGGATACAGTTAGTTCTAGGTGATATTAATGGAAGGATAGGTCCTGATCATGTTCAGTTGCGTTTAGAGAGCCGTAATTTAACTGACTCCTTGTTTTCAGTCAGAAGAACTAGGGATGAGCTCTCAGCTGGGGATTTCTTAAATCAGACCTCAAAGCTGTTACAGAGTAATAGAGAGTTGCACCTCGATGGGACATTGCGCCTCATTGTGACAGTTGTAGAAAACAGGGGTG
The DNA here is from genome assembly GCA_030068395.1 of Apalone spinifera. NCBI lineage: Eukaryota > Metazoa > Chordata > Testudines > Trionychidae > Apalone > Apalone spinifera. The sequence continues at coordinate 48,390,607 of CM057847.1, forward strand.
GGGGCGCTCGTATAGTTTTAAATTCCATCCTTAGTAGTCAAATTAGTCATAAAAAGAGACCATGTTTAGTAGACCTGGCTTACACCAGTACCAATCTGTGTTTTGCGGGTGGGCTCTTGGCTGTCATGTCCGATCGTAAACCTACGGATGCCGAATTGTTAGAGGGGGCAAGAAAGCGGCACGAGAAACTGGGGTGGTCAGATCAAAAAAAGGTTATGCTCAGCAATGTAGCAAAGTTTGAACAGCATTTAGGAGTTAACATACAGGTGGTGCTGTATATGGTAAAAGGCGGCTGGGGTGCTTTTAAAACGGGGGGGGCCCAGTGTACCCCAAGACTTATTTTATCCTGTTGCACGACGAGCATTACTATGAGGTTCTGGATGTGAAAGTTGTTCGGAGCAAAAAAATTGTGAGTTTTGCCACACAGTGTACAGTCACCACCACTCTTGCAGGTATCGTTGCCGCCTCTGCTTGAGCGGAACGTGCTCAGACAGCGTGGGCATGCTGCTAGGGGTCCTAGCTGTAGACTATTGTTGGTCCAAAGAGTGTTTAGACAGACACATAGACTGCGCATCGAAAAAACAAGTCGAATGCCTGTCAAACTTTGTGAGATGAGTATTAATCTTCTGTGAACAAGTGGCACCGCTGTAAAGGGCAACGCTGTAAGCAGTGTAAGGGCTTGCTTGTGGGCAACAGACAGCCACCTGTGTTTTATGGACTGTATTAAAAAGCCCGAATCCTCAGAAAAGTACTTCTTTTTTTTTTATATGATTTTGAGCGCGTGCAGGAGACTGCTTGCACATACCCAATTGTATTTTTGCTTTGATCCTAACCCCAGAAAAATCCTGGGAATTTAAGGGCAACGAGTGCCTTTCTAACTTTATTAAGACCTTTGTCAAAGTTCTGTGACTACACATTCCTAGCACACAATTCCAAAGATTATGATGCATACTTTGTTGTGAGACAGTTACTGAAAGAAAAGATGGGAGTAGAACTGATCACTCATGGTAGTAAACTAATGTGTGTGGAAGTTAAGGCCTTGGGCATTCGTTTTATAGACTCTTTAAACTTCTTGCCCATGAAGCTTAGCAAGCTACTGCAGGCAATGGGGTTTGAAGGATGCAAAGGGTATTTTCCACAATTTTTTTTAACACTTTTTAGATAATCAAAATTACGTGGGGCCTATGCCCAGTGTGGGACACTATGGTGTAGAAAGCATGATGCCCGGGGAAAAAGCAGAGTTTCTCAACTGGTATCGGGACCACAGCTCTGAGACATTTAACTTGCAGAAAGAGCTCATGTATTACTGTCAACAGGATGTTAACATTTTGAGACAGGCTTGTATTCTATATAGAAAAGAGATTATGAAAATGACAGAGATGGGGGATGTAGCAGAGAGAGGCCCTGGTAAATTCACTGAGATAAACCTGTATATCGATCCTTTCCAGTACATCACGCTGGCATCTGTCTACATGGCTATATACAGGTTTATGTTTTTGGAGCCTAACACGGTAGCTCTTCTCCCGCCAGACAACTATCACAGGCAGAAAAAGAGATATTCGACCCCATCTATTCAGTGGCCACTGTATACCTCTTACAAAGAAAATATACAAATACAGCATGCTTTACAGGGTGGGGAATTACAGGTAGGCCCCTACTTTTTAGATGGTTATGCCAATGTTGATGGGATACGCACAGCCTTTGAGTTTAACAGGTGTGGGGTTTGTTTGTTTTTTTCATGGCTGTGTTACCTGTTGTGAAAAAGCACAAAACCCTATGACAGGGACAACTTTGGGGTGTCTTTATTACAAGACGCAGTTTAAGACCAACTATCTAAAACAACTTGGTTTTGTAGTGAGGACTCTCTGGGAGCACAAGTGGAAGGTGATGAAAGAAATAGACAGGGAGCTTGCAGGCTTTTTAAACCGAGCCCAGTTACCCCAGCCTCTCAG
>CM057847.1:48408812-48420350 GCA_030068395.1 Apalone spinifera
ACCTCTAGGGTGGGCTGGACAGCTGTTTAACACCTGCACAAGTTTCAGGCAGGGTGAGTGCGGGCTGCCTTCCTGCAGAGCCCCCATCAGAACTACTGTGCCCTCCTGGCTTAGGAAAAGAATAAACAGGAGGATTGGAAATTAACCCGCCCAGTCTCACGTCCCCTAAGCAGGGAATGAGCCATCTACATTAAGCCCCAGCTGGAGTATCATGTCCAGTTCTGGGCACCACATTTCAGGAAATGTGGAGAAACCGGAGAAAGTCCAGAGAAGATCAACACAAATGAGGAAAGGTCTAGAGAACATGAGATATGAGGCAAGGCTAAAGAAATTGGCCTTGTTTACCTTTGAAAAGAGAAGACCGAAAAGGGACATGAGAGCAGCTTTCAAATATCTAAAAGAGTATCATAAGGAAGAGGAAGAAAAATTGTTCTGCTTGGCCTCTGAGGTTAGGATGAGAACCAATGGGCTTAAATTGCAGCAAGGGAGGTTTAGTTTGGAGATTAACCATCCTGACAGGCAGGAAGTTTTTCCTAAACACTGGAATAAATTGCCTAGTGAGATTGTGGAATCTCCATCTCTGGAGATATTTAAGACCAGGTTAGACAGACACCTGTCAGGGATGAGCTAGGGGAACTCAACTTTGGAAGCCCCAGGGGCCACACTGATACTTACAGAACATGCTGAAGGCCTCAACTTGTCCCTGTTTTGCCCCTTAAGTGCGACAGCCCTTTCTCGGGGAGTCCACTCTCTCATGGGGGTCCACCCCTCTGCCTCTAGGATGGCGCCTCTCAGGGCCTTCAGCAGGCCTGTCTCTGCCATGAGCCAGTGGGGGAGGGGAAGGTCTACTCCCGCTGGACCCCTGGGGCCTCCACTCCCTGAGGGAATAGTGCCATCTTGTTCTCCAGACCAGAGCGACTCTCAGCCAGCACCAAACATGAGGGTTTACTATGCTTTGAACAGAACAAAGGATCTCTCAGGTTTGTAGGCCTGGCTTCCTTCAGCCCAGCACATCTAAGTCTTCCCTGCAGCCAGGTGGTCCCTGCCTGCTCTCTCCCTGTCCCATTCAGAAGCCCCCTTCTTTTTTACTAAGTAAGTTTTCACAAACCAACAATAGTCAGGTTTCATTTTTTTCCACTGGAAAAAAAAAAAATGGGGAAATGGATTTTAAAATGATTTAATTTCTTGTAAAAATAATTGCTTTATTAATAACAAATTCTAGTTTTAAATGAATACATTTATTAATTAAGATTCTTGTGGTGCAGTTAGGTGGCACAGGCAATCTGAGGTACACAGAAACTCAGAAACAGAGAGTAAACACCAGGGCTATGTCTACACTGGCAGGTTCTTGTGCCAGAAATATGCAAATGAGGCTAAGCGTGGAATATTGCTGAGACTCATTTGCATATCTAATGAGCCGCCATTTTTGCGGAAGAGGCCCTTGCGCCAGAAGGAGCGTCTACACTGTCCCTTCTTGTGCAAGAAAACCCATCTTGCACAATGCCATTATTCCTGAAAATAATCAGCGATAGTCCACGCTTAGCCTTATTTGCATATTTCTGGCACAAGAACCCCCCAGTGTAGACATAGCCCAGGAGTCCATTGCTTTAACCTCTTACACCAGCGCTACTCAATATGTGACCTGTGGGACACATGCAGCCTGAGGTCCACAGTGTGGTTTGGGTTTACACACGGCCTGCAGATGGGATCCTTTGAACATGGCCTACACTGGGAACATGCTCCACAATGGCGAGTCAATATAATGGTCTTCTGTTGATATGCGTTTTAGTAGTTAAATTCCTAGACTGTCATTGCTCATGAAAAGTGCTGCCATATGGGTGGAAATCGGGTAAATATTGCATTTTATTAATATCAGCAGAACTGACAAATGGGGTCTGCATGGTGTGTAGTCTTGCCTTAATCTTTGTATTCATGCCCATCAGTGCAAAATAAGCTATTCGCATGTACATGCAACCACACTTAAGTTGCGACCCTCAGCATACGCTGAGGGTATCATTGTGGTAGCCTTCGGGGCTTCCAAAGTTGAGTAGCTCTGTCTTATACTATACATTTGTGACTTCAAAGAAAAAAAGGCTTATGGCGCAAATCAAGTTTGGAATATATTTATATCCAGGGCTCGACAAACTATAGAATCTACTCGCCCATGGCGAGTAGATTTCAGCTGTGCGCCCCATTTACTGGCAGCGTGCGCATGCTCAATGCGGCTCTTGCGCATGCGTAGTGTAGGGCTGGCGAGCAGCTTTCACCACCGTTTGTCAAGCCCTGTTTATATCAATGTTATGAAAGAGATAATAAAAAGTTTTTCTTTTACCAGGCAGTTGTCTTTCTCCCATAGTTTGCTATACAGCACAGTATCCCAGAAAAGGGAGAATAAATGTCATTTACTCTTTGAAAGCAAGCAGCCAGGAGATTAACATAATGAAGCAAATTATCTTTAAAAAATTGGAAAGAGCTGCTGAATTTCTTAATGCTAATTCAAACTGTCTTGGTGGCAGGTAAATCCACATACATCACCATTTTCATTTGACTTCAGTAAGCAGAAGTCAGTAGCTAGCAGCACTTGGTATAGCACAAGCATGTAATGTTCTCTGCTTGCTATGTAAATTAAAAACAAACCTGAAAGATTGCCAAGAGAAATCTGTCAGAAGAGAGGGCCTGTTTCCCCCCAGCAGGACTTGCAGTTGTAAATTCGATTAAAGAGAAAAGAAATATGCTCACAGAGCTTAATAATAACCCCTTCAAGCCAGGGAGCATGGCAGCACTTGCAGTTCTAGCACCTATGCATAGAGTCAACTAGAGAGTTTAGCTGACAGTAGAAAGAAGAGGGGAATATTGGATTCAGACTGAAATAATCTAGTAAATTTCTACTTTACAATATGTGAACAAAGACTTTGATAACCATAGCTCCTATATCACAATTTCTCTTGTTTTGTGGGCATTAGGAATTGAGGATATTAAGGAACCATCATGAATTAATTTTAAATGACAAACCCATGTAAACATATTACCAAAAAGTGCTATTTTGCTGAAACTCCTACAATAATAATAGGGAGGTAAGCTAGGTCTACACTACCCACTTATGGCAGTATAACTTCTATCCCCTGAGGTGTGCATAGCCATCCTCATAAGTGACATAAACCATGCCGACCTTTGTGTTGATGTGGACAGTGCTGTTGGCAGAAGAAGCACTTCGGATGACATAATTAATCTATCTCCAACGAGTGGTGGCAGATAAGTCAATGTGAGACCTCCCACCCAATGAATTAGATTTGTTCCACTAGAGAGAACTTACAGCAGTGCCACTGCAAACTCTTGAGTGTAACCTTAGCCTAAATCTAATCAAAAGATAATAAAATATAATATTTTCAAGAAAAATCTTCTTTGTTTTATAGCACAGGGCATAACCATACTGCATTTAAGCACATTTCAGAGAAGTGAGCGTTTATGTATCCACTGCAATCAAAGAGGACAAACATTAATCCCCAGTCACTTCTCTGAGATAGGAAGACTTATTACACGTTTTTATTGATGAAGAAACTTAGTCATTGGGGCTACATCTACACTGCAGGGTTTTTGCGCAAGAAGTCTTTTGCGGAAGAGTTTTTGCAAAAAACGTTTTGCACAAAAGCACATCCACACTGCATGTACGCTCTTGCGCAAGAAAGCTCTGATGGCCAGAGAATGGCCATCAGAGCACCTGTGCTTTTTCAGATAGGCTCTATTTGTGCAAGAAATCCTTGCAGAGTGTCCACACATGCCTTTTTGTGCAACAGCTGTAGCGCAAAAAGGAGTTATGCCTCATAAAAGGAGGTTTACCTATACCAGAAAAAGGAAGAAGATACTCCCTTGTGCAGTAACGATGGTTCTTCGAGGTGTGGGTGCTCCACTGTGGATGTCAGGCTCATCCCGGTACCGCAGTTCGGAGACGTTTTAGCCATTGTTTGCCGGACCGCACAAGTGCAGCAGCCATCTTGCAGCTTTTCGCGCCATTTCTGCTCGCGCGGTCCGGCCCTGCCAGTTTCTCCGACTGTCGAGGTCTGCAAGACAAAACAAGAGACTCCAAAGATAGGAGGCGGGCAGGTCGTGGAGCATCCACGGCAACACACACCTCAAAGAACCATCGTTACTGCACAAGGTGAGTAACTTCTTCTTCGGGTAGTGTCCCCGTGGGTGCTCCACTGTGGGTGATTCCACAGCAATAGCCGACTTAAGGAGGAGGGTTGGAGTCAATTTGGTGCCGCCGAAGAGAGGATGGCATTGGCTACTGCTGTGTCGGAGGTGATGACTCTGGAAAGTGCATAGCGGATCGCAAACGTAAATTCAGAAGACCATGTTGCCGCCCGGCAAATGTCCTTCATAGGTTCCCCTTTAAGGAAGGCTGTTGAGGATGCCACTGCCCTGGTAGCGTGGGCCCTGACCATATGGGGTAGTGTGACATTTCTCATTTGGTAGCACGTGGTGATAAAATTACACAATTATCTTTAATATTCGTTGAGATAACGGACAGCCTTTGGTGCGGCCGTCTAGTGAGATGAACAGATGGTCTGTTTTCCATATTTCACGAGTTCTTTCTATATAGAATGTGAGTGCTCTACGGACGTCTAGCGAGTGGATTCTAGTATGGTGTTCAGAGGTGTGTGGTCTAGGTAGAACACCAGTAAAATGATAGGTTAATTTATATGGAAGCTGGAGTTGACCTTGGGTAAGAACGTTGATTGTGGTCATAGGATGACTGTTTGTGGTGTAAAAATCGTGTAAGGGGGTGATGCTGATAAAGCTGCCAGTTCCCCTATCCTGTGTGCAGATGTAATTGCCAGTAGGAACACAACCTTCATGGTGAGAGAGTTAAAATTGGACATGAACAATGGTTCAAAGGGTGGTCACATCAGTGTATCTAGAACCAATTCAAGGTTGCAAGGATCAGGGGGCTGTTTGAGCTCTGGAAAGAGATTGTTTAGACCTTTGAGGAATCGTTTTGTAATGGGATGCGAGAAAATGGTATAGCCCTCAATCAGCTGCCTGAAGGCTGTGATGGCCACCAAGTGGACTTTCAGGGATGATAGGGAAAGCGCACTACACTTGACGTGTAAAACGTAATCGAGAATGGAGTATAGCGGCACTCTATGAGGGTCCATGTTCTTGTGTGCACACTATTCGGTGAACCTTTTCCATTTATGCAGGTAGGTATTTCGGGTAGAAGTTTTCCTGCTATGCAGGAGCACGTGGTCGACCGCTGCTGAGGTCCCTAATCTTTCTTGTTGGCAGGTGTCAGGAACCAAGCAGATAGGGTGAGGTGATCCGGTTGCGGATGAAGTAGTTGCCCCCGTTTCTGTGTCAGAAGATCAGGCTGATGGGGAAAGTGATACGAGGGATGAGACGACATATGGAGAAGGTAAGAGAACCACGTCTGGTGCGGCCAGAATGGAGCCACTAGGATTAGTGTTGCTCTGTCCGCTATTGCTTTCTCTAGGACCTTGTGTATTAGGGGAATGGGTGGAAACGTGTAAAGGAGCTGACGGCCCCAGTGGAGGAGGAAGGCATCGCCCTTCGATGCTCGGCCTATGCCGGCTCTGGAGCAGTAATGGTTGCACTTCATATTGTACTGCGTGGTGAAGAGATCCAACTATGTTCTCTAAAACTTCAGGGTATAGCTCCCATTCGTGCTGCTGTGCAAAATGTCTTTATGCTGCTTTCGAGCTGCCACTTTATAAGAGGTACTCGGCTTGTCTCCGGAGCTTGGCCTTATCGCTGGCAAGGAACGCGATGAACGACTTGTTCAAGAGCTCGTCGCCACGGCGGAGGGCTGATAAGATCCCACTGCTTGTTCTTCAGCCCCTGTCTGTGGCTGGAGTGCCTTATCAAATAAGAGCATCTTAAGGTGCATTTCACAGTCGTGCTGTGCTCTCGCCGCCAGCCGTGAACAGTGCTGACGTTTTTGGGGAATGTGGCCTTCCCCAAGGCACTTGATGCAGGAAGAGTGCCCATCTGAGGCGGACATAGAGTCCCGGCATGTTAGGCACTTTTTGAAGCCCGGTGAGCCGGGCATGGTTTCAAACAAAAAATAACAAAATCTTTTTTGTTTTTTAAACTAACCAACCACTATAGAACTATGAAGAACTAACTAACGAACTATGTACAAACTCTCCTCTTTTTGAATCCTGACAGGATAGTTGCGAGAGGGAGCTAATTCCCTGACTGCGCCCGAGGACAGTCAGAAGGAACAGACAGGGCCGGACCGCGTGAGCAGAAACGGTGCGAAAAGCCGCAAGATGGCCGCCGCGCATGCGCAGTCCACTGAACAACGGCTAAAACATCTCCAAACTGCAGCACCGGGACGAGCCTGACACCCACTGTGGAGCACCCACAAGGACACTACCTGAAGAAGAACCCCCTCTTCTGCTGTTTTATTGCTGATTTACTTGCGCAAAAGTGCATTTGAGGTGTGGACGCACCACAGGTTTTTGCAAAAAAACGGCCGTTTTTGCACAAAAACCTTTCAGTGTAGGCATAGCCTGAGAAGTAAAGCAAGATAGTTTGTAGCAGAACAGGGAGCAGATTCCAGAAATGGTAAAAGCCTTCGTCTCATGATTCAGCTGTTAAAGGACACTTTCTCCCCTTTAGATAAATAGTCATTTCCCTATCTATCTATCCAATGTTTCTTTTTTTTAAATATAAAAAGAGAGAAAGATATTGACATGAGAATTTTATTGAAATATTTCCCCCCTTGGGTGCACACTACAAATACGTGCTACTGATTAATTTTATTTGGTGCACTACTTCACTACAGTAGTAATCAACCAACATCCATGTAGCTAGGAAGGGGTAATAAAAATATAAAAGATACTTCATTCATATAAAGTGATCTTCTGCCTTAGAAGCAGTGTTTTCCAGTCATACAATATTCCACAATGTTCATCTGAGGATTTTCAGAATGCTAAATCCTTCATCAAAATTCATCTCTAATGCTGAAATGTGGCTGATCTTCAGGTTTGAAGTTCTGATTGGGGCTGCCATCCTCATTCAGAATTCTTTGAGAAGTATAGCCAACAATAGGGTATTTGGCTTTGTACACATCATTGAAGATATCATCCAGGGATTTTAGCTCTTCTTTGGAGAGTCCTGTCTAAATGAAATATGGTCAAGAAAAAAAGGCAGGTATTTACATATGTCTTTATTTATGTTGATTATCCTAGCCCGAAGCCAGCCTTCAGATTACATAATTGGCTTAGCACAGAATCTTTCATCTGTAGGTCACTGATTTAATTCAGTCCAGCAGTAATAAAACCTGACATCCTCAGAGTTGTTGGCTTCAATTCATTTCCCAGGGAAAAGGTGCCTACATCCAAAAGCACCATCACAGTTGGAATGCTTCGGATTCAGAGCAGACATACCAAGGACTGAACTGATCAAGGAAACTGAATTCCACATCCTTAGATGCTGTTCCACTAAACAGCTAAAACTTAAAAAATGACAAATAGTCTGGCAGCACTATGTAGAATCTGGTGTTAGTACTCTTCCTTTCTTAGTGCAAACTAATGGTTCTTATCAGCCTCTTTTAACTATTTAGTCTTTAAGGTGCTAATAGTCTATTTGTTGTTTTTTAAGTTTTTCCTGTTACAGACTGGCTCGGCTAACCCTTTGAAAAGTATCTATCCAATGACCTCTTCCCCCTCCCCCCCGCAACCTTCCCTTATTTATTCTTGGATCTGGACTTCCAACAATCCGGTCATCTGAAGAACTGGACTGTGCCCATGAAGGCTCATGATACCATCTACATGTTTTGTTAGTATTTAAAGTGCTACTAAACTATTTGTTGTTTTTTAAGTTTTTCCTGTTCCAGACTAACTCGGCTACCCCTCTGAAATTCACTAAATAGCTGTTAAGATATGTTGACAGGGCAGCTCAGCTGCTGCCCTAGTTGTGTTGGTTTTACTGATGGAGAGCGCCTCCCTATCAGGCTCTCTGGTAGCTTCTATCAGTCCTGAATGCACTCTTAAAAAATAAAGCGTAGTTAAAAGATTGTAAAAAGCCAACCAAAAGATTGTAATTTTGCAAAGCAGGAATGAAACAAACAAATCCATTTCTTACTATGTCATGCGTGAGATCTTCTGGGTCAAGTGACATCTTTGCAACTCCTCTTGTTGAGTCCTTCCCAACGAGGGCATTGTATGGGGCACCTTTCCCATAAAATTCTGTTCAAGAAAAGGAAATCTAGTAACACTCAAATTACCAACAGTGAAAACAATGAGCCAGATTAAGCTTAAACCAGCATGAAATGAGCCCATCATACCATAAAATGAGCCAAAACCAAAGGACTCATATCCAAAGTTTTAGTGAAGTCTCAAGACAAACTTTAGGCTCCTCCTTAATTGTGCCATGGTGTACAGAAAAAATTCACCTACTGCTTAAAAGAGGTGTGTGTGTGTGTGGTGGCAAAGGGGGGGGGGGGAGGAGAGGGAGTAGACCATAGTTTTAAAAACCTTTACATTTGACCTCGTTAGTATTGCTCTCATTTCTTTAGTATTCAGAGAGCTTTGTTTATATCCATTTAAGAGGAAATGCCTCCATCCTTAAAAAGTTTATAAACTGTAAAGCCTTGTCTAAATTAGTATTTGACAAGTGTTACCCAGTATGAGAATGTTTGTTTGCTAGCATAAATCATAGCCTTGTGTAGGCAAATCAGTGTGCCTTTAATATGCGTTAAATTGGTCAAATGAAATTTTAATTTACTTACACTAGACCTATGGTCTCCAACCAGTTCTGAAACCACTATAGTGGCTACTACAATAATGAACTAGCCACACTCAACCGGCCAAACAGTCGCTAGTTGGTAGCAGCTAGCATGTTGGACACCTCGACACTGAACTATTAACATGTCAGCTAACCGTTTCTGAATCCTACTCTAGACAAGGGTTAAGAACAGAGATTTACATCCTGGAACAAATGTTTGAGGGATGTTAACATATTTATGAAGGCCACTGTGAACAACCTCATGTTAATTAGCAATCAGTTAACTAAAGGTAAAAAGGTAAGGGGATATTTACACATAACTCGAGACTTTTCATCACTGCCAAAAAAGGAGTATTTTTACCTCCAGGATAATTATCTCACTATAAAATATAATGGAGACAAGACGTTGTAAATTTTACCACAAGGCAGTCAACACTATAACCTACACCAATTTACAGTAAAAACTATAGTGGCTTGTCTCCATTAGGGATTTACAGAAGGATAATTAGTGCGTGTTAGTTTTCTCATTGTAAACTTATTTATCATTTTCTTTTTTGGTAGTGAAGACATAAGGTAGACAGTCACTAGGGTTTACTTTTACTAGTTATAACATGGCCTAAAATGGCAACTGCCTGTCTTTATTAGACTTGTAAAACAGGCTAGATAACATGGGCTATCCTAACAAAAGTTAAAAATACACCTATTTCCAATGTATGGTAGGATAATATCAGTAGGCATGTTAATACAAGATAAATAGCTCCAACTTGATTGATGAGACATAAAACAGAAATAAGTGATTTTATAAAGCAGAGGTAAATTACTTGGACCCATAATTCAAAACCTATTGAAGCCAACAGGAATCTTTCTGTTGATTTTACTGGACATTGGACAGGGCTCTTGGGCCACAAGAAATAAGAAGAGGCTCTGTCCTGTCCCAGACACAGAGGTCAGCATGTAAAGAGGTGCGAAGCTGAGCATGGGAGAAGGCAAAACAGAGGAGGATGATCAGGAATTAAGAGCAAATGGGCGTGTTCTTTGTATTTTTAAACAGAGTTTGAAATTTCCTAAGGATTTAAGAAGAAAGATGGGATAATGCGAAGAGGGGAAAGGAGCGGTGAGAACCCTGTGCGAAGAAGCCAACTCACCTTTTCCAGAAGTAACATCAAATACTACTCCTTTCACTGCCATGTAAATAGGCTGGTCCTCCTGGAAAAAAGAAAGAAGCCAGCATGTGTTGAAAACAAAGCCAGTAAATGTATAACACACAGAGGAGAGAATGAACCCTTACTGTGTGTTCTCTAGCAACTGAGACCATGATCAATGCACACGAGATTCAGAGCCTGGAGTTTTCATTCAGCCCCCAAATCAATTGCATGCTGAAAACAAAATGAATAAAGATTCTCTGTGGGTCTCTGGCAGCGAGTCACTGGTTTTTTTATACCTTGCCATTATGGCTGCTATCAGCTGCCAAACAGTCATGCATCTTGTCAGCTCCAGCCACTAAACTCTAAAGAGGCCATATTCTGAGCCATAAGCAGGGATGGGGGAAGAACACACTGCAGGGTCAGTATACAAAAAAAAAAATATCAGTATTCAAGATGTGGTATCCAGTCATCTAGTATCTAGCTGTGATGCCAAGTTTGAGCGTCTGCATTCTGAACACCGTGTTGTACATGGAGAGAATGTAGGCTCCTGTTCTCAGTACTGGAGCTTGTTTTCACTATTAAGATACCAAACACTACATAACATAAGAACATAAGAATGGCCGTACTGGGTCAGACCAAAGGTCCATCCAGGCCAGTACCCTGTCTACTGACAGTGGCCAATGCCACGTGCCCCAGAGGTAGTGAATCAAACAGGTAATGATAAAGCGATCTCTCTCCTGCCATCCATCTCCACCCTCTGACAAACAGAGGCTGAGGACACCATTCCTTACCCATACTGGCTAATAGCCATTTATGGACTTAACCTCCATGAATTTATCTAGTTCTTTTTTAAACCCTGTTATAGTCCTAGCGTTAGGCAAAGAGTTCCACAGATTGGCTTTGTGCTGTGTGAAGAACTTCCTTTTATTTGTTTTAAACTTGCTGCCCATTAATTTCATTTGGTGGCCCCTAGTTCTTAAATTATGGGAACAAGTAAATAACTTTTCCTTATTCACTTTCTCCACACCACTCATGATTTTATATACCTCTATCATATCCGCCCTTAGTCTCCTCTTTTCCAAGCTAAAAAGTCCCAGTCTCTTTAATCTCTCCTCAGATGGGACCCGTTCCAAACCCCTAATCATTTTAGTTGCCCTTCTCTGAACCTTTTCTAATGCCAATATATCTTTTTTGAGATGAGGAGACCATCACAGTATTCCAGATGTGGGCGTATCATGGATTTATATAAGGGCAATAAGATATACTCCGTCTTATTTTCTATCCCTTTTTTAATGATTCCTAACATCCTGTTTGCTTTTTTGACTGCCGCTGCACACTACGTGGACGTCTTCAGAGAACTATCCATGATGACTCCAAGATCACTTTCCTGATTAGTTGTAGCTAAATTAGCCCCTTCCGCCCCCCCTCCCCATCATATTATATGTATAATTGGGGTTATTTTTCCCCAACGTGCATTACTTTACATTTATCCATATTAAACTTCATTTGCTATTTTGTTGCCCAGTCACTTTGTTTGGTGAGATCTTTTTGAAGTTCTTCACAGTCTGCTTTGGTCTTAACTATCGTGAGCAGTTTAGTATCATCTGCAAAATTTGCCACCTCACTGTTTACCCCTTTTTCC
>CM057847.1:48424480-48434781 GCA_030068395.1 Apalone spinifera
GCACAAAAGGGCTTATTCCTGAGCGGGAGCATCAGAGTTCTGGCGCAAGAAGCACTGTTTTCATACATTAGAACGTCAGTGTACTTGCACAAGAACTCGTGGCCAGTGTAGACAGGCAGCAAGATCGCGCCAATATAGACACAACCACGTAGGTTTTGGTCCCCCTCCCCTCATAGTCACCGTAAATTACACATCTCATAAAGCTCGCCTGGTTACTGTCTCCATAGCAAGTGAAGGCACTGTGCGGAGGGGAGGAACAGGACAGGCTGTATCCCGCGCCACTAGGGCTGGTGGAGGCCGGGGAAGGTTTGTGTTCTTCCACATGGCACCGAGTGGCAAGGAGCCGAGCTGAGGCGGAGCTGGAGCCTTACCTGAAAACGCCATGACTGGCAGCTGTTTGCCACTGCCACAGCGCTGCTTGCCCGAGCCGGTTTCTTGCCATTGCTTCCCGTGTAGCCTCGCTAGCCCCCAGCAACGTCCGGTCCGAAAGCAGGTCGGGCAGCTCAGCTGTGCGATGACATTCGATCTCCTTTGACAGGAAAAGTGTGTGTGTGTGCGGGGGGGACCCCGCAGGACTAGCAGCTACCGCCCCCGGGGCTGCTCCCTGCGGGGGTGTCACACGACCTGGCGCGACCGCTCCGCCCAGCCCCGGCCCCGCGCAGCAGCGTCCCCCACCCGCCAGTCCAGCGCCCTTTCCCCGCCCTACCTCCTGCCCGCTGTATCTGGCCAGCTCCGACTCGGTGAAGAGCCGCACGGGGGCGGGAGCCGGGACCGGTTTGAAGCGCGGCTGCTGCTGCTCCGCCAGAGCGGCTGCGGCCAGGGCTAGGGCCAGGGCGAGCAGCTGCCCGGGCCCACCAGCCATGGTTCTGCGCAGGAGGCCAAGCAGCTCCGGGGCGGGGCCACGGGCTTGCAGGCCGGGATACAGAGGCTGTGGGCTGGGATCACCCCTGGAGAACCACCCTCCCAGTCTCACCTCATAAGCCGCCCTTAGCCCCGCCCCTGCTCCGCCCCCCAACCATCTCAGCCCTCAGCTCCCACAGCCCCTCCTCCCTCTGCCCCACAACAACCCCAGCTCCTGCCAAACCAAAACGCCCTCTGTCCCAGGCCTCCTCCCAAACCATCCGGATATTGGTGCTAGATGGTTTCAACAATACCAGACACACTTGATATTACATCCCAAGCTACATCACATCTTATTTAGAAAATACTGGACATTTCTATTTTCTCATTTCTATTTTCTCAATTTGTTTTCCTAACAGAAAGCTCAAATACTGGACTGTCTGGTTCAAAACCAGACACCTGGCAGCCCTACATCCAGACCCCTTTCCCCTCCTCTTGCACCACATAGCCACAGCTCCATCCAAACCAGTCTCCCCAACCACTCTCACCCCTTCATTCGCCCAGCACTTCCAAACCATCCCACCCTCTCAGCTCCCTTTGCCCTGCACCAGCCCTGCAGCTCTTACCAAACCATACCCCTCATCTCTTCCTGCCCCACACTGCCCCAAGATCACTCTCACACAAGCCCTGAGCTCCCCCACCTACTCACATTAACAGGGTAGCTCCCCTCAACTCCAAACCCTCTCTTCCCCTTTCCCCACACAAGTGCTGCAGCACTCTCCAGGCCCCAATCCCTCTCTCTCCCCACACCTCCCTTGCACCTCCCCCAACTTCAAATCCATCGCCTGCCGCACAATAGCACTGCATTTCCCTCCACTCTCCTAATTCCAATTCTTGCCCTCCAATCCCTGCCACTTCCCCAGTCCACTCTCCAATTCACTCCTGACCCCCACCTCTGCATTGCCTTGCTTCTCCTAATTCCAAGCCTTTATCTCCCCTCCCCCACCATGTTCCCTCATTGCCACCAACTACCACCCCTTTGCCAGTTCTGCATCTCTCCAACAATTGCCCATTATCTTCTCATCTCCAGCCATCCAGTGCCTTCCCACTAACCTATCCTTACTCACACCTTCATGCTTAATTTAGACCTCAAATCATTGCCTGGACCTTGTCTCGCTATCTAATCTCAGTACCACTGTTTTCCTTAACTTCCTTCTAACCTCTGCCTATCAACCTCCTTCCTACCCCCGCACCAACACAGCTAACCCTCCCTCTGATCTCAGGGCCTAATCTTAGCTGTTTGTCTTCTTTTACACCACAGCCTAGTTTCTAACTCCTCTCTTCCCCCTATGAGGGCTATGAATTATATAAGGATGTGAACAAATTGGAAAGAGTTCAGAGGAGAGCAATACAAATGATAAAAGGTTGAGAAAACCTGACCTCTGAGGAAAGGTTGAAAAAAACTGAGCATATTTAGTCTTGAGAAAAGAAGACTGAGGGGCAACTTGATAAGTCTTCCAGTGTATTAAGGGTTGTTATAAAGAGCATGGTGATCGATTGTGCTCCAGGTCCACTGAGGCTAGGACAAGAAGCAATGAGTTTAATCTGTAGGAAGGGGGCTTTAGGTTAGATATTAGGAAAAACTCTCTAACTTGAAGCGTAGTTAGCCACTAAAATAGTCTTTGAAGGGAAGTTATTGAAGTTCCTATCATTGGAAGCAATTAAAAACAAGTTGGACAAACACCTGTCAGGTAGAGTCTAGTTTACTTAGTTCTGTCATGATGCAGTGGCTGGAGATTATGACACCCCCCTGGCTTGGCCCTACATTTCTGTGTTTCTATAGGTACTGCAGGTATTTGTATGTAGCACTTTGACAGTATGTTTGATATTCTTCTTTAACAGTTGGTACATATTTTGCAAAGGGATAGGGGGAAAAGTTTAAGCAAAAGTAGAGGGGCTGGGGCCAGCCAGTGCAGCTCCAAGAAGCCACTGTTGCTGAAGCAGCACTGCCTTTCCCCATATTTCCCAGCCCCAACCCCTGACTCCAGCACCTCTGCCTTGAGCAAGCATTGCCAGGTAAATCCTCTACAGCAGTGGTCTCCAACCTTTTTACATTCAAGATCACTTTTTAAATGTCAGGACAAGTCAAGTTCTACCCCATCCCTTCCCCAAGATCCCACCCCTACCTTGAGGCCCCACCCTCTCCGTTCTCCTTCTCTCCATCACTTGCTATCCCCGGCCCTTATACACTCTCAGGGTACGGCTACACTGCCACTTTTTTCGATCCTTCTGTTGAAAGAGATTGTTCTGACATTTGGACCATCTAGACTGGGCCAAATATCAGAAAAAAACCTTCTTTTGGAAGCCCCTGTATTCCTCGTGGACATACACGGGACAGTGGAACGAGGAATACAGAGGCTGCCAAAAGAGCATGTTTGCCAGAAAAACTCCTGCAGTCTAGCTGTACCCTTACTGGGTTGAGACAGGAGGTGTGGGCTCTGGGGTGGGAATGAGGGGTTTGGGAATGGGAAAAGGTGAGAGGTGCAAGCTTTAGAAGGGAATTTGGATGCAGGAGGATATGGAGAAGGGGATGCTGGCTCAACGAGGGGGCTCCAGGCTGGGGAGTGTTGGGCTCAGGTGGAATATTGGGGTGCTGAGTAAGCCACAGGCTTCTGGATGTGAGAGTGCAGGAGTTTGGATTGGGCTGTGTGAGGGGCTCAGGGCAGGGAGATTGGGAATATGATGGCTCAGGACACAGATTTGCAGTGTGTGAATGGTGCAAGAATGTTGTGGCAGAAGACTGAGGATGTGGGGGTGCAGGAGTTTGGGGATGAGAGGCTCAGGACAGGGGGTTCCGGTGTATGATAGGCTCAGATTTGGGGTCGGAGTGGGAGATACATGAGTGTTATGATGCTGTGGCCCGATGAGGGCTTGGCCCCAATTAGGGGCTTGTTGGCCAGGCTTCATTTTTAAATAAAATATTATGTCAAACACAAAATGACATAATTTTGTTTCAGCATTGTCTTTATTTATGAGAGGGGCGGGGAACTTGTTTTGAGTCGGGGGTCACTGATCCACAGAAAAGTCAGTTGGGGTCACACAAGTGAGATACAAAAACACAACTCCTCCAGACTCCTCAAGCCTCACTAATGTGGCCCCAACTGTGCTGGTGAGGGCAGGGGACAGGACGCCGGTGGGTGCTGGGGCAGGGGACAGGTTGTTGGGGCAGGGGACAGGATGCTGGGGCAGGGGACAATATGCCAGTAGGTGCTGGGGCAGGGAACAGAATGCCGGGGCAGGGAAAAGGGTACCAGTGGGCACCAGAGCAGGGGCCTAGAACAGGGGACAGGGTGCCAGTGGGTGCTGGGGCAGGGTGCTGAGGAAGGGGACAGGGTGCCTGAGGGTGCTGGGGTAGGGGACAGGGTACTTGTGGGGGTCTGGGTGGGGGGAGGAGACAGGGACCAGTACCTGGGGATCCTGTAGCTGCGCACCAAGGCCCAGGAAGTGCGTGGGCTGCTTCCCCGTCCATCAAACAGTGGTGCAGTACCTGAAATGCTGGACCGTCACGTGCTAGGGATTTTCTTCCCCTGCTGCCTTCCTGCAAAGGATAGGAAGCGGGGGAGTGGGAGCCCCAGACCGCACCAGCTCCAACTGCTCGGGCAGCATGCACCTTGCTCTTCCGCTCCCCATGGCAGCGCGCGCTGCCTGAGCAGTTGGAGCTGGCACAGTCCTGGAATCCCTCTCCTGCCCCTTCCCCCATGCGCAGGATGGCAGCAGGGGAAAAAAGTCCCCAATGCACGATGGACCGGCATTTTAGGTACTGTGCCGACTGTTTGGGAAGGGGGGAAGAACAGTCTGCACACTTCCAGGACCTGGCGCGCAGTTGTAGAACTCTCTCTCCCCACCCTGCAGGAAGCCCGCGCTACCTCCATTGTCCCTGGAGGTAGCATCAGTGCAGGGTTCATCTTGGGGGTAGGGGACAGCGAGGGACGCCCCCCGAAAGCCTCATGATCGACTGGTTGAGCCCCCAGGATTGACCAGTCAATCACAATCGATGGGTTGGTGACCACGGTTCTACAGGGTGGGAAACCTGCGGCCTGTGGCTAGCCCGGATCCAGCCCCTGAAGCTCAGGGCTGCTCCCCAGCACTAGGGAGTCTGCGCTGACACTCCAGCCCTCCTGTTATCCCACTGTGGGGCTGGAGCACACAAAATCTACTAGCCTGGGAACCAGCAGCCCCTGACCCAAAAACGGTTTCCCATCCCTGCGCTAGTGACTAATGAAAGTTTCTTTCATTCCATAGTTTGCAGTTTCTCTTCTTGCCTTCTCAGATGATTATGCAGAAAATTGGGAAAAATAAGGAAGGTACAATCTTTGTGACTTAAATTGCTAAGATTTTCAAGATGAGGATTAAGTGGAAATATATGAATGGAGACAGACTCCAGTTCTCAAATAATATAATTTCTCCCTACCAGATATTGTGACAAGTACAAGACGGGTAGCCGTGTTAATCTGTATCTGCAAAAAAACCAACAAGGTGGGTCTGACAAAGTGGGTCTTTGAAACCTTGTCTGCATCAAAGTAAGTTAATACTTTTATCTTTCTGGTATCATGCCTTTTATTCCATCTGCTCACATTTGCCTGTTCAGAAGCAGCTGCATTTCAGGTCATCAGTCCATGAAGTAAATCTTTTATATTTATTGTATTTAAATATCAATACATGTTTTTGGCTTAAACAGGAGAGGCTTTTACCAGTAGTGGTCTTAACACTATTTCAGACAGTGGTATGTAGGACACAGACCTCAATACTGAGTCAAAAATAGTTACCCCCATAGGGAGAGCCCTGACATTACTTGAAGTAAGCTTTGGCTTAAATATCTAGGAAAGCGAGGAGCCTGAGGAGGCTGCCCCAAATTGGCCTATGGCTCTGACTAAGGCATAAGTGAACAGACTGTAAAGGTACAAGCCAATTTAAGCTATGTAACTTTTATATTCATGCTTAACATATAGGGTGCATATAAAACATACTGTCAGTATCTACAACAGGGCTGGGAAAAATATGGCTCAGAGGCCAGATCCGGCCCGCCAAGCCACCAGAACCAGCCCTGCTCTCTGCTCTGCAGGGAGGGAGAAGCTTCCTGTGATCTCGGCGCCCCTAACCCACTCCTCAGCTCCTAGTGGCCAGAAACAACAAGCCAATAGGAACTGACCCTAGCCAATTTCTCAGCTCCTATTGGCTGGAAACAACCAACCAATAGGAGTTGAGAGATTGGCCTGGGGGCAGCAGCAAGTCTCTTCCCCCTCTGGGAGCTGAGAGCCAGATGGCGGGAGCAGCCTGCAGTTTTAAGTGATCTGGGGCTGCAGCAGACAGGGAGCCCAGTGTGCCTTGTGGGGGCTGCAGGCTTAGGTAAGCACTTCCTAGCCAGAGCCTGCCGCTGGCACGCCTGCCCCTCCTGCACCCCAACTCCCTTCCCCAGGTCACCATCCAAACCCTCTGCACCTGCCTGCCCCTTGTCACAACTCCTTCTTAGACTCTATACCCCCTCCTACAGCCCTCCACAAAGCCAGAATCCTCTCCTGCACCCACACTCACTCCCAGACCCTGCACCCTGTTCCCCTGCCACTAGTCACCCCCATACCCTCTGTAGTCTGCACTCCCTTTTCCCCTTCGCCCAGGTCACAGCTCCCTCCCAGACTTTGCACACACACCCCACCCCTCTCTCAGGCCAGAATCCTCTCCTGTACCCATGCCCCCTCCCTGACCCTACACCCCTATCCCCTGACCCATGTTACAACCCCTTCCTTTGCCCAAACTTCCTCTTAGACCTCACTGTCTCCTGCACCCCAGTCCCTTACCCCGTGCGCCCTTTTGTGCCCAACCTCCATCCTAGACCCTGCACCCTCTCCACAGAAAAGTGCGACCCTTAACCACTTTCCAAAATCTTGGAGTGGCCCCCCCATCAAAAATTTGCCCACCCCTGAGCTACAGTCTGCTACATACTATCAGTATATACTATATATTTTAGAGAGTTTGTCTGTCTCTTTGTTCAAAAACTCCTAAACAGTATGAGCTAGGATCATGAAATTCAGTATGCAGCTTCCTTGTATCATAGCTTAAAGCAGTATAAGGTTTGGTTGTGCCAGGAAAATGAGATGTACCTGGAATGGGATTGCTTCTCATAAAACCACAGAGCAGGAGTGGGGAACCTCAGGCCTGGGGGCCAGATGCAGTTTCTGAAACTCAGGACCCCCTCCAGCATTGGGGAGCCCACATTGGCACTCCAGCTCCCGCAGTGCCCCACCACCGGTCCGAAGCAAAATTTACTAGGCTGGCCACCCCTAGACTCTGATGTGCGAGGGGAATGTGGGGAGTGTCTTTCTCCTTCTCAGCCATGGGCCATTTCATTGAGGGTTGCTTTTTTTTTCTTCTCACTTGTGTGTGGCCCCCGACTGATTTTTCTGTGGGTCAGCAGCCCTTGACCCAAAAGAAGTTCCCCAGCCCTGCCATACAGAAAAGAGACAGAAGACAGAATCACCAGGCAGGTGAAAGGGGCTGGCTGGGGCCACAACACCCCCATCCAGGACTGCCCCAGCCCCGAGCCTCCCCTTCTCCAGGCACCCTTTAGGGAGGACAGGAGAGGCAGAAACTTCCTCCCAGATTCTTATAGGGACATTGGTGGCTGTTCCCTTTGGTCACAAGGAGCAAGGGAAAGTGCACAGTTTACTGCATTCCTCATTCTGGCTGGGGAGTGCAGGATACTGAAGAGCTGTGCACTTTACTTTCGCTCCCTGACAAGGATAGAAACGGGACAAGCAAATAGCCCTAGTATGAATCTCGGAAGGGGGGCTTTGGCCCCTTGCAGCCCTTACACAAACACACATACACACACACACACACACACACACAGAACCCCTCCTCATCCCCATTCCTAACTTCTGCATCCCCCCCCCCCACCTCCAGCCACCTCCCTGAGCCCTCCCCTTAAAGAACCAAGCAATGCTGGGTAAACATGCTAGTAACATATATATGCTAGCCAGCATATATTGGACAACAGTGGGGTGAGGCATGATTCAAAGAGGGTAGAATTAAGGGCAAGTGTGTGTCTGTGCGCACGCGCACATATGTACTGGTTTTTGGAAGCTCAAGTTTGTTTACCATAACTGTTTATTCCCTGGTTTTTAGAGATGTAATTATAGGCGCCTTTGTTCTAGAAGGGGATGTGTAGGCTTAAAAAAATTAGATTTTTAGCAGTGAATGTTAATAAATGTCAGTTTCACTGTATATATACATCCCAACAAAAATATTTCCATCAGTAATAATCAAAATTTACAGACTCCCAAATTAAGTAAAATGGTACATGAGAATTTGATTTAAGGTTATTTACTTTGTATATTTTGACAGGTTGACAACTTGTATTTTTAATGGTTATAAATCTTTAACTTTTGAGTCTCAACTGATTCCCCAAACACCCATTAATTTCCCACAACTATGAAAACTTAAATAGATAAAAATAGAAAAATATAAACATCATTATTATTTGTCAAAATTACATAACTGAATTCCACCAACCTTAGGTATAAGGCACTGGCAGGCAGACTGAACTCTGCATTAACAAATTCTGGGACTATGAATTTCCCTTATTTTTTGAGAAAATCGGGTTTGTGAGTGAAAGGAACATGAAGAGACTTCTTGAGAGATGGCTTCCCCCCATCTTCATGCTTTATGAAATTGACTTATGGATACAAATATACATAGCTCGAAGATACTTTGGACAAAATATCTCATGTAACCTATCAATTTTAATGTCACAATCTGCTGAATCTGTATATCTTATTTTGGGGTACGTCTACACTTGCTCTGTAGTTCAAGCTAGGGATGCAAATGTAGCCAACTGAAATTGCTAATGAAGTGGGGATTTAAATATCCTGCGCTTCATTAGTATAATCTCGCCCGTGTGTTATTCCACTCACCAGCTGATTTGAACCAGAAAGTGCGCTCTGGGATGCATTAGTTCGAATCAAACCCCTTGGTTTGAACTAACGTTACTCCTCATTTTTTGAGGGAACCCACATGGGGAAGGAAGAGGAAGAGGACTGTGAAGAACATATCTGAAGGCAGCAAGAGGGAATGAAGGCCTGCTCCAGCCTTTATACGCCACTTTGGGGCTAGGGAAAGGCTCAACAGAACACTGCAGTGCAGAACAATTGCAGAGACATGAGCTGGCTCAATCATCACAAGGATGAATATCATTTTGAAAATGCTTATTGCAGTTTATGCATTGTGTGTATTTTTAGATGGTTGTGGGGAATATCAGTTCAGGATTAGTTTGGCTATTTTTAAAAATAAATATGTGTCTAATTTTTATCATGTCTATGAACTTAGATTTGCATAGATGGTTGAAATCTGTTTATTTTTCATAGGCAGTTTAGGACACTGTCATTAGTCAAAACCGTACCTCAGTGTTACAATAATCATTATTAACTTTATACTTGTCTTTGGAATAGGGCTCTTTCTTGGGATGTGTGTTTCCTGATACTCAGAAACACATTGATCAGGCTGACATTGATCAGAGTTGTTGGAAGAAGAAGGAACAGGTGACCCAGGAGTGGACTGAGTAAACGGACACTTTATTGCCCATACACATTTACCTCGGACCCCCAACACACCATTCTGAGTGGCAATGATTTGGCAACAGTTACACACTCCTTTATACATTTTAATATGTATAGTCACATGTCTATCACTACTTTCCATAAACTCTTATTTAGCAGTGTTAACACCCATGCAATGAATATTAATAAGTAGGTGATTAATACAATTATACCCGCCCCTGTTTGTTATTTATTGTTTTTCAGTTGAATCAGCATTTTACTACATTACATACTGGCTTAAACAGCAACTTACAGGGAGGGGGAAGGAGTTATGACCCTGATAAGTTTATACAGCGATTGAGAACATGCAGGGGATATAATGAAGGCACTGTTAACAATGGGTGCATTTATCAAGTTGCAGTTTAGTGTAACAATACCCCATCTATCTCATAAAATCATAGAACACTAGAATTGGAAGAGACCTCGAGAAGTCATTGAGTCCAGTCCCCTGCCCTCATGGCAGGATCTGGTACCGTCTAGACCAGTATTTCTGAAACTGTTCCACAAAATCACTTTCAGAAAGGACGAAATGGAGCCAATGGGAGCCGAGAGGCTCCGTGGCTGCGGCACCAGTAAATAAACAAACCGGAGTGGCCAGTTCATGTGTTTCTGAAAGTGATTTTGTGGAACACTTTCAGAAACACTGGTCTAGACTATCTCTGATAGACATCTATCTAATCTGCTCTTAAATAAGAGATGGAGATTCCACAGCCTCCCTAGGCAATTTATTTCAGTGTTTAACCACCCTGACAGTCGGGCAGTTTTTCCTAATGTCCAACCTAAACCTCCCTTGCTGCAGTTTAAGCCCAT
>CM057847.1:48438167-48449883 GCA_030068395.1 Apalone spinifera
GGCCCTGGCCCCCCTCCTCCAGGGGGAGAGACAAGACCCCTGCAGAGACCCAGCAGCCGAATTGGCTGCAGCAGAACTAGGAGGCACCGAGCGAGCAAGCGGGCCGCGCGTGTGCCAGCCCCGCTCTGCTGCAGATGCTTGTGCAGGGGCTGCTGGTGCCATGCACAGGCAGGAGCCACCAGCCTCGTACCGGGAGGTACTGAGGGGCAGCGCAGGGGGGGCTGGCTGGCGTGAGTAAGTCTGCGCGTGCAACGGAAGTGAGGGGCTTGGCTTTGCCGAGTAAACTCCGCCGCGGGGTGCACTGGAAAATGCCTGGCGGTGGCTGTTCGCAGGCGACAGGACAGCGGCGGGGATAAGAGCCGCCAAATGGATGACAGCTGTCTCTCGGGGGCGTGCACATGAATGGGGAGCCCCACAGTCCTCAGTTAAATATCACGGTAGCTAATTATGACGTCATGATCAAAGAATTAAAATTGAAACTTGGGTCAGATTAGCTCCGTATTGTGCTCTGCCTATGCTCAGACTGGGGTTCTCTAGCTCTTCAGTGGCTTCGATAAGTCCCCTCAAGCAAAGAAAGTCAGCTAGGTCACGTTTTCATTTTAGAGCCATAGCAAAATGGATCATTGGCTTTATGTTGCCCTAGGCAACCTGGAAAGTGTCCATTCTTCCTAATCTGCAATCAATCAGAGAGATCATGAATCAGTTTGCTGCCCAAGGCATCTACCTGCTCTCTCGGTAGGGTAACGCCTTGATCTCTAAGTCTTTGTATTTAAATATGTAGGAACTAAACATGGTGATGTTTGATACAAGCAAATATATATCTTTTTATTTTAAAAAACAAGGAAATGATAGTTAAAATACAGTAAACTATAATATTGTAGAATGAAAGTATATACAGTTGACATTTTCAATTTTATAACAAAAGGGATCTGTCAGACATGAAATGTGATACTGATGGCTCAATTGTAATCCTGCCAGAAACCTGAGTGCTGCATTTCATTTGCATATCAAACTTGTATATAAACATAATATTAAACTTGTACTTGCATCTTTCCTGGTAGAGGCATAGAAATTGTCTTGTTCATGCTGCAGCTGATCACCTTTGCCTTCACCAGCCAGGCAGACCAAGAGGGGGACACAGCTGTTTGCCTCATTTTTAGAAAGTTGAAGGCTTCCTGTGGATTTGGGTTTGCTTTGTGGGAAGTAACCTATCAACATTTATCAGTTCTCCTATTTCTCATGTCAAACTAGAAGACCTAAAAATATTTAAATAACCTCATGTACAAACAAGTGAAACAGAACATTTCTTCGTTTATTTATATCCTCCCGCAGAGTTTTCTCTGATTGGATGAAATTCACTTCACTCAGATAAAGATAGGAAGTGGGTCAAGAGCACATGTTGCTGCTATTTCTAAAATGGCTCATGAAGCATGGATCCTGTATCTCCCTGATCGGCCTATCTCTCCGACTCAGTGTTGACACCCTTTAAATGGTGGCTGCCAGCTATCCTCTGAAGAATTTCACCTACCATGGCTTATTATCTTCTGTGTCTTTTCATTTTATCCTTCCTTCCTTTTTCTTTAGCCCCTTTAGATGAGGGGCTAAATTTGAGCTTTTCTTTGCTCACTTGACTCTGCAAAGTTCTACACTTAAATGATAATTTCCTTCCACAAGACCAGTGACTGGAGCTAAATTTGTCTAAAATAGAGAGCCTAGATTTGTCACCTTTAGTTTTATCTTGACTTCTAGTTTCCTCTTGTAATTCTACTCCCCACCCCTCCGCCCTGTGCATAAACAACAGTTGGAAATGCTGCATCATTCTAGAGTGATTCTCTCTCCCTTGAGACTGCCACGGAATTTAGACACATTTTTAGGTGGTGTGAAAGTACAGAGCCCATTCTCTCCCACTTCTCCCAGCTGCTGTAGTATAATTTCTGTAATGATTGCACCACCAGCAATGCCCCTCTGCCATGTATATTGGCCAAACTGGACAGTCTCTCCAACAAAGGATTAACGGACATAAATCTGATATTCAAAATGGTAACACACAGAAATCTGTTGGGGAACATTTTAACTTGCCTGGGCACTCTCTAATGGATTTAAAGGTGGCTGTTCTCTTACAAAGTAATTTCAGGAATCAGCTAGAGAGAGTCTGAGGAACTGGCCTTCATATGCAAATTTGATGGCTTGAATAAAGACATGAACTGGATGAGCCCTTATATTCAACACCCAAATTACATCAAAAGCTAAATATCGGGCACTTACAGCCACACTTTTAGCCTCACTTAGCATGGACAATTTAATTGATAGGTTTCCCCACCTTCCTCTCCCCCTTCTTTTTCTGCTTTATATTTGAACCTCTGTGCCTCTTGCTCCATATTTGTCATCTGAAAAAGTGGGTTGTGCCCACTAAAGCTCATGATACTGTCTACATATTTTTTGGTTAGTCTCTAAAATGCTACAGAACCACTGCTGTTTTTAAAGTTTGTTTTAGTTACAGACTAACATGGCTACCCCCCTGACACGATAGGAATGTCAGTGCTGAGATCAATTCCAATTCTTGATCTTGCATGATGCGGGAATCTTGTAGTGTACTCAGTTGTCAGCATGAGCCCACCTGCACTGTTGACCTAGGTACTAAAGATGTGATCCTTGAAGGAACTTGGGCACTGAAATCCTTTTGTGGGCCTGGGCCCAAGGGTTAGTATTGAATTTTCTTCTTTCTTCCATTCCTGCATATTAAAGAAGAGTCATTGTAGATTTATCCTGAAAGTGTAAACAGTATCATAATTTGATTTCTGCTTTGATATTACAGTGCGATCTTTTTACGGTCATTTTTTTCACAGGTTAATTTAATTTGACGTGGAAGTTCACGCTAGTGCTGTTTGCATATTACTGTGAATTGGAAACAGTTGGCGCTTATTCAGCTTCCTAAGTTCCACTCTACTCAAAATCACTCAGTGTACCTGGTTTTCTATGTTTAGACCTGACATGAGCATGTTGCAGGTTTAAAGAAAGAATGAACCATCTCTTGTATTAATTATATTCTGTGCTTCTATAGGACTTTTCATCTGAGGATTTCAATGCATTTTACATTAAGCCTTCAAATACTTGAGGACAGCAGATACTAGTAATCTCATTTTACAGAGAGCTAAACTGAGGCTTTGAGAAGTTAAATAATTAGTGCATGGTCACACCGTCTGGCAGTGGCAGGACCAGACTACAGAATGCCTTTAACCCCTTAACTAGACAATATAGATTGATGAAATCTGTGAATTAGGAGGAAGCATGTCTAATGGAGTGAGAAGATTAGAAGTCAGGAGTTGAGGAAACTATTTCTGGTTCTGCCACTGACTAGACCTGACTTTGGATAGTCCCTTAGGTCTTTTCTACATGAGCAAGTTGCACTAGCAGAACTTCAGTCAGTTTTTAAACTGAGATTAAAAGGCTTGTCTATTGCAACAATCAGTTCATGGGAAGCTGTGGTGTAACTCCTCATGGACAGCCCCTCACAGTAGTTTGTGAGGGGTTATTCATGTGGATGTAGCTGAAATGTATTGACAGTTAGTTGATGTCATTTGTGTCATTAATGTCAGTTGTGAAGACCAGGATTTTAACAGGGTTCAAGAAAGAACTAGATAAATTCATGGAGGTTAGGTCTACGGATGTAATAGTGTAGTCGATTAATTGATAACCTGATAAGCAAAAACTTATAGGTTAATGCTATAGACTATACACATTTCCCCCCATCTTTTGCCAGTAATTTTTTTAGCAGGCTGGCCAGCAGCCCAGCTCAGTCCTGGTTTGCACTGGGTCCTGGACCTACCCCCGCTGCGGCTCTGCATTTAAAATGTATTAGAAGCCAGGTGGGCAGGCAGCCCAGGTCAGCTCCGGCTCGTGCTGGGTCCAGGAGCTCAGACCCCTCCCCACACCAGACAGTGGCTGCCTGGGGACTATAGAATAGTTGACTAACGGATAAGAATTCATGAGGTTAATCAACTACTCAATAAACCGATATTTAACATCCCTAGTTAGGTCTATCAGTGGCTATTAATGGTGTCTGTAGTCTCTGTCAGAAGCTGGGAATGGGTTACAGGAAAGGGATTACTTGATTCCCTGTTCTGTTTACTCCCTCTGGGGCATCTGGCACTGGCCACTGTCATCAGACAGAGTGCTGGGCTAGACGGACCTTTGGTCTGACCCAGTATGGCCATTCTTATGATTAGCCCCATTTCAAAGAGGACTAGATCAAAGGTCATTAATGAATTATTACTATGAATCAGCAAATCCACATGCATGGTTAGTCCATAGCAGTCTTGTGCAGGCTAGAGTCACACCCCCACCTTGCTGCAAACTAAAGATTCCTATAGTCTAATCTTTAACTAATCTGGTGCTAAAGCTTCTGTAGACTTATGTCAGCATAAATGTGTCTTATTTTGGTTTAGCTAAACTTTTTCTTAAACTACGCAAGCTAATCTGCAATAATGCACTCTTAAACTAAAGAGTCCACACTGCTTAGGGTATCTGTTTAGCTATGGTCTTGTCTTCAACTCAAGTCGCTCAAGGGTGTGAACCTCCCCCCATAAGTTACATGGACAGAAGTGTCAATGTGTACAGTGCATTGTCAGCCGAAGAGCTCTCCCCCATCAGCGTAGCATGGCTTCACAACCAGTCTTACAGCAGTACAGCTGCACTGCTGTAAACTCGCTAGTGTAGACCTGGCCCTAATGTGGTGAAATTCACACCTTACGTTATAATGGGGCAACTTCCTTGTATGGACAAAACCTTGCTCTCTACTGGTTTCTGAATCTCTGCAGCCTCACACCCTGAGAAGTCATTCATACCTGTGCGAAGTGTGTGTGAATAGTGCTACCATTTTGTGCTTAATGTGTGCAGGTATGGATGACTACACAAATTTGCAAGAAGAAAGTGGAGAATCAGGCTCTTTGGCTATGATTTTGCATCTGTAAAATGAATAATATTTGTAATCTGGAATAAAAGTTGATTAAAAGTAGAATTTATCTATGTCTTTTATTCCAATATTTAAAATAAAATATATATCTTGAGAGGGACAAAAGTTGGGGCAAAAGAAAGGATCATCAGCCCTTCAGATTCCATGAGGGACACCCAACAAAAAATGATGAAAGGACTTTTTTCTTAAATAAAAAGAAAACTAAATTTTCATTATTTGCTAGATGTTTTGTGATATATATTGATGTGACAAGCTTATAATATTGACAAAAATGTTCTGACAGTTTGGGCTCTGAGTTGGAACAAGAAAATGTGATTGTTGTTACTTCTTTGCAAAGCACTGACATGCTTGTTAGCAGCTGCACTGAGCTAAAAATAAAGAATAGTGGTTTGTGGACTGTTCATTTATAATGACATATCTGTTCGGGTAGTTTGGGCTGCACTCTGGAGTAAGTTGCACTAATATCTTTGCTAAAACAACATTTCTTGCATGCCCTTCTGATTTCTGGCATATCCATTCTGCTAATGCTTTGTCCTATGACATAGATTGTGATTTGTAGTAATACATATGTTGAAACCTTATCCACTCAAGAACATGTTGAGATCATGAGATACTATCTTAATTTTAAGGGTTCAAGAGGACTGAAGATGCCACTGCAAAGTCTTGTTTTTTCCAGTGTGTTGGTGGTAGTAAGTAAGATAAGGGCCTGAAACAAAAGCCCAGGTAGTAAGGCCTGGTTGAGGCCTGAGGCCTAGCTAACAATGAACAAAACATGGCTAATATAAAGCAAAGCTGTGAGCAAGAAGCAGGCCTCTGTTCACAGAACTTGGCATGAACAGGGCTGAGAGTATAAAGCGCTAATTGGTAATAGGCCCAGATTTAGAACAGAATTAGTACTAGGTACCGACTGTGAAGCAGTAATTGCTACTGGTCATAAGTTGAAAGCACATTCCAAAAGGATGGTAACGCCAGCTCATTAAAAAAGACCTTGGTACTCACACTTCTCTCAAATACAGACCTGGATTCAGGAAAGGGTCTAAAGTGACAGCATGATGGATAGAGATGTTCTAATCAAACCGTGAGATACAGGGTGATGGGTGGTATCTAAGTAGCGTCAGCGGCTGGTAACCTCACATGTCAGGAGTGATGTGTAACTTGTTTGTACTTGTATATAAAGTGGTGTCTTGGGGGACAGTCTTTGTCCAGCCAGGGGGGCAGTGGGGTCTCCTACTGATTAAGCTGAGTCCGTTATTACGGCGAAC
This sequence comes from Apalone spinifera, assembly GCA_030068395.1. Taxonomy (NCBI): domain Eukaryota; kingdom Metazoa; phylum Chordata; order Testudines; family Trionychidae; genus Apalone; species Apalone spinifera. Next base: position 48,444,402 of record CM057847.1, read on the forward strand.
ATATGCGTAGTGGTTCAGTAGCGTCTACTGACAATTATTACTGTGTTTCGTTTTACAATAAACCTGGCTGGGCGCTTTCGGTTCTTATCTAATTCTCTTGGGGGGCTATCTCAGGGTCTGCAATATCCACTGATTTCGTAGGTCAACACGGTACATGTCATTGAGCACACACGCAGGCAGGTTTCTGGTTATCATCATCGACGGAGCCAGAGACCTGTCAGGACTAAGGATGTTAAGGACTAGTCGACGAGTCAATTCTCCCCACTTGCTGCCTTTATTGGATAGAGGCAGCAAAGGGGGTGGGGGTGGGGAAGAGGAATGGGTTACCTGGCTCAGCTGTGCGGTGCTGCTGCTTTGAAATGCCGCGGTTGCGTTTCAAGGTGACAGCGCCGTATGGAGCCCGGGGTCAGCTGTGGTTCTGGGGAAATGCCGCATGGATTCTGAGTCCCCCACTAATCCCAGTGGGGCTCTTGAACACTTCAAAGCTGGCATGCCCACGTGCAGCCTGGAGTCAGTGGGACTTCCCACTAGCCCCAAGCTTCACGCAGAGTTCTGCATTCCTCCTTTGAAATGTACTAGAGCCCCAACAGAGGGCATTTTTAGGACATTTCAAAGGAGGAACTCGGAAGTGCCTATCAACTAGTCAAGTTGTCAATGGAAATTCCATCAACGACTCGACTAGTAAAATAACTGATAGTTAACATCCCTAGTCAGGACACCATGACAGTATATCTTGACCTTCTACATCAGTGACCCTATTACACTAGTGTGCTGGACTTGGGGACTAAAAAAACTCTGGGCTTAGTTTCAGACTCTCACACTTCCTTTGTGGCTTGAGGCAAGTAACTTAATCTCTCAGAAATGGGAATCATAGAATCATAGAACCATAAAGCTGGAAGAGAGTGCAGAAGGCCATCAAGTCCAGCCCCCTACCCAAGGCAGGACCAATCCCAATTAAATCAACCCAGCCAGGGCTTTGTCAAACCGAGACTTAAACACCTCTAGGGATGGAGACGCCGCTACTTCCCTAGGTAACCCATTCCAGTGCTTCACCACCCTCCTAGTGAAATAGTTTTTCCTAGTATCCAGCCTGGACCTCTCCCACTGCAACTTGAGACCATTGTTCCTTGTTCTGCCATCCGTCACTACTGAGAACAGCCTTTCTCCATCCTCTTTGGAACCTCCTTTCAGGAAGTTGAAGGCTGCTATCAAATCCCCCCTCAGTCTTCTCTTCTGCAGACTAAATAGACCCAGCTCCCTCAGCCTCTCCTCGTTGGTCATATGCTCCAGCCCCCTAATGATTTTAGTTGCCCTCCTCTGCACCCTCCCCAGTGCATCCACATCCTTTCTATAGTGGGGTACCCAGAACTGGACACAATACTCCAGATGTGGCCTCACCAGAGCCGAATAAAGAGGAATAATCACATCTCTGGATCTACTGGCAATGCTCCTCTTAATGCAACCTAATATGTCATTGGCCTTCTTGGCTACAAGGGCACACTGTTAACTCATATCCAGCTTCTCATCCACTGTAATCCCCAGGTCCTTTTCTGCAGAACTGCTACTTAACTAGTTAGTACCCAGCCTGTAACAATGCTTGGGATTCTTCCATCGCAAGTGCAGGACTCTACACTTGTCCTTGTTGAACATCATCAGATTTCCTGTGGCCCAATCCTCCAATTTGTCTAAGTCACTCTGGACTCTATCCCTGCCCTCTAGCGTATCTACCTCTCCCCCTAGCTTAGTGTCATCTGCAAACTTGCTGAGGGTGCAATCCATCCCCTCATCCAGGTCATTAATGAAGATGTTGAACAAAACTGGTCCCAGAACCGAACCTTGGGGCACTCCACTAGAAAATGACCACCATCTTGACATCGAGCCGTTGATCACTACCCGCTGGGCCCGACCTTCCAGCCATCTTTCTATCCATCTTACCGTCCATTTATCCAATCCACATTCCTTTAACTTGCTGGCAAGAATGCTGTGGGAGACCGTATCAAAAGCCTTGCTAAAGTCTAAGTATATCACATCCACCGACTTTCCCATGTCCACAGAGCCAGTTACCTCATCATAGAACCTAATCAGATTGGTCAGGCATGACTTCCCTTCATGAATCCATGCTGATTATTCCTGATCACCTTCCCCTCTTCCAAGTGCTTCAAAATGGAATCCTTGACGATCCCCTCCATGATTTTTCCAGGAACTGAGGTAAGACTGACTGGCCTATAGTTCCCTGGATCATCCTTCTTCCCTTTCTTAAAGATGGACACTACTTTTGCCTTTTTCCAATCATCTGGGATATCTCCCGATCACCACGACTTTTCAAAGATAATGGCCAAAGGCTCCTCAATGACATTTGTCAACTCCCTCAGTACCCTTGGATGTATTAAGTCTGCACCCATGGATTTATATACATTTAGCTTTTTAAAATAGTTTCTAACCTGTTCTTTCCCCACCAATGGCTGTCCACCTTCATCCCATATTGCATCACTTAGCACGTTAATCTGGGAGCTGACCTTGTCAGTGAAGACAGAGGCAAAGAAAGCATTAAGTACTTCAGCTTTCCCCACATCATCTGTCACTAGGTTACCTCCCTCATCCAGTAGGGGCCCCACACCCTCTCTGATCACCTTCTTCATGCTAACATGCCTGTAGAAACCTTTATTGTTATCCTTCACATCCCTTGTAAGTTGCAATTCCAATTGCGCTTTCGCTTTCCTGCATTCTCGAGCTATACATTTATACCCCTCCCTAGTCATCTGTTCAAGTTTCTACTTTTTGTAAGCTCATAGACTCATAGACTTTAAGGTCAGAAGGCACCATTTTGATCATCTAGTCTGACCCCCTGCACAATGCAGGCCACAGAATCTCACCCACCCACAGCTAGATGTATTTCAGATATTGAAGTCCTTGAAACGATGGTCCAAAGACCCCAAGATGCAGAGAATCCTTCCACTAGTGACCCGTGCCCCATGCTACAGAGGAAGGCGAAAAACCTTCAGGGCCTCTGCCAATCTACCCTGGAAGAAAATTCCTTCCCGACCCCAAATATGGCGATCAGCTGAACCCTGAGCATGTGGGCAAGACTCACGAGCCAGACACCCAGAAAAAAGTTCTCTATAGCAACTCCTATCTTCCCACCATTGGCCTATTTACCACTGATAGTGAAAGGTCAATTAATTGCCAAGTTCATGTTACCTCATCAAACCATTCCCTTCATAAACCCATCTAGATTTATCTTGAAGCTAGATAGGTCTTTTGCCCCCACTACTTCCCTTGGAAGGCTGTTCCAGAACTTCACTCCTCTGATGGTTAGAAACCTTTGCCTAATTTCGAGTCTTAACTTCCTAATAGCCAGCTTATATCCATTTGTTCTTGTGGCCACATTGGTATTGAGCTTAAATTATTCTTCTCCCTCCTTGGCATTTATCCCTCTAATATATTTAAAGAGAGCAATCATATCTCCCCTCAGCCTTCTTATGATTAAAGTAAACAAGCCAAGTTCCTTGAGTCTCCCTTCATACGACAGGTTTTCCATTCCTCGGATCATCCTAGTGGCCCTTCTTTGTACCTGTTCCAGTTTGAATTCATCCTTCTTAAACATGGGAGACCAGAACTGAACAGTATTCCAAATGAGGCCTCAGCAATGCCTTGTATAACGGCACTAACACCTCCTTATCCCTACTGGAAATACCTCGCCTCATGCATCCCAAGACCGTATTAGCCTTTTTCACAGCCATGTCACAATGGCGGCTCGTAGTCATCCTGTGATCCACCAAGACTCCGAGGTCCTTCTCCTCTTCCATTACTTCCAACTGATGTGTCCCCAGCTTATAACTAAAATTCTTGTTATTAATCCCTAAATGCATAACCTTACACTTCTCACTATTAAATTTCATCCTATTACCATTACTCAAATATACAAGATCATCCAGATCTTCCTGTATGATATCCCGATCTTTTTCTGAATTGGCAATACCTCCCAACTTTGTGTCATCCGCAAACTTTATTAGCACACTCCCACTTTTAGTGCCGAGGTCAGTAATAAAAAGATTAAATAATAATGGTCCCAGAACTGATCCCTGAGAAACTCCGCTAGTAACCTCTCTCCAGCCTGACAGTTCACCTTTCAGTATGACTTGCTGTAGTCTCCCTTTTAACCAGTTCCTTATCCACCTCTCAGTTTTCATATTGATCCCTCTCTTTTCCAATTTAACCAATAATTCCCCAGGTAGTACTGTATCGAATGCCTTACTGAAATCGAGGTAGATTAGATCCACTGCATTTCATTTATATAAAAAATCTGTTACTTTCTCAAAGAAGGAGATCAGGTTGGTTTGGCATGATCTACCTTTTGTAAAACCATGTTGTAATTTGTCCCAATTGCCACTAACCTCAATGTCCCTAACTACTTTCTCCTTCAAAATTTTTTCCAAGACCTTGTATACTACATATGTCAAACTAACAGGCCTGTAGTTACCCGGGTCACTTTTTTTCCATTTTCTTAAAAGATCCCTTTTTGTGCTTAAGTTCACCAAGGATTTCCCCGGTAAGCCAATCCTGTCTCCTACCATATTTGCTTCTCTTGCTACGCATTGGAATGGTTTATTTCTGTGCCTTCAATAAGGCTTCTTTAAAATACTGCCAGCTGTCCTGGATTCCTTTCCCCTTCATGTTAGCATCCCAGGGGATTCTGCCCTTCAGTTCTCTGAGGGAGTTGAAGTCTGCTTTTCTGAAGTCCAAGGTGTGTGTTTTACTACTCTCTTTTCTTCCTTTGGTCAGGATCCTGAAATCTACCATCTCATGATCACTGCTTCCCAAGTTGTCACCCAACTCAACTTCCCCTATTAGTTCCTCCCTGTTTGTGAGCAGCAGGTCAAGCTGCGCACGGCCCCTGGTCAGATCCTTCAGCATTTGTACCAAGAAGTTATCCCCAACATTCTCCAAAAACTTCCTGGATTGTCTGTATACTGCCGTATTAGTCTGCCAACAGATCTCAGGGTGATTAAAGTCCCCCATGAGAACCAGGACCTGTGATCTGGAAACTTCTCTTAGTTGTCCGAAGAATGCCTCATCTACCTCATCCACCTGATTTGGCGGCCTGTAGCAGACACCAACCACAATATCACTGCTGTTGCTTACACCTCTAAACTTGACCCATAGACTCTCAGCAGGCTTTTCTCTATATATATACTGGAGTTCTGAGCAATCATAGTGCTCTCCTACATACGGTGCAGCTCCTCCTCCTTTTCTCCCCTGCCTGTTCTTCTTGAACAGTCTATACCCTTCCATGACAGCACTCCAATCATGCGAGTCATCCCACCAAGTCTCTATTATCCCAATTAAATCGTATTTCTCGGACTGGGCCAGGGCCTTCAGTTCTTCCTGTTTGTTGCCCAGGCTTCTCGATTAGTGTACAAACACCTCGGGTAACCAGTTGATCGCCCTATCTTCTCCATTCAAAACAGGGGTCCTCCTTTCT
>CM057847.1:48458166-48471281 GCA_030068395.1 Apalone spinifera
AGCCTTCAACTTCTTGAAGGGAGGTTCCAAAGAGGATGGAGAAAGGCTGTTCTCCATGTTCTCCTTGTTCTGGATGGCAGAACAAGGAGAGGTGGTCTCAAGTTGTGGTGGGAGAGGTCCAGGTTGGATATAGGAAAAGCTATTTCACTAGGAGAGTGGTGAAGCACTGGAATGGGTTACCTAGGGAGGTGTTTACCCTAGAGGTGTTTAAGTCTCAGCTTGACAAAGCCCTGGCTGGGTTGATTTAGTTGGGATTGGTCCTGCCTTGGGGTCTCTTCCAGCTCTATGGTTCTATGTTTCTATGATTTACTTAATTAATGGGAAAGGGGCAAGTTACTCCATTCTAAAGAAGTTGCCTGCTGCCCCACTTGGCCCTCGGCACTGGAAGGCACCAGAGTGTAAAGGCAGATAGTGGTAATGGGGCTGAGGGCCCCTCAGAAGCTTTCAGCTGTGTGGTGCCTTTTCCTATGGGGTGGGGGAGAGAACCTGCACTGTCCTGGCATGGCAGCAGCAGGCCTGTGCCTTGGGGCTGGTTCCAACTGCTGTAATATGGTGCACAGAGCTATGTGGCAACACACCTCAGTGCCACTCACTCCTATTTGGTCCAGCTGCTCCTCCATGACAATGGGCAGAGGCCAGGCCAAACTTGGATGGCATTGTGATCCCATTCACTGTCTTGTCATGGCTAGAGAGGAAGTTATCACTGCCAGGCGCCTCTGGAATGGGCTTGCTTTGTTCTCCTGCTCACCATCAGTGGCCCATTTCACCTCTCCCTCGGTTTCAAAATGTGACTCTGAAGGTCCTTGTGTGTCCATTTACAGCAGCAAGGCAAGTAAATGGGGTTTGGCACTAACTATGAACAACGCTAGTGAATATTTACAGTCCTTTAGTAAATGCGGCTGTCTGAGTTCAGTTAGACTGGTGAACAGAGCCTTCGCACAAGCAAGGGTTCTAGTGGGAGGTTGGGTTTAAATGAATTTTGGGTAATGATCTGTTTTATAACTTTCAGTGTCAATTAAACTTAGCATGAATAATTTATTTTATGATTTGCTTCCCCCCCCAGTTTTGCATGCACTATATATTTCTGCCTTAATAGCCTACAGTTCGCTACAATATTGAGAGCCTTTAGAAATGAAGTGAATTGAATAATTGAAGAGTCCAAGCTTGACCATGAAATGAATCTAAGCACCTTATGGATTCATATGTGGAATGCACTTGCTTTGATTTAGACGTTGACTGGAAATCTGACTACTTAAGCACATACCCTGTTTAAATAATTTCCATACAATTTACTCCCCTTCCTCCAGTTACTGAGTTTGGACTCTGAATGCAACTGACACAGAAATCAGCCCTCAGATGTTTATAAAACATCCTTTGTTTTACATCTGTGCATCACTTATACGGTCTCTTAAATTGTAGTTATTGGCATCTGCCCAATTTTGTTAATATCCACTCACTGTAATGTTAGGCGTGTCTCATTATCAACAACATGCACAATAGTTCACAGAAAGCAACTCCTGTTAAAGACAATGTGCAGATTGATGTCTGACTTGGGCTCCTTCATAGTTACACGTGGGCTTCCAGTATGTGTGAAGAGTTGGCTTAAAAGCTGGCTCCCTCCACTCTCCAGTTCCCAATGAGCCGCCTGACCCTCTGCGTGTAAACATATAATGGCTGAAATTTTCAGTAGTTACACAGTTACTTAATTAAACACATTTTAACATCCCTAGTCTGATGGGTTGTATCATAGATTGTCTATATGCAGTCCTATGCCATGCTAGAGTTAGTTTTCATATTGCTTTGGAGAATAACTGATCAGCTGCTGTGAAATGTTCTTTGTTCTTAAGGTCTCTTGTCATCTATGGAAGTGATCCAAAGCCCTTAAAGACAGATGGGAGACTCATATTGACTTCTTTGGGTATAGATCAGGAGCTATATGATTGATTGTCTTTAGACAAAAATCCCATGGGATGGTGTTAGTCTTTATTATATATTGTATGCCCATTGTGACGGGGTGTCCTTACTCCTCACTTTCCACTCCGCCATGCTGGCCCGGTATGGGGCGCCACGAGCGGGACCGCACGCATGCACGGCGTGTCCGGCGTCCGCAGCTCAGCTGCGAGAGGAGGCCAACTGGAAGAGAGTCAGGGAAGGCAGGGCAGATCGGCGTGCATGCACGGAAGCGCAGGGAGCCACTGATCAGCTGGGAGGGTGGAGGATAAAAGGCACAGGCGTGGCGTTGGTAGAGGGGAGTGGAGCTGGAGACAAGGCAGGAGTTTCAGAACGGACAAGGTTCGGAGAGACTGGCAAGTAAAGGGACGGAGAGAGGAAACAGCCCAGGGCAGGGCAATTGGAGGCCCGAGGGCTGGCAAGTTTCGGCGGAACGCCCTGCCAGCCGGACCAGACAGCAGAAGGTCTGTGTCTTTAGGGCCCTGGGCTGGGGTCCATGTGCGAGGGCGGGCCCGGACCCCCCTCTTCCTCTGCAACCGCTGTAACCAACGGTGGGAGCAATTCTGTTTCACTGAGTAGAACTTAAGCTATTGATTTTGAACTAGAATAAGCAAAGACCCGGAAACTCACGACAGGGATTGCTGGTGGTGGGAATAAAGGCCGGCTCAACGGGTGAGCCCACATCAAAAAGGGTAAAGATGGTGGAGAATGCGGGCATTGTGTGACCCAAGCCCCGGACAGAAAGGAGGATATAACTGCATGCGTGAGGTTTAAAAAAAAAAAGGAAGGATTTTTTTTCGAGGCTTTTCTTTTTTGTTGTTGTTGTTTGGGTGTGTAACCTTGATTAACTGTTCCCCGATTACAAGTACAGTTGCAGGACCACCAACATGGAACCTGCTAAAATGTTAAGAGTGGGTGGCTGAGACACAAAGCACCAACAACAGCAAATGCAACTCATACAAGAGCTAGTGGCACAAAATCAGGAACAACAGCGGCAACTCATGAGAGAATTAGCTGAACAACATCAAGCACAACAAGACCATTGGATGCAGCAATACGGGCCACCATGCCAAGAAAGCACCAGGATAGTTGGGAGTAACGAAGACAACAAGAACGGGGTCACTCAGCTATTGGTGAGGTTAACCAAAATGGGCCCTGCGGACAACCCTGAGGCCTTTTTAATAACTTTTGAGCTGGTGGCCACTGCATCCCGTTGGCCCGAAAACCATTGAGCTACTTTATTAGCCCCTTACCTAACGGGTCAGGGACAGTTAGCCTACCGTAGCCTCAGTAATCGGGAAGCCATGCATTATTACAAGGTAAAAGAGGCAATTTTAGACCGAATGGGGATCACGCTGGAAACCTACCAGCAACGATTCGGACAAGAACGGTATGCCCAGAGAGTAAGGCCTCTAGTCGTGGCCCAGAGGTTAAGAGGATGGCGATGGCTAGATCCAAACCAAAAGAGGAGTGCACAGGTAGCAGAAACAGTCATCCTGGAGCAATTCTTAAACATATTGCCCAGTGAGGGACAGCGGTGGGTACACAGACAGCACCCCACCACCCTAAATGAGGCAATCGCCTTAATAGACCACTATGAGGCTGCTGAGGTGGCTGAAGGGATAAGGAAGGTACGAAGGGGAGGACCACTCCCAAAGGGCGGGTGGCCAACCGCCATGCACCCCAAAGGAAGCCCTGAAAGGGCCAGAGGATGGACAGGAGGGCGCAATGAGAGGAGGCTAGTCCCGGCGTGGTCAATGCCCCTGAAGGAATCCACAAGTGAGCAAGTTCCCAGGCGGTGGAAGGAGGACGGGGACCAGGAAAAGGTGGGCCGCCAAGAAGGGCCTGTTTTCATTGTGGTCAGAAGGGCACTTCCAAAAGGACTGTCCCTATATGGACTGCATGTATGCCCGAGCCCTAGCAGGAGAGGAGGTGGGACACGAGCAGGGACTGAGAAAAGTAGTGAGGGTCTTGAAGGTCGGGGGGCAGCTGGTGGAAGCCTTATTAAACTCGGGAGGTAGTCAGACACTCATACGAGAAGAGCTGCTATTAGGAGACAAATCGGGGGTCCGCCAGTACACATCCAGTGTGTACATGGCAACAGCCAGCCCTATCCCGCAACATGGATCCACATTGAGGATGGACCACACGAAAGTTGGGGTTATGTGGCAGTAGCTCCAAAGTTACCATAGCCAGTGATACTGGGCCGGGATTGGGAAGGGTTTACCCAAGTGATGGCAGAATGGAAAAATCCTGAAGGAAGAGAGGTCATGGTGGGAGAAAGCAACTGGCATGAAGAGAGAACAGGTAACCCCAAAGACGAAACCCAAGAACCGCGGGATCCCAACCAAACCAGAACCCGAGAAGTGACTGAATCCTTTTCAGGGCCTGAAGCTTGGGGAGGAGATTTTCTGCAGGAGCAGTGGGAGGACCCGGTACTCCAGAGAGCGTGGGAGGAAGCCCCCCCCAAGCAACGAGTCAGAAAAGGGAGACCGAAGGCAACCATCAAGTCCCTGATTTGAGGTATGTCATGACCTACTCTACTGAGTTACGGAGGGAGTAGTAGACGTGGTACCCTACGACAATTATTAGTTCCCCAGAGATATCGCAGGTAGATCTTGGAGTTGGCCACCTTACGTATGAAAAGATGGTGAGACGAATCCTACAACGGTTTTATTGGCCAGGAGTGTATAGGGAGACGAAGGATTTTTGCGAGTCTTGCCCAGAATGCCAAAAGGCCAACCCCAAAGGGGTGCCCCGGGCTCCTCTAGTACCCCTCCCGGTGATCGGAATCCCATTTGAGCGGGTGGCACTGGACCTGGTAGGGCTGCTAGAAAAGACTCAGACAGGGTATCAGTATGTTCTGGTGTTGGTGGATTATGCAACGAGATATCCCAAGGCCATTCCCCTAAGGAATACTACCGCCCCTATCTTGGCCACTGAACTAGTAAAAATATTCTCATGGGTAGGGATATCTAAAGAGATACTAACAGACCAAGGTACTAATGTAACCTCCCAACTGGTAGGGGAGCTTTGTTGTCTACGTTAACCCAAAAATATTGTCACTGGAGACCATCCAGGGCTTCACTAGTATGGGTTTATTTCCACGAGGTAAAACTAAAGAGGAGAAAGCAGCCACCAAAGGTTTAAACTAAAGACGATAGAACTCTCTCTCTCTCTCTCTCTGACACAGACAAGCAAGCAAGCAAGCACACACCCCTCCATTCATTCACTCATTCACACCCATTCATTCCTGCCCTCAGGCACTTGCACACTTACACAGAAATATGGGTTGTAGAAGAAGCCAAGGCATGTGGATCCTGGAGGATCTGTCTGCTCCTCATGGCTGGGGAAGCTGGTCAGAAGGAGAGACACTGGAGAGGAGCTTCTCAGGAGCAGGGGAAGGGAAAAGAGAGAGTCTCACATGTGCTCCCTCTTTTTATATAGTGTCTGAATGGCTTCTGTGACTCATTCACCTCGTCATCAGGGAGCATGCCCAGACTTCCCTTTATCCAGCAAGGAGTATGCCCAGACTGTGATGACTCATTGAAACGTGCTCCATTGTTCCAAGCTTTCTTCAAACACACTCTCTCCATTCACTTAGGGGAGAATGCAACTTAGAGAAAGTTACAAGCAAGGTGGATGAGAGTTAAAAAGATTACAAAGTTGCAGTTTACAGTAAGTTTCTGAGAGTTACATAGATTACAAAGTTTGACAAAGATCACGAGTTGCAGTTTAAAACCTTAGACCTTACAGTTTGGTGTAGCTTTAGAAAATCCATGTATATAAATCAAGTAAGCTCACATTTTTATGGTTTTTTTATGCAACAGTCTGTTGCAAATCAAAGCATTAAGAACATCTGTCTCCCACCCCCAGACAGACGGACTCGTGGAACGGTTTAATAGTACACTGAAAAGTATGTTACGGAAGTTTGTAGACCAGGATCCCAAAGAATGGGACAGGCTGTTACCGGCACTCTTGTTTACAGTCAGGGAAGTACCCCAAGCCTCTACTGGGTTTTCCTCTTTTGAGCTGCCATATGGCCGTCAACCCAGATCATCAGGGAAGAGTGGGAGGAACAGGAGGCAAGGGTACAGGGTACAGTACAGTATATATTGGAGCTTTGAAAGAGGCTACATACCCTGGGTGATTTTGTCAAGGCTAACTTGTTAGCTGCCCAGGAGAAACAGGCAGAGTACTATGATAGAAAGGTCAGGCTACGAATCTTTAAACCGGGGGATAGGGTGCTACTCCTCTTGCCAACCCAAGAATCCAAATTGTTTGCTAAATGGCAAGGCCCCTTTGAAATAGTAAGACAAGTAGGGGAAGTAGATTACGAGGTACGAATTCCAGGAGGGCACAGAGAAACCAAGATATACCACGTTAACCTCTTAAAGGAATGGAAAGCCAGGGAGGGACTAATGGTAGACCCCCGGCCAAGGGAATTAGATCTGGGACTGGGAGGAGGAAGGGACACCACCCCTCCTAACCTACGGGTAGGCCGTGAACTAACACCAGAACAATAAGCGGAACTAAGAGAGCTGTTGAAAGAATTCCCCCAAGTCTTAAACGAATGACCCGGACATACCACCGTGGCCTATCATCACATCCCAACGAGACCCGGTAAGATCGTGCGGGACCCAGTTTGTCCCCTGCCGCAAAAGTGTATACTACAGTGGGGTGTAGTCGAGGAATCATTCAGTGACTGGAGAAGCCCCATAGTCCTCGTCCCAAAACCTGATGGGTCAACGCGATTCTGCATAGACTTTTGTAAAGTCAATGCCATATCTCGATTCAATGCTTACCTCATGCCATGGTAGATGAGCTATTAGATCGGCTGGGTAACGCACAGTATATATTGACCATTGACTTAACAAAAGGATACTGGCAGATTCCCCTCACCCCAGTATCAAAAGAGAAAATGGCATTCTCCACACCCTTTGGCTTATACCAATTCATTGGAATGCCATTCGGTTTGCAGGGAGCAGTCGCTACCTTTCAGCGGCTAATGGATAAATTGCTGCATAGGCATGAGCTGTATGGTGCAGCCTACATAGATGACATAATAATCCATAGCGTCTCCTGGCCTGAACACCTACAAAGAGTTAGGGCTGTCTTGGGAACCCTACAGGAAGTGGGTCTCACAGCTAACCCCAGTAAATGTTCGGGGAACAGGAGGTCACCTACCTGGGGTATACAGTCGACCGAGGGAGGCTAAAACCCCTAGCTGATAAGGTAGGGACTCTAAGAGATTACCGCCCTCCCATGACCAAGAAACAGGTATGCCAATTCCTGGGACTCTCAGCCTACTATAGGCGGTTTGTGCCTGATTTCGCAACCTTGGCAGCGCCCCTAACGGACTTAACTAAAGGGGCGGGGTCCAGAAGGGTAGTATGGAGTGTAGAGTGTGACCGAGCTTTCCACGAGTTAAAGGAACACTTAATCCAAGCACCCGTGCTAACACAAGAATGTTCAACCTCCAAACAGATGTCTCGGGAGTAGGATTAGGGGCGGTGTAATCACAGGAAAAAGAGGGCGAAGAACACCCTATAGTGTACTTTAGCCGAAAATATTCCCCAGGGAACGCAAATACTCTACGATAGAGAAGGAAGCCTTAGCTGTAAAATGGGCCATTGATACACTCCGCTATTGTCTCCTAGGGAACCAGTTCCAAGTAGTGACCGACCACGCTCCATTGAGGTGGATACAAACTATGAAGGACACGAATAATCGTATAATGCAGTGGTACTTGGCTCTACAGCCATACTCCCTTCACTGCAGCACACCTCGCCGGAAAAGACCATAGGAAGGCCGATTTTTTTTGAGAATGGAACATGGGGAAGGGGAAGACTTAAGGGGGGGGAGATGTGTGACAGGGTGTCCTTACCCTGCACTTTCCGCTTTGCCATGCCAGCCATAAATGGGGCACCGCGAGCGGGACCACATGCATGCGCGGCGTGTTCGGTGTCCGCAGCTCAGCTGCGGGAGGGGGCTGACTGGAAGAAAGTCAGGGAAGGCAGGGCAGATTGGCGCACATGCGCAGAGGCTTGGGAGCCACCGATTGGCTGGGAGGGTGGAGAATAAAAGGTGCAGGCGCGGCGTGGGTAGAGGAGAGTTCAACCAGAGACAAGGCAGGAGTTTCAGAACAGACAGGGTTCGGAGAGACTGGAAAGTAAAGGGACGGGGAGAGGAAGCAGCCCAGGGCAGGGCAATTGGAGGCCCAAGGGCTGGCAAGTTTCGGCGGAACGCCCCACCAGCCACACCACACAGCAGAAGGTCTGTGTCCTTAGGGCTCTGGGCTGGGGTCCGTGAGCGAGGGCAGGCCCAGACCCCCCTCTCCCTCTGCAACCGCTGTAACCAACGGTGGGACGATTCTGTTTCATTGAGGAGAACTTAAGCCATTGACTTTGAACTAGAATAAGCAAAGACCTGGAAATGCACAACAGGGATTGTTGGTGGTGGGATAAAGGTCGGCTCAATGGGTGAGCCCACATCAAAAAGGGTACACCCATTTTTAATCTACAGCAGACTACAACACTGAAGGCTTCTGTAGGCCTCCATTATATCTGGAGATTTGTATCCCAAGTCTTGTGGTTAAGCAAGCATAACCTATGCTTACTGTCTCTAGATGAGTTTAACCAGATTTCAGAATCACAGATGTTTGCTTGCTATGTGTTCTTTTGGCTTTTATAGAATGTATGCTATTTCTGGAGCCTGGGCTGTTATTGGTTCTGCCATTGGTGTATGTGTGGTTTTAAGGTTGCTGTTGTGTGTGCCAGCGTTAATTGTAATGAGGAAAATTAATGAAACATCTGCTTGTAAAAAGTGAAGCTAGGGAACAGGTTTTTTTTTCTTTATTTATGATTTGTTTGCCCTCTGGGTTAAAAAGAAGGAAAATAAAACTTTATAGAAAATCTAGAAGGCAGGTAACATCTTAGCAAAGCTAAAAGAAAATGATTTCCTATCTCTGTGGAGTTTCAAGATGAACAGCAGAATTAAATCATAACTGCCTCCTTGGGAATAAAGGCTGTACTATTCAGTGATCTAATTACAATTCACTGCTGGTCCCTTGTGCCTGCTTTGCCATGCACGGATCTGTACAGATCAGTGAATTACAATAAAAGGGAATAAAACTTCTAAAAATATGATCTTCCCATGTAATTAACTGTCTATTGTATCTTAAAACTTGCTGATTTTAAAAGACTCTTATGCTACAGCAATAGTAAAAGGAATCCACAGAAATTTGGTTCAATGCATTGGCATTTTTGGGCCAGAATCTTCTATCAGGATTTGCTAGTACAGACCCCTGAATGTGTGCCACTGAATCCCTTTTGACTTCAGTGGGATTTAGGAGGGCTCCTGGTTCAAAGATCCTAATGCAAGATCAGTGCCTTAGTCATGAAATATTTTAGACAGCATCCCATGTGTCTAGTGAAGAGTTAGTCAGCGTCCATCTAGAGAAACCATAATAAGCAGGTGTATTATCACTGGAAGCAATGTCTGGTAGTTTAATCAAAATGCTGGCAGTTGGGAGAGCAATTTTTTGTGGCTTTGGCACTGGGCAAACCACAACTGTATTGAGCTGCAGTTTTCTCATCTGTAAAGTAGGAAAGGTAATGTACATGGGAGAAGTTTGATTAATATTTGTAAAGTGCTTTGCTAGCCTCAGCTGCAGAATGTTGTAGGAAGCGTATTATAAAAGCATTAACAGCAAGTTCAAGGTTTCAAAGTTGTAAGATGTAGAAGAGTTTAGTTGGCAAAATCTGAAGCTAGTGCCCACAGTGTGGGAAATGACTCTTCTGAGCAGTAGGTTGGGGGTGCTGAGGGGCACTCATTATTAGTGTTGTCTGATTGGCTACTTTCCCCACTTGTCTGTGTCATAGGGAAGAGCATCCAGTCAGGGTTGCTGCAAGCAGAGCTCTCATCCCCTTCCCTCCCAAGCTGACATTTTTCATGCAGGAGCCAGGACCAGAAAGAGCTCAGCTCAGGGCAGCTCTGCACCCTCTTTCTGCCTCTGTCAGTAAGGAGGTGATGATTCCCCTGAGACGCTCAGCCTTGAAGAGAGCAAGAGGAGGTGAGAGTGAAGAGCCCCAGAATTCCTTGTTCAACCTGGAAGGGGGGAGAGAGACTCTGACTGATTTCCCCCCTCCCCCCTCTTCTTCCTCAGCCTCAGAGAGTGTGATAAATTGAGGAGCTGCAGAAAAGCAGAGGTGGTGGTGGTGGCAGAATTACTTTGAGGGGTGGGATGGGCAGATGGGATGTCAGACTCTCACCATGCTTTTCTGTCAACCACTGACTGAAGCAATGACAGTGCAGTATTTGCCGCAAATGTACCATAAGAGAGTCCGAGGGAAATAGTTCAAATGATGTATTTAAAATACATCATACATTTAACCAGCTCACTAAATACAGGTTGAGAGAGAATTTAAAACCTTGATTTTCTCTTCATTTTATGTTATTTGGAGCATCAGCTCCCCTCCTCTCCTGGAGTTTGGCCTATTTCAGTTTCATTTTCTGATTTTGATGCTCTAATACAATGCTACAGAACTCAGGACTGGGAATTCAGGCAGGAGCATAGATAACTGCTTTCTCATTGCAGTTTCCAAAATTATTGAATTGTACATTTTAAAAGCCCACACATGCTACATTTGGGCCTAACCTAATTATCCCTTAATTATGAGATGCTAAGGCAGTAGCACTCAGATTGGTTTCATAACTTACCATCTACATTTTCCACTTGTATGACTAGGCTTGGAAAATTCTTCCAAGAACAGTGTAAGTTAGTCATTCCTCAGGCTTGTGATTGGCCTGTTTGATTGGTAAATGTCTAATTATACATTTTCTGCTGCAGAGTGATAACGCATTGGATTGTTCTGGATTTGTATTGATGAGTGATGCTGCTCATTACCATCTCTTAGGGAGCATAAGCCATTGTGAGACCCAGCCTCACTTGAATCATGTTTTGTTTCATTTTCTTTTTCTTTTAGTTTGATATTTTGCCTTTTTGTGTGGGTTTTGAATGTGATACTTGGTCCTTTTGTCTGAGTGCCTCAACAAACTAAATGCTCCTAGCGAAGCTAAAGGCCCTGGGATTTGATCTACCACCATGGGTGTGGAGATAATCTAAGGCTTCCCCCTCACTAATGTTTGCCTTTCCCTAGCTCTTCTTCTTTCTTGTATATGATGAGGTTTGAACTTGGGTATCTCTTGGAAGTCTTGAGCTTAAAACCTATTGCCTTGCCTCACTGGCAGCGGTGTCATTTTTGGATGGGGCACCCCCTTCTATGCACATTTGCCTATTCACAATAAGCCAGAAAAAGGGCTGATCTGACACCACCGCCATCACCAGCTGTTCAGCTCCCATCACATCACAGTCAGAGCGTATGGGTTGGTGAGAAGTGAAAAAAGAGCCCAGCCTCCCCCTCTCCCGCCATCCATGGAGTGTGTGCTGTGACTGGCAGCTGGTAACTGTTGGCTTCTAATTCAAGTTTGAAATCTAGACACCTCTGCTGATTGGCAGAGCCTTGATAGGGGGAGGGGCTATCAGGCAGTCCAAGGCTTTATAAAGGAGTGAGTCAGAGACCAGGGAGCTTGAGAACAGGTGACTGCAAACAGGGAGTTTAGAGTGGGAGTTTGGAAGGGGAGAGGGAAGCGTGCGAGGTACTGCCTTTCCTTTAAACCCTTTTTTAGGACAGCAAGTATGGATGGTGATAGTTCTGATATTGTTACCTGCACAGCGTGTGCCATGTTTGTCTTCCTCCCAGAAGAAAGAAGGGATTTAATCTGCACTAAGTGAAAGCTGGTCGTCATTTTGGAGGAAAAATTAGAGGACTGGAGGCCCAAGTGTTGACCCTCTGCTCTATCAGAGAGGATGAAGACTTTCTCGAAAGAAGTCAGAGTTTAATCCTGCAAGCAAGGCAGGCAGAAGAGCCAGAGAGGGCAGTACAGGATGAGGAAGAGAACTGGCAGCATGTAACTTCTAGAAGGAAAAAAAGGCCAGCACAGGAATCCCCCATTTTGACAGAGGTAAGTAATCGCTTTCATGCTCTCTCTACAGGCTCTGCCATTGTGAATGCTTTGGAAGGGACCTCACAAGGAAGAAATCGGAAGAGAACCACTTCAACTGGAAAACATGGGTTCCACGACCACCACCCCCGAAAGAAGACGACGGGTGGTGGTGGTCGGGGACTCCCTCCTAAGAGGGACTGAGCTATCCATCTGCCGACCACATCTGGATTCTCGAGAGGTGTGCTGCTTACCGGAAGCTCCAATTCAGGATGTGACTGAGAGGCTTACCAAACTGATCAAACCTTTGGATCGCTACCCCTTCCTGCTTCTCCATGTGGGAACTAACGATACGGCCAAGGACGATCTTGAGCAGATTACTGCAGATTACGTAGGGTTAGGAAGAAGGATCAAAGATTTCGGAGCGTAAGTGGTGTGTGTTCTCGTCCATCCTCTCTGTTGAAGGGAAAGGACTGGGTCGGGATCGTCGAATTGAGGACGTAAATGCGTGGTTGCGCAGGTGATGTTGCAGAGAAGGCTTTGGTTTCTTCGACCATGGGACTCTGTTCTGGTCACAAGGATTGTTAGGAAGAGATGGGATCCACCTAACAAAGAGAGAAAGGAGTATCATCGCAGGCACGCTTGCAAACTTAGTGAGGAGGGCTTTAAACTAGATTCATTTGGGCACGGTGACCAAAACCCTGAGGGGAGTGGGACAGTCGGATACAGGGAAGAAATGCAAAGAGGAACGAGCAACAAAGGAGGACCCCTAATTCAAATGCGGAGGGCAGAGCAATCAACTGGTTATCTAATATGTTTGTACACCAATGCGAGAAGCCTGGGTAACAAACAGGAAGAATTGGAGGCCCTGGCCCACTCCAAGAAGTACGATTTGATTGGGATAATGGAGACTTGGTGGGATGACTTGCATGACGGAGCGCTGTCATGGAAGGGTATAAACTGTTCAGGAAGAATAGGCAGGGGAGGAAAGGAGAAGGAGTTGCACTGTATGTAGGAGAGCACTATGATTGCTCAGCATTCCAGTATATATATAGAGAAAAGCCTGTTGAGAGTCTATGGGTCAAGTTGTAAGCAACAGCAGTGATGTTGTGGTTGGTGTCTGCTTCAGGCCACCGAATCAGGTGGATGAGGTAGATGAG
>CM057847.1:48493666-48521970 GCA_030068395.1 Apalone spinifera
ACCTGAATAAGGTCCATGATCTCCACCCTGGATCAGGAAGGTGCCTGCCTTCTCTGGGCCCTGGCAGGCTTCTGGGAGCTGGCAGACTGCTCCTGGGGAGAGATGGAGGGCTGGCTGCCAGTAGCTTGCTGGCTCACGTTATGGGGCCACCGGGTCGGGGCAGTGACTACTGGCTCTGGGCTGGCAGGCTTGGAGCTGGCACAGGCACTGTGGTCAGAATCTACCCCTTTAAGGGCTCCAGGAAGTGGGGGGAGGGAGAGGAGTGTTCTTGGTTGAGGCTGGAGGCCCCCCTATTTTGAAATAAGTGTCTACACAGCACTTATTTCGAAATAGCTATTTCGAATTTCGCATTATTCCTTGTAGAATGAGGGTTACCAAATTCGAAATAAGCACTCCGCTATTTTGAATTTATTTCAAACTAGCAGTTTGGCTGTGTAGACGGTAGGGCTGTTATTTTAAAATAACTTTGCTGTGTAGACATACCCTTATTTATTCTTGATTCTGGACTTCCAATATTCCGGTCATCTGAAGAAGTGGGCTGTGCCCACGAAAGCACATGATACCATCTACATGTTTTGTTAGTCTTTAAAGTGCTACCTGATTATTTGTTTAAGTTTTTCGCTAAGTAACAGTTCAGCAGAAAAGGACCTGGGGATTACAGTGGATGAGAATCTGGTTATGAGTCAACAGTGTGCCCTTATAGCCAAGAAAGCTAATGGCATATTGGGGTGCATTAGGAGGAGCATTTCCAGTAGATCCAGAGAAGTGATTATTCCCCTTTATTCGGCATTGGTGAGGCCACATCTGGAGTAGTGTCCCCATTTCTGGGCTCCCCACTATAGAAAGGATGTGGATGCATTGGAGAGGGTCCAGCAGAGGGCAATCAAAGTGATTAGAGGGCTGGAGCACATGACCTACGAGGAGAGGCTGAGAGATTTGGGCTTTAGTCTGCAGAAGAGAAGACTGTGAGGGGGGATTTGATAGCAGCCTTCAACTTCCTGAAGGGAGGCTCCAAAGAAGATGGAGAGAGGCTGTTCACAGTAGTGACAGATGGCAGAACAAGGAGCAATGGTCTCAAGCTACAGTGGGGGAGGTCTAGGTTGGATATTAGGAAAAACTATTTGACTAGGAGGGTGGTGAAGCACTGGGATGAGTTTCATAGGGAGGGGGTGGAATCTCCATCCCTAGAGGCTTTTAAGTCTCGGCTTGACAAAGCCCTGGCTGGATTGATTTAGTTGGGATTGGTCCTGCTGTGGATAGGAGGCTGGACTTGATGACCTCCTGAGGTCTCTTCCAGCCCTAGGATTCTATGATGTTTATATTTTATCAGCCAAGATTTAACTACTCCAGAGCTAGAATGTAGATAGCGTAGTCTTTTCATTCAGGCTTAATGTTGCACGCACACATTTCTACATAACTCACTCAATATAAGTCTTCTGGTTATCATGGATTGAGCACAAAAAAGATGGTGATACACAGCATTAAATACAAACATAAAGACTTTATTGAATGCTGCTCAATCCCCCAGTGAAGATTTTATTACAAAACAGTTTTCACACAACTGCAATTTAAGAGATTGGAATGGTATATCTGATAATCAAGTCTCTTACATCTTTTAAGTAAAACAAGACTTCTATAGTCAGCTTTTTCCATCTTATATTTAAAAAGCATACTGCATTTTCATTAAATAAAACAAGGTATTTGTGGTTAGTACTCTGCACTTCCATATTAGAAACCTTGTTTGGCATTTGTCTCACTCTCCAGATCCAACAGAAGCTGAAAGAGCTGCAGAAACAGCTCACTTAGCTTCTGGAGGAGGGAACTGCATTGTTCCACAGAGATTCCTTGGGCTGACACAAGAGCTTCATTGATGGGCTTTAAGGGAAGCTCCATCCTCAGCTGTAGGATGAGAAACAGACTCAGCAGACAGATGCATGGAGGAGGCATATGAACAGCAAGGCATTCATCAAGTGGAAGGTCAGACACAAGATATACAGTAAACTGTTTAAACTGGAGTTTTATTTTATGTTTTCATACTTCATCTGATTTCTAACTTGTGCTTTTCATAATTAAATGTAAACCCACTACATAGGCATCTTCACTCAGTAGAATTCTCTATTACAGATCTCAGATATTGTTATAAGGGGCATTCAGTACCCCATCAAGTTACAGGCTGCCCCTGACTTGTGACGCAATCGGTTCCTGGGATAGCGTTGCAAGTCAGGGGCGTCATAACTCGAACCCACATTTACAATAGGCACTGTGCGCCGTCGTAAATGTGGGCCAAGGACATAAGTCGGGAGTTTTTGGCCCTTTCCGCACTTAAAAAAATGGCCATAAGTGCGGGGGGTCACAACTCGGGTTGTCGTAAGGCGGGGTTTCCTGTATAGGTAAAAAGTATGTACCTTGATTTTATTTGAGAAAATACAGTAGAACTAGAAGCCTTTTCTAGAATCTTAACCTAGGACTGCAGCAATGTAAAAAGCATGTATAAAACAAGGGGGAAAAATATACAGAGACTACACCACCTATGTGCAACAAAATCAAAAAGAAAATTCAAGTCATAATTCTCACCACTCCCATCACTCACTCATATTATAGATAAAATTCATTTCTATAAAACTTTAGAAGTGACATCAATGATTAGACAAATTTACAATATGCTGTGGTAATGATATATCTTTCAACTACTGTATTTAAATTCATAGATTTTTTTTTTCCATTTACATATTGCCAGAAAAAAAGCTGGCCATTTCTACTATACTGCTGAAATTTCTGTTTTGCAATTTTTACATATTTCAAAAATGTGTACAAAAGTATGTCTGTTAAGCCGAGGTCATTATCTCTTTATTTGGCACTTGTACTGTTGTGTGCATTTAGCACATTGTGAGCACTGTTTTGCTTTTCAGCCAGAGTCGTCTTTAGCTTCAGCTCATCTAACTTCCTCCACAATTCCTCACGTTCCAGTTCCTTCTTTTTCTCTCTACAGATAAAATAAAATAATTAGACATGTCTGTGTTCCACATGCAATTGTAATTACTTTGAGGAAACAACATATACTATTATTATTTACTACAAAGTTCTTCTGTTTTTTTTAAAATCACCTCCTGTAAGGTGTCAGGATTTTTCCCATGCCAAATACCAAAACTTAACTTATTGATTCTCAGTGGCAGAATGGGATATCTGTCTTTGAGAGATTATACCCAGCTATGACAAACCATATTAGTCAATTTCACTATAAATATTGCAGTTTTATTCACATTACTAAATTCAGCACATACTTTGTTTAAGTGATGCATTTCAGAAACACAAACAAAAGAAAATGAATACCTTTGTCTTTCTGCTTTGTATGAGCTTGTAAGTTCATCAAATAGCTTGCCATTCATTTCCATTAATGTTTTCAGCACATTATATACTAGTGCTACAATGGTACTAGAACAAAAAGGAAGGCACTGTAAATTACTGGATATAAGATTCGTTTACTAGCATCTGTTTTAAGTGTCTGACTTTCCCTTTCTGTTCTAGCTCTATTGTATTTACAAGTAAGTTTTAAAAGCAATGTTTATTATATATAGTCTCCTATATGCATGGACTTGAGAATTTATTAAACATGCATTTAGTATATTTGGCTCATTGCCTTGGTTTATAAAACATTAAAATTGGAAGGCTTCATAGTGAATGATTTTTAAAATATTAATTTCCTCCAAGGCTGCAAAAAGATAGAACTTGATTAAGGTAACTGTCACAGTGTTTTAATAGAATTACATTAAACAGTAAAATGGGTAATGTAATATAAATTATTAAACAGATTAAGCACTTCTACTTTCACATGTTAGTTTCTCAAACTTCATTTTAAATAAAATAAAATATTAATGTATGTCCAACACAAAAGGTTTCAATGTCTTCTTTATTTATGGTAGGGGTGGGGAACCATTGTGTCAGGGGCCACTGACCCACAGAAAAATCAGTTGGGGACCACACAAGTGAGAAGCAAAACACTCCTCCCAAAACCTCCAACTGGCCCCCAACTGAGACACCTCACTCCTTTGGTGCTCCAGCCTCATGGGGTAAGAAGGGAAAAGACAGGGAGGACTGAGGTTCAGGGCTTCCCATAGGCCAGATTTACTTTTCTGGGGTTCTGCAGTTAGTGGATTTTGTGGCTCCCCTTAGGCTCTGGGGTGGGGACAAAAATGAGGGGTTCAGTGTGTGGGACAAGGCTGCCAGTGAGTGGGATAGGGATGGGATGCAGGATCTGGGAGGGAAGTAGGGTGCAGAAGGAGGCTGGGAGTAGGGTGTCTGGCCAGGGGAGAGGGTGTAGAAGCGGATGGAGGGTAGGGTGTCTGGCAAGGGGCAGAGTGGCTGAGGGGGTTCAGGAAGATGGGGAGCTGGGTGCCCTTAGCCTGGGGTCAAGGTGGCTCTGGGCAGGTTCAGGGAAATGCAGGGGTAGGAAGGCTGGGCACAGCACAGCACAGCAAGGTGGGGATGGACGGATAAGGTGTTCAGCCCTGCAGGGTTCAGGACTAGAACTATTATTTGGCTGCAGAGTGCCATATACACACATGACATTATATATGCATTGTTAATTTCAAATATTTATTAAATGAAAAAAGAAGTTTCAAGGGAATAAAAGAGGTATAACAGATTATTTGTTTTCATCATACTATCATAAAATACTAGAACTGGAAGGGACTTTGAGAGATCATCAAGTCCAGTCCCCTGCACCTATGGCAGGACCACACATCATCTAGATCAGGGCTACTCAACTTTGGAAGCCCTGGGGGCCACAATGACACTCTCAGCACACGCCGAGGGCCACAACTTAAATGCAAATATATATGCACATATATGCAAATAGCTTCTTTCACTATCACCATCATGAATACAAAGATTAAGGCAAGACTACACAACACACAAGCCCCATTTAAGTCTGTTCTGCTAATACTAATAAAATGCAATATTTACCTGATTTCTACCCATATGACAGCATTTTTAGTGAGCAATGACAGTCCAGGAATTTAACTACTAAAACGCTTCTCAACAGAAGACCATTATACTGACTCATCATTATGGAGCGTGTTCCCAGTGGAGACCATGTTCAAAGGATCCCACCCACGGGCCACATGTTGAGCCCCGCGTAAACCCAAACTGTACTGTGGGCCGCAAACAAAAGGGCCGTGGGCCACATGCGGCCCATAGGCCGCATGTTTAGTAGCCCTGATCTAGATCATCCCTGACAGATGTTTGTCTAACCTGCTCTTTAAAATCTCCAATGATGGAAATTCTAGTGCTTAATCTCTCTGACAGTTATCATTCACCTTTAGGAAGTTCAAAGAGCAAGTCAATCATACTAAACAAACAGGAAACCAAAATTCACTGTATTTTGTTCGCTTACCATCTACCCTCCCAAATTACCAGGATGGAAAACATTTCCCAAATACAGCACCAGAAGAAACCTTAAAATCCAATTTAGAATACTTAGTATGTTTACTGACTGCATTCCTACAAGTACCCACAGCATAGGCTTTCTCCTTCAACAACAGATTAAAGCCGAGTAAACTTTTATTTTCTAGTTAGAGGAAAAAAAGTAATTTTGAAGTATGTAATTCTGAAACATCTGTATCCTGGAGTATCAAGGAAACTTTTTCCTTTTTATCTCGATTAGCGGGATGGAACCAGAATAAAAGAAACCTTTCTGAACTTATTAATCCTCTAGTTATACCATCTTATCTTATTAATGGCATAACGTAGATCATGAGAATTGGGGCAAAACAATGACTTCTCTTGTGACTGAGAAAAAGGGGGGATTCACTTCGGGCCTCAATTTTGATGAGGCTCTAAGAAAAACATGACACAGAAGAGGAAGTTACTAACCTTGTGCAGTAATGATGGTTCTTCAAGATGTGTCCCCCTACGGGTGCTCTCCATTGTAGGGGTATATGAGCCCCTGCGCCTCTAATTGGAAATTTTTGGTAGCAGCGCCCTTTGAGCCTGTGCATGTGATCTCTCCCCCTCGTGATGTACCTTGAGGCTATCTAGCACTGTGTGGGTGAAAGCCTTTCACTTCCTTTTCTACCACAGAGCCCTATATAGAACTCTGAACTAGAGGGGAGAAGGGTGGTTTGTGGAGCACCCATAAGGACAGACTTCTTGAAGAACCATCATTACACAAGGTAACTTCCTCCTCTTCTTTGAATAGTGTGTCTTTGGGTGCTCCACTGTAGGTGACTCCAAGCAGCACTCATCACTGGAGACCGGAACTTCAGAGTGAAGTCTGTTACTACATAAAATACTATGGAGTCAAAGATGGCATGAGAGCCAAATCTTTGGTGATCACATAATATTCTGAGAGTATGTGGGCAGAGGCTCAAGTTGCCGCTCAGATTACTGAGATAGGAGTATCTACAAGGGATGTGACCAAGGTAGAAATTAACCTCATTGAGTGCATGTGGACTCTGGATGGAAGCACATTGCGCCCTTGACAACATAGGCAGATACAATGCCACCAGGTGCTTTTTGTTCCAGATGCACAGTTCCCACTGCAAGAGCGCCTCCTGATGAAGGGGAAAAGAATGAGCACCACTGTGTTTGCTGATATAAAACATCGCTGTGGTGTTGTCCACCCTGACCGAAACACACCTGCCCCTTATTTCACTGGCTAATGCCTCATGGGTCAACAGAACAGTCCTGAACTCCTTGACATTGCTAGGCAGGGGACCTTCCCCCTGCAACCACATGCCCTGTGTCTTTAATTCACCCAGATGAGCGCCCCATCCCAAAGTCCAAGGCATCCATTACTAGTGTCAATATAGGGTGAGGGGCATGAAAGGGAACATCTTTGCACATGTTCATGGGGTCCAACCACCACTGAAGAATGCACAGCATCAACGGGTGCACTGTCCAGTGGATGACAAGCTGGTTTGTCAAGCCAAGCCTGCAACGTAGCCTGGCAAACCAGACAGCATAGGTGTATGCAGCCATTATGACCCAGCAATCTTAGACAGGTCTCGGCTGTTGTCATGGGGAAGACCCCCAGACACTAACAGTCTGCACATGCTTTTAAAATGGGGCTGAGGGAGGGATGCTCTGGCTGCCACTGTGTGGGCCCCTATGAACTCTGTCACCTGAGTGTACTACCTGAATGGGGGCGAGGGTAGAACTTTTGCATATTTAGCAGCAGGCCCAGGCAACAAAACATGACTTTGACCAATTCCATGTGACCATCCACAACTGACTTGGACAGTCACTTGATCAGCCAGTTGTTGAGGTAAGGGTACACCTGAACCTCGCTTCTCTTCAGGAAGGCTGCTACCACTGCCATGCACTTTGTGAAGACCGTGGGCGCAGCCAACACACCGAATGGCAAAACTTTGAACTGGTAGTGGGAGGACCCCAGTACAAAACAAAGGAACCTTCTGTGTGCTGGAACTATAGACACATGGAAATATGCATCCTTCAAATCGAGGGTGGCGTACCAATCTCCCAGATCCAGGAGAGGGGATAATTGAGGCCAGTGAACCATATGAAATTTTAGCTTTTAGGTACCAGTTGAGACCACAGACATCTAATATGGGGTGTAACCCTCTTTTGGCCTTTGGAATAAGGAAGTAACCGGAGTAGAACCCCATGCCCCATAACTTTTGAGGGACTTCCTCTACTGTTCCCAGCTAGAGGAGTGACTGCACCTCCTGTAGAATAAGCTGCTCGTGGGAAGGGTCCCTGAAGAGGGATGGGGCACAGGGTAAGAAGCAGGGGGGAAACTGAATAGAATATCCTATTCTGACCATGCCTAGAACCCATTTGTTGGATGTAATCTGAGCCCAGGCCTGGTAAAAACTGAATACCAAACACAGGGATGGTTGCCAAACACAGGGATAGGTCCAGGAAAGAGATTTGTATGTTGCCCTCAAGTGTGGTTTCAAAAGTTCTTCTTAGGCCCTGGGGATTGCCTAGATAAGGCAGAGCCCTGATTGTTTCCTCCCCCTCTACTGTCACTGTTCATGCTTGCGGGCATCTGTGATTCTTTTTATTACCCCTTCTACCCGAGTCCTGTCTCTGGTGCAAGGGGTAATAAAGGCAGCGGTGGCGTAAGGTGTTTATATTGGGTAGCTGGCATATGGAGGCCCAGATACTTTAATGTAGCCCTAGTGTTCTTGAGGCTGTGAAGTCTGGAGTCAGTCTGCTCTGCAAACAGGTCTGAGCAGTCAAACAGTAAGTCCTGAATCATCTGCCTGACCTCTGGTGGAATATCTGATACCTGCAGCCATGAATTATGCCTCATGATGATGCCCTTGGACATCCTACAGGTAGCAGAGTCCACTGCATCAAAAGCCACCTGAAGGGAGATTCTTGAAATCACCGTGCTCTCCTCAATCAAGGCACCAAACTTGGACCTCGACTCTGTAGGCAGGAGCGGCCAGACATTAATTCAATGAAGTCCAAAGCCATTTCATAGGGCTCAGGGGTGAACAGCATGTCCACATCTCCCATCTCGCTCTCTCTAGACAGAGAATCCATCAATACTGAACTTGATGGAACCAGCATGGTGCTGGAGTCAACAGTGCTTGGAGGGCAGGCTATTTGGCAGGATGCTCTGGCTATGGATGTGACCATTAGACTTGCATGCCTTTGAAGTAGGGGACCTGCCCTTCTCCTGCCTCTGCTGCTTCCTCTGCGCCGAAGAATGGGAGCTGTGTCAGAACATGGCCTTTGGTCCTTGGGGACCGTCAATGCTGAGAGATCTTCTCAGACTCCTTACGCAGAGCTGGTGCCCTCCGTACTGACGACAGCATACTTCTTAAGGAGGCCAACTAATCCAGTCCTGTGGCCTTCAAAGGTTCAGGGAGAACTCCATTAGGATGTTCTGGAGGCAAAACTCCTTGTCTCTCCGAGTCCTTGATGTAAATGCTTTGCAGATCTTGCATTTGTCTGCAAGGTGAGTCACTCCCAAACACATGACAGGAGTTGTGTTGGTCACCCATAGGGATAAACTTGGTGCACTCCTTGCACAGTTTAAAACTGTAAAGCAGAGGCATGCCCCGACCCTGAGGGCAGGGAGGAAAATAAGGACTCCCTGCAGATAACTATAAACTACTAATGAACAACTATCTACAAAATAAAGCTAGGGACAAGCACTTGCTTGAGGCAAGAGGAGAGAGAGCTTCAATGACAATCACTGGCTGTAAGAAGGAACTGAGGGAGGGGCAGGTTGGCAGTGGACTCTATAACCTTATTATACTGGTGCCACTCTAGGGGTATCCACTGCCAACCTATGGAATCCTACTAGGGAAAAAGCTTTCTGATGACTATGCATGTGGAGCACATTCCCCTAACTTGGAATGCACATGAGCAATCACCAGAGGCTTATTCTTCTGTCAGTACTGAGGTGACAGCTCTAAGGAAACTCCTCTGGCTGCCAAGTTTGTTTTTCTGTCCTGCGGAGTTTGCAGATATGGGGATTTCCCCATCCCATCCCCTGCTGACTAGCCCACCACTCAGAGTTAGTTCTTCTGTCAGTACCAAGACTGCAGATCTGGGAAAACACCTCTGGCTGCTAATGTCTCTGAGCTTGCATGAGCAGTCTGCTGTGGATTTTTAACAATTACTCTACCCTCGGTGAAGTTAAAGGTTTTGGGGATAGTCCATCAGAAATCACCTGGAGACTGAAGTGCCTTCTCTCTAAGGAGTTTAAAACTTCAGCTCCCAATTCCTGTGGTAGTTGAAGCACTTCTATGAGGCTGTCCCAGGCATCAGACACAGTGCGAGTGTCTGGTTATTCTAGAAACTGCTTAAAGGAGAGGCACTTCTCAGAGCCCGTAGAGCTAAGAATGCCCCCAAGTCAGGTTTGGGGGCAGATCAATCTCTAGCAATGAGGAATGCAGAAGCAAGCAGGTCATCTTTACTCCTTTTCCTTTTCTTTTACCAGAGGGGAGAAAAATGGCAGGGATATTGGAGGGGGGAGAGGGGAGGAGAAGGACTTCCCAGGTGGACCTGTTCATGTTCAGGCAGAACAGGAAGTGCCAGCAGTTCTGCACCATTCAGAGTCTAGACAAGGGTTCCTTTTCAGACAATTTCTTCATTCAATGATGAGGGTGGTCATCTATGCCTTTCCACTAGTGCCATCAATCCCCAGGGTCCCGTGGAAGTCAAGCAGGACAAACTTGATGTAGATGTTGCAAAATACTGTGATTCATGGTCCTTTCCTTGGAAGTATCAGGGTGTATTAGAAGTTTCCTAAGTTATCTATATATTTTAGAAATGTGCATGTCTGTTTGCCAGCAAGTGTTGTTCAAAAGCTCTTCCTAAACAATAAGACCTAAGACCACCAAACTTCCTTAGTTTCTTCCTATCCTAACTTAAAGTAAGGTCAGGGTTTGATTGTGCCAGGAAAATGGGAAGTGTTGTGTATGGGACTGTTTTCCATAACATGGAAAGGGAGAGGACACAGAGAGGAGGAATGTGATACTGATAGTGGCCACTGGCAGCACAGGGGAGAGCTGTACTGCAGAGTAACCACTGGGGGCAGCTGCACCACCAAGAGTGGCCAGTTGGGGCTGGGAGACGCCACTTTGCCTGCTCCCTGCCCTGCCCCCTCCTCAAAACCACACCCTGACTCCTGCACCCCCATGCCTCCAGTTCTGCTCCCTACATTTCCAAGGTCCTACCCTGACTCTTGCACCTCTCACACCACTAGCCCCCTGCTCTGAAGGATCTGGGCAATGCCAGGTAAGTCTTCTAGTGTTAGTTACTATATCATTTTACAATGATCACAAAGTCAAACTTGTGTAACAACCACATAATCATCCAATTTCCTTAGACAGTTTGAAGTCAATGGGATTCTCACCTGTGTCAAATTAAGCAACTACGTAAATGTCTGCATGATGACAACCTAAGACAGGAACATACACTAATACAATTTATTTCTAGCAATTAAAAAATGTCAAAAGAAACAATACATACGGATTCCAGTGTTCTTTGGAGATCTTGTATAAACTACCAAACATAATTGGTAGAATTTTGTCAATGTTCTCCTCAATGAGACTAAGAATATATTCATTATTCCAGAAATACAAAGCCCTTTCTGCAACCTAAAATACACATTTCAGAATCAGAACCACAAAACAAAATAGTACTAATTAATGTAGAATGCAAATGTGCAATGTTATTGAAAATACTATTTTAATACCTGAAAATGTGAACTTGCCACACACTTGGATATCTGCTTAAATAGAGGTTCTTCTATTTTTTTGAACTGTGTTGGTTCTATTACATCTAAGATTTCTTCAATTTCACCTAAAAACATCACCTGTTTTATAAAGAAAGGTTTTTATATTTATATTTGCCATTCAGAAGGTATAAAGTTTATGTAATTATCACATAGCTAAACTGAGGACACCAGCTGAACAACAATAAAATAGAGTACGTACTGACAAATATATTGCAACATCATACAGCATAGTGTGCTATGCACACTACCTTGTGCAAGTCATCTAATTACAATTTTTCTTCTTTTTCGATAAAGGGGCTTCTTACTTGTTCACTTCAGTTGCAGAATACTGTATGACAATCATCTTGTATTGTCTATTTTTCAGGGTTGCTTTTAAAGTTTTTAAAAGATTATTTGAAGATTAAAAACTAGAATATATTTCTTCAGCTTTCGCTGCATAGACTTAACTCTTCTCTGTTCTGGATTCTTTTTACAAATGCTTCATTTCAGTTAACACAGAAAATCAAAGACAAGATGACACATAGGAGTCTTAAAGCACACACTTTCAAATAGAATTAGAATGTTTCTTTGGCAAATGAAGTCACCAAATTCCTAATTATTTTACTTGTAATGACCTGGGACAGAGCCAATTAGAAAAATGGATTTTTCACAAGACCATTTTAAAAGTACATTTTAAGAATTAGACATTGTTCTTACACATGAAATTACAACGTATACTTTTTTTGTAATAAAATAAAATAATGAAGCCTTTTATTTAATGTTTCAGCTACTGACAAAAACCTGGTCAAACTTTCACAGTGTTCAAAGTCAGCACTCACTGCAAATGGACTGCACTCACTGTAACTACTAACATGCTTAAAAAAAAGCTTTGTTTTGAAAAATTATACTAATGCCTACCAAAGAACAGGACTTAATGAGAGCATTCCTCTCAATGATATGATGTTACCATAGGAATATTTAGTGATGAACATATAGAAGAGCATGTACTAATTAGTAGCGTTGTCAGATTTAAAATAAAGTAAGTTTGCACAATTTGGGGCAATTTGTACAGTGAACTTCAGTGCTTTGAGAAATCACTCTTTTATATCAATTACAAGAGAATAATTTATTAAAAAATAAGTAACAAGACTAACCTCTTTCTGACTGCAAGTTTTTGGCCAAAATTTGAGCAACCCTCTGATAACCTATGATAATAAAATTGTAAAAAGTTAAACCAGAACAAGTTTCCAATATGTATTCATCTAGATTTTTAATAGATATTAAAATTAAATTAGAATAATTAATATTATGATTAATATTTCCCAAAACTATAGTTCAAAGGGGATTGAATCATTCTGGATCATCTGGCAGGAGTTTTGTCTTATGTTCAGAATACTTTAACAGCTTTACTATCAAATGTACACTGCTTCAAAAAGTTTTCTGAGCATCCAAACAGATCCACTACTGCTTGTAGCTAGATCTTCCCCTAGAAATCCATCCTTTCTGGAGCACTTGTCTCAGCAACTAAAGACCTGGAACCATATAAAATGCAGTAGCTGTTGGACCATGCACTCTCTCAGAGCTGAAAAGCTGTCAAAAAGGTGAGGAAGAAGAATCATAGTCCAAAACACCTTTTATTCCTTTCTATTATCTGAGATGCCAAGAGAGACAAACTGGAAATAGATGACTAGCTGCAGAGAAAATATATTCAAATAACTGTACTGGGAGTTAACTTTCTGAGACTTGGGGTACCGCAACACTATTTCAAAATAACTAGCGCTACTCAAAAATAACAGTCCACGTCTACACATCTGGCAGTTATTACGAAATAGTGTCAAAATACTGTCAAGCTGGAGGACTTCTTACTCCAACTCTGTAACCCTCATTCTACGAGGAATAAGGGAAGTCAGAGGAAGAGCGCTCTATTTCAAAATAAGTGCTGAGTAGATGAGGACTGAAATGAGAGCTTGGTCTACTTGGACAATCTTCAAACAGAGTCCAATTCCCCCACTGGATTTGTTACCAGTGGCAGCAAGTTGGGAGGTTTCATGATTTTTTTCCCCATTTTACTTAGTGACTAGCTTGCATCTCTTGTAAACTAATGTATTATACATAGCCTGGATTCTCCAATTACATTTTGAGTTTTAGAAAAGACTGATGGACTATTTGAAACAGAAATTCAGATGACCTCGTGAAGAATTAAGCCTCCTCCTAAGAAGAGGTTAACTATGAGCACATCACAGTGTTCTGTTAAAAATGAAACAAAATAATGAGGATTTTCCATTAGCATCATGACCTCACTTTCTCAATGCAATGCTCATGCAGAGGTAGTACAGATAAAACTGTCCTATGGACTCAAAGAAAAAGTAATTTTAAGTCCCTAAAACAGACAGTACCACAGACAAAAATATGGACCAGATCACTAAGAAATATGTATTATGGGAAAATACAAACAGAGGTTTTTGAATGGAAGGATATGTTGCAGCAGTAGCAAGCATTAATTCAAATTGTAACATAAAAAGCAAAAGCAAACATTCCAAGATGAGACTAAAAGGGACTAAATCCTCAGGCTCTGGCCAAACTATGGGGCTCTAATGGAACAGTACATTCCATAGCATACTCCTTCTCTTCTTATGAGAAACCATCTTCTTATGAGATGAGGAAACATGCTGTAGAAGACTATGTATTAAAAAAGGCTAATTTTCAAGTTAATCTTGGAAAAATGCCAAATTCAGCAACCACTAAATCCATAAGACCTTAGAGATGAAACAGGGCATGTCATTCATCTCATAGAACTATTCAGGTTTACTGTAAATTCTGGCATGCATCACTGCAATGTTGAATATTTTCGACATTACCATAGGCTCTGACTTTGAAGGGTCATAAAAAAAAGCGTTACTCATCTTGTGCAGTAACAGTGGTTCTTTGAGATGTGTGTCCTCATGGGTGCTCCACTCTGGGTGCTGGTGCGTCCTCATGTCAGCGACTGGAGATTTTTCTAGCAGTATCCACCCCGCCATGCACATGCCATGGCACCCCTTTGCGCCATTGGTGTCCATTAAGTGTGCACGCAGCCCCTCCATTCCTTCTCTATCCGTGCTATTAGAGCATGGGGCTCCAAAGCAGGGGAAGGAGGGAAGGTAGTAGAGCACCCATGGGGGGACACATCTCGAAGAACCACAGTTACTGTACAAGGTGAGTAAGAAGAAGTTACTCACCTTGGTGCAGTAACAATGGTTCTTCGAGATGTGTCCCCCTGTGGGTGCTCCACTGTTGATGTCGGGCTCGTCCCAGTGCTGGAGCTCGGAGATTTTCATGAGCAGTTGCTAGCTGGACTGCGCATGTGCAGCACGCGCCCTTTTGATCTGTCGCACAGTCCGGCTCCCACCAGCTCAAGTCCGCCCTGGTATCTGAAAGATATAATTGGAGAATCTGAAGCAGGGAGGAGGGCGGGTCATGGAGCACCCTCTGGGACACACATCTTGAAGAACCAGTGTTACTGCACCAAGCGAGTAACTTCTTCTTTTTCTTCTTCTTCTTCGAGTGGTGTCCCCATGGGTGCTCCACTGTTGGTGAGTATGTAACAGTACTCAAGACAAGTGGAAGGTGGGCCTCGGATTAATGGTCTAACTATCGTAGAAAGGATGGTAGAGGCCACTGCTGTATCTTGTACTTGAGACTGTAGAATTGCATAATGTTTCATAAAGGTATCACTGGTGGTCCATATTGCCACCATGCATATATCTTTAAGGGGAATGCCACGAAGGAATGCCATTGATGTTGCCATAGCTCTTGTAGAACATGCTCTTGGAGTCTGAGGCAGTGGTCTATTTCTTAGAATATAACACTGTTTGATGCACGATACGACGAGGTTGGAAATTCTTTGTGAAGATAGGGGTTTCCCTTTAGTACTCCCGGAGACAGAAATCAGTAAGCGATCTGATTGATGGAAGGATTTTGTCCTGTCAACGTAAAAGGCTAATGTCCTGAGTATGTTCAGCAGATGAAACCTTGCATCAATAGCCGTTTGGTGCGGTTTGGGATAGAAGGTAGGGAGTACAATTGGTTTATTTACGTGAAATGCGGAACACACTTTGGGAATGAAAGCTGGATGAGGGCGCAGCACCACCCTGTCCTTACTGAAAACAGTATATGGTGGAGCTGCCATTAGGGCTGCCAACTTACTCACTCTGCAGGCAGAAGTAATCACCAATAGGAAAACTACTTTCAGCGACATCATATAAAGCAAACAGGTTGCAAGAGGTTCAAAGGGGGTGTGGACTAGAATATCCAACGCCATTTCTAGGTTCCACAGCAGCAGTGGTGGTCTTCGTGGTGGATGTAGGTTGACGAGACCCTTAAGGAATCATCTTGTCATGGGGTGGGCGAAGATTGAGAATCCCTCTATAGGCTGATGAAAGGCAGTGATTGTAGTTAAATGCACTTTTATTGATGCCAGGACAAGGCCAGAATCTCTTAGTGCTAAGACATAGTCCAGGATAGTTTCAAAGGTGTTATGCTTAGTTCTAGGTTGTGGTCAGAGCACCAAGATATGAATCTACACCATTTATACAGATAGTTGGATCAGGTGGATTGTTTCCTGCTATGTAGAAAGACCTTTCACTTAGTCTGAACATTGTAACCCATCGTGGTAGAACCAACAAGGAACCATGTTGTTAACTTCAGGATGTGCGGATGAAGGTGGAGTAAAGTCCCTGACCTCTGAGTCAGGATTGGAAGGTGGTAGGGAAGTCGAGGAGACATCTGATACAGATATGGAAACCATACCTGTCGAGGCCAGAATGGTGCAATGAGTATTACTGTGGCTCTGTCTGTACTGATCTTCTCTAGGACTCAGGAGATGAGAGATATGGGAGGGATCGCATACAGAAGAGGTCCCCTCCAAGTGCGGAGAAAGGCATCCCCTAGGGATCCCTGGCCAATGTCTGCCCTGCAACAGCATTGTCGACATTTCCTGTTTTTGGAGGATGCAAAGAGATCTTTCTCTGGGAATCCCCATTGGTGGAAAATGGGTTGGAGATAACGGAGTTGCAGTTCCCATTCACGATCTGGGGGAAGTATCTGCTGAGCACATCTGCCGTTATATTGTTTATACCGGGTAAGCATGAGGCTACTAACTAGAGTGACGTTGCTTCATATGCCCCAGTTCCACAATTGAACTGCTTCGGTGCATAAGGACTGGGATCGAGCGCCTCCCTGACAATTGATGTAAAACGTTGTTGTGATATTGCGGGTCAATATCCCGACCACCTTGCCAAGTGTCTGGAAGTGTCTGCAAGCGTTGGAAACTGCTCCAAGTTCTAACAGATTGATATGATATATGGTATCCCGAATAGACCATCAGCCCTGGATTGACATTGTGTCCATGTGGGTGTCCCATCCAATGAGGGAAGCATCTGTGATTATGTGTATCAAAGGTTGATCTCAATGGAAAGGCACACCTGCTAAGAGGTTGGAAGATTTGGTCCACCATGCGAGGGATCGTAGCACATGTGGGGGGGGGGGCAAGGGGGGGAGGGACAGCCACTTGCGTGCCTGTCCCTTTCGATGGGAGTAAACCGTAGCAATCCAGTGTTGTAGGCATCGAAAGTAGAGGCGTGTACGATTGACTACGAAAGTAGTGGTGGCCATATGACCCATTAGTTGGAGGCATGTGAGTATGGAGACTGTAGGGCTGACCGTAATGGTCGTAACAAGGTCCTGAATGGTATGGAACCTCTGCAATGGTAAGTATGCTCTTGCTGCCATGGCTTCCAGCCAGGCATCTATAAATTCTATGTCCTGTGTAGATAGCAAAGTTGTACATTGAGTAAAAGCCCCAGGAGTTCGAATATGTGTCTTGTGGTCAATATCATGCAATGTGTCTCTGATTCCGATGTGTCTTTGATTCAGCAATCATCCAGGTAAGGGAATAGAATGTCCTGGTGTCTGCGTAAGTATGCTGCTACCATCGCCAGAGTCTGAAAATATTCTGGGTGCAGAATAAAGGCTGAACGGAAGCACTCAATAGTGGTACACTGGTAGTGGTCCAGTCCTATTGTGAAATGAAGGAAGCGCCTGTGTGCCGGATGAATAGCTACATGAAAGTATGCGTAATGCAGGGTGAGGGCTGCAAACCAATCTCCCTTGTCCAGCGCTGGGATTATAACCGCTAGGGTAACCATTTTGAATCTTTGTTTCTGAAGGTAGCGGTTCAATCTGCGAAGGTCTAAAATAGGTCTCCATCTTCTCGTCTTTTTTGGGGTGAGGAAGTAATATGAATAAAAACCTCTGCCCTGAAAATCCTTGGGAATAGTCTCTATAGCTCCCAAGTTTAGTAGTCGCTGTACCTCTTGTCTGAGGAGACTCTTGTGCAAGGGATCCCTGAAAAGGGACAGGGAGGGTGGGGAAGTTGGAGGTATTTTGGAGAAGGGAATGGTATACCCTGAGGTTATCAGTTCACAGACCCAATGGTATGAGGTGATGGCATCCCAACAATGGCGTCAGCAATGGAAAAGTGGACCACAGTGTGATGGTTGGTGGGAGATGGGAATATCCTGCAAGCCCTTGACCAACAGATCAAATTTGATGCTTAGTGGCCTGGCTGTTGGTGTCGTGGTTGATCTGTGGCCGCTTGCGCTGAGGCCACTGTTTGGTTACATCTAAAAGTCGCAATGCTTTTGGTATGGGGTATAACGCTTACAACGGTAGGGTAGGGTGGTGTGTACATCCCCAATATGCGTAGAGTTGTCCTGGAGTCCTTGCTTGAATGGAGGATGTCAGTCCTTTCTGCAAATAATTTCAATTTATCAAAGGGAAGATCTTCCACCTTTGATTGTCATTCATGGGGGACTCCGGTGGATTGAAGCCAGGATGCCCTTCTCAGCATCACAGAGATGGCAGTTGCTCTGGGTGCTGTATCGGCCACATCCAGCGCAATCTGGAGTGCTGTTCTGGATGAAGTGTAGCCCTCCTGAACAACTGATTTTAGTATGGGCCTTTTTGAGTCCAGCAGGTGTTCCATTAGGGCATTTAATTTTAGAGCTGAGTAGTTGGCTAGTCTAAGGAGGAGTGTAGCGGAAGAATAGAGCTTTTTACCAAATAGGTCCATTCACTTGTTGTCCTTGTTGTTATTGGGTCTGTGTTGTGGAAGCTTGGATCTGTGCGGACAGCATCGATGACCAGCGAATTGGGCTGCAGATGAGGGAATAGAAAATCAGCCCTTTTCTGAGGGACAAAATCTCTTATCAGCCCTTTTGTTAGTTGGGGGTACTGAGGCAGGGGTCTGCCATATCTCATCTGCAGACTCCATAATGATCTCGTCTATTGGTATTGCAACTCTACCTCATTGGGAGGGCTGCAGATTCTTAAGGAGCTTATGTTGCTTTTCTGGCACCTCCAATAATTGAATGTCTTGGGAGGCGGCCACCCTCTTGAAGAGGTCCTTAAATTGTCTGAGGTTGTCAGGTGCTGACTGGTCCCCAGGTATGACAGCCACATCAAGAAATGACGAAGACTAGTCTGTAGGAGAAACATTAGGTGGTTGTTCCTCTACCTCCGAGAGCTGTTCCTCCTCTGGTTTCGAATAATGGGCTGTAGAGGAAACTCCAGTGGATGCAGCTGCCTCCTGTTGCTCCTGCACATGCTGGGGTGAAGGGGAAGGCGCTCGAGATCTCAAATAGGTTTGACAGCAAGGATAGTGGTGCTCCTGGCCATGATGAGACTGAATAGACAGATGGTGAGTGTAGTGCTGAAGGTAACCAGGGCTACGGTGACAGTATCGTGAAATACGTCTCGATGGGGCTCCATATCTGTAGTAAATTCGCTAGTGACTGTAGGGAGTATGGAAAGCAAGGGGAATCCCTTGACTAAAGGGGTGGGGAGTGGGTTGCATAAGACCTATACGGTGATGGTAATAGATCATATCTAGATCTGTAATGTCCACTGTGGTGATACACTCTGTCTCTGTACTCTCTGGTCAAGTATGGTGAGTGTGGAAAGAGCAGTGAAGACTGCGCTGAAGAAAAAGTCAATGGACTCAGGGCTTCGCTGCACTGGAGGGTCGGATTTGCAAGTTACTTTCTTCGGTGCCGGAGGAGCTGGAGGATGTATGCAGGAGATAACTGCCCTGTTGATCTAGTAGGAGAAGACTGCAGCACTGAAGTCTCCCATGCCGCTGCTGTCAGTGCCGAGTGTGTCCATGTCGCTGTAGTCAGCACTGGTGAGGTCGGGGCCGTGGGCTCCTATGCTGTTGCAGTTGGCACCGATATTGGTTTTGTCGGTGCTGGTGTGGTCGGAGATGGTGTTGACATCGGTACGTGCTTTTGTATCAGTGCTGGTGGTATCAGGGTGGCGTAGAAGGAATTGGTGGGAGCCAGGCTGCGCGACAGATGAAAAGGACGTGAACAGTGCGTGCCGCGCATGTGCAGTCCAGCTAGCAAATGCTCATGAAAATCTCCGAGCTGCGGCACCGGGATGAGCCTGACACCAACAGTGGAGCACCCACAGGGACATCACTCGAAGAAGAACTTTTTCTTCTTCGAGTGGTGTCCCTGTAGGTACTCCACTCTGGGTGACTACACAGCAGTTGTCGGCTTGTGGAGATGGGCTTGGAGCCCTGTGTTTTTCACTGAGGATAATACTGCGTGTTCCACTGCCATAGATGATGCAATGGAAGACGGAAGAGTGTAATGTTGTGCAAACGTGTGATCTGATGACCATGTGGCTGCATTACAAATGTCCTTTGTAATAAAGCTGCATTACAAATGTCCTTTCCCTAAAGCTGCTCTGAAACAGTACAGGTGACACTTCCGGCTGTTTCTGGTTGCGAAGAGGTCTATGTCTGGCTGACACCATTGGCGAAACACGTAACTGAGGGCATGCCTGTCCATCTCCCACTCTGAAGATCATACAACTTGCGAGGGAGGGCATCTGCTGTAACTTTAACACCCCTAGAAGGTAAGCAGCAACCGGGGTGATCTGGTGCTTCAGGCACCAATTCCATAATTTGAGAGCCTCCGCACATAGGGACGGGGATCGTGCACCTCCTTACTGATTGATGTAATACACGCAAGTGTTGTCCATCATAACGTTGATAGTCTCGTGAGCTATACGGTGTAGGAAATGTTGGCATGCATAGTGTATCGCTCGTAATTCTAAAAGGTTGATATGGAGTGTTTGCTCTGAAAAGGACCATTTGCTTTGGGCCGTGAGGGTTCCCAAATGGGCACCCCATCTCAGGAGCGATGCATCGGTCATCACGGTAAGTGTGGGGGTATATTGCTGAAATGGCACTCCAGTTAATACATTGTGTGGATTCATCCACCAGTATAGGAGTTCAAGGACCCGCAGTAGAATGGTAACTGACTTGGTAAGTGGGTCTCTGGATGGCGTGTAGAGTGTGGCTAGCCAAGACTGCAGGCATCTCATGTGGAGCCTTGCTATCGAAGGGTAGATCTTTGACCTTCTACTGTAATTCCCTTGGAACCCCAGATGCTTGGAGCCAAGATATTCTGCACATCACAACAGCTGAAGCTGTGACGCATGCAGCCATATCTGCTACATCCATTGCGGACTGCAGAGAGATGTGAGAAATTATATGGCCTTCCTGCATGATGCTGAGGAGAATAGGCCTGTTGTAGGTGTTCTGGTAGGTGTTGAGTAAGCTCTTGCAGTTTTGAGTAGTTAGAATAATCGTAATCTGCAAGCATGGCGGTGTAATTTGCTGCGCTAAGGAGCAGAGTAACGGAAGAGTACACCTTACGACCCATAACGTCCATTTCTTTATGGTCTTTATCACGTGGTGTTGATCTGATATTAGCTGTCCGGCTTTATGTCTGACGGAATCAACTACCAGGGAATTTGGTGGAGGATGTGTAAAAAGGAAGTCCATTCTTTTTGGTGTAATAGAGTATTTCCAATCCACTCTTTTGTTGGTTGGAGTGATGGATGCTGGGGTCTGCCACATGTCTCCTGGATCCATAATAGCTTCGTCCATTGGGAGGGCTATTCTGGAGGAGGTAGGAAGCTGTAAGGTTCACAAAAGGCGGTACTGTTTTTCTTGTACTTCTTGTAGGGCACAGTTTTATGCAAGAGCTACCTTTTTAAAAAGATCTTGGAACTTTTTTGAATCATTGCCCGGTGGTGGGGTGTTGGAAATAACTGCCTTGTCTGGTGAGGAGGATGAGTTGTGCGTGGGGACCTGTCCTCGCCCTCTGACAAAGAGTCCTCTATGTCTGTTTGGGCTGGGGAATTAGGCTCTGCTGCCAAAGTCGTAAGCTGAGGAGAACCAGGTGGTAGTTTAGATACTGTGGAAGGAGCGGTGTGATGGCTCTTCCTATGAGGACGTGAGTCCCATGGTTGCCATTGCCCAGCATATGGCAGTGGCAGATAATTGTAATAGTATATATACCATGGAGGTCTATGAGCTGGGCTGGAATGTTGGGAGGAAAAACGGCTCCAAGGGTTGTTGCCCACTTCGCTTGGGGAGTGGGACAGATTCGGTGATCTACGTGAGCACATCAACTGTATGGGGAGCCCGGAGACATTGGTGCTGGTGACATGCGGCTCCTGGCAAGAGATTGGTGCCATGGGCGCTCTTAGGACGGTGCCGAGGTATGTGGTTTACTCAGTGCCGATGGTGTTGGTGGTGCTGCTTGGTCAGGAGGCAGCATCTCGGTCTCTTAGATAACAAGGCCGATGCCAACAGAAGCGGTTGTTTTGTTGCCGAGTGGTCCTTATGGTGGTCCAGCAGTGCTGCTTGTTTCTGCTTGGGCTCCGAGTGCGCCCTCTTATGCGATGCCAGTATCTTGGGTGTTGCAGTGCCTGATGTGCTGGGCCTACCCAAGGTGCTGATCCTCAAGGCTGTTGGTGCTGAGGGTAGAGATCGGGCTGGAGACAGTCTCATTTTTGAAAGAGACGTGCCAGAAGAGGTAGAGGAACAAGTTTTGTCCATACCTTTTGGCTGAGAAGCAGATTTTGGGACCGCTGGAGTATCCTTGGAATATGGTTGGAGAGACTTTTCGTATGGTAAAGTCTTCAACCTGTTAGCTTGGTTGTGGCGCGCTCTTGCCATCAACTTAGAGCAGTGAGGGCACTTTTGTATCTGGTGCAATTCTCCAAGACACTTTATTCACTTAGAATCTTGAAGCTGGGAGATCCCGGCATGAGATACAGGGAAAAGCAGCAGGCCTCTAGAGGAGAATTTTTTTTTTTTTTTGCGATGGGGTAGGAGGCCTTAAAACTTGGAAAAGCGAGGAAACTAAGGGGAAATAACAGGTTTTTTGTTGTTTTTCGATAGAAACAGGAGAGAAGCTCTGTCTGGAAGGAGAGAAGCTCTGTCTGCTGCCGAGGACGGTAGGGAAGGAACTGAAGGATTGCGCCATGCGCGCGCCTAACCTACACCAACGGCACAAGGGGGCGCCATGGCACGTGCGCAATGGATACTGCTAGAAAAATCTCTGGTCACCGGCATGAGGACGCATCAGCACCCAGAGTGGAGCACCCACGGGTACACCACTTGAAGAAGTAGTCCTCATTCTAGGAAGGAAGCACCTGCTGCTGGAGAACAGAGTACCACTTCAATGAAAAGTGAATGAGAGTGATCATGATCACGGTATTAATCAGGAAAATCCCAAGTTGAGATTCATGAAAAGTAAGTAAGTTATATTCTGAGAACAACAGATCACCGTGAAGACCAGTCTCAATGGCAAGTTTAGGGAATGGAAATGGGCTTCAGTCTGATGTCCAGCCCAACCTGCAAGTTAAAAAAACCTATCTACATAAAAGCTGGTTTTAGAGCATTAGTACAAACCCCACCAGACATAGTCTATCAACACAGGCTGGGAGGCTCACTTTTGTGAGCTGTGTGAAATTACCCCCAAAAATCTGCCATCTATAAAGGGCTTCTTCCACAGTATTTAAACTACCACCTAGTTCTCCTCAGCTTATGACTTCAGCAGCAGAGCCTAATTCCCCAGCCCAAATGGACACAGAGGACTCTTTGTCAGAGGGCGAGGACAGGTCCCTGTGCACAACTCATCCTCCTCACCAGACAAGGAGTTATTTCCAACACTCCACCACCAGGCGATGATTCAAAAAAAGTTCCAAGATCTTTTTAAAAGAGTAGCTCTTGCATAAAAACGTGCTCTACAAGAAGTACACGAAAAACAGTACCGCCTTTTGTGAACCTACCTCCTCCAGAATAGCCCTCCTGATGGATGAAGCTATTATGGATCCAGCAGACATTTGGCAGACCCCGACCTCTCCCCCTCTCCTCTCCTCTCCCCTCCCCTCTCTTCCCCTCCCCTCGCCCTGGTACTAAAAAAGGCACAAGTTCTTATAATAAAAAGTGAATAGGGATCGCCCTTGAGCAGCTCAGAGCCCTAAGCAATTGCTTTGTCTGTTTATCTCTAATGCCTGCTTTATTTGGAATATCACCAGATTTCATTGTTTCAACAAAAAGATTGCAACATTTTGTGTTTCAGTGTCTGTCATGATCTTTCATTCCATGAAACATTTCAATATTTTAACACTGTCCCAATTAAGGATGAAGACAAATGTTAAAATATCAGAATTTCCAGTTGGACAAAACATCCAATTTCTGATCAACCAACTGGGAATGCATGGCCAAGAACACGAAGGATCTTTTCCGTACACTGAGATCAGTCACATGATTTTAGCAATTTAACTATTTTCTAGTTTATATTCCCATTTTTGTCACAAGTTATTACCAACAGATATATCTGTACTTTTAAAATAAACAAATATTTATCTTTTGGCAAGTACCCTGGATTTATAAATCCTAATTTTTCTTGAAGTGTCTACAGTTAATTATTCAAAATTAGTATTGGCTATCACTATCACTGATGTGAGAGC
Organism: Apalone spinifera; assembly: GCA_030068395.1. Taxonomy (NCBI): domain Eukaryota; kingdom Metazoa; phylum Chordata; order Testudines; family Trionychidae; genus Apalone; species Apalone spinifera. The sequence goes on from CM057847.1 coordinate 48,517,746, forward strand.
TATCACTCATGTGAGAGCTGCACTGGCATATTTTAATTCAGATAAGAAATACAAAAATAAAGTAGTCAGTTGAAAAATACTTACTGGTTCTGTTAATGTTGTATCTTTTTCCAGGAACTGTACAACACAATAGGCCAGCTAAAATGTAAGTAACACAGTTATTTAAATTATTTTAACTAACACTGAATATTAAGACAACACAACATAACTAAATATCACAAATGATAGTGGAAGCACTTTAATCAGCAAAATATCTTAACGCTGGCAGATGTAGGCCTCTTCAATTTTTTGTTTTTGGTGAAGGAAATAGATAAATTTAACTAAAATGAAGTTATATGTATTTCAGACTATTGTATCTTTTAAAAGTCTTTGGTATATTCAGATGCTTAGTTTCTTATTCTAGAAAAGGCTTTATTTGTTATTAATCAGGAGATTTGATAGCTGTAATGCAGATCCAACATTTAGATAGTCTTTCTTTGACTTCATTCAGCTCTTCAATATTAACAATCTGTGATACAAAGCCAGTTCCCCCTTCCTTTAACTACTGCATTTTTACACCAAAAGCTAAGAATAGGACACTTCCAGTCCACCCACTTATCCTCATTAGCACTGGTCCGACAATTGACAGGTACTCCCCTCCCCATTAAAAATATCTTGGTTCTGTTATTTTCACTCCAGTTTATCTGATGAACTGGGTTTTACCCATGATACTATATACTTGTTTTTGTTTTTAAAGTTACAAACTAACATGGATATCCCTCTGAAACTTTCTGTTGGTGAGAAAGATAAGCTTTTTAGTTTAAGACATGGAGCTCTTCAGTTCTGGGAAAAGAACTCAGTATCACAACTAACACAGCTAAATATGGGGGGTGGGAATATTTAGCATAAGTAGTTAACACATATTTGAAGGGACCATTCAAGATGAAATGGTCTATTAACACCAGTCCAGGCCCCAGGAGGAAAGGAAGCAGAGGTGGGGAGTCAGCTGGAGAAAGTCAGGATTGTTACAGATTGTTGTAATAAACCCTCAGTCCAGTGTCTTCCCGATCCCTTATTCCAAGTTTCTGGAAAATTGAGGCTAGGGACACCATCTGTGCCCATTCTGACTAATAGTAATTTATGGACCTATTATCCAGGAATTTATCTAGTTCTGTTTTGAGCCCTGTGATAGTCTTGACCTTCACAACATCCTCTGGCAAGGAGTTCCACAGGTTGGTTGTGCACTATGTGAAAAAAATGCTTCCTTTTGTTTAAAGCCTGCTGCCTATTAATTTCATTTGGGAATAGCACCACTTCCCTATTCATTTTCTCCAGACCAGTCACAATTTCATACACCTCTATCATATCCTCTCCCCCCCCCCCCCCCCCCCAGTAGTAGTCTCTTTTCCAAGTTTTCAAGTCCCAGTGTTATTAATCTCTTTTCACATGGAAGCCATTCTGTATCCCTAATAATTTTCAATGCTTATATATACAAGATGTGGGCATCCTGTGGATTTATATAAAGGCAGTAATATGTCTCTCTCATTAGCTATCCCTTTCTTAATAATTCTCAAAATTCCGCTAACTCTTTTGACTACCATTGCACCCTGAGTGGATGCTTTCAGAGAATGATTCCAATACACAATGAGTCCAAGACCTCTTTCTTGAGTGGAAACAGCTAATTTAGACCCTATCATTTTATACTTATAGTTGGGATCAGGGATGTTAGCAAACATTTATTTTTGTAAACATGTAACCTCATAAGAGACACAGCAAGAGGGGTGTAGTCATTAGGACTAATCCATAATCTTGGGCTTACGGTTAATTATGTAAATGACTACACACTAATATCCCTAGTTGGGATTGTTTGACAATATGCATTACTTTGCATTTATCAACATGAAATTTCATCTGCAATTGTGTTGCCCAATCACCCAGTTTTGAGAGATTATTTTAATCGCTCTTTGCAGTCTAGCTGGGACTTGGCTATCTTGAGCAGTTTTATCTTCAAATTTTGCCACCTCACTGTTTACCCCTTTTCCCAGATCATTTATGAGTATTGCTAAATAGACCAGACCGCTGGGGGACATGACTATTTACCTCTCTTCATTCTGAAAATGGAGCATTTATTCCTATCCTATATCAGAGGGGTAGCCGTGTTAGTCTGAATCTGCAAAAGCGACGAGGAGTCCTGTGGCATCTTATAGACTAACAGATTTGTTGGAGCATAAGCTTTCGTGGGCAAAGACCCACTTCATCAGATGCATGATTCCTACCCTGTGTTTCCTATCTTTAAGCTATTTATTGGTCCATAAGAGGACCTTTCTTTACCTGCATCTAACGAAGTGGGTCTTTGCCCACAAAAGCGTATGCTCCAATAAATGTTAGTCTATAAGGTGCCACAGGACTTCTCATTGTTCTTGAAAATTCAGATTAACACCGCTACCCCTCTGATATTTTCTTTACCTTAGTGCAGTGTTTCTCAAAGCGAGCCACGCTAACGAGCTGCTCCCATTTTACTTACTGGCTCGGGCCACTGCTTTCTGTGGCTCCTCTTGGCTGCAAACAGTGAACCGCAGCCAATGGGAGCTGCTAGGCTCCATGGCTACAGAGCTGTTAAGTAAACAAATGGGAGCTGCCCATTAGCAGTTTTCAAAGTGGGCCTGGAGACTTTGGTGAGGGACCCTGCCAAAGGCTTTCTGAAACGTACAGTATATCCACTGGATCCCCCTTGTCTACATGTTTGTTTACTAGCATTCTTTGAGGGAGGTCAAGTGGTGAGGCATGACTTCTCTTTATAAAAAACATGTTGGCTCTTCTCCAACAAATTGTGCTCATTTATACTTCTGACAATACTGTTCTTTACTATTGTTTCAATCACTTTCCCAGGACATGAAGTCAGGCTTACTGGCCTGTAATTGCTGGGATTACCTTTGTTGTGCTTTTTAAAAACTGGCACCACATTACCTATTCTCCACTCATTTGGTACAGAAGTTGATTTAAATGATAGGTTACAAGCTACAGTTATAGTGCTGCAATTTCAAATTTTAGCTCCTTCAGAACTCTTGGATGAACAACATCTGGTCCTGATGACTTATTACTGTATAGTTATCAATTTGTTCTAAAACTTCCTTGAATGACACCTCAGTCTGGGAAGGTTCCTCAATATGCCACTAAAAAGAATAGCCCAGGGTTGGGAATCTCATTCACATTCTCAGCCATGAACATCAACACAAAGAAATCCACACGAGAAATCTACTTCCTTGACACTACCGTACAATTAAAAGATGGACAAATTTCCACCATCATATACTGGAAACCTACCGAACGCTACACTTACCTTCATGCCTTTAGCTTCCATCCCAGACACATTTCTCAATCTATTGTAAATAGCCAAGCCCTAAAATACAACCAGATTTGTTCCAATCCCACAGACAGAGACAGACACCTACAGGATCTATATAGAGCATTCTTAAAACTGAAATACCCACCCGGAGAAGTGAAAAAACAGATCAACAGAGCCAAAAGAGTACCCAGACATGAACTACTCCAAGACAGATCCAAAAGAGAAAACAGAATTCCACTTGTCATCACCTACAGTCCACAACTTAAACTCCTCAAAAGAATTATCAAAAATCTACAACTCATCCTGGGAAATGACCCCTTGCTCTCACGAGCCTTGGGGGAAAAAGGCCAATTCTCGCTTGAAGACAACCCCCTAACCTCAAACAAATTATTTCAAGTAACCATGCAACACACCTCCATCATAATCATCCAGGAACCCACCCCTGCAATCAGCCCTGCTGCTAACTCTGCCCACACATTTACACGAGCGATTGCATCGCTGGACCCAACCACATCAGCTACCAAATCAGAGGCTCATTTAACTGCACATCCACTAATGTGATCTATGCCATCAAATGCCAGCAATGCCCCACTGCAATGTATATTGGCCTAAGTGGACAGCCTCTGCGGGAAAGAATTAATGGACACAAATCAGATAGCTGAAAAGGCAATGCATAAAAACCTGTTGGAGAATACTTTAATCTTCCTGGACACTCATTAATGGATCTCCAAGTTGCTGGTTTTTGTTTCAGATCAATTCCACAAGCCAAATACACAGAGAAAGGTTGCAACTTAACTTCATTCACAAAGTTTAATTGTTATGCAAATGGTATGAATGGATGGCTCACACATTATCTTCCACATCTTAATGACTTAACCAACCAAACAATGAAGGTGCTAA
>CM057847.1:48536112-48562950 GCA_030068395.1 Apalone spinifera
AAAAAAAAAGGAACTGACTGGGGCCAAAAAACAAAAATAGCAGCACAACTTGGGAGGTGGGGGAGGTAATTGATGGGGAGGGTGGGCTGGTTTGCCTCGTGCCCCCCCCTGGAATTTCTTCATGCCCCCCAGTTTGGGAACCTATGATTTAGATAATGGCAGAAAGAGTATACTTGTAAAGTTTGCAGATGAGACCAAGTTGGAAGGGGCTGCAAGTGCTTTGGAGGATAGGAGAATAATTTAAAATGATCTGGACAAACTGGAGAAATGGTCTGCGGTGAACAGAGTGAAATTCAATAAGGACAAATGCCAAGTACTCCACTTAGGAAAGAACCACCAGTTGCACACACATAAAATGGGAAATGAGGCTCTAGGAAGGAGTTATTCAGAAAGAGATCTTAGGGGTCATAGTGGACCACAAGTTAAATATGAATCAACATAACACTTGCAAAAAAGCAAACATATTTCTGAGATGTATTAACAGGATTGTTGAAAGCAAGACATGAGAAGTAGTTAGTCCACTCTGCGTGGATTAGGCCTCAACTGGGAGTACTGTGTCCAGTTCTGTGTGCCAGAGTCCAGGAAAGATGCAGACAAACTGGAGAAAGTTGAGAGAAGAACCACAGAAATAATTAAGGGTCTAGAATACATGACTTATGAAGGGAGATTGAAAGAACTGGGTTTGTTTAGTCTGGAAAAGAGAAGACAAGAGGGGACAGGACAACAGTTGTCTAGAACATAAAAGGATGTTATAAGGAGGAGGGAGATGATGTAGGTGGTGTTTGTTCCTTCCACGAGTGCAGGGTACTAGACTTGATGACCTCTTGAAGCTCCTTCCAGTTCTATTTGTAAAGTCAATAGACTCTGGTCATCGGTAGAAGGAAATGAACATGTGACCTTAGGGACTAAGGCCATGGGCTTGAACGAAAAGCCAGCTGACTCTCAACTAAGGCTGTAGGGCAGACTTCATTCTCCTCTGTCAGTGGTCTCAGTGCCTTGGGTTGCATAGTCTATAATAAATAGCTGGGAGGTATTATTTAAGGCCCCTGTCCTCAAACACACATACACAAACACTTAAATAGGCACAAGTAGCCTACAGATTTCAACAAAACTTTTCATTTGTTTAAAGTTAAACACACATAAGTTTCTGTAAGATCAGGGCCTACTTTCTGTAAAATGAAAGATACGAATCAAGTGCATTTTCTCAAAGAAAAGAAAAGAGTGAAGTATGGTGCTTTTATAAAGAAAGCTCTAGATCTAAAAATCTCACAGCCATCACATCTAGAAATATTTTGTCTGGATCTGATATCAGTAGGTAATAGAAAATTATCTGTCCTATTTGACTCCTCTCATTTCAAAACAAATAGGATACATTTCACAGTTTATGCTGTTTTTTTATTCAAAATTTGTCAAGATTCATAATCCCTGTGTACATACAGGTAATATTTAGAGTATAATGAATTTATATTGAAGTATACTTTCAGGACATGGAGTAAACATTAGATCAGGAGAGAGTTGCCACCATGCCTGGGTTAGCCACAGATGGAATGCAAGGCTCAACTGTCTAGCCTTGTTCCATTCTAAGACTTTCAGTGGAAAACCATCAGAGACAAATTCAAGGAATCAAAACCACTTGGAGATAAAAAAGGAACACAAACAAAAAGAAAATTACTCTGCCTATGAATAAAGACAAAATACTATTTCAGCAGAACAAAGAGCAGGGCAAGACACTTTGGATTCTTTTAATGAGGAGACATCTTGAGGAGCAGGGGCTGTTCCTATCAAAAAATGAATCCTAGTTCCTGTGAAGGTAGCCAGCTCTGCAACAGACTGAACTTAGGAAAGATAAATATGAAATCTCCCAATCTAAAAAATAGGTTGTCAACCTAGGTTTTCATTTTATTATTTTGTCATGTACTCTACTTATTTCCATCACTGCCTCTTTTTTCTAGTAGAATCACTCTCCTGTCTTAGATAAATCTTCTGTTTTATTACAAGTGCTGCGTGTTATAATAAAGGAATTGTGCTTTAAGGTAAAATGAATGAACTCGTGCCCCTTGGTCCATATTTGTCATCTGAAGAAGTGGGTTGTGCCCACGAAAGCTCATAATATTATTTGTACATTATTATTAGTCTTTAAGGTGCTATAGGACCATTGCTGTTTAAGATTTTTTGGGGAGTACTTTGTGGTAGAGAACCTAGGTTTTTTGTGAATAACTAGTGTCAGGTGCTGGATATCCCAAGAGAATGTTTCAAAGAAACTAGAGGACTAGGATGCATTTCTTGTTAATATGCAAGGTAATGATAAGGCTGACAGAGCCCAGAAGACAGTCTTTGAGCGGTTGAAAGGCTGATCATGTTTTGTTAGGGAACTAACAACCAGATGGGCACGCAAGTCTCCCTCATCCTGGGGTTAACAATGTAACGATCAGTCTTGGGTGACCTGAGAATGATCACACAAGTATTAACTCATGTAGTGAGAGTCAAAAAATCATTACAAAAGGTCAGCACTGAAGATTATCTATATTTCACTGGAAAACATGTATATATCGTTATGAAACTCAAATTTTATTCCACAAATTGAAGCTACTCTACGTTGCAATTATTTTCTTAACAAAACTCAGTATTATCTCTATGATTTATATGTTTCTGAATTTCCAGATTACATGTAGTTTGTGTAGATGTTGTTCTAGTAGAACAGCTGGCAAACAAAGGATTCTCGTGTTACAATATAAAGAACCAGTTTTATCAGAATCTGCAAAATACAAACCAATACCACAACAGCATCACTTTCAGTTAAGAGTTAACCAAGTATTAAATATAAAAATGTTACACTCACCTGCTGTACAAATTTCTGATCAATATATCGCTTTGCAATACTAGGCTGGAAATCTGGGCTCTCCAAAAATCTCAGGAAAAATTCATACACCAACTATAACAAACATTAAAATGAAAACTCTGAAGAAGTTACCATTGCTATTTACTAAAATAATAAAGATTCAAACTACCAAATATTTTATTACTTCTAATTATGTCAATAGGAGAAAGAGGATACTGAAAATATTTTAGCATCAAGAAGGATATAATTCAAAGTGTATATAAAGTTAGAGGCTAGGACAACTATGAATACAAGAAGACCAATGTGCACAAATAGAAAATTCCTTTTAAACATATATACTAATAAAAGTTTGCTTCCCAAAGTTAGATATAAATTATACATTTTTTAAAAAAAATCTGTATTTTAAAAAAATGCACAAATGCACTAAAGTTTAATCTTTACTATGAATTAGGCATCTGTATACTTGACATCCCAATCCAAACAGCAGTCTTGTTGCAGATTTTAGACCCAACATGATACAGCATATATGGAGTCTTACCCCTAAAATGTTCAGAAGTGCTCGTCCTCCCTCCCATGGGCCTTGGCAGATATTTAAACTACAGTCTTTAAAACATCTGATGACACATGAATGGAATCCTATTGAAGACTAGTCAAATCTTTTTAGAGAACCAATACCTAAACAATTAACTAGAATTTCTAAATAAAGAGCAGAGGTAAGAGAAAAATGCTTGTAATGCACCTTTATGTAATACATGATAAATGCATATGTGCCAGTATATATGTTTGTGATAATCAATTAAGGGGTTTTTAATTTGTTCATCTGGTAGGCCCAAGGGAGGAAATGTGCAGTATTTCTCGCAATACTTGCCTCTTCCCCCCCCCCTCTCCTCTGACTGACTGAAGGAATTTAGCAGTAAGCGTTTCAAGAGATTTGAAACTATCCACATTATATAAAACAAAACTATATTAAAAGAACAAACACTATGAAGTCAAACATGCACAAGTTAGGAAATGATAGAATAAAGTTTGCCCATACAATTCTAATTCCACTCCCCTGTGTGCATGTATTTATGATACAGTCTAATTACACGATCACCCACTATTTTTGTGTTGGAGACACTAGAGTTTCTCAAAGAACGTTGCAACAAATTTGTTATCATTGTTAGAATATATTTTCCCTTAGCATTTCTAGTAAACCGCTGAACCATTTTTGTGGAAATTCCTGCCCACCTTTCCCCTTGGGAAAAAAAAAATCAGGCAAACAGCTGATATGGAATATTCCAGCTGGAACAGTTAAAGTGTGACAACATTATATGGTTTTGCAATGGGTAGTAATAATAAATAACCTCAAAACATAGGTGTCATTATATCTGCTGCCTATAAAACAAGGCCGATGCTAATGGAAGCTTCGCACACGGAGCTTCCTGACTGGGGGAGGGGCACTTCTCCCTCAGCCACAGCAGCATCTCCCTGTGGAGGACAGAGCAGTAGTTTCTCCCAGCCAGTAGGGACAGTCCCTGAGCCCCTGGCAGGGCACAGCAAATTAAGCAGCTAAAGAGCCATACTGCCACACAGCTTGGAAGGAACCTTAGTGGTGCGTCACATCTGGCCCACCAACACATTTTGACCAGTTCGCTGAGTCCAGTGGGATTACAATTGCCTGCCCCCCGTCAGGATAAACCACTTGAGGGCTACGAGAGTTTTACATTAAACATCAGTGGTTCTCCATTCCAGTCAAATGGGAGCAACAGAAAGCAGCATGGACCACAGGGATGTGCTGCCTGCTGCTTCCCATTGCCTCCAATGGCCGGGAACGATGAAGTGCAGCCACTAGGAACTAGGGACATTAAAGACTAGTAGATTCCCCACCCCCCCTTGCTGCCTCTATGAGATGGAGGCATCAAAGGGGGAGAGGGGAAAAGGGGTACTTCAAAGCGGCAGCTCAGCTGTGCAGCAGTGCTGTCCCTTTAAAATGTAAAAGGGCCGTGGAGCCTGGGATTATCTGGGGACTCCCCGGATTCCAAGCAGCATTTCCCCAGAACCCAGGGTCCCAGCTGACCAAGTTCTGGGGAAATGCCACGGGGAGCCCGGGATCAGCTGGAGAAATGACACGCAGAACCGGGGTCAGTTGGGGACTCCAAAAAGCCAGAGGAGAACCCTGAACATATGAAAAGAAAGTAGGTAACTCTGCTAGCTCTAAGAAATCTTCTGATGTCCAGTTAGTCTTACCATTTGCTGTTCCTAGGACACATAAGGCTAATAAGTTAGGCTTTCAGAAAGCTCTCTTTGGAAACTCTCAGATTATCATGTAGAAATTCTAGAAGTCATAGAATCATAGCGCTGGAAGAGACCTCAGGAGGTCATCAAATCCAGCCCCCTTCCCAAAGCAGGACCAATCCCAACTAAATCATCCCAGCCAGGGCTTTTTCAAGCTGAGACTTAAAAACCTCTAGGGATGGAGATTCCACCACCTCCCTAGGTAACCCATTCCAGTGCTTCACTACCCTCCTAGTGAAATAGTTTTTCCTAATAGCCAACCTAGACCTCCCCCACTGTAACTTAAGGCCATTGTTCCTTGTTCTGTCATCCGTCATTACTGAGAACAGCCTTTCTCTATCCTCCATCCAGTCTATTGCTTTGTGACCTGATGTTTTCTTCCTCAAAAGATCATTAGAATATCGTAATTGTACTTTGATTTTTGAGATTTTTTTTGTCCCTATGAGTGCATTATCATAGCATGCACATGTCTTTACCCCCACAGACAGGGGCTGCTGCCACAGCAGCCTCTGCCCTTGGCCAGCCTGGGCCGCCATGGACCTGGACTGCTTCGTGGCAGCCTCCCTTGCTCCTCCTACCCCCGCTGCTGCCTTTGATACAGATGCAGTGGGGAGGGAGAGCGAATAGTCAAGTACTCAACTCGAGTACTCGCTTACATCCCTAGAGGCAAGTCCAAGATGTTTAGGAGGACTGTGTCACCAGTTGCAGTTACAGATGTAGACTAAGCCTTAATAGTGTGTTCTATTAACTCTGAGGGTCTACTCCCAGTAGAGTCACAACAGGTTAAAATACACCTTGAAACCCACTTGGACAGCCTATTTCCACAGAGACTGTCACTTACCCTCTCTGCAAATAATACAAATAATCTGGAGGCCCTGAATATATCTTAGTCCTGTCAAGGTAGACAGCAAGAGCCATTCTGATATCTAAGGTATGTTGACTAGTTTCATCTTTGGAGACATGAGGCTCTGGGTAGAGTGCTGGTAAATGGATTTTTTTTTAATTAATATGGTATTCCAAAGAGACCTCAGGGAAGAAGTGATCATGGAGACATGGCAAATTCACCATTTACTATCTTCAGTAGAGATAAAATTATGCTATGTAAACACCAAGCATTTACATTTGTTTAGTCAACATTATATATGGACTGGGATATTGAGAAAGAGTTGAAGGAGAGAACAGATAGTCTCTGGTACAAAAGGGGGGAGGAGTCCCTCAGGGCACTGAGAATGAATTTAAGGCACCACTGGTGAGCCAGGTTCTGCACAGGGAGAAAAGTTATATATGCCATTGAGGAACCTGGCTATACTAGTGTAGGCAAAAATATACAACAGTCTTCAATGAGTGAGTGGAAAGTTATGATAGCAACCAAAAGTACTCCAACTAAGCTCACTGATAAACGGGCAATTTAGGCTTTTGGACAGTGGAACTTCTGATGCTTAAAGTGCACCAGAAAAGGAAGTGTAAGGCAGGTTTAAGGTTTCTTGGTTGATATGAGAACTGACAAGACTCCTCTGAACAAGTTAGCTCCAGGCTCTAAAACCATCCTCCCAGGTTCGGGCTGAGATAAAGGTCCCAGAGTTCTGTGACAAAAGATACTTGCTGAAAGAGGAAAACAAACAGAGAGGCACTGCCACAGACAGGCAAAGGATGTTAGAGTTCCACACTTGTTTTGGACAGGGCTACACTATGAGGATAACTAACTTTTGTGTTACAGTTTGACTAAACATACAAAACCACAGTATTATCAATGGATCGCCCAATGAATTGCAGCCTTGTCCTTGCTGGGAGCAGAAAATATATTTCATGTGTTTTGTGTTAACATTTCATATGTTCTGGGAGATCCCAGGTCTGGCAGATGCGGTAAAAGACAGAATTTTTCAACTCCTAATCATGATCCTGAAGGAATTTTCTGCTTAAGGAATCAACAATTGTATTCTGTAGGTCTTGAAAATGAAATTCTGAGATTTCCCTCTGATGGATAATGTACCAGTTCCACAGCTTTAGTGAATCTGTGCATAAGGATTTGGCTCCTGTTTCACCCGGTCAGTTACTACATTACATTGCTTCCCTGTCATCCAGTATTATTCTGATGGACTGGCCTTGTATGATGCATACTAAGTGCTGACAAGCAGATTGAATAGCTGCTGGGTGGAGCCAGATCTCCAGTGCTGACCACATGCTCTGGCTTCTTGGAGCTGAGCTGACCCCCTCAATCACAAAAAAGAAAGGAATACTTATGTTGTGAGGATCTTTGAGACTGGGGGCGTCTGACCTTTGATCAGTCCTTTCACTACCTGAGAAAGACCAAGACTTTGAGGTACTATGATGAGTCTGAAAAAAACTTTTTGGGATGTACACAGTGTTGTCAAATGTGAAGGCACCTGAGCTGCAATCTTGAGGCATGACACATATGGAGGCCAACATGTGGCCCTAGGAGTTTGCAGGTTGTGTTTTATTGCTGAGATCAGACTACACAGAGTAGAAAATCTTATTGGGGAGGCAGGTGCTTAAGGAATCTACAGGGGGTCTACTCTTTGGACTGGGGTCAGTGTAGACTTCTGCTGATTGATACAAAGGCCCAGAGACAAACTGGGCTAGAGCCTTAGAAGCTGCAAACTGGACCAGTAGAGCTGACAGACTCCTGAGGAACCAATTGTTCAGGTATAAAAATACTGCTAAGCCTCACTGATGTAAATGAGCCACCACTGCTGAGTGGAGGTTTATAGAGACTCCAAAAGGCCATGGAGAATGCAAAGGGAAGGACTCGATACTGCTAGTGTTCTGAGCCTATTATGAAATATTTGTGGGATGGGTAGATGAAAGTAGCATCCTGGAAGGGTGATGAACCAGTCTCTCAGAATTATGGATGGGATTATAGTGGCTAGCATCAGCCTCTTGAAGTGATGTGATAGGATGTGTGTGTTCAGGTTTCTAAGGTCAATGATCAGTCTTCTATGTCCTCCCCGCACTTCTTGAGGACTAGTTAATATTGAACCCTCTTCCAAAAAACTCTAAGGGAACTTATTCAATTGCCCCAGGAGCAAAAGGGACTGAACTGCTTCTTTTAAGAGCTCTTTGTGACAGGGGTCCCTAAAAAGGGATGGGGAAGGAGAAGGGAGAGAAAGAGTCAAAGTGAATGAATAGCCTATCCTGATCACTTCCAAAAATCTGTGGCTGAAATAATGTTTCCATGCAGGAAAGAAGTGGATAGTCTGCCTCAAAGTGGGAATGAGTCACGCAGCAAAGCATCTGGGAAACTTGATAAAACAAACCTGAGGCCCTTGATAAAACAAAAGGAAAAAATATGTAGCACACTAAAGACTAATAAGATAGTTTATTAGGTGATGAGCTTTTGTGGGCCCGATCCACTTCTTCAGATCATATTCTGAAAGAGAATTGGCATGACCATATATAATAAAGGAATACAATGAAGAAAGTGAACACATTATAAACTAACAAATCAGATTTTAGAACAGAAGGTGGGGCAAGGGAGAGGGAAGGAGGAAATAGCTTATTGTAAGTCAATTAGTGGCTAACCTGGAGTTACTAAGACAATCAATAGGTGGAGAAGCTATCTTTGTAATGTGTTAAGTAATTAGCATCTTTATTAAGGCCCATTTGTAACGTCAAATTTAAGCATGAATGAAAATTCTGAAGTTTCTCTCTGTAATCTGGTGTTAAAGTCTCTTTGAAGTAAGACACACATTGTCAGGTCTTCAAAGGAATGCCCAGGTAGATTAAAATGTAGACTAACAGGTTTTTCTTTGTGAAGATGTTGGATGTCTGATTTGTGGGCATTAATTCTTTGGCGAAGTGACTGAGCTGTCTGTCCAATATACATTGCAGAGGGACATTGCTGGCACATGATGGCATAAATCACATTGCTGGATGAACAGGAATATGAGTCCTTGGATCGTATAACTGACATGGTTAAGTCCAGTGATGGTGTCACCAGAGTATCACAAAGTTGGCAACAGGGTTTGTTGCAGGGGAAAGTTCTAGGGTTACTATTGATGTGGTGTACCCTGTGGTTGTTAGTAAGTATCTTCCTGAGGTTAGGTGGTTGTCTATAGGAGAGTATAGGTCTGTCACCCAGGGCCTCTCAAAGTGTAGTATACTGTTCCACTATAGGTTGTAGGTTATTGATAATGCGCTGGAAGGGTTTAAGTTGGAGGCTATAGTTGATAAGTGGTGTTCTGCTTTTGGTTTTCTTGGGCCTATCTTGAAATAGATGGTTTCTGGGTACTTGTCTGGCCCTTTCAATTTGTTTTTTTTTATTTCCCCCGTGAGTAATTGAGTTTTATGAATGCTTGATAGAAATCTTGAAGTTTTTGGTCTCTGTTAGTGGGGATTGGAGCAGATGCGATTGTATCTAAGGGCTTGACTACAGACGATGGATCGTATGGTATGTCCTGGATGGAAGCTTGAGGCATGTAGGTAAGTGTAGAGAGCGGTACTAATTTTGCCATCAGTGATTTGTACTGTGGTGTCCAGGAAATGGACCTCTCGTGTCGAATGGTCCAGGCTGAGATTGATGGTGGGGTGCAGGTTGTTAAAATCTCTGAGGAATGCATCCAGTGTTTCTTGACCATGGGTCCAGATCATAAAGATGTCATCGATGTAGCATAAGTAAAGGCGGGTGATAGAGGACAGGATTTGAGGAAACATTCTAAGTCAGACATAAAGATGTTAGCATACTGTGGGGCCATGCAGGTACCCATGGCTGTGCCGCTGATCTGGAGGTATAAATTGTCCCCAAATTGGAGGGATGCAAGATCTCCCTAGAGTGGGAATTATAATGTGATCTACCCCTCTTCCTATTTAATCTGGCAAGGGCAAAAGATGTCCTAACTTATAAAGGTGCTACTAGAACTGCAACAGCTAGTGGTGCAGCTTGAGATGTTGAAGCCTTTATACCAGAGGATGGGGAGAAGAGTAGACCTCATTCGGGCTAGTAAGCTTTCCACTGAAAGGTTCTTAAGTCTAGCCTGCCATTTTTAGATCTGCCTTAAATCCATGCAGACCACACATTTTGACAGAATGTGGGTAGGCATCTCTGAGGCAATGGAGACAAAGCTCTAAAGCTCATCACTCTGGGGCAAAGATTTGTGGCAAGTCTGGCAGGGCTTAAGCTCTGAAGTCTTCTGCATAAACTGGAGTGTTAAATAACTGAAAGCATGGATTCTGAAGAAAAAATGTGCCCCCTTCCAAACACAACTGGAACTAAAGAAGAAAATAACTGAACAAACAAAAGAAAAAAGAAAATGTCTATGTTAAGAAAAGTGTGAAGCTGAGAACAGTGGACATGCAACTGCTCTGTCTCAAGCTAGAGATGGTTGAGGAGGAGGTGGCAAGCAGCTTTTTGAGTGCTTTTATGCCTTCATTTGAGAGCACAAGGTGTTGCTTTGCACAGGCCCACAAACCCTGCCTTGTGTGCTCTGTACCAGAGACTGCAAGAACACATACATCATAGAGTGGAGTACCCACAGGACCATCTACTGTGTATTTTGAAGAGTGTGTTTGTGGATTTGTTTGTGCAAAATAAAGTCATACTTCATGATTACCTACAGATACCAAATTTTGCATAAACAATCCTGCCACTTTTTACACTGGAACATGCTAGGTGAAAGGATTAAATAATTATTTTTGTTTTTCATCAGAAAAAAGAAGTCATGACTATTATGATTAGCATTCTTAAATATTTTCTAACAAAATTAAAATTGAGTCATCTGTTCAACTGTCATTTTAGTGCAAAAAAACCTTTTACTGTTACAAATCATAAAATAATTCAAATTAGTTACAGAAAGAGTAATGGAAGCTTTACAAGTTTGTGATTCAAATTTACTATGTATGGTAATTATTCAATAAAATGAATAATGTTTGAGGTTGAAATCCTACAAATTTAAAACTGTTATTTTACTTCTCTTTTGCAAGCACATAAAAAAAATCTATTACATATATTTAATTTCTTGAATTTTTCTACAAGTGTAATCTAGACAAAATGAATTTTGCCCAGTCAATAATGGACCTCACCTGCTAGCATACTATAAAGAGAGCAGAGTATGTCAACAGAACCATATCACTTCTACAGGGAGAAGTAGAGGTCTGTTTTATGCCTGCGATTGAACTTCACAGGGAATTAATTGTAAGTTCCAATTCCTGATGGACAAAAATTCTTTAACACAGTTGATCTATGTGTTCACAGTATATAGAAGCCATCTGCTCTAATCTCCTTCCTTTCATTAAGCCTATGACCCACTGCAATTATAGTTATTTCTCATGCAGGTAAAATTCAGAGACATTTTCCTTTCTCCTGGGGGCTAATATTAAGAACCCTAGTCTGAATGGTCACTGCCCGGGGAAATTTGTATCTTTAACTTAAGAGACGAAACACTGCCTTGAACGGGTACTTTTTGTGGGTAATATTCATGGCAGTATTCTGTTATTTAACTAAAGCAGCACAGTCTCAGGGGGTAGCCATATTAGTCTTTATCTTCAAATACAATGAAGAGTCCTGTGGAACATTAGAGACTAACAGATTTATTAGGACATAAACTTATGCCCTAATAAAGCCGTTCGTCCCTAAGGTGCCACAGGACTCCTTGTTGTTTTTAAAGTAGCACAATTATGGATTATCGTTATATAGTCAAAAAGTGATTTATGAAATCACTGTATGATATGTAGTGGTGCACAAGGTATCATAATTATCTGTTCCCTATTGAGTTATTGCAAGAGGACACCTACATACAAAAATAACAGGTTTTAAATACTAGGTACTTCATTGCTGAAATTAAGTGTATGGTCACTAAATGCAATCAAAACTCTTCTGACTACAACTTTGTTTGCTTGTTCAAACAAACATTTATATGAAGAAAAAAAACAGTACCACAAGTCAATTGTGATTAATAGAGCACTGTTACAAAATCACAAGGTAGGTACAGGAGTGCAACAATGAAATAACTTGTTAATTGTTATCCAGCTACAACGCCTTCATTGTAGACTTGGGGAAGGGGATGGGAAGAAGAGGGAGATACTTGTCTTGATAGAGGAAAAATTAAGTCTGTTGTTCCTGTTTCTTTTTTTAAAAAGAAAACTAATTTTTTGATATATAGCTGTACTTTAATTAAACCACAGAGGAAAAAAAGTTACCCACCTTGTTCAATAACGATTGTTCTTCGAGGTGTCTCTCCCTGCGGGTGCTCCACTGTTGGTGATGGGTGATCCCCGGAGCCGCAGTTCAGAGCTTTTCGTAGCAGTTGACAGTTGGGCTGCAGACACGCAGGAGGCGCCTCACACCACTGACAGTTGGCGCCTCACATGGCAGCCTGGCCTCTCCTCCCCCCTTCAGTTCCTCATCTATGCCCAAGTTACTGAACACTGAGTAGAGGGAAGGAAGGGAGGGCCATGGAGCACCCACGGAGACACACACCTTGAAAAACAGTCGTTACTGCACAAGGTGAGCAACTTCCTTTTCTTCTGCGGGTGATGTCCCCATGGGTGCTCCATTGTTGGTGACTATAGTGCAGTATTCCATGAGGATGGTGGGTCTTGGAGTTACTGCTGAGCAGCAGAAGATAGCACCCCTGTAGCCACTGCTGTATCAGTTGCTATTTGAAGTATGATAGCATAATGTCTAGCAAAGGAGTGGTCAGATGACCGTGTGGCCACCAGGTATATGTCCTTGAGGGAGACACTTTTCAGGAAAGCAATAGATGTTGCAGTGGTGCGCGTGGAGTGTGCTTTAAGTGGAACTAGCAAATGTCTATTCTGAAGAGAGCAACGATGTAGTACACAGGCTACTATGAGCTTGGAAATGTGCTGCGTTGAAATTGGAGTGCCCTTGGAGTGGTTTGCAAGGGACAGGAAGAGGCATGGAGATTTATGGAACTGCTGTGTTCTATCGATGTAAAAGGCTAGAGCCCGTCGAATGTCTAAGTTGTGCAGGGTAACTTCTCTGTGAGATGCGTGAGGCTTTGGGTAGAACATAGGCAGGACTATGGGCTTGTTAATATGGAAGGAGGAGCTGATCTTAGGCATGAACAATAGCTGCAGTCTAAGAGTAACTTTGTCTTTTATGAATGTAGTATATGGTGGGCCCACCATGAGGGCCCCAATCCCACTAACCCTCCTCACAGAAGTGATGGCAATCAAGAATACCACTTTCATAGTTAGGAGCAAGAGCAGGCAGGTGGCCACAGGTTCAAAGGGAGCCCTCATGAGACAGTCCAGGACTAAATTGAGCTCCCAGGAAGGCGCTGGGTTCTTGTGAAGGGGGATAAAGGTTGTGGAGGCCTTTGAGGAATCTCTTTGTGATTGCGTGGGCAAACACAGATGCTCCGTCGATGGGCTCATGGAATAGGCCCCCATTTTTCAGATGGTGTCGATAGTCTAGGATGAGATGGATAGGGGCCATACAGGGGGCGATCTGTGACTGTTGGCACCAGGACGTAAATCGTTTCCATTTGTACAGGTAGGTGTTTTGAGCGGACGGCCTCCTACTATGAAGGAGGACAGTTCTCACTTGCTCTGAACATTGAGATTTGGTGCCATTGAACCACAAAGAAGCCAGGCATGAAGGTGTAGAATGTGGGGTTGGTGGTGAAGTAGTTTGCCCCTGTTTTGACACAGAAGGTTGCATTGAGCTGGTAGTGGGAGAGGTGGCTTGACTGACGTGCTGTAGGTAAAGAAACCAAGTCTGTCTGGACCATGATGGGGCTATTAAGATGACTCGAGCCATGTGCGACTGAATTTTCTGCAGGATGCTGGGGATTTGTGGGACTGGGGGAAATGCGCAGTGCAGAGGTTTGTTCCAGACTATTAGGAAAGCATTTCCCATGGATTCCCCACCCAGCCCTGCTTGAGAGCAAAATCATCAACACTTGGAATGGTCCCTGATTGCAAAAAGGTCTATTGCTGGATAGCCCCACCTGTGGAAGATAAACTCCATAACCACTGGGTGTAGTTCCTGTTCATGGTCTGTGGTAAAACTGCAACTCAAAGTATCTGCTGTGACATTGCTGATTTCAGGTAGGCAAGATGCCTTGAGGACAACCCCGCGCCAGATGCACCAGTTCCAGAGGCAGATAGCTTCCGCACAAAGGGATCAAGAATGAGCACTGCCTGTTTATGTAAAATGTAGTCCTTGTGTTGTCCATTAGGATCTGTACAGTGCAATTCATAATGGCAGGAGCAAAGTATCTGCACACGTCTCTGACCCTTTGAAGCTCATGTGTAACATAGCTTGATGTGTAACATAGCTTCATGTGATGACCATCTTCCCTGCACTTTGTGTTGTTATAGGTGCGCTCCCCATCCTATTAGTGAGGCATCTGTGGTAATTTGTCCTGATGGATTGGGCTGCAGAAAGGGAACTCCAGCGAAGAGGTTATGGTGTGAACTCCACCATTTGAGGGAGTCTAGTACAGGTGCTGGAATGAAGACTCGCTTCCCGATAGGATGTCGGGAAGGTTTGTAGATGGAAGTCACCCAGTGTTGCATCGCACGGAAATGGAGACGCGCATACTGGACAACATACGTAGTAGCTGCCATGTGGCCCAGCAACTGAAGGCATGTATGTACGGTCGATGATGGGTTCATCATTAGGGAAGTCACTAAGACCCGTTGAATCGTTGGTTTGGTAAGTGTGCTCTGGCTGATATAGAATCGAGGCGATCTCCGATGAATTTGATGTCTTGAATTGGTTTGCAAGTTGACTAGTGTTCGTTTACGAGGAGTCTGAGGTAATCGAATAATCACCTAGTCTTGGCTACCATCTTGGCTGTCTCCGCTCGTGATGGCCCCTTGATGAGGCAAGCATTGAGATACAGAAAAAAGATTCCCCCCTGTTGTTAAAGATAGGCTGCCACTACTGCAAGTACTTTTGAGAAAACGTGAGGGGTTGAAGATAGTCTGAAGGAGAGGACGGTATACTGCAAGAGGTCATTTCGGACTGTGAAATGGACGTAACGCCTGTGTGAAGGATGTATTGTGATATGGAAGCACGCACCTTGTGCGAACCAGTCCCCTTTGTCCAGTGCTGGAAATATTGAAGCCAGTGTGACCATCTTGAAATGCTGTTTGTGTAGGAATTTGTTTAACCTGCAAAAATCCAAAATCGGCCTCCAACCTCCTGTCCGCTTTTGGGTGAGATAATAGGTCAAATAGAACCCCCTTCCTTTGTAGCGTTCGGGTACCCTCTATACTGAGCCTTTCTGGAGGAGGCAATCGATTTCTTTCCTGAGAAGGGTCTCATGAGAGGTGTCCTTGAAGAGTGACGGGGAAGGGAGGGCAGTGGGGAGAAATGATGTGAAGGGAATGGAGTATCCCATGTGGATGATCTCTAATACCCAGTGATCTGATGTTATTGAGGCCCAATGATGGAAAAGGGGGCGTTCCTGTCTTATTGTCAGTCAATAGTTGGGGAGGTCGGGCAAACCCTGGACCAATTCCTCAAATTTGCTGTTTGGTGGTCTGCAATCCAGAGGAGCGTGCTTGAGGGGGGCGCTTCCTCTGGGGTTGCTGCCTGGGTCAGTTATAGTTGCATGTTCTTTGCTGGGGAGAGTTGTAATAGTTATCCCTATTTCTGTTATAAGGAGTGTCTCCTCTTTCTCTGGTATGGTGGTGTGTACCTGCCAAGAGTGCGAAGCATGGTGTGAGAGTCCTTGTTGCTATGCAGGATCTCATCTGTGTTCACTGTGAAGAACTTCTGTTTATCGAAAGGGAGATCTTTCACTTTCGTCTAACTCATTAGGCACCCCTACTGCATGTAGCCAGGAAACTCTCCGCATCACCACAGCTGTGGCCGTCACTCTGGTTGCCATATCCGCAATGTCTATGGCTGCTAATAGAGCAGTGCGGGCGATTGTGTCCCCCTCATAAATGATCACCTTGAGGTTTGGCCTCTTGGAGTCAGGTAGATGTTCCATGAGTCCAGGACAGCTAGAATAATTACCGAAATAATGGTTAGCTAATAGTGCAGAATAGTTTGCTATTCTAAGTTGCAGGTGGCTAATGAATAAGTCTTTTTGCCAAAGATGTCTAACTTCTTGTACTCTTTGTTGTTGTTCGCAGATCTAACTTGGGAGGCCTTTGCACGTTGATTTGCTGCATCCACCACCAGTGAGTTCGGTTGGGGATGGGAAAAGAGAAAGTCCAGGTCCTTGGGAGGGACAAAGTACTTTTTTGCAGGTGGGCTGTATTGAGGTGGGTGTCCGCCAAATGTCATCAGATACCTCAACACTGCATCATCAATAGGAAGAGTGATCTTCCCTTGAGAGGACGGACGAATGTTCTTTAAGAGGTGATGTTGTTTCTCTTTTACTTCCTGGAGTTGAACCTCCTGGCTAGTGGCTACTCTTTTAAAAAGTTCTTGGAACTGTTTTAGGTCGTCTATAGAATTTGATGCTTCTTGTGTCACAGCCTCATCGAGGGGTGAAGATGAATTGTCCTCAGATACCTGCCTTCCTTGTATAGCACTATCACCGTCCGGAATCTGACCCTCTTCCTCCTCCGAGTCAACTGACGTTGGAAGGGTATGGGCTGGAGAAGCTAGGGGAAGGCAGATGTGCTCCTGGGATGGCGTCTGCAAGGCTCCCAATAGTCCCACGGTGTCCACCGGGGGGGGAGGGGAGGGGAGGAAAAGGGGGAATAATAGGGAGGGGATATTGTCACTCGGGGCACCAATGAGAATGGAGAGGTCTTTCACGATAATGTGGAAACTGATGAGATGTAGTTGGAGATGAGTGCTATGAAGAAAAAAAAACACTGCCTTCATTGTATTCAGCAACTGCAGCATTTCTGTGTCAGTGGGGGTCCAGTGTCAGATAAGGAAAGACCTGCTGAGTCAGCTAAACACGAGGGGCGCTCCCGATGGGTGAGGAGAGCTCAGTTGAATGCTGTTATCTTCAGCTGCTAATCTCCTCATCCTGCATTTGCACAGGATTTTGATCATGCTACATCTGTGTTCAAGCCTCTGCTAGGGAAGGCTTCCTTGCAGGCGGCTGAGGAGAAGGCAGTGCTGACGACTTGCAAGGCTGTTTGGAAAGCAGTTCTGTGCTTCCTCTCAGCACCGAATGCTGGAGCGCTGGTTTGTGCGATGCCATGGTCTGCCAGCATAGCCCTTCTGGTGCTGCTGATGAGCATGCCGACCCCAAGTTGCTGGGAGGTGCAGCAACGGTGGTGTCCCATAAGGATTTTGCTGCCGGCTTCCCTCGTGCATGCAACACGTCCCTAGTGGTCAGCTTGGGACACGGCTTCATAGGCAGCAATCTGGCAGGTGAGACTGTTGCCATGTGCTGCTTCTGGGGAAATGGTGACATGGACCTGTGTTTCAGGTCTCTGTGTTTCACGGTTAGTTCAGGCTGGTCCGAGGGCTGCAAAGCCCTTTCAAACGTGATCATGCGGAGCTGCATTTCAGTCTTTCCTGGCCCTGGCCGTGAAGCTCCTGCAATGTTTACATTTTCGGGGGCCATGTGTCTCCCCCAAACATCTTATGTAGGAATCATGCCCATCTGACGCTGGCATGGGTTCCTTACATAGTACACACTTTTTAAAACCCTGAAGGGGTTGACTCGTGGAAGTGTCTGTTTCCATCTACATAGAGGTAACGCTTGCATGCCTCATTTGGTCTTCTTTAATTTTTTTTTATTATTATTATTAAAGAGAGAAACCCCGCTGAGGGAGTGAAGCAGCTGAGGTGGTCAGTCAGCTGGAACAGCATGATCTTTCTCTTTGAAGTTTTTCTCTTTGGAGTGGTGTCAATTGATCAACTATGAGTAATAGCCCACAAGGAAAAGCACTTAAGTAGCAGGAAAATGTGAAGAAACAACGCCTGAGGCAAGAGAGATCAGAGCTCAGTCCACAACCGAGGGTGGATGAAGAGGAACTGAAGGGAAGAGGGATTGGGCTGCCGCATGAGGCGCCAACTGTCAGCGGCGCAAGGCACCTCCTACGCGTGTGCATCCCAACTGTCAACTGCTATGAAAAGCTCTGAACTGTGGCTTCAGGGATCACCCATCGCCAACAGTGAAGCACCCATGGGGACATCATAGAATCATAGGGCCGGAAGAGACCTCAGCAGGTCACTGAGTCCAGCGCTCTGCCGAAAGCAGGATCAAGCCCAACTAAATCATCCAAGCCAGGGCTTTGTCAAGCCAAGACTTAAAAACCTCTAGGGATGGAGATTCCACCACCTCCCTAGGTAACAGAAGCCTGTTGGTGAGCATTTCAGCTTACCTAACCACAGTCTGACAGACCTGCAGGTAGCTGTCTTGTCACAAACCAGCTCTACAAGCCAAATACACAAAGAAGCCTGGAATCCCAGTTCATCCACAAATTCAATTCACATGCTAATGGACTCAATTGTTATATGAGCTGGTGGGGACTCTACCTACTTAATAACCACTGAAGGTGCTAACAGCTCCGAGTGGTATCCTTCCCGTTTTAGGAATCTATCTATTGACACTGATTTTTTATCTGCTTAGGTTTAAGTACCCATTCTCCAGATACTTAATGATGCTCTGTCTCCCACCCACTCCCCTTTTTTCTTTCTCTCCCCCCACCCCTTCCCCTCTCCTATTTATTTTGAGTTTTCATATCCCCAACTTATAACTCTGGTCATCTGAAGAAGTGGGCTGTGCCCATGAAAGCTCATGATACCATCTACATGTTTCGTTAGTCTATAAAGTGCTACTAGACTATTTGTTGTTTTTTTCTGTAACAGACTAATTCGGCTACCCCTTGAAGCTCCATTCCAATACTTCACCATCCTCCTATTGAAACAGTTTTTCCTAATAGCCAACCTAGACTTGTAACTTGAGACTATTCTTCCTTGTTCTGCCATCTGTCGCTACTGAGTGAGAACAGCCTCTCTCCATCCTCTTTGGAACCTCCCTTCAGGAAGCTGAAGGCTGCTATCAAATTGGCCCTCACTCTTCTTTTCTGCAGACTAAATACGCCCAAATCCCTCAGCCTCTCCTCACCCGAAGAAAAGAGGGTTACTTACCTGTAACTGTTGTTCTTTGAGATATGTTGCTCATGTCCATTCGAATTAGGTGCGTGTGCTGCGTGCACGGTTCCTGGAGTGTTTTTTCCCCAGCGGTACCTGTCGGGCTGGCAGGTTGCCCCCTGGAGTGGTGCTGCGATAACAGTGCATAAGTACCCCTGCTGACCCTCCCCCCCAGTTCCTTCTTGCCGGAGACTCCAACGAAGGGGAGATTGGGGGAGGGGGGGTGGATCGAATAGACACGAGTAACACATCTTGAAGAACAACAGTTATAGGTATGTAACCCTCTTTTCTTCTTCAAATAGTTGCTCACGTACATTTGAATTAGGTGAATTCCTAGCCGAAACTTGTGGAGGTGGGGTCAGAGGCACGACCCAGAAATCAATTCAAGTGACTTCTTTCTAACATGCTTTTATTTGAATATGTTACAGAACTGAACTTAAAACTGCAGAACTCAGGGCTGCGTCACTCCTGGCCTGCTGCGTAATGGCATAATGCGCAGTGAACGTATGGAGCGAGGACCATGTGGCTACCCTACAGATATCTACAATCGGGACTCAAGCCACAAACGTTGTAGAGGACATCACGTGAGGCGGGTCTTTGCCTGCTAACACGTAACACTCCTTTATACAGGACGAGACCCAGGAAGATAGCCTCTGGGCTGACACCGGCAACCCTCTCATCCTTTCTGCAAATGAAATAAAAAGTTGGGATGACTCGTGGAAGTGTCTGTTTCCATCTACATAGAGGTTAACGCTCTCCTGGCATCAAGAGAGTGGAGGGCTTGTTCCCTAGAGGACTTATGGCGCTTTGGGTAAAGCACAGGCAGGTATGTGTCTTGGGACATATGGAAGGTGGACACTACATTCGGTCAGAAGGCTGGGTGGGGAGGTAAACTCACCCTATCTGCTGAAAAGAGTAAGTAAGGGGGCTCTATCATCAGCGCCTTGACACCCTCCCCTCGCTGAAGTGATTGCCATGATAAATGCTACTTTAAGGAAGAGGTGCTTTAGCAAGCATGTGGCCAGTGGCTCAAAGGGTGGGGACATAAGTTTGGTAAGTACTAATTTGAGGTCCCACTGGGGCACCAGCGGTTTCACATGTGGGAACAGCCTATATAGACCCTTAAAGAATCTCTTAACCAACTGGTTCGCGAATAGAGATCTGTTTCCTTCCCCCCGTGGAAAGCCGACATAGCCGCTAGATGCACCCTAATGGATGCTGTGGAAAGGCAAGCTCGCCTTAGCCCCAGGAAATATGCTAACACCAGAGGAGTGGGTGCCGTACTAGGATCTATACCTCTATCCGCAGCCCCCCATGAAAATCTTTTCCACTTAGCTGAGTATGCTGCCCTTGTAGCAGACTTTCTACTACTCAGCAGTACCGATCTCAGAGCCTCAGAACAATTTAGTTCTGTACCAGTTAGCCATGGATAAGCCACGCCATGAAACGGAGGGATTTGATGTTCGGGTGGTACAAGAGACCCTCCCCCCACTCTTAAATGATTACGTCTGAGACGGTAGATATGGCTTGAGGCTTGTCCTGGAGTATGTCCAGGAGGATTGGATACCAGAACTGTCTGGGTCAGTCTGGAGCTATTAAGAGGACTAGTGCTTTGAGTCTCTTGACTCTGATGAGAACCTTGTGGATCAACAGGAACAGGGGAAACGTGCAGAGAAGTCCCTTGGGCCAATCGGCTACTAGTGCGTCCCCTTTGATCTCAACCCTTGGACCATGAATAAGAAGTAGGTTGGACACTTCTTGTTCATTTCTGTGGTGAAAAGATCCACCCGGGGACGACCCCACTTTCAGAATAGCCCCTGTAATATGTCCTTCCTTATGGACCACTTTGAGTCCCAAATAAGTGACTCAGTTTGTCTGCTACGAGGTTCTTGTTCCCTGGTAGATACGCCGAGTTGCTTGAGAGAAGGGGAAGGAAGACTTCACACGCTCTCCGAACTGCCCTCAACTCTCTGACATTTATATGTAGGTCTCTCTCCAGAGGAGTCCATAGACCCTGCGTCCTGTGAGGGTATAAGTGCGCCCCCCAACCTAGGTCCGAAGCATCGGTAACTAGTTTCACAGTGGGTGTCTCCCTTGCACACTTCCCTTTCTTGAGTCCACCAGTGCAGTGATGGGAAGACTTCCTGTGGAAGCGACAGCACTGAGTCCCAATACGCTCGATTCTGGTTGAATGACCGAGCCAACCATGCCTGTAACTGCCTGAGTCTCAGTCTGGCATGGGGAACCACACGCGTGCATGACGCCATGTGTCCCAGTAGTCTCATGCAGTTTCTTGCCGATGTAAGTGGGGGGGGGGAGGGGAGAAGATAGCTGAAGTCCCTGAATAATGTATGAAGGTTGTGAATCTGGTTGTAGGGAGGGATGCTCTGCCTGCAATGGTGTCCAGGCGTGCCTCCACGAATTGTATGTCTTGCGAGGGAGTTAACATGGACTTTTCCTCATTTATCAAAAGTCCCAGCTCCTCAAACAGAGACTTTGTAATGTCTATGTGAAGAAGGATTAAATCTCTTAATCGCGCTCTGATGAACCAGTCATTCAGATACAGGAATACTTGCACTCAGTGTGTTCCGAGGAAAGCTGCCACCACTGCCATGCACTTGGTGAATGTCCTGGGGATGGTGGAGAGACCAAAGGGCAGGACTGTAAACTGGAAATGCTCGTGCCCTACCATGAACCTTAGGTAGCGCCTGTGCATCGGCCGTATGGCTACATGAAAATAAGCGTCCCTTAAATTGAGGGTCGCATACCAGTCTCCTATCTCTAACATGGGAATAATGGAGGCAAGCATGACCATCCTGAACCTCGTTGTCTTTATGAACCAGTTGAGGTCTCTGAGGTCCAGGATGGGCCTGAGACCCCCTTCTAGTTTGGGGATGAGAAAATATCTGGAATAAAATCCCCTCCCTTGGAAACCCCTGGGAACCCTCTCTACTGCTCTCCTGGCTAGGAGGGAGAGCACCTCCTGCTTTAAGAGGACTTTGTGAGATGGGTCCCTGAAGAGGAACGGGGGGAGGGGTGGAGTGGGGTGGGGTAAAAGGTAAAGAGAGGGAGGGGATAGAGTAACCCTCTCTTATCAGGTTTAGTACCCATCTGTCTGATGTAATCCTGGCTAGGCCTAGTAAAAATGGAACAACCTGTTCCCAAAGTCTAGCGGGTGTCCTGGTATTAAATGACCGTCTCTGCGGGACTGGTGTATGTATTCCTAGAGTCCTAGGATGGCCCTCGTGTCCTTAAGGGTGTGGAGTCTTGAGTCCGTGGTTTGAGAGAAGAGGTCCTTGCCCTTGAAGGATAGGTCTTGAATGGTGTTTTGGACATCCTGGGGTATGCCTGACACCTATAGCCACGCACCTCTGCGCAGGACTACCTCCGATGCCATGGTTTGGGCTGCCGAGTCCACAGCATCCAATGCCGTGCGGGCTATGGTTCTGCCCTCATTAATCATGGCAGCGTACTCTTGTCTAGAGTCAGCGGGTAAGAGGTCACGAAACTTGCCCATTGTCTGCCATGTGTTATATGCGTACCTGCTGAGCATCGCCTGCTGGTTTGCGATGTGTAATTTAAAATCCCCAGTGGCATAGACCTTATGCCCCATTAGGTCTAGGCATTAGGGCTCCTTGGACTTAGCAGTAGGCCCCAGTTGCGCTAGCCCTTCCTTCTGGGCCACTGCTTGTACCACTATTGAGCATGGAGTAGGATGGGAATAGAGGTGCTCGTGTCCCATTTGTGGGATGACATACCTTTTCTCTACTCCTTTTGGGTAGGCAGGATTGATGCTGGGGTTTGCCACAGAGTAGTCGTGATCTTAGCCGCTGTTTTGTTAAGAGGCAATGCCAGTTTTGCCGGGTATCTGCAGTGAATATGTCTATAATGGGGTCAGCATCTTCAACTAGTGACTCCGCTTGGACACCTAGATTAGAAGCCAATCTACACAGGAGGTCTTGGTGAGCACGAGCATCCATAGACGACATTGAAGGTGCCAGGTCTGCCAAGGCTTCATCAGGTGATGATGAGGAAGACCCTCTGTTGCAGTCCTGTTGTTCCTTCACCACAGGCTGACAGTGGTCTGGCGCCAGTTCCACCGGAACTGGGGCTGTAGCCGTCCCCCGTTTCGTGTGGTCTCTGGGCTCCTGCCTTAATGGGCTTTGCCTAGTGTCTGCCTCAGGAGGCCTTGACACTGAGGCTGAACAGGTGCTCCTGGTTCTGGGGACACTTGACTCTCTTGATGGTGGCACTGGACCTTGCCATTGATGATAGTCCCAAGGCGTCCGAAAAGGTCAGGGCAGTTGAGCTTCTGGAGGCCAAGTTTGCTGAAAGTCCCCTTGTCTGGGCTGGTACCAGGAACGAGAACGGTACCGAGACAAGGTCCTCGACGAAGAGTTGGATGATAGTGATTCAGCTTCTGACTCCAAAGAGTATTTGGACGCAGACCATGGTGGTGCTGTGGGTGGTGCCTTGGAGAGGTGATGCTGTCTGAACCTCTTCATGGACTCCAGCTTCCCTATATGCACTTGTCTAGGCGGGGGCATGGTGGCTGGTGCCAGAGGATCGGTGCCTGGCACCCTTTGCAGCACAGCAGGCGGAGCCTCCATTGGTACTGGAGGCTGTACCGATGTTGGAGCTCATGGCACCGATCCCATCTGCGGTGCCGTTTGACATAGCGTCGTAGTGGGTGGTACCGCCATTGGTTTTGCCGACCAGGATCGTGCCCCGCCACTGTTACCGGTGCCACTGAGGCCCCTTGTGCCGCAGGTGAACACTCACGGTACTGAGGGCTGAGGAGGAGAAGCTGTGAGCTCTATCTGCTCTTGCGCTGCTTCAAAGGTCTCCGGCGTGGATGAAAGTAACCGGTGCCAGCTCTCATGCAGTCTCTTGGCCAGAGACCTTCCCCTATTGTCTCTCTTCTTCTTCGGCACCGGAGACTGGTATCGGTGCCTTGGTGCTGAAGACTTCAGTGCCGCAGTACGGAGAGGTCCTGATTGGGTTTCCTGCACAAATGCCGGTGCACTGCGGACCGCACCTTCCTTCTCTGGTGCTGGTTGAAGCACCAACTCCATTAAAATGAGTTTTAAGTGGGAATCTCTTTCCCTTTTGATTTTTGGCTTAAAACTACTGCAGATTTTACAGAGTCCGTCAAGTGGACCTCCCCTAGGCACTTTAAGCAAGAGTCATGGAGGTCTCCATGCGGCATGGGTTTAGCACAGGACACACAGGGTTTAAAACCGTGCAGGCCTGGCATACCCTTCCCTGAAGGGGAGAGAACACTTAAACTACCTAAGTGCTAACTATACTATTAAATGCAAACTAAGACTAAAGAACTATTTACACTACAAAGAACTCTGATCGCTGGATTAACAAGAGAAACTCCAACAACCATCACGGGTGGTAAGAAGGAACTTAGAGGGGGTGAGAGCCTGCAGGGGTACTTATGTGCTGTTATCGCGGCGCCACTCCAGGGGGCGACCTGCCGGCCCGACGGATACTGCTGGGGAAAAAATGCTCCGGGAACTGTGCACATGGCGCGAACACACCTAATTCGAATGTACATGAGCAACCACTTGAAGAAGAGCCCACTATTAATGGTATAAAATGTGAAACTCTTAAAGATGATTGTAATAAAAAAGGGAAGCCAAAATATTGCAATAATATACATGAAACACATATACTAGGTTTTCAGCTATGATAGGATAATAAAAATATAGGGGCTTGCTTTCAAGAACCAGAACAGTCCTAAAACATTTCTGAAGGGCTCATGTGTGTTAGTGTGGCAAAAAGATGCATTTCAATTTTTTCAAAAATAATTCAATGCTTTCTTAAGTTAGAAACATGAATGATAAGCAGATGCAATAAATAGTTTTCAAAGAAATACCCATAGAACTATATCACCCTTTAGTGTCTACATTTCAAGAATGTTTGAAAAAGGAATCCTATACCTGTATGTGAGGCCAGGAGGCTTCAAGGGTAGGTTCATCTTCTTCTGGATCAAAATCTGGATTATCACTTGGTGGAAGAGTTCTAAAAATATTAGAACTAATCTGCAAAGAAAAACAAGTGGATTACTTTTATTGCTGCTCATCAAAATTTCAAACCTCAAACTAAATGTGTTGCCTTTATCCAATATAAAGATGAACTGGGCATTTGGGCTGTATTTTCAAGTTGTTGTATGCGGCCATGAGGGCCAGAAATGTCTCTCTTTAATGAAAACCTGAAATTTTTACATAAATCTCCGGCTCTTGCAGTCATGTAATTCAAGTAAAACATAAAACATATATGACTTGGAATAAAAATTGTGAGTTAGCAACACTACATTTGAATGTAAGGGAGATATGTCTACAAATATTTCCACAGGTTGCACCTCCCAAATCTGGGATTCTCTCATCCGGCAACATCCATGGTCTGGCATGTTCCTGGACGAGAGAGCCCCAGGGGCAGAAGGGCCAGCATCTGGGAGCCCAGTGCATCACTGCCAGTTTACTAGCAGTGGGGCCGCAGCAGCCTGGGAGGAGAACGATCAGGGCTGTCTGTCACCCAGCAGTGCTGCCTGGACCACAGCAGCCCAAGAGGGAAAGTCTGGCTGGGCTGCATCAGCCTGGGAGATGGTGGAACCACAGAAGCCCAGGCGGTGGCTATCAGATCTTCAGTGTCTCTTTGCTTGAAGCTCTTGAAGTTTGAAGACCCCCGCCCCAATGATGTTACATATAACTGTAAGTCTTGGTTTTATGATTTACAACTTAGAAAAATTAAAAGAAAGCAAGTTTACATGCACATTTTCAGATCAGAGCCAGACACTGTACAGAACAGACAGTGCGAGAACCTTTTCAAAAGTGCAAAGAGTTTTCTTCAGAAATTTTCCCAAGCCCATTGAAGTTCAGACAAGAAAATAAAAATGTTTTGGTGGTCAAAAATGAAACAATTATCTTTTTTTACCTGTGGGAATCTGCTTCATACTCCATTCATGTTTCTTCTTCGTGCATTGACAGGAGTGCTGTGAGCAAGACATGAGAAGTCATTCTTCCGCTCTACTCTGCACTGATTAGGCCTCAATTGGAGGATTGTGTCAAGTTCCGGACACCACATTTCAAGAAAGATGTGGAGACATTGGAGAAGGCACAGAGAAGAGCAACAAGAATGATTAAAGGTCTAGAGAACATGACCTATGAAGGAAGACTGAAAGAATTGGGCTTGTTTAGTTTAGAAAAGAGAAGACTGAGAGGGGACACAATAGTGGTTTTCAAGTACCTAAAGGAGTGTTACAAGGAGGAGGGAGAAAAATTGCTCTCCTTGGCCTCTGAGGATAGGACAAGAAGCAATGGTCTTAAACTGCAGCAAAGGAGGTTTAAGTTGGACATTAGGAAAAACTTCCTAACTGTCATGGTGGTTAAATACTGGAATAAATTGCTTAAGGAGGTTGTGGAATCTTCATCTCTGGAGATATTTAAGAGCAGGTTAGACAGACAACTATCAGGGATAATCTATACGGTGCTTGGTCCTGCTGTGAGGGCAGGGGACTGGACTCGATGACCTCTCAAGGTCCCTTCCAGTTCTAGTGTTCTATGATTCAAGATATGTCCCCCTCTGGATGCTATTCTGTTTGCCTCTAAATGGAGATTTTTGAGCCTGCAAAGGCACTTTTCCTCCATGATGGTGTAGCCAGACAGAAACCCCCCTGTAACATCCATTTTTACTTGCTTGAAGC
>CM057847.1:48638712-48651424 GCA_030068395.1 Apalone spinifera
GGAATGGGTTACCTAGGAAAGTAGTGGAGTCTCCATCCCTAGAGGTGTTTAAGTTTCGGCTTGTCCAAGCCGTGGCTGGGTTAATTTAGTTGGGATTGGTCCTGCGTAGAGCAGGGGGCTGGACTTGATGACCTTCTGAGGTCTTTTCCAGCTCTATGGTTCTATGATTCTATAATAAGAGACCCCTGCCCATACCAGGGAGCATGCACAGGGCTCCCAAGAGCCTGCTGGGGCTGCAAAAGGTGTGCGCCATTCTGGTCTGGGGCGGTGATCCTGGCCTTCCTCAAGGTGTTGGGCGATGAGGAGACTCTCCAGAAGCTCTGCTCTAGACGGTGCAATGTCGATATCTATGGCCAGATGGCCAAGAGCCTGGCCACAAAGGGCCACACCAGGACCCTGGAGTGGTTCTGGGACAAGATAAAAGAGCTCCAGCAGGCCTATGCCAGGGTGAGGGAGCGCAGCTCATGCTCCAGAGCAGGACACCACTCCTACCCCTATTTTGATTTCCTGCATTGCATGCTAGGAGGTGGTGCAGCCCCTTTCCCACCCCTGGTGGTGGACTTGGGGCTGGAGATGCCCATCATTGCCCACCTGGGTCCCAGCCCACGAAGAGGAGGACGACAAGACGGTGATCACCATCACCCTGGAGCCAGTACTCCACAAACTGGATGTGTCCCAGGCATCCTCTGAAGCCGGGGTGGGGTCATCAGGTGAGTGGTCTTAGTTTTTCACACACACAGGGTGGGGTTAACGGGTGCTGTGGGACTGGGGTGCGATCGTCGCTTGGCCTCAGCCTGCCCATCATGCTGCAGTCCATGCACGTGTATCTCCAGTCGGCGCCATGCAGCCCCAGCAGGAAGCACAAGAGCATCCTGGGCTCCTGCTCACAGGCTCTGGAGAGGCAACCCATGATTCTGACCTTTGTGGAGGAACGCCCTCCTACCACGAACCAGTGCTCGAAGGAGGCTGGGGATTGAGACACACACACGGCTGCACACAGACTGTGGAATACTGCACAAAGCACATGGGCATGCCTGCACACTCAAGGCAGCACCCTCTCCCGGGGACAGCGGTGCTAGGCGCAGGAGTGTGTGCGGAACCAATGGAAGCCCAGGCAACTCGAGGCCCCCTCCCCCAGCCATTGGATCCCAATGTGGCTGGCCATTTTCCTAGCCTGCTTGTCCTTGGGACGTGGGGGGGAAGCAGGAAGCATGGTCCCCTGGGGACCTCTGTGCCCCTGTAAGGCAGGGCCTGCTGTCCAGGCCACACATGGCCTTGCCCCCGGGACATCACCATTCTCTGACCCAAGAACTGTTGCTCTCTGTTCACAGATGAGGGCAAGGCTCCAGGGACAGTGTCTCCAGGGATGACTGAGCACCTCTCTTTAATCTCCCTAGCTGGAACAGCCATGACTGTGGGCTGATTGATACCACCCAAGCCAGCTGCCCAACCCAGGGGAAGCCGCAGGCACCAGAGAATCTAGGAAAACCTCATGAGGGAGCACATCTCCATTCTGCAGGATGTGCAGCAGATGCTGGCCCAGGAGGTCCGGGACGATGTGCAGTGGCAGGCTCAGATGTGGACTGAGCTTCTTCAGCAGGGACACAACATGTGTGACTGTCTGGGAGCTCCTGACCTATCTGACACTAGTTCCAGTACCTACTTCTGCTCCATTCCCAGTCCCTGCCCCACTCCCTGCTCCCCCTCCCGTTCCAGCCCCCATCCTGCCTATCCTCCCTGGATCCCCCCACTCCCGAGGTTGCTGAGGTCCCCGCACATGATGCAGAGGAAGCACCCAAGCCACATGCCACACTCAGCCCCATCCCTGAGCCTCTCCTCTCCCCTCCAAGGTTCTCAGCCCCCTCTCTTCTCCCCATTTCCAGGTTCTGAGCCCCTTTTCTCCCCAGTTACTTCTATCCCAAACAAATAAGCAAACAGTTCTTTTTTTCAATACAAAACAGTTGTTTTTGTGTCTTCAGGGAAGAGAGGTGGAGGGGGGAAAGGAGGGCTTGTGGTGGGAAAGGCATAGGGGGGCAAGGCCCCTAGTGGCGAGGCCCTGGGGAGAGTTAATAGGGTCCTTGAGAGAAACTCTTCCTCAGAACCTCCTGATGGGCCTGCCAGATAGCAGCTGTGCGTGGCTGCTCAATGATCCATCCCTCCTGGCTAGCCTCTACACCCCACCCCAAAAGCAAGGCCTCCTCCTTCCTCTCCATGATGTTGTGGAGCACACAACAAGCAGATAATCACCTGAGGGATGTTCTGCTCCCCCACATCCAGGTGGGTCAGGCGGCACCTGAACCTCTCCTTCAAGTGGCCGAAGGAGCATTCAGCCTGCATGCGGGCCCTGCCTAGGCAGCCATTGAAGCGGTCCTTGTTTGTATCAAGGCGGCTTCATCAGCCATGACATGAGGGGGTAGGCCACGTCCCCCACAATGCACAGTGGTCGACTTCCCCATGCCGAACTGGTTGCCTACGGATTGGTAACTGTCAGATGTGGAGAGCTTCCAGACAGCAATGGCAACGTGCTTCTCCAGGGGGATGGCAGGTCATATCTTGGTGTTCTGTTGTCTGAGGGCAGGAGTGAGCCAGGCACATAGCTCCAGGAATGTCTCCTTCCTCATGCAGAAGTTTTGGAGTCACTGCTGGTTGTCCCACCGCTCCATCACTAGCCGGTCCCACCAGTCAGAACTGGTGTCCAGCCGCCAGAAGCATTGCTCCACCATGGGCTGCGGTTGCAAGCGCATCGCTCCTTCACAGAGGCAGAGGTTCTCGACAATGAGCTCGGGGTTGAGCTTATGCAGGGCCATGAAGGCAGCCCACAGAAACTGCTGCATAAACTGCAGCACAGCAATGTGGGGCAATCGTGTGCCCAGAAGCAGCTCTGGCTCCACAGCAGGGTATGCTGTGGTGTCCAAAAGCAGGGCACACAGTGCAAAAGCTTTGCAGTCCCTCAGAGACATAGGCAAGCAAACAGAAGAACCTGAGAAATGACTGTCCAGGGAAGTCCCTTTAAACACACGTCTCAGATAGCCTTAAGCAGCAGCTCCAGGAAGCAACTGCTGACATAATGCCCTGCCTGAACTGGTTCCAGGTGGCCTTAAATGCGAGATAGCACCCAATCAGTGTGGATGCTATCTTTCGAAATAGCAAATTGCTATTTCTTTGTGCTTTTTTTGTGTAGATGTTCTATTTTGAAATAAGCTTTTCTGGAAGATATCTTCTGGAAAAAGCTTGCAGTGTAGTCGTATCCTTAGTAGGATAAAAGCATACAATCCTTAAAATAATATCATACCATGATTCAAACTGAAGCTAGTCACCCATCCTATTGCTATATTTTTATCAAATCTTCTTCCAATCACAGTTTAATTTCTGGTATATCTTTGGAACAAGTTCCTCAGCAGGCTTAAATGTACATAGATGATGGACTTACATTGGCTATGGATTTTCAGTCTCTCCTTTCATAGTAAGGTTCTCAAAAAAGTTCTTTTCTCTTCCTCTTCCTCTATTTTATAGGTGGGAAAACTGAGGAATAGAATGATTAGTTGACTTGACCAAAATCACACAGAACATTGTTCAGAGCTGAGATTAGAAATTAGGAGTTTGTGGACCATTGCTCTAAAGAGGAGCAGTGGGGATTCCTGGTTGACTTAAATGCTGTTTGCTGCATCATACATGCTAAGCAACTAGAAATTCATATGTGCATGTTAGCCAACAGATCATGCTCTCTTGAGGATGGCATGCATGGATTTGGTGTGTTACCCTCTGCTCTCTTAAGCACTAAAGAGGTTGGCTGCCCTGCTCTTTGTGCTAAGAGGAGGGAAGAGTAGCATCTGGCTCAATACAAGCTGAATTCTACATTTCTATAATAGGGTCAAGTGACTGATTTGATAATATTCTGAGTTATGATATACTTTAATCCATGGGCCTGATATTCCACTGCCTTGCTCCTTGGTTAGTCATTTACAGGTATGAAAAGTGGGTGCAAAATCCTATCAAGAGAGAACAGTAGAATTTTAGTCTCTATTTACACAGGTGTAAATGGCTATATCAGAAACAAGACAGGACAGAACCAGGCTTCATGCTATCATCTTATTTGCTCTTAGCTCTCTGTAAGTATAAATTACTAATTCAATTTCAGCTCAGGCAAACTGCCATTAAGTACACAATGGGACTTTTGCTTGAGTAAGGACTTCAGAATTGGGCCTTTTAGTTTGTGTGAATTCCAGAAATTATTTTAAAATAATTAGTAAAATATCATCATAAGATAATGTAACATCACAATGGGTGATCTATTTAAATTGTTGCTCATTAAAACATGAGTGGGTTCATGACATCACTTTCTTGCAATCTTGCTGTCTACTATTGAGGTTATTATAAAAGGCTGCACTGCAGATTAGAAGTTAATGAACAGAAAAAAACAGTATCCAATTTCTCTAGAAGGTTATAATGCAGTAGTGATTTTAAAGTAAAAGTATGTGTGTCAGTGAGAATCTAAGTTAAGTTAATGTGCATTTGGCTGATTTAGAGGAATTAGTGGGTACTGTGGATGGTAATATCTGAAAACAAAGGGGAGTTGATGATGTTGAGGAGAATATGATTCCAGGTAGCTATTGTCATGTTTCTTTGGTAAAGTACTGAAACTCAAAATGAGGTTAAATTATGCTAAGGATAACTAATCGGAGGATTTCCTTGCCTTAAGTTATTGTGTGGATAAAAATGCTTTGCCACTGGCTAGCATGAACTTGGGCAAATCGTTTAATCTCTTTCAATCTCCATTTCCATTACGGGGATAATAATATGTGCCTAATTTACAATGGTATGATAGTTTGTGAAATAGGTTGTGATCCTCAAATAAAAGGTACTTCTAAGTAGCAAGTGTAATTGTTTGTTTGATATACAGTATTAGAAGATTTATCCAGCATTGCTCAGGTCCTTAACTCAATTAATTTTTGTTTTTGAAAAATAAAATGAAAATGTGCCTGCTTCATTTGAATCATTGCTATACGGTGGGGCAATGTTGGGTATGCAGGCTGCCCCAGAGAGAGAGGACTACCCGGGCACACTCTCTACACAGCAGTTTG
This sequence comes from Apalone spinifera, assembly GCA_030068395.1. Taxonomy (NCBI): domain Eukaryota; kingdom Metazoa; phylum Chordata; order Testudines; family Trionychidae; genus Apalone; species Apalone spinifera. The sequence goes on from CM057847.1 coordinate 48,643,794, forward strand.
GGGGTCAGGTGAGAAACATCTTTCCATTACCACTGCACTTCCAGCGGGCACAGCGGGGGAAGGGTGCTTGGAGCAGGTCCAGGTTTGTCTGCCCCTGTGCTCCCCAGCCAACACAAGGAATGCAGCAGACTTTGCACTTTCCCCTCAATTTCTGAGGAAGGGAAATAGTCAGCAATGGTCCTGTAGGAATCGGGGGGTGAGGTGCTTCAGCCATCCACCCTCCCTAAAGAGCACTTGAGGGTGGGAGGTTTGGGGCTGGGAGCAGTCCTGGACAGGGACTGGAGAGCATGCTACCAGCCAGCTTCTTTTGCCTAGCTGGTGATTCTGTCTCTTTTCTTTATGGCTTTACTAGAAGATTTACCCAGCATTGCCTGAGTCCTTCATGGCAGGGGGCTGGTGGTGCAGGAGTCAAGGGGGTGCTGGCTAGAGTGGGGAGGAAGGTTAGTGGTGTGGAGGGCAGGGCGGGAGGCTGGTGGTGTAGGGGATGAAGGAGTCAGAGTAGGAGGTTGAGGAGGGGCTCAGGGTGGGATCTCATCTGGCAGGACTTTCTCCCCCCCTTTCACTCCCCGCAGCTGGTGTGACCTTTTCTGCCCCCCCAACTCTCCTCCCCTCCAGGCAGCAGAGTCTTTCCTCTCCCCTGGCTCCCTTCCAGCACTGTGGCCTAGGGTGGAGGGAAAGGGTTTGGGGTGGGAGGCTACTTACTCAGTCTGGAGGCAGGCAAGATGATGAGTCCCATCCCCAGCAGGCCACTCTCTTACTGGTGCAGCTGTCCCCAGTGGTCACTCTGCGGTATAGCTCTCTGCTGCGCTAGCTGCCCCCAGTGGTCACTGTGAGTATTGCATACTTTCTTTCTGCCCTTCCCTTTCCATGTAATGGAAAACAGTCCCATTACCAGCACTTCCCATTTTCCTGGCACAACCAAACCCCGACCTTGCTTTAAATTATGACAAGAGGAAGCTGTCCTCTGAATTTGGTGGTCCTAGCTCATATTGTTTAGGATAGTGTTTCTCAATCAGTGGTACGAGTACCCATAGGGGTACTTGAAAGAAGTCTGGGGGGGTACATCAATACAACTGAAATTGGGAGAAAACTGAATTTTTGTTTTAAGTTTTACCGTGCTTTATTATTTTTGTACTTTTTACATCCCAAAATTTCATCACCCGCCCGGCTGCAATTAAGTTCTTTAAACAAATGTATTGCAATTATAGAAAAAAATTGTGTGTCTGAAAACTATAGGTCCTGGGGGTACTTACAATTTTTTTTAAAGGGGGTATTTTTTTAAAGGGTTCTTTATAAAAAAAAAGGTTGAAAAACACTGGTTTACGGGGACTTCTTGAAAAAAGAGACAGACAAACTCTCTCAAATATATAGTAGATATGTCAGATTTTATATACTAAAAACATTGAAACCATATTTAACTGGCTTTAATAAATTATAGGTACATTATCTTTTCAGCCTAAATGAATATACAGAATTCTACTTGAAAATTAATCCTATCTCAGATTACTTATACTATCTTAAAGGACATAAGCTTCAGAGGGGTAGCTAAGTTAGTCTGTAACTAGAAAAACCAAAAAAATGAATAGTCTAGTAGGATCTTAAAGACTAACAAAACATGTAGATGGTATTCTGAGCTTTCATGGGTACAGCTCACTTCAAGCTCATGATACCATTTACATGTTTTGTTAGTCTTTAAGGTGCTACTGGACTATCTGTTGTTTTTTTTAAAGGGACATAATTTAGCTCAATTGCTGTCATGTGAACTCTGGTCCATGAACATGAACAATACACATAAGAACAAAAAACAATGTCATATCTGAACATAAGCATGGTGCATAAGCATAAGATGGAAAGGTCCATCTGGCCCAGTATTCTGTCTTCTGCAAGTGGCCACGGCCAGGTGCCTCAGAGGAATGAACAGTACAGGTAATCATCAAGTGATGCCCTGTCACCCATTTCCAGCTTCTGACATTTTTCTGTACTTTTTAAAATTCCAATACTATAAATCTTTTTTGAGATGAAGCAACCACATCTACACGCAGTATTCAAGATGAGGGTGTACCAAAGGTTTATATAAAGACAATAAGATATTCTCTGTCTTATTATCTATCTGTATTTATGGAACATTATACAACCCACTAATTGTTCAAATGCTCCGTGTAATTTACCAGAACAGACATGTTTTTTTCTGAATTTGCAAACAAGACTCTTTTATTCCTTATAAATTCCTATAATTCTTATGAACTGGCGGAAGTGTGTTTGATTTGTAATATAAATAATTTTATTACAAGTAAGTTTTTTACAATGATAAACTTTTCCAGCATCTTACATTACATTAGGAAAAGAATGTTTTATGAGCTAATAGAGCACTTATTTCTGACATGCTAAGAGTTGTGAAAATATAATTGCAATTCCTTCTGGCTGAGATAAGAACTGTCAGTAACAGACAGGGTTTTCCTTCACATGCAAGATAGAGGCACAATGATCTGCTGAAAACAAGACCAAAGTCAAGGAATTTGTGCTCTTAAACATGACCTGCTAGTAACATTGAACAAATCTAGCTATTTTAGATGATATGCTGAATACTCCAAATAACCAAGGCTTAAATTTTAATCTCATTTTCAGTGTTGCCAGCTCTCAAAATGTCTGGCAAGTCTCCCAGTATTTGATTATTTTCTTATAGCTCCTGCTTCTGGACTCATGCTTACATGAGAATCTCAGCTTTTTGCCTTTTTTTTTAAAGTTCCATTAACACTAATGGGTCAAAAAACAGAAGACAATTTTTTAAAAAGTATTATTTTTTAAACCTCGTGTTTTTGAGTGCCTGACTTCTGAATTTTGAATGCTTATGGTTGACAGTACTGCACTGTAAAAATCTTGATAGACTCCAATGTTCTTTTAGCACATATGCCCAGTGGGAAATTTTTCAAGTCTAATTAGTGGTATCACAGCCACCTATCCAAACTTGGAATCAACTTTTTATTCTTCTGTCTTTAATTAAGTGATATATTCAATAAACTAGAATAAAATATGAGATCTGGAACACTGGGATTTTTTGTGTGTGCAAAGCAGCAATATGTTCATGTTAGAACCTAGCCTATTATTCTTTTACTTGTAAAATTTTTCTGTGACCAGATAGAGTCATGGCTTGTGCTCTGTTCCACCACTATTACTACCGCTACCATCCTCTAAGTAACAAAAGAAAAAACAACAACAAAAGCTAGCTCTTCCTGCAATTTTTTTAGCTATGGAGCTAAGACCCAGGAGTAAGAATCCTTCAAGATATCTTCAAAGGTAAGTAATTTCTCTTATCTGCCTTCATGTCTGGAAGTCACAGAGGATAAGAGCTTTTGAGATAGCAAATAAGTTGTTTATTTGCATGCTGATCCCTCTAAACAAGCAGGAGATGGATTGAATTTGCTTTGGTATCTCTAAAGAGAAATCCCACCTGTTAGCAACAGTAATCTTCACGTAGAATTGGTTTTAGATTATTAGGCCAATTTGTTCTGCGTCCAGAATATTTAAACACAGATAGAAACTGGCTGTCTTTCATTGTGTACCGTACATGTCATGTCACTTTGAATCTACATTCATACCAGAAAAACAAAGTGCATTTTTGAATATGTGACTGGACGATGTTACTGGTGTGAGGTGGGTGAAATCTTGTTAACATTGAGTTAAAACTTCACTGACATTGATGGATGTGAACTCACTCTGCAATTAACATAACTGTAAGGATAAATTAATCACAAACCCATATCTAACAAAAAAAGAGTTGTGAACCTGCCCAGGAATTGTGACTGAAGTGACAGTATTTTGGTGAGTACTATTTGTGTTTGGGGTGGGAGAACACAAAAACTTAGAAGAGACAAAGCGGGAAAGCAAGAAAGAGAAGCAGTAGCCTGTAAGCACAATGTGATCCTGGAAAAAACTAGAGAAAGAGCTTTTGGGTCCGGTGTTTGCTAAAGCTTGGCTCTGAATAAACTTTGGGTGATTATAGGAACTTGGCAAACACTAGTCAGAAATTTATGAAAAGAAAGATCTGATTTGTAAGGCCACATTTTAAGAGATTTAACGGGCAATCCATGTTTATGGGCATGGGGCGGGGGAGGGTGTGTATTGGAAGCAGGAAAAAAAAAGATCTAGGATGGATAATGTGGTATACTGGGCGGATCACAAGGACTATTAATCCACAAAGAAATTAGCATAGGATCATACAGAATAGGCTACCATGGCTGCAGACATCCACTAATGAAGATGTCACATAAGAAGTAGTTGGCTAAACAGGCTTAGGGGCTGTAAGCTAAGAAATTGCTCCTTTTGTTCTTGTGTGAGGGGACTGTTAGCCCCTTACTAAAACTCTGTGGGAGTTTTTGGTTCGCCAGCTCCCAGTATCAAAAGGGGAAGGGTCCATGAGAAATCAGGGCCCTGACACTGACAGACCCCAGAGATAATGGAAAGCAACCAACACTCCAGCTCGGCCTGATTGACAGGTTGGACAGGCCAGTGAGGAAAGTAAGAGGCCAGGCCCCGGCCTCTGTGGGACATGGGATTTTCTGGGTCTCTCTGAGCAAGGAGAGCTAAGAAGAGCAAGCTGTGGGGAGAGGCAGTCCTGCAGCAACAGAGCCAGGCACACACAGCACAAGGAGCACAGACCCTGTGTTGAGCAGCAGACTTGCAGTGATCAGAGAGCCAAAGGGGACAGAGAAGCAACACAAGGAGCTGGAGACTGGGAAAGCAGCACAGCCTGCAGCTGGGTGTGGTGAGCCTCTGGGACCAGCAAAGTGGGGGGAGAGGCTCTGGGCAGGGAGACACCACCAGCCAAGAGGCCCTGCAGGCCAGACTGGGAGAGGGGTCCTGCCACCTAGAGCCTGAGGCCGTGTGGTCACTGCCAGAGCAACCATGTCCAGCCTGCAGCCCCCCCTTGCAGCACAGCCAGGGCCTGAGAGAGAGCCCTGGGACCTATAAGGAACAGGCTGTGAACTGTTCTTACGCTCTGCAGACTGATGTTTGTTATGTCCCCATGCTACAGAGCAGGACTGCGTGTTCTCAATTAACCTTTTTAATTTTTTCTCATTCTTTTCTCTTTAATCAGTTGATGTTTAATAAATTGTATTTGCTTTGAACTGTATGAAATGATCACTGGGTCAAGAAAGCATGCAGTTTGCAGAGAGCACCCCGGAGTGGAGACACCCTAGCCCCTACCCCAAGTGACTACAAAGTCAGGGATTAAGCCCCAGGAAACCTGTGCCCAGCCTTGTTGGGATTTTGAGGACTCTGCTACTCAGGAGAGTGGGAAGGGAGCCCTCGGAGTCAGGGAGGCTGTTGGGTAAAGGAAGTGGGAGCAGGGACTCAGATCCTTTCGTTGGTCCATTTCACTGGGGTGGTATAGGAGCCAGGAAAGTTCCCCACAATAGCGGGAACATTCCCCCGCTTACACTTGGTTCCTTTTGTGCTCAGAGAAGCAGGACTTCATACATTCCTTGTAAATAAGCAAGATTGCCTCAAAGAAAATACCAGATTCCATCAGTTTCTGTTCCAACTGGAACATTCCAGGGCCTGAACTTTGACTAGCTGTTTAGATGAAAAAGTAGCAACAACATTTGTTGAAATTTCATTTCCTTTCCCTCCTTATTTCCATATAGATCAAAGAATCAGAGGGTTGGAATAAACCTCAGGAGGTCACTAACAGTGTTCCCTCTAAGATTTTCCATCCATGAGCAAAGTGAATTCTGTCTTGTGAGGTCACCAATGAGGTCATGTGTGCTTATTTAGATGTGTGCCACTGTGGCATCCCCCAGCGGCGCTGCTCCCCAAGAGACTTTCCCAGTTAGTGCCCCACCTCTCTCGTGGGCAGAAGGCAAGACGTTACACACACACACCCAAGGAGTGCTGCTCTCTGGGCAGCCTGTGTGCAGACAGGGACTGCCCAGGCTGCTTTTCATGGGGCTGGCTATGAGTCCCCACCTGGGACAGAGGGAAGCTGGTGCCGGAACCCAGAGTTTGCAGGGAGTGAAGTGCTGGGGGTGGGGCAGTGACATATGGGGAGTGGGGGGGAGACAGAGGGTTTGGGGGCATAGGGTGCTGAGGGCCAAAAGAGAGATGTGGGTGGGGTAGGAGAGATGCAGGGGGCCCCAGGCCCAGGAGCAGCCGCACCACAGCCTGGCTCCAGCTTTGGACAGCCACCGCATGACTAGCCCAGGGAGCAGTTAGGATGCCACTTTGCTGCCCTGAACACATCTCCAGCCCTGGAGAAGGGCTGGAGCAAGGCATGTAAAAGAGTAGTCGAATAGTCAACTACTTGCATTCCCCCCACCCCGCCTCGATATCAGAGGCTGCAGGGGAAGGGGTGAGGAAGCAGGAACCGGTGCTGGGTCGAGCCAGCTTAAAAGCTGGTTCCCCCCAGCACTGTCTCTGTGTGCGTGGGAGGGGACAGGGAAGGCAGAGATGCAGCAGTGCCCCAACCACCCAGCTCTTACTACATTTAAAAGGCAGAGCCGCAGCAGGGGTAGCGAGTGCCTCCCTGCTTGTCAACTAATCAAGTAGTCAATGGAAACTCAATTAGCTGATTAATCAAAATGTAACATCCTTAGCTGGAGCTGCCCACCAGAATAGGCCCCCATGCCACCACGCAGCCCTTGGCCCCCTGAGTAGGCCCCTGGCCAGCCACCCGAGCAGGCATCTGATCTCCCAAGCAGGGCAGAGAGTTTTTTGTGCATGGCCCGCAAATGCGCCCCTTAGCGGGAACTATGGTCACTGAGTCCAACTCCCTGACCAAAGCAAAACCAACCCCAACTAAATCATCCCAGCCGGGGCTTTGTCAAACTGGGACTGAAAAACCTCTAGGGATGGAGATTCCACCCCCTCCCTAGGTAATCCATTCCAGTGCTTCACCATCCTCCTACTGAAATAGTTTTTCCTAATATCCAACCTAGACCTCACCCACTACAACTTGAGACCATTGCTCCTTGTTCAGCCATCCATCACTACTGAGAACAAACTTTCTCCATCCTCTTTGGAACCTCCCTTCAGGTAGTTAAAGGCTGCTTTCAAATCCCCCCTCCTCTTCTTCAGACTAAATAAACCCAAATCCCTTAGCCTCTCCTTGTAAATCATATGCTCCAGCCCCCTTATCATTTTTGTTGCCCTCCATTGGACTTTTTCCAATGCATTCACATCCTTTTTGTAATGGGACCCCAGAATTGGACACAATACTCTAAATGTGGCCTCACCAGTGCTGAATAAAAGGGAATAATCATGTCTCTAGATCTCAGTGTAGCAAACAGGAGCAGCTAACAGGGAAGTTCTCCAGGTGAAGGAGGAGCGATTACGAGCAACTAGGGAACTAAGGCTACATCTAGACTGCACTGCTTTCTGGTATCCCGGAAAAGCAATGCCACGTCCAAGGAACGTGTCCGCTTTTTTGGGTCCGTACTGGGACCAATCCTATTTAACCTATTTATAATGATGTAGAGAAAGGGCTAAAAAGTGAGGTGACAAAATTTGGATATGATACTAAACTGTTCAAGACAGTTAAAACCAAAGCAGACTGAAGGGCTGCAAAAGGATCTTAAAAGCTAGGGCTACGTCTAGACTGGCATGATTTTCCGAAAATGCTTTTAACGGAAAAG
>CM057847.1:48652900-48668573 GCA_030068395.1 Apalone spinifera
CATACCTGCATGAGCACTGCTCCGATGGTGGATCTCCCCATGCTGAACTGGTTCACCACAGATCAGCAGCTATCCAGCGTGGAGAGCTTCCAGAGGGCAATGGCCATGTGCTTGTGGAGGGGAATGGCAGGCCTCGTGCATGTCCTGTCGCCGCAGAGCAGGGACGAGCCACTCACAGAGCTCGAGGAAGGTGTCCTTCTTCATCCTGAAGTTCTGGGTCCATTGTTGGTCTCCCCAGCACTCCAGGATAATGTGGCCCCACCAGTCGCTGCTGGTGTCCGGGGGGGGGGGGCCCTTTAAGCACAAGCCTCAGATAGCCTCAGGCAACAGCCACTCAAAGCAACTACTGACCTGATGCCTTGCTGGAACTGGTTTCAGCTGCCCTTAAATGCGATTCAGCGTCCAATCAGACGCACTCTTTCAAAATAGCAAAACGCTATTTCGAAATGCATTTTGTGTGTGGACATGTTATTTTGAAATAACTTATTTCGAATTAATTATTTTGAAATAAGAGATTTCAAAATAACATTGTAGTGTAGACATACCCTAAGGGTATGTCTACATTGCATGACTATTTTGGGATACCAGAGGTATTCCAGAATAGCTACCCCATGTCTACACAAGCTGCCTGTTATTTTGAAATATTTTTCAAAGTAACAGGTGCACTATTTCGGCATCCTGGTAACCTTCGTTCCATGAGGGTAAAGGGATGTCTCGTAATAGCATCTTATTTCAAAATTTGGCACTGTGTAGACATGCCAAATTTCAAAATAAGCTATTTCAAAGGAGATTCAAAATTAGATACGCAATTTACATAGCACAAATTGCGTATCTTATTTTGAGTTTAGAGTGCTGTGTAGACACGCCCCTAAAGTCTATTGTCCTTTTGTAGAGTTTAACCTCCTGCTCTTTTTCCATTCGGGCATATTGTTTTGCTAACAGCTGGGTTGACTCCAGGAGTGGCATGTCCCACAGCTGTCTCCTCCATAGCTGGACTATCTTTGTTACCCTCAGTCTTTGGGTAAATCAGCCTTCACCTTGTGCACCACCCCTTCCTAAAGGGAATTTTCCCTTTTAAATTCCTCCTCCTCCAGGGTGAACAAGCCTTGTAGGTGTACCTTTTAGAGCACTACAGACCCAGAATAGCTCATTAGCTACCCTCAGCCCTGGGGCGGGGGGACGGACTTTCCCTTCGCAAACACAAACAGGGTTCTTTAAGAGTGTGGATTATTTCAGAGCTCACATTTACTTAGCCTTTAATGCTGAACCTTGCAGCAAATTAATTTTGTTTTGAAATTGATCCCTTTGATTTCTGAGTCATTAAAAAAAAATCCACAGTAACATGCTGCTCTTAGTTAGTGCATAAAAATAGCACTACAATGCTGTGCTAACACCCAGAGGTGAATTACAGATCACCTGGTTGAATGGAACTGTTTTAGATGATGTATTACGATTATAAATATCACAAAGCACAGCATCCTCCTTGATTGACCTTTCAGAAACATATTCCTGAGATTGTCAAATTGTTCACAGCAGACTTAGTTCTCTGTATATAAAATAAGAAGAGAAAAGCCGAATTGCTGAAGAAAAACTTTTGCTCCATATGTGTTGTTAATTTATGTTTCAGGATGTTTCTGAATTGGAAATGTGTCAACTGGTTACTGCTTACTCATCTTGGATTGCAGTTGCTGCTCTGAGGCTTAATCATCATGTTCATATTTGGGGGTATTACATTCATAAAACTAGAGGCCAAAAGTATGGGCAGCTAGCCCCAGTCTTTAACATTTTAACCCATAGACTACCGGCATTTTCAAGAGTGCCAGCTGTATTAATATTAGGATGATGTATATCTGTAATATTCAAAAGAGATTCAGTATTCAGTCTGAATACTTGCTGACTAATTCCAATATGTTACACTCTACTTCTCTATCTCTTTGTTTCCAAAGGGTTTAAGCGATCAATGAGCAACCTAGGCTAATGAGTGGGCTGCATGAGTGGCCCTCCTTCATCTTAGGTGTATGCAAAATTGTCATCACCAAGATGGTTTCTGGGATAGAGTGGATGTAGAGGGAGTGCACGGTTCTTATAGTCAATGTTGTGTGCAACCAGCAATAGGGATGTAAGCAACTAGTTGACTATCCGATAAGCAAAGGCTTATCGGATAGTCAACTAGTCCCTTGATTAGTTGCTTCCCCCTGCCTTGCTATCTCTAGCTGAGGCAGCAAGAGGGAGAACAGAAGCTGGTGCTTGGGGGAGCTGGCTTAAAAGCTGGTTCCCCCCAGCACTGTCTCTGCGGGGGGCAGGGAAGGCACGTGGGTAGCAGGGACCAGGTGCGAGCCAGGAATCTGATTCCTGGCTCGCGCCCAGTCCCAGACATTGCGCCTCTGCTTTTAAAATGTATTAAGAGCATGCCAACTCTTAATACATTTAAAAATCAGAAGTGCAGCAGGAGGGACTCGGTGTGAGCCGGGACAGAGGATTCCCAGCTCCCACTGTGTCCCCCAAGGATGTGGTGCAGCCAGAGCTGGCCCGAGGTATTCTGGAGCCCCGGGCAGGGGCGTGCGGCGCCGCCCCCAAGCGCACGGTGCATGCATGGGCCTGCCCCACTAGGGCACGCAGGCCCGCCCCCGGGGCGCACGGCACATGTGCAGCCCGGCTACAGCCGCTGGCGTGCAGCCCGGGGCCTGCTCATAGAGCGCACGGCGCAAGCGCGGCCCAGTCCGGCCCAGTCGTTACTGCTGGCATGCGCACCGGGCCGTGTAGTGCCCCGCGGACGTGGGTGGAAGGGAATTGCTGGCCGGCGCTGCCGGGATGCGGGCGGGCTGGCGCTGTGGGAGCCGGGTGCACAGTGCCTGATGGCAGCTGTAAGGGACACCGTGTGCCCCTTACAGCTGCCATCAGGAGCCCCCCATCAGTTGGTGCCCTGGGCAGCTGCCCGGCTCGCCCATGCCTCCGTCCGGCCCTGGGTACAGCTCCCTGTAGTAGGGGCAGGTGTGAGGTCCTGCCCCTGGGCGGGAGCTGGCCTCGGTGGCCCGAATATACCCCTGGCAGAGCTCTTTTACTTTACTCTGGACCTGTTCCATGGTCCAGGGTGGGTGTCCGCGCTCCGCCAGGGAGGTGGCCATTCGGCCATAAATATCGGCATTCTGCTGCTTGACCTGGGGATCTTGTAAAGTCTCCTCCTTGCCCCACAGCTCGAGGAGGGACACGATCTCTGGGCTGTCCAGGATGGGGTGCGCCTCTTGGTCCCCCTAGGTGGGTCCTGGGACACCTGGGGCTGCTCCCTGCGAGGGTCAAGGAGGTCATGGGGGGGCTTCAGGGGCAGACATGGCTGTGGCAGGGAGAGCCACGCGGTGAACTGCTGCTCTCTGTCTGACTTCCTGCCACAAGGCTTGTCCAGGCGGCCTGCAGCTTTAAGAGGGGCCAGGAGACAGGAACTATAGAGTTGTGATTAGCTTGTATGGACTGGCCATCAGGGCACCTGTGCTTTTCCCTGGAGTCCTCTTCTTGCACAAAAAAACCCTTCTCTCCATCCACTCACCTCTTTGTAAAAGAGCTCTTTCGCAAAAAGGCTTCTTCTTCGTAGAATGAGGATTACTAATTGGCTGTGTCTAGACTGGCAAGTTTTTTCGGAAAATCAGCTGCTTTTCCGGAAAAACTTGCCAGCTGTCTACACTGACCGCTTGAATATCCGCAAGAACACTGACGATCTCATGTAAGATTGTCAGTGTTCTTGTGGAAATACTATGCTGCTCCCGTTCAGGCAAAAGTCCTTTTGTGCAAAGCTTTTGCGCAAAAGGGCCAGTGTAGACAGCTCAGATTTGTTTTGCGCAAAAAAGCCCTGATCGCGAAAATGGCGATCGGGGTTTTTTTGCGGAAAAGCGCATCTAGATTGGCACGGACGATTTCTGCAAAAAGTGCTTTTGCGGAAAAGCGTCCGTGCCAATCTAGACGCTCTTTTCCGCAAATGCTTTTAACGGAAAACTCTTCTGTTAAAAGCATCTGCGGAAAATCATGCCAGTCTAGACGTAGCCATTGTGCAAAAAGCCCTCTGTTCTTTCAATTTACTGTTGAAAGAACGTGCTTGCAGTGTGGACGTAACTCAGGTTTTGTCAGAAAAATGGCTGTTTTTCTGACAAAACTCTGTAGTCTAGACATAGCCTGAGAGTGGGGCATGGAGTGCAGTGGCTGCCAGCCCTGTCCCTTGGAACTATTGAATAATCATGTAACTGCTCAAATTTGATGTGCTTATATGATTATTAAATTAATCGCTATCTGACATCCTTACTCCACATGCCATATTCTAGCTGAGATTAAAACACTGCATTTACAGAAAAAAACCACCTTCCTGTGTTTGATTTAGCCAATTCATCTTTTGATCTTTCTTCACTCTGCTGCAAGCTAATATCTCAGCATTGTGTTTGCATTCTTTAATGAAGCAACATGGTAGGGTACAGGTTCATTTACAGGGATTTCAAATCTATTTTCAAATCAATATGCTATGTCTGTAGCTTCTCCCTTTCACAACTGTTTTGCCTCATTTGCACTTACATTTATTTACATTTACCATCATCCAAATATAATTGTCCTTATTTGGTCCAGTACTTAAACTGTCTGGATTTTTTTCTGTATTTTGTGCTGTTTGTAAGTATTTATATCTTTTATCCTTTGCATCATCTTCATACTTATATAAGCAGCGGCTGAACTACTGCTTGCTATCAGCCAGCTAACAGGAGAGAGCTGCCCTGGGGGTGGATATGCTCATTCAAATGGTTTAGCTCTGCAAGATAATTAACTGTTAACCATTCATATGTAAATACAGCTCATGCCAGGATGGGGAAGGAATCCGGGGTGTGGTTATGTAAATCCAATTCAGTCAGGGCTGATGGTGAATCAATTGTTAGAATGGAATGTGATGTATTGTATCTAATTTGGGTTGTGGTGAGGGTCACAAATCATGCTAGCACAAATCGTGTTACTAAATGTGAGAACTGTAAAATATGGCACCAGTGCTTGCAGGAGAGACTCCATCATTGTAAGAGGTCTCAGATGAACAAGCCTTCCCATTCCACCATTCTTTGTGAAGTTGATGGAAGCTCCATTCCAGAATTGAGTGAACTGAGTTGCAGAGGGAGGAGGTGGAAGGGCTTGAGCCAGCCTGCTTCATGCCTGCCAGGTGTGAGCTGTAAGACTGACTGTAAGACTCTTTCCCCCTTGTTTTAAGGATAGACCTAAAGACTCCATCAGAAGTCATTTTGCTAGTCCAGTGGAAGCTGAAATCTTTTGTCAGCCTAAGTGGTGGCTAAAGAGTTAAAATCACTAAACGCTGAAGTCACTGGTTTGGCCTGGAGCCAGCCCCATTGCAGCCAGCAGAGCGGCTGGCAGGAGTGACCGGCAGGAGGCCAGTAGCCGCAGCGGCAGATAGAACATAGAGCTGGAAAAGACTCAGAAGGTCATCAAGTCCAGCCCCCTGCTCTAGGCAGGACCAATCCCAACTAAATCAATCCAGGCAGGGCTTTGTCAAGCCGAGACTTAAACACCGTTAGGGATGGAGATTCCACTACTTCCCTAGGTAACCCATTCCAATGCTTCACCACTCTCCTAGGCTGTGTCTACATTGGCCACGAGTTCTTGCACAAGTACACTGACGTTCTAATGTATGAAATCAGTGCTTCTTGTGCAAGAACTCTGATGCTCCCACTCAGGAATAAGCCCTCTTGCACAACTGTTCTTGCACAAGAGGCCAGTGTAGACAGGCAACATTAATTTCTTGCGCAAGAAAGCCCTATGGTTAAAATGGCCATCAGAGCTTTCTTGCGCAAAAGAGCACCTACACTGGCATGGATGCTCTTGCGCAAAAGCACATCTCTTGCGCAAACGCACATGCCAGTGTAGACACTCTCTTCTGAAAGAGTTTTTGCACAAGAACTCTTCCGCAAAAGAGTTCTTCCGCAAGATCATGCCACTGTAAACGTAGCCCTAATGAAATAGTTTTTCCTAATATCCAATCTGGACCTCTCCCACCACAACTTGAGACCATTGCTCCTTGTTCTGCCATCTGTCACTACTGAGAACAGCCCCTCTCCATCCTCTTTGGAACCTCCCTTCAGGAAGTTGAAGGCTGCTATCAAATCCCCCCTCACTCTTCTCTTCTGCAGAGTAAACAGACCCAAATCCCTCAGCCTCTCCTCATAGGTCATGTGCTCCAGCCCCCTAATCATTTTGGTTGCCCTCCGCTGGACCCTCTCCAATGCGTCCACATCCTTTTTGTAGTGGAGGGTCCAGAACTGGGCACAATACTCCAGATGTGGGCTCACCAGAGCTGAATAAAGGGGAATAATGACATCTCTGGATCTGCTTGCAGTGCTCCTCTTTATGCAACCTAATATGCCATTAGCCTTCTTGGCTACAAGGACACACTGTTGACTCATATCCAGCTTCTCATCCACTGTAACCCCCAGGTCCTTTTCTGCAGAACTACTACTTAGCTGGTTGGTCCCCAGCCTGTAACTATGCTTGGGATTCTTTCGTCCCAAGTGCAGGACTCTGCACTTGTCCTTGTTGAACCTCATCAGATTTCTTGTGGCCCAATCCTCCAATTTGTCTAAGTCACTTTGGACCCTATCTCTGCCCTCAAGCGTATCTACCTCTCCCCCTAGCTTAGTGTCATCTGCAAACTTGCTGAGGGTGCAATCCATCCCCTCATCCAGGTCATTAATAAAGATATTGAACAAAACCGGTCCTAGAACCGAACCTTGGGACACTCTGCTAGAAACTGACCACCATACTGACATCGAGCCTGTGAAAGGAAGGTATTGAGGCCTACCCAGAATATGTCAAATGAGCACCAATTTAATTGTAAGTTTAAAGGAAAGGCAGCATTGTGAGATACAGGAGATGTAAAATAAAAACAAAATTTAATTGGATGACCAACAGTAACCCTGCTTTTAGGGAAGTAAGTAACTCAGACAGCAGTATGCAATGAAGTGCTGATTACCCCAAATGGAGCAGACAAAAGTTTTTGTAAGGGCAGAATAAGACAACAAAAATCTAATGTCAGCAATTGTCAGGTGAGTGGAGGAATACCAAAATACCGAAACAGGGTATATAAGGTTGGATGGATCATACCAAGAGCGGACGGGTTGCGAATCCAAAAAGCTAGGTCTGATCAACCAGGGCTCCCTCCCCGGCGCTGAATCTCGCTGCCACACATAAGCTCAGAAAGGGGAACAACACCGGTCGTAAGTTGCAATGAAAAAATCCAAAGAAAAGTAAAGACATAAAGAAAAGAATATCTCCTGAATCTAAGCAATGCTTCTATCTTTCTTAACGTGAATATTATATATTTGTTAACTCCATAAATTGTTTAAAGGTAAATCAGGAGGATATATCTATAGGAGAAGTTATTATTTCTTGTTTTTTTTTAACTGTACTGTTTTTCTACTTTTTATTTGTATATTATATTGTCTTAAAAGAATAAAAAATAGTGAATTGATTTAAATGAAAAATTAATTATAAAGTAAATAGAAAAATAAAAATCTTTGTTTAACCCTAAAAAGGGGTATTCCTCTGTCTGTAGTTTCAAATCCTTTAAAGAACCAAACCCGGTTACCGAAATGGCATCACAAACAGGATTTGACGAGAGTAGAGGATGCCCCTTTGATGGGTTAAACAAAACAGAAGGTATAGGATCTCTCAACTACTGGTTATCTCATAATAAGGATGAGAGTGAAGAAAACATGCTCAAAATAGAAGCAGTTCTAGCAATCGGGGAAGAAAATCATACATATACCCTACATGTAACATGTTCAGGGTTGAGATGTTTAATGGCTAATAATGATCTAGCGAAATGGGATTGCAAAATACCATTACCAGACGTAACACAAAAAACCCCATCTAAAGAAACAGATTATAAAAAACTGCAAAACATATTAGAAAGAATAGCCAATAAGACAGATCCGTATCAAAATGGGGGTACCCCAGAAATATTAAAATTGCCAAGTCAAACAACTGACAAGTTGATGGGAGAGATACTAGAGGACCTTATAAGATATTCTAGAGAAAAGAAAAAATTAACCACCGACAAATAAGATCCAAATAAAAGGTGCATGTACGTTAGCACTAGTTAAAAAAAGCCAGAAATACAATAACTAAATTAGAAGGCACAGTAAATACGCTACAAGCCTTATTAAAAAAAGAAACTCGGGAGAGAGAGAAAAAGGGGAATAATAGGAAAAAAGATATAATAAAACCAACAGCCCCACCCCCTCCATATCCTGAATCAGTCATAGAAGAAAATCAAAAGGAAGAAAGGAAAAAAGTAGAAAAAGGAGGTGTGTACCCATGGGATATGCTAACGGAAGGAATATGCACTGGGGAATGTAAAAGCGAGAAGGAGATAGGAGAAAAGGTTGAGGCTGGAGATGATTCAGTCAAAGCTCATCTGATAACACAAATAATATATAAACAGAGGGGAGGACTTCCACCCGTAGCCACTATGGAATCAAGGGAAAGATCTCAAATAGAAATGAATGACTTAATAAGTCGAACCCGAAGGAGACAGGGAGAGAACCCAGTAGTGTGGGTAGGAAGGCTAGTAATAGAAAATATGAATGAATTAATTTCACAGTCAGAGCTAACTATATTAACAGGAAATCCTAGATATTCAGGAGGGCTGATGAAAATGAGTTCAGCTATAGGGAATGAAGACTAGCCATTAACTCTACCAGCCACAATAGCCTTATCAATAGCAGCTACAGGGCAGGGAGGAGCTGTACTAGAGGGTTGCATAAAGATGAAGGAAGATGTTAAAGCTGCAGCTGTTGGAATTTCCTTTCTATTTTACTAACCCACAACAGCAGCCCAAGAACAGTTAACAGCAACACAGAGAGCTGATCCTCACCAATTTAAATATATACGGGATCCAGGTCTGATAACAATGGACAGAGTAACAGCCCAAATGGTATGGCAAGGAGTAGAAAATAAAGAAGGAAACCAAAGCCTGAAATTGTAGCTAACAGCCCTAACAGGGAGTAGTGTTTAGGGAATATTGGAAACTATAAATGATTTAGAAGTAGTACGCAAACATACCCCAGCATCAATATACAAACCCCCGAGAGACGCGCATAAAATGTGCGAAAGTTTCCAAACCCTGAAGAAGGGGAAAGACCCAAGTAAGGAAGAAAAAGCCATATTTGGTTTTCTGTTAGGAAATGGATACAGTAGACCAGATTTAAAAAAGATGACGCCCCAAGAACAAAAACAGGCAGCAATAGAAAAAGGATAGCAGGAATGGACAAAATTCCCCAAATCAAAAAACGAGTAGCAAAGGCCCCAAATCAAGGGCCCGGAAATAACCCAAAGAAAAAAGACAATAGAATTTATATAAGTGCTAAATTACTAAATCAGAACACCGGGAACTATGAACAATTTAAATGGTTATTAGATACAGGGGCCCAAATAACCATAATAGATGAAGAAAAAGTACCACATAGAAAAAGAAAACGTAAAATATGGGTGTCAGGGCTAAATGAGGATAAAATGTATCGAACAGGGGTAATAGAAGTAAAACAGAGACAAAATGTAACAAAAACCACGGTAGTACTAGGGGAAGAGAATATACTAGGCGTAGATATAATAATACAGAATGCAGCAATACGACAAGATTTAAAAGCAGTATTACCAATACAAATATCAAATGAAAAATTACATATCCATTACAATTACGTTACATTACATTACAAATTGATGAGAATAAATTAAGATCACAAAAGGTGAACAGTATACCAACAAAAGCAGAAAGAAAAGAACCCATTAATCAGTTATTAAAAGAGTTACTAGATCAAGGAAAAATTGAACAAGTATTACACACCCAATATAGGAATCCTGCATGGGGGATACAGAAAAAGGAAAATGGCGAATGGTAATAGATTATAGAAAAATAAATGAAGCTATACAACCAGTTGCCTTTACCACCCCCTAGGACAAACCAACCATAGAACAATATTTAAAAGAAAAAGGAGAATTAAAATGGGGAGCACTAATAGATTTAAAGGATATGTTTTATAGTATACCTATAAAAGATAAAAAAGGAGCCTTACATTTTTCAGTTGGAGGAAAATACTATAGGTGGAACGTATTACCCCAAGGTTATAAAAATTCACCAGCATTAGCAACGGATGCCATGAGATATACCCTGAGTCAACGAGGTTAGGAACAAGATTCCCAAATAATATACTATGTAGATGACCTTTTAATAAAAGAAAAGACATGAGAAAAAACTGAGAAATTAAAACAAGAAGTTATAGAACATTTAACCACTCAGGGATGGCAGATAAACGAAAGAAAGGTGACTATGGCCCAAACTGAATACTCCTTTCTAGGAATTCAGGTGATGGAAAATAAAATAACAATAGGTACAACTTACCCCAATAGTGTAGGTAAGTGGTTAAATAGCCCTCTGAAAACCCGCAAACAGCTACAGGAAGTTTTAAGCATAGTAAATTATAACAGGGCAAGTATTCAATGGTTAGGACATAAAATAAAACCCTTATTGAATTTATTAAAAGGAGGGAAAGATTTAATTAACTGGAATGAAAAAGCCCAAGCAGCCTTAATAGAGTTAAACCAAGATTTGAAATACCCTACTCCATTAAAAAGGTGGGACCCTAAGGGACCCCCCATAGAATTACAAATTAACTGGAATGAAGAGTAGGTAACAGGAAGTGCAACACAAGGAAAAAAACAGGAAGAGGTAGATAAGTGGATTTTGCAATTTAACGGATCCCAAAGACATTATGGTGAATATGGAAAACTATTATGAGTTTTAAATGAAATAAAAGATAGGAACTTTTTAATGATGAGTGTAGGTCTTACTTTACACGCCCCAAGGGTGTCAGCTTTAGTATAGCTAACCATGGAAATAATACCACCAACCTTTGAGGGCCAGAAAAATACTTAGGAAAAACTGTATTATAACTGGCTAGTAAGTTGGTCAAACGTTAAACTGGGAAAAAATTTAGTACCCTGGGAGGCCCCAAAAGCTACACCAAGAATAACAGAAACACCCTAGATATTTACAGATGGGAGCACGAAAGGGGGAAAAGCAAAAGCAGGATATTACTGTACCAAATGTGAAAACAAGTGCTTTATTGTGTTAAGAGAAAAAGTGAATGCCCAAGAAGCAGAAGTAGAAGGAGTTAGAATAAGATTACAACATGCACAAGAGAGTCACCCTAACGAACCATGAGAATTAAGCATAGATAGTATGTATTGTATAAAGACACTGTTAAAAGGGAATACAGACATTGAAACACATTCAAGGTGGAGAGAAATATAGACCATAATTAGAAATCACGTAAGTGGTACATCAGTGAAACATATCCCTAGCCATAAAGAAGGATATAATCCTGACCACAAACAACTAGATAAAGAATTGCAAGAATTTGAGGTGTTAGTAGAAAAAAACAAAGAAAAAGAAGAATGGTTCCATGGTTACATAAAATGGTTACATGAATGCACAGGCCACTTTAAGATACAAAAAGAAAGAGAATGGATAAGACAATATACAGGAGGAGAATCAATAATTGGAGTAAAAGAACATGAAAAAATACATAAAGCCTGTAAAATCTGTCACAATACTAAACGCATGAATCAGCTAAAATATGCCTATGGAGCATATAATCCAGAATATTATAAACCAAGAAACCATTGGCAAATAGATTTAATAAGACCATTACCAAGTGCTAAACAGTACTCAAAGGGAGTAGTTGTAGTAGATTTAGGAAGTCGGAGTACTATGGTAATTCCTTTGAAAAAAACAAAAGCAGAACACATACTAAAAGCCTTAGAAAAAATAATGGCAGCTTGAAGACGCCCACAAATAATACAGTCAGATAGAGGCCCACCATTTAGAAGTAAAAAACTAGAACAATAGTCTATGAAAAAGGGCATAACATGGCATTTAAATCTCCCGTACCATCCTCAATCCAGCAGAGTAGTAGAAAAGAAAATTGATATCTTAAAACAATATTTAAAAATAGCAAGTAAGGATGGCACCTTTAAAGGTTGACACCTAGTATTAGATACAGTTTTATTAAATGTGAATGAACATACAAGCCGATGGCCAGATATAAAACCCAAGGAGCAACCAAACTGGGAGCCCTCCTATAAGCAAGGAGAAAAAATATGGATTTTATGGCCAACAGAGGATAAGGAGAAAAGAGTGGCATTAGAAAGAACAATAATAGAAGCTAGAAAGTTACCATTCACCTATGTAATCACAACAAAAACAAGAAAAAGATTAGTGCACCATAATTGGCTAAGTAGTAGAGAATGAAATTAACAGTTACGCAAGATTATATGTTACAGGTTATTCATCATCACTAAAAATCATGTTAATGGTGCAAGATAGACCAGCTTAGATAGTAAGTATGATCCATTACAACAAAACTAGACCTAGGTCAAAAATAATAATAACACCCAAACTAAATTAGCTAACAGACTAGCCCAGTGGCAAGTATGTAAAATAAACTATACCACCCACTGGAAAGAAGAGGTAAATCAAACTCTAGTTATAGTTCAAGAAAATGATACCAGTTAGAATATGTCCCGCTTGTATAGTATTGAAGCTAACATGAACAATTAGGTAACAAATCATATAAAAGCACCCTCCCCCCCAATACAACGATAGGCTTACAGGCCCCAAGCCTGAGTGTATTTAGCTTTAGCTTAATACCATTATATGGCATATGGCTTAATATTAGCAACCCAACAGAAACATGTGACCCATACATCCAACCCACATTTGTAACAGTTCCACTATTATAGGAACCACAGCCTTAGCTATACCAGGTAGTAATACAACCCTTCCAACATTAACAGTTGTAATACCCCCCTTAAATTTACAACCAACAGAAACAGGAGGAGTAATAATAAGATTACAACCAGCATATGAAAATGAAAGAAAGAATATAAAATATAGTATAAATTGCACAACATGGGGGTCACGAAGAAAGAAAAGAGGAGCATGAGATGTATAGGCAACCAAAAAACTATTAAGGCAATGAGAGGAAGATATAAAACCAGATTTGTTAGTAATTGATTCATTAAGTAGAAAAATAATAGTCACCATGAAAGCTGAAACGGCAAAATTACTACATTAGATAAATATAGCTGTAAACATATCCAATACAAATGCCGATAAAACACAAGAATAGAGTAAAAATATATCTATGTATTTAAATAATCTAAATTGTATAAGTTTGTATAGTAGTAGTAGTTTTAGAAAAAAAATATTGCAAAAAATTGAGGAAGATGAGAGAGGGATAAGTGGAAAGGCACCATTCGTAAAAATACCAAATACAGCACAAATAAGTCATGAAATAACATCCCATAGAATTAAAATAAAATGAGAAGCAATAGTGTACCAACAAGTAAGATATAGGGAAACAAGTGAAGTATGAGGAAGATGAATAGTTACTACACCTGAGCGTTAGTGTAATAGTTCAGAAAAGGTCAAAATGTGTAAACCAGCATTGTTTAATAGACAGAAAGTTGTGTCCACATTAACAAGTAAAATTAATTAGTTACCAAACAAATGTAAAGAATACATAGGCTCTAACCAGATCCATTAAATTGTTTGTCACTGTAGTGACTCAATTTGGCAATTGTTAAGCAAAAAGATAATGCATAATAAATGTTATGTCGTACCAGTTAAAATGAATGTCACCGTACCTTTTTATAATGTAAACGGACTATAGAACCTAACACAAATAAGATATAACTGCACTAGAAAAAGCAATAAGACTATTGAACAAAATACGGTGTTGTAGATCCGATTTTTAACAGGAGAAGTAAAAGCCATAACAAAACAAACTTTCCAAGATGCCCAAGTAATATTAAAAGTAGAGCATTTCACAATACAAAAACTAGACTTACAAAAAATAGAAGTTATAAATCTGGACGTAGAGAAATGAAATTAGAATATCTTAATTAAAAAATAGAAAATTTATTGAGCTAGCAATCAAGAATCAAACTGTAAAGAATGTGGATGAATCACCCATAACAATTGTAGACATATTAAATGATTTAGATGGAACAATTAATAAGAGTATAGAAAGTGCAATAGGATGGGGAGCAAGTGTTTAGAACTTTTTATCCATGTTGATATCAAGAAAATAGTTTTAGATTGTTTGTGCAATAATATTGATAATTTTGATAAGAATATTATATATGTGTGGAATTTTTTCCCAAAAACAAACTGTAAAATATATAAAAATAAAACAAATAGAAAACGAGCAACTAGCAGATGCACAAGCACAGACGGAAATAGAGTTATTGTAATTAAAGTGTCCAATTTGACACAAGAGGATGTGAAAGGAAAGTATTGAGGCCTACCCAGAATATGTCAAATGAGCACCAATTTAATTGTAAGTGTAAAAAAAAAGCAGCATTGTGAGATACAGGAGATGTAAAATAAAAACAAAATTTAATTGGATGACCAACAGTAACCCTGCTTTTAGGGAAGTAAGTAACTCAGACAGCAGTATGCAATGAAGTGCTGATTACCCCAAATGGAGCAGACAAAAGTTTTTGTAAGGGCAGAATAAGACAACAAAAATCTAACGTCAGCAATTGTCAGGTGAGTGGAGGAATATCAAAATACCGAAACAAGGTATATAAAGTTACATGGATCAGATCAAGAGCAGACAGGTTACGAATCCAAAAAGCTAAGTCTGATCAACCAGGGCTCCCTCCCCGGCGCTGAATCTTGCTACCGCACATAAGCTCCGAAAGGGGAACAACACCGGTCGTAAGTTGCAACGAAAATATCCAAAGAAAAGGAAAAACATAAAGAAAAGAATATCTCCTGAATCTAAGCAATGCTTCTATCTTTCTTAACGTGAGTATTATATATTTGTTAACTCCATAAATTGTTTAAAAGTAAATCAGGAGGGTATATCTATAGGAGAAGTTATTATTTCTTGTTTTTTTTAACTGTACTGTTTTTCTACTTTTTATTTGTATATTATATTGTCTTAAAAGAATAAAAAATAGTGAATTGATTTAAATGAAAAATTAATTATAAAGTAAATAGAAAAATAAAAATCTTTGTTTAACCCTACAAAGGAGTATTCCTCTGTCTGTAGTTTCAAATCCTTTAAAGAACCGAACCCGGTTACCGAAAGAGCCGTTGATCACTACCCACTGGGCCCGGCCTTCTAGCTAGCTTTCTATCCATCTTACTGTCCATTTATCCAATCCACATTCCCTTAACTTGCTGGCAAGAATATTGTGGGAGACCGTATCAAAAGCCTTGCTAAAGTCAAGGTATATCACATCTATATGACTTTCCCATGTCCACAGAACCAGTTTCCTCATCATAGAAGCTAATCAGATTGGTCAGGCACGACTTGCCCTTTGTGAATGCATGCTGACTATTCCTAATCACTTTCCTCTCTTCCAAGTGCTTCAAAATAGATACCTTAAGGAATCCTTCCATGATTTTTCCAGGAACCGAGGTAAGACTGACCGGCCTATAGTTCCCTCGATCATCCTTCTTCCCTTTTTTGAAGATGGGCACTACATTTGCCTTTTCCCAATAATCCAGGATCTCTCTCAATCTCCACGATTTTTCAAAGATAATGGCCAAAGGCTCCTCAATGACATTTGC
>CM057847.1:48669838-48685044 GCA_030068395.1 Apalone spinifera
GTGCCTTCAATAAGGCTTCTTTAAAATACTGCCAGCTGTCCTGAACTCCTTTCCTCTTCGTGTTAGCATCCCAGGGGATTCTGCCCATCAGATCTCTGAGGAAGTCAAAATCTGCTTTTCTGAAGTCCAAGGTGTGTATTTTACTACTCTCTTTTCTTCCTTTGGTCAGGATCCTGAAATCTACCATCTCATGATCACTGCTCCCCAGGTTGTCACCCACCTCCACTTCCCCTATTATTTCCTCCTTGTTTGTGAGCAGAAGGTCAAGCTGCGCACGGCCCCTGGTCGGATCCTTCAGCACTTGTACCAAGAAGTTATCCCCAACATTCTCCAAAAGCTTCCTGGATTGCCTGTGTACTGCCGTATTGGTTTCCCAACAGATGTCAAGATTATTAAAGTCCCCCACAAGAACCAGGGCCTGCAATCTGGAAGCTTCTCTCAGTTGTCCGAAGAAAGCCTCATCTACCTCATCCACCTGATTCGATGGCCTGTAGTAGACACCAACCACAATATCACTGCTGTTGTTTGCACCTCTAAACTTAACCCATAGACTCAACAGGTTTTTCTCCCTCTGTATACTAGAGTTCAGAGCAATCATAGTGCTCTCTTACGTATAGTGCAACTCCTCCTCCTTTTCTCCCCTGCCTGTTCTTCCTGAACAGTGTATACCCTTCCATGACAGCACTCCAGTCATGCGAGTCATTCCACCAAGTGTCTGTTATCCCAATTAAATTATATTTCTTGGACTGGGCCAGGGCCTCCAGTTCTCCCTGTTTGTTGCCCAGTCTTCTCGCATTAGTGTACAAACACCTCAGATAACCGGTTGATCGCCCTATCTTCTCCATTCGAATCAGGGGTCCTCCTTTCTTGCTCATTCCTCTTTGCATTTCTTCCCAGTATCCAACTTTCCCATTCCCCTCAGAGTTTTGGTCACCATCCCCCAACAAACCTAGTTTAAAGCCCTCCTCACTAGGTTTGCAAGCCTGCCTGCGAAAATGCTCCTTCCTCTCTTGGTTAGGTGGATCCCATCTCTTACTAACAATCCTTGTGCCAGGAACAGAGTCCCATGGTCGAAGAAGCTGAAGCCCTCTCTGCGACAGTACCTGCGCAACCGCAACCACGCATTTACTTCCTCAATTCGACGATCCCTGCCCAGTCCTTTCCCTTCAACAGGGAGGATGGATGAGAACACCACTCGTGCTCCGAATTCTTGGATCCTTCTTTCCAGCACTACATAATCCGCAGTAACCCGCTCAAGGTCATTCTTGGCCGTATCGTTAGTTCCCACGTGGAGAAGCGGGAAGGGATAGTGATCTGAAGTTTTGATCAATTTGGTAAGCCTCTCAGTCACATCCTGAATTCGAGTTCCCGGTAAGCAGCACACCTCTCGAGATTCCAGGTCTGGACGGCAGATGGATGGCTCAGTCCCTCTTAGGAGGGAGTCCCCAACCACCACCACCCGTAGTCTTCTTTTGGGGGTGGTCGTCGTGGAACACCCATCCCTAGGACTACGCATCTCATGCCTTCCAGCAGAGAAGCTGGCGGGAACGACCGGTGGGCAGCCAGTAGAAGCGGCGGCAGGCGGCCAGCCAAGCGGCTGGCGGGAACAACCAGCAGGCAGCAGGGGCATCATACAAGTGGCATCACATCAGGGCCTATGAGGGAAGTCATCAGGGTGATGTGTCTGGGTTTGCACTGACTGGACAGAGCTGTAAGTGGGGGCGTTTGAAGCGGGGTTGGACTAAAGACCTCTAGGAAAAAGACTTCACCCTGCAGACCCTGGGAATGGTACCTTGCTCACAGGTTGTTCGTGTTATGGGTTTTTCACTGTTTAAGTGTGGTCTTGTGGGTTAATGCTTGCCTACTGTGATTAAACAGACTGTTTCTATCTCTGACTCAGTGCTTGCAAGAGGGGAAGAATTGCCTCTAAAGGCACTCAGTGGGTAGGTTGGAATTTTCCCAGTTTACTGGGTGGGGGCTCGAGCCAGTTTTAGTCACCTTGTTGGAGGGACACCCCCCCCCCCCAGACTTTGAACCTGGCCCTTCTAGTTGCCAACTGTTACTGGCCGAAGGGTTACACTTAGAAAATATTTTGCATCACTACCATGGCTGATTCACCTAGAAAATATGTATCACCAGTATGTTAAATGACAGCTGCATCCATGCTGCGAGGGACTGGGCAGGGTTTACTGTTTTAATTATACAAACATAGTTAAAACAGCAAAACTTTTAAGTATTCTTGAAGACCCTGGAGTCTTGTATGACATTAGGTGGAAAATAATACCCTGCTTATAATAAAATGTTTCCTTAGCAAAATACATTCTTTTCTGCAATATGTGTTTAATTGCATATTCTGGTTTGTTATTGTAGGATTTTTTATGTGCAGGGCTGCTGGCACTTTTTTTAGGAAAGTGCTGAATCAGACTTTAAATAGGTGGGGAAAAATAGGAAAGTAACTAGGACAAAGATGGTCAAAACATGGGGAATAATTAGGACAAAGTGTAGCCATATCCTAACTTTCCTGAGAGTTTTGGATGTGGAGGAATACAGGAATTGGATCTCAATAATGACTCAGAAACCTAAAGTTCCAAAGGAAATGCTATCAAATACATGTTAAGCACTGGCAATTCCAAAGATCCCAAACACTTATGCTATATCCGTGGCTTCAAAGAAAACATTTACACGATTCATAATAAAGTTGATAGATATGAGGCAGTAAAAATCTATCATAAGACAAAATATCTTCAAAAATCTTTGTCAAAAATAACTTATGTGAAATACTATAACTGCCGCAAAAATAATGGGGTAAGTCTTCCCCCTTCCTGTGCAGTAAGTGTAGGAAACTTGTTAAAAGAATGACCAGGAGCCATGGTGCCTCAACACTTGACTTAAAAAGCTAGCTCAAGAAAGTATGAATGGTATTTTTACATCCTTAATGAGGAGTCATATTTTTCTCTGAGGCACTTGAGGTAATAAGGAGGAGTTCTAGCAACAGCCACTAATGGGATTTTAGCTAAGGAACCAGTAAAGTGGTTGGGTATATTTTCAGCAAGGAATGTGCTGAATACAGCTAGGTATACAACAGGTATACAACAGGTATACATATCTCTTCTAGTGGATAGAATTAGAGTTGCCCAACTCTGTTGGAGGCCAAATAGTACTGATAACTAGTAGAGATTTGCCTTTAGTTCAAATAGTAAGGCGGGGTGGGCAAAAGGGCCTCTGTGGGCTGGATCCAGCCTGCCAAGTGGGTGGATCCGGCCCGTGGAGGCCCTGCTGTTCCCCTGCCCCCAGGCCTTAATTGGCTGGGGGCGGGGGAGCGTGTGAAGCCTCCTCCCGCCCTGTGAGCAGCATGCGGCGCTTGGAAGTGCCACGTGCTGCTCGCATGGGCGGGGGGAGGGGGAAAGGGCGGAGGAGGCTTCGCGTGCTCTCCCACCCCCAGACCAATCAGGGCCTTGGGGCAGGGGGAGCTGCGTGAAGCTTCCTTCACCCTGCCTCAGCCCTGCGAGTAGCCACAGCACTTGAGTAAGGAATAGCTTTTGGAGCAAAAAGGTCTTAGGCCACATCTCCGCTTACAGTGCTGGAGATCGAACTTCTGGCATTTGATTTAGTAGGTCTAGAAAAGACCTACTAAATTGAACACTGAGGGTGCCCTCACTCAGCACTGGTACTTCTTGCAGTCGTGAGGAGTAAGGGAAGCCAATGTGAGCATTTGCTCGAGTCAATTTCCCACTATGAAGATGGCACCATGCTCAGCTTAAGGTATCTCGACTCCAGCTATGTTATTTAGGTAGCTAGAGTTGCGTATCTTAAGCTCACCTTCTGGGTCCATAGACCTGCCCTTATCTTTTTCCCCCTGGTGCAAATAAAGTTTTGTATTTCTATGGTAGACTGAGTATGCCAAGGGACATCTGTGGAATGCTAGATGGTCACTGACTCATTTCAGACTAGATGATACAGTATTATTTGTGAGGAAAGGCTCTAGGTAAGTCAGTATTATAATTTAGAGGTAAACTTGCAAGCTTTTTACCTCAAGACATGAATTCAGATTCAGATTCCCAGACTTCTGTGACTTTTTTCCTGCTACATTTGGCATCATTAAATATCTGTAAGCTCTCTAGAGCAGGGACAATTTTCTCATCATAGGTGCATAATTCCTGACACAGTGAGACTGCAGTCCCTGATCTGGGTCTCTAATATATAAAGCAAATCAGGAACAGAGTGCCTTCTGCATTTAAGTATTGTTTATAGCCACTGTGGATGTGAAATGAAGATTAGTAAGGGCCTAAACTCTGGTCTTGTCTGTGAAGTGTAGGAGGAATTCGTTTTAAAATATTTCTGTAATTAATAAGTCTGCACAGTATGTGTGAATTTGGGATTCTCACATTTTTATTTTTTAAAATCATTTTAGTTCACCTCTGTAAGCCCCTCTGTATTAATGCTAAGAATGGTTGGATAAATATACTCTCCCAAATTCACAAATCAGCACTTTCAACTGTGAGATATACATTAGTTTTGCAGTTTAGGAGTCCTGCAAAAAAGTCTGAATACAGAAATTCTTTCATAAACTCTAGAGCCAGAACAATAAAGTAAAAGAAAATTGAGGGATTGAGCAAAAATAAGCCAAACCAAAAAACTCAGGAAATTGAACTTGAATGTGAGAGCAGCATCTGGACAGAGTGGGAAGTTGGATTTGGGACTACAATGTTGCAAACATTTCAGGAAGAAATTTAGTTCCTAATATTTATTCTCAGATGAGTTGTTCTAACTCATGTAAATAACCCCACTTCAGAGATATTACTAAGGGCTCCAGGATCAAGCTTTTAGAACAAATCAGCTGTGGTTATTGGCAATACCAAGGTTGGAAGACAAAGATAGAAGTACTGTAATGTAAAAGGTGAAATGATTGTTCAGCTATTCTTTACATGGCTTTTGGCTAGGTTGACTGAGTCAAACACACTGGAAATCTAGTAAATACTCTTTTATAAGAACAAGGTGTTGTTTAGGGAAATGATGATTCTGTGTGAGGAGGGGTATATTTCAAGCATACATACTTGCCAGATCTCTCTTTCTGTTGGGACACTCCTTGCTTTTTTTGGACTCTTTCCCAGCCTCCTGTAGATTTTGGAAAACGTCCCAGTCAGCTGCCATGTAACGGGCTTTGAACTTCAAATAGGAACACCCAGCACTGGAGGGGACACCACCACCCTTCCTCCACTCATCTATTGTAGTCAGTGTGAGGAAATAATGAAATTGTTTCATACTGCAACTGCCAATAAGCTGGCAAGTATAGAACTGGTATCAGGGAATCTGAGAGCAGAGTAGGGTTTAAGGCACAGAGAACTTACAAGCCTTTGAAAATCAACATTTGTATGCTATGATACAGTGCCTACTATTACTGTGCAAATTGTGTGTGCACATGCGTGCTGTAGTTGGGACAGAAATGCCACTTAAGTAATATAAAAGAAAACATAGACTCTGAATTGTGATACAACTGTAATTATACCATTTGAATTATACCAATTTTTAAAAATTATTTCTGGTTTGTGTGAAGCCAGTTCTGAAAAATGCTGACCTCAGTTAATTATCATTTAGGCAAGATTCAGCTATCAGCTGAAACATCAAGAGGCAAGGATCAGCATTCACGTGGAACTCCCATTAGTACCCAGCCCAAGTTGGGAAAGCTAATGATCCAACAAACCGATAAAATTCAGTGATGAATCCTGGTGATATGCCATCTGAGGCATGTTGTGCATGCACTAAAAAGTTGAAACCCCCCTGTTTGCATGCATGTAGCTCTCATGCTTTCATCCCCAATACATTAGTAGTGAGTAATAGGGTACTGGCTCAAATCTGCAGAGCCTCTAAGTAGGCATACTGGTTCTAGCCAATACCACCTGCTTCAGATGGTGCAAATATCTTCCTAATCGCCAACCATGAAATTATCTGTCTTTAGAGGAAGTTTCTTCTTAATCCCAGGCAGTTAGGGGTTGATATAGACACGGAAAAATCAGAATTCATATTCCTTATAACTTTTTTGTCCTATAACCATGAATGTTGTAATCCATATAAAAGACTATCCAGTTTTAAAATTCTGCCAACTTATTTGGGACAATGAGTTCCACAAATAAGTGAGGGGTTTTTAGCAAAAGGCAATTTTCTACCATAAAAAGTAATATATTGCCTTGAACTTGTATTATGATAAAAGTATGTAGAAACCTGGTTTACCTTTCTTGTGCCATTTATTGTGTAAACCTAATCAAATTCTCATCTTCTCCAAATATTTCTGCGTATGGAAGTCTTTGTATGCCTCTAGTCATTTTTGCTGTGTACTGTTGAACTCCTGATTTTCTATTTTCTGGGGTTTGGGGATTTCTTCTTGTTGTTCTTTGAGATCTGATTATAAGAACTAAACACAATATTCAAAGTGAGGGTGTATACTGACATAATGGCATTTTAATATTTTCACTTTATCCTATTATTTTTATATTTTTGTTGCTTTGTGAATGCTGCTGACACTGAAAAGGAGGTCTTCAGCGAATGATCTACAATGACATCCAAATCTTTTACCTAAATGATAACAGTTAACTGATGACCAAGCAGGAGTTCTCAGAAGGAATAACTTGAACTACTCATGCACTGTGCATTACCTTGCTGTCAGTGTCATTTCCTCAGGCTGAACTTCATCTGCTGCCATGCTGTTCATTCATCAAGCTTTGCTAGACCCTTCTGATGTTCCTTAGTCTTTTATAGTCTTCTTTAGGTTGAGTAACCTAAATTACTTTGTCACCTGAAAATTTTGCCATCTCAGTGTTCACACACATCCCTGCTTCTTAATCATGAATTAATGTGTAATCACATAAAAGCCAATTAACACTTTTCTATATTTTTCTTGGCAAAATCAAGGGTGTTGTCTTGCATGTTCTTAAGGTGAGAGAAGTGCAAAGTGAAACTGAGAGTTTCTGCCTCCCAAGCAACAAAGTAGGTGATGCTCTTGACTTGCCAGGAATAGCAGATTTTGTTTCTTGAATATTTCAGAAATCAGTTTAATATATTGAATGTTACATCTCCTCCAAACCAAGAATATCTCATCTATACTCAAGAATGTGTGATTATTCTGCTTCTGCAGAGTGATTTGCAATGCTCGGTTCACTAAGTGCTCACACAGTATTGTCATTTAAGAGATCTATGTCTAATTCCCAAGTTTGTGGTCTCACTTCTTTTGGCTACATGCCAAATTACAAGCCAGGGAATTACCAACTCAAAACTGAACCCCTTTTGGCCATTCTGGAGTGGCACTGATGAATTTCTAAGGAATCCATACTCAGGTTGGGAGTGTTTTTGATACAGATTCATGAGGTAAACTGAAAGTGGGATCCTCAGAGTTTCATGATGGATGTAAAAGAACTGTTCTAGGCTATATCTAGATTGCGGACTTCTTTCAGAAGAAGCTTTCCTGGAAGAGATCTTCCAAAAAAACTTCTTCCGAAAGAGAGTGTCTACACAGCAAAAGTGCATCAAAAAAGCAATCTGCTTTTTCAAAAGATAGCGTCCACAGTCAGGTTACTTCCAGCAAAAATTCTTCATATAGTTTAATCACAGCAGTGGAAACTATATAAAAAGGACCATGAACCAAAGCTGAGAGGCCAAATTCTATTCTCAGTTAAATCAGTGTAAATCTGGAATAGTAATTCCACTATCTTCAACATTTACTCCTCCAGAGCAACATCAGTGAAAGGGTAGAATTTGACCCAACCTTCACAGTCTTGTCTGAAATGAAGCAAAATTCTAATATGAAGTGATATCAGGTACATGTGTGGATTTATCATTATACAACTCCAAATAATTTAAAAAAATCCTACATTTAGGAATCTCTTTAAACATCCACCAAATACAATAAAGTTCAGTCTTGCTGTTGTATGATACAATATCTTTTAAATTATTTTAAAAGGAGGCATTAGTATATTCAGCTGAGCAAATCCATGGTTGAAAATGCATAGCAACTTTACACTGAGAACTGGATACAAAAATGATGACTACACAGCTCAAGCCCTGCCTCCTGCCCACCCCCCTGTGGTGCTCAGACCCACCCAACCCCAACTCTGGTGAGGTCCCCACACCCAAGGTGACACATCTAGCCACCCACTCCCTCTCCAGATTATGAGACCTCCTCCCCACGCCCACCTTTTTTGATTGCAAGATAAATACAGACTTCATTTTGTTCACAACCAAACAGGTGTATTTATTTTGAGGTCAGGGAAGGGGCAAAGGGACGGGTTGTGGTGGGGAAGGGATAGAGCAGCAAGCCAGAGGCCCCTTGTGATGACGCAGTCAGGGTTCCTCCATTCCTGCACCCCCGTAGCAGTAAGAACAGACTCCACCAGTCGTAGAATAGAGAGGGGTTTATTGTTCCTTCAGGATACAGCACAGCACATATGTGATGTGGCTACAGGGCCCTGGGCCAGGATGCCTCAGACCCTAGGGTTAGGGGTCCATCGCCCCTAAGCCCCCAGCTTAGCATCTTCTCTCCATGCTTCCCAGACAGCAACTGACCCTTCCTCCCAGCCCTGCCCCCCATCCAGGTGCTGGTCTCCACCTTTCTCCCTTTGTATGTCTCCCTGGGAGGTTGAGCTTAGGTGTCTGGGTTAATAAGACACCTAGGCAGAGAGTCAGTGAGAATCTCACATCCCAGCGCAGGGGGACCCCAGGTTACAGAGCAGACAGCACCCCCACTATGCCACACCTCTATTGGGGGGGCCCTGGGGAGAGTTACTGGGATGCTTGAGAGAATCTCTCCCTAGGAGTCTCCCGGATGCACACTCCGGTCTGATGGGCCTGTTGGATGGCAGCTGTCCACAGCTACTGGAAGGTTCGCCCCTCGCGGTCGGTGTCTGCCCCTCACCCTGAGAGGAAAGCCTCCCGCTTCTTCTCCACAACATTGTGGAGTACTCAACATGCTACCACCACCTCAGGGATGTTGTGCTCCCCTACATCGAGGCGGGTGAGGAGACACCGGAAACATGCCTGGAGGCAGCCAAACATGCACTCCACCTGGATCCTGGCTTGGTTCAGGTGGGCATTGAATTGCTCGCTGATGGGATTCAGGTGGCTGGTGTACAGTTTCATTAAGCATAGCATGAGGGGGTATGTCACGTCATCCACAATGCACAGTGGCATCTGCACATCCCCAACCGCAAAGTCTTGGCCAGGGGAAGAACGTGACCGCCTCCAGCTTCCCATAGAGGCTGGAGTCTCTGAAGATGCAGGTATCATGTGCCCTGCCCAACCACCTGACAAAAATGTCAGTAAATTGTCCCCGTGGTCAACCAGGGCCTGCAGCACCATTGAAAAGTAGCTCTTCCTATTAATGTAGTGGGCCGCTCAATGTTCTGGTGCTCGGATTGGTATGTGGGTCCCATCTATACCTCCAATGCAGTTCGGGAACCCCAGGGTGGCAAATCCAGCCACAATCGGGTCCAGGACTCCCAGGTGGATGACCCTCCACAGCAGGATGGAGTTGATGGCCCTCATAACCTGCAGAAGGAGTCAAACAAACACACAAAACAGAGAATGAGAGAGGGAGTGCCTGAACCCTTGGGAGGTGCCCACCCTGCTCCCCTCTCCTGCCCCCTCAAACACCCAGGAGCCACCTCTTATGAGGTCGCTCCCCCCCAGCAGCAGGGCTGTGTGAAGGCGGGATGGCACAAGCCCCTGGGGATGGGGATGGGGCTTTCCCCCCACCCACACTCCACCCCCTGTAGATCCCAGCCCCCCTTATCCAACACTCTTCCCTCCTCCCCGTGCATGGACTGCAGCCCCAGAGTGCCTTACCTCCATACGGAAGGCCCTGACAGTGGACTTCCCCACTCCAAATTGGTTGCCCACTGACTGGTAGCTATCAGGGGTGGCCAGCTTCCAGAGGGTGATTGCGACTCACTTCTCCAGGGGAATGGCAGGCTGCAGTTGGGTGTTGCATCTCCGGAGGGCAGGGGTGAGCCAGGCACAGCATTCTAGAAAGGTGGCCTTCTGCATGCGGAAGTTTTGGAGCCACTGCTGGTCGTCCCACCGCTCCATGACCAGTCGGTCCCACCAGTCTGAACTGGTGTCCAGCCTCCAGAACATTCTCTCCCCAGAATGAGCTCAGGGTCCAGGTCCTGGAGGACCAGAAAGGCAGCTGGCAGCAAGTGCTGCAAAAACTGCAGCATGGCCACGTGGGGCCACTGCATGCCTAGGGGTAGATCCGGCTCCATGGCACCAAAAGAAAAACGGTGGCGTCCAAAAAAGCAGGGCAACTACAGCAGTCACTGCTGAAGCTTTGCTGTTCCTCAAGGAGGTAGGCAAGCAGGCAGCAGAAGCAGAGAAACATCTGTCCAGGGGGATCCTATTAAACACGTGTCTCTGCAAGGCTCTGGCATCAGCTCTCGGAGGCAACTGGTGACCTAAAGCCCTGGCTGAAGTGGTTCCAGGTGGCCTTTTATATGAGAGAGCATCCAATGAGTCTGGACACTCTCTTTCGAAAAAGCACGCCACTTTTTTGATGCACTTTTGAATGTGGACATTCTCTTTCAGAAGAAGGTTTTTTGGAAGATCTCTTCTGAAAAAAGGTTCTTCCAAAAGAAGCCTGCAGTCTAGACATAGCCACAGATATGATATTTTCTGCCTTATTATCTATTAGGTTTTTTTGATTGCCACTAGACGTGGAACACATGGTTTCAGACACCTATCCACAATAACTCAAAATCTCTTTATTGATAAATTCATTTAATTTAGACTCTATCATTTCATATGCACATTTGGAAGTACATTTTCCCATGTACATTATTTTGCATTTCTCAACATTGAATTTCATCGGCCATTTTGTTGCCCAGTCCCTTTGTAACTCTTTGCAGTTTGCTTTAGACTTAACTATCTTGAACAAATTTTACAACTTCTACACATTTTACCAACTCACTGTTTACCATTTTTTCCAGATCATTTATGAATCTGTTGAACGGCACTGATCCTAGTACAGACTCCCACTATTTATTTCTCTCCATTCTCACCGTTTATTTCTATTTGTTTCCTGTCTTTTAACTGGAGTCCCTGGCAATGCTTTCAGGATCATCTAATGATCCTTAGCCTATTTTAATGACAAGCCTTTTGTTATCTTAATCACTCTGCCTCTGTTTAATAAACAAACTCCCTGCCCAAAGGCTGTGCAGCTGCCAGCCTCTGACTTCATCTCATATCATACTCACACTGTGTGTCAGTCAAGACTCATTCAGGGTCTAGGGGGAGTTGACCCCGGTACAGAATTTGGGAGAAGGAAACTAGAGCCCCATTCTCCTAAATGGAGCCCCTGCCTAAAGGGGGATTTGGCTTTTTTGATGCACCCATTTTTCTTTTGTTTTTTTCTTCAGGTTGTATATTGGGTCCAGTTGACGTGTGGAGTTTTGTCAATAATCTGTTGGTAATAATGCATAGAGTCATTCATTGATGCTGGCTTTTCAGACCTTGTTAACTATAGAGATGATAAGTGTTTAATCCTAAAGTTACTCAAAGAGACTGTTAGGCTACGTCTACACTGGCGGCTTCTTGCACAAGAACAGCTGTTCTTGTGCAAAAACTTGCCGGGTGTCTACACTGCACATGCATTCTTGCGCAAGTAAATTTACTGTCTAGTGTCGGAAAACAGGGCTTCTTCTGGAAGAGTTATTCCTTTCCCCATGAGGAATAAGCCCTCTTGTGCAAGAGCTCTTGCGCAAGAGGGCAGGGTAGACAGGCAACAGGAATTTCTTGAGCAAGAAAGCCCTATGGCTAAAATGGCCATCAGAGCTTTCTTGCGCAAGAGAGCATCCACACTGCCATAAACGCTCTTGTGCAAAAGCACATATTTTGCGCAAAAGCACATGCCAGTGTAGACGCACTCTTGTGGAAGACTTTTTGCGCAAGAACTCTTCTGCAAAACAGTTCCTTGTGCAAGATGCTGCCAGTGTAGACATAGCCTTAGTCAGTAGTTCCTTCCTGATTAGGTCATCCTTTTATGACTGCAGTGCTGACAAGCCCAGGGAAAAGTAGCATTTCTTGCATTTCATGAATAGTAAAATACTTTGTAGTTTTGTCATGAACTCTTGTTTATTTTCCCTTAACAGTGTAAAGCCATTTAAATACAAAATATTTTCTGTGGGCAATAGACTATTTTATGCCATGACATTGAGAACATTTTTGTGTAAAAATGGTTCATTGTAACTTGTAATAGGCTATATGAGGCATGAATGTTGACATTTTTGTGTAGGTAAAATTCTATCCATTAGTGAAAATGTTACACAATCAATT
The DNA here is from genome assembly GCA_030068395.1 of Apalone spinifera. Taxonomy (NCBI): domain Eukaryota; kingdom Metazoa; phylum Chordata; order Testudines; family Trionychidae; genus Apalone; species Apalone spinifera. The sequence continues at coordinate 48,682,154 of CM057847.1, forward strand.
AAACAAAATCTCACCAAATAATATTTTACATCTGCCTTCCACCCTAAAACACTCAACAAACTAAATATCTGCATACAGTACTGAACTGCAGTCACCTTTGAGAAGGAGAGTAGCAAATTAATTGCACAGTATGAGGAGAGTAGAAATTTTGAGTCTACATTACTTACAAAAAGTGCCATGAGGTCCTAAGGGTCAAAGTTTTAAAAACAAATACCCCAAGGCCCATGTGCAAAAACTGGGTAAGCATTTGTGGTTGTAGCTTTACAGTTGTACATGCAGCATCCAGCTAATATGCATGAGTGGTTTTACATTTGCCTATTCGCATATGCAGTTACAGTAGTTGTATATTTAAATGTACACACATCTTGGTACACAGACTTTGGGCTGCATCATTACAAAAAATTGGTTATGAATGCCTACACAGAACTTCTGAAACGTCATTGAAACCATTTTATCTATCAGTGAAGAGACCTGTGAATTCTTGGAGGTTAGGTGTTTAAAACCTGATGGTTGGACTTCAAGACATCCCTTCTCCAGCTAAATTCTGAGTTTCCATATGGAAAAATATGTCTATAGGAAGTAGCTAGTTGTGCACTGGTCAGCTTCTGATAGAATGACAATGGCACTATTTTCTAAAGAGAATGTGGAAAGCTCTGGAGACATGTGTGCCTTCTGGTTTGAAAAATAGCTTGTAAATACAGTTTACTTTAGTCTCTCTCTGTAAAAAAAATTGTTCCAAATAATTCTTCTGAGGGTAAGATGTGCTGATTATAAAAAATGGCACCTTTTTAATTTTTTTCTGACCAAAAATGCACTTTAAATCAGAAGAAAAACACCAAAAAAAGTATTTATCTGGCACTGCCTCTGATAATCAAACCTAGGGTTGGAATTGGGTCACATCTAACCATAGGGTTGGGCCTGCACCAAGATCCAGGGGGAGGCCAACGTCAAAAATCAAGATCAGAGTCCATAGACCAAAGATGGCCAAATTGGACCCCCACCACTATATTTACCTGCATGGCCGCAGATACCAGCAATCACAGTTCCTGTTGACTGCAGATCACCGTTTTTGGCCAAAGGGAGCTGCGGGAAGTGGTGTACCAATCCACACTGCTTCCTGTCGCTCCCATTGGCCAGGAATAGCGATCTGCAATTGTTGTTACCTGCAGCCATGCAGGTAAATATAGCATCCATGGCTGTCAGAGGTTAATCCTGGTGAATTGCCACCATGTTATTGCCCACCCCTGTCATAGACAAACCAAAGCCAGTGTCAAGATGCAGGCCAAAAGGAGAAGCTGGGTGATCAGAGTCCAAAGACAAGTCAAATTGATATCAAAGCTGGTATCCAGATACACCATGGAGGTCCATACCAGATAGTCAGAGTCTGAGGTTTGGAGGTGGTTACAAGGCAAAGGCAAGGCTGTTGTGGGTTCGTGACAAGATTGGAGTGAGACAGAGACAAGGGCAGGCTAGAGTAGGAGTCACTGGGCTCACTGCATCAACTGAGTGCGCAGCCCTGGTTTGGCTGTGAATTGGGTGAATTTAATCCTATAAAGAAAGTATATCTTCTTTTTACTTCAGTGGGAATCTTGTTTGCTTATGTCATGGATGAATTTGGTCCATGTTGTAAATACAAGTTCAGACAGCAGTCCAGCCAGGTGCTATCCTGCTTCTTCCCATTCAGTGGTTTAGTAAAAACATTACATATCACATGCTTTTCTGTCCATATCTCTGAAATTTACATATACATCAGCTATACTGAAACCAAATATTAAGTGTGGCTTAAATGGACAAAGAGAGGAAACCTACTTATGGCTGGAAGTCTTCTTAATGTTTTTGATTTATACTATTCAATTTAACTAAGTGTAGCGCCCCCTCTCCAGATCTGAGAAAGTGGGTCTGGCCCACAAAAGCTCATCACCTATTAAACTATCTTGTTAGTCTTTAAAGTGCTACATAGTCCTGTATTTTGTTTAATCTCCTTACAGGTTTTGATGGATAGGTCTGGGTTCTTCTGGATTCCGCCACCCACTCAACTTTATTTTTTCTGATGGATTTATTTGGCGGTGCCTCCACCCCTCTCACTCCTTCCTGGCAGGGTCACCAGGGCAGCTTGGGAGAAAAGTTCTAACCCAGGGTAATCCCCATGTATTTGCCAGATAGTTGGAGACTCCCAGAAAATAGCACAAACACATACACTATAATAAACACAATTATATTAAACAGGAGACAAATATAACAGAACAGGGTAAAACACTATTTTTAGGGTCACCGGTGCCCAGCAACTGTAAGATCAGTGTCCCGTTGTTACGCGTACTTTGTTGGGGCCCTTGATGACTGTTAAACACAAAATTCTTCTCTGCAGTGGTTTAGCAGTGGGGCTGACTAGGTCCGGTACAGCCCAAAGGACTCACACATGGGAGAAGGCAGTAAATCCCTCCACAGGTTTAATATGCTGCAGGTAATAAAATCCCCAAACAAATTCCCTGACTTACTAACTAAAAATTGGTGCACTCACACACTCCATGAATGAGCCTCAGGTTGAGAGATGACTCAGTCACTGCAAAGGGGCTGCTCTCTTCTCACAGGGATCCTCTTCAGGCAGGAATCAGGCTGCTTCGGTCCCAGAATTTCCCCTCACCGCGAAGGGGTGCAGGGCTCAAGGTGCAAGCCACACAACTGCACCAAAATTCAAACTATAACCTCTTAGCCCAGCATTCAGACACACACAGCAGGCAGCAGCCCTGAACTCGCAGCTAGAGCTGAGCTGATCATGCGGTGACTCATCTCACCCAGGGAGCTGGAGAGCCAACTCCACCTGGCTGGGGAAGCCTCTGAGCAAACTCCACAAACTGGGAATCAACAGTGGAGACATAAAACCCAGCTGAGGG
>CM057847.1:48685144-48696408 GCA_030068395.1 Apalone spinifera
CTTCCCCCTCCTGAACTCCCTGGGAGGGGCATCTCACTCCCTATGGGTTGCCGGCCAGACTCTGACCCTGGTAGGGAGGGGGAGCGAAGGCAAACTCAGAGTGCCTCTCCCTGAGCTGCCAGCAGACAAGGCCCCGGGAATCTAAGTAATCTCCTTGGGGGTTACACTAGTATCTTAGGTAGAAGACAATCACTCTTCAAAATGGAGGTCCCCTTGTGTGAGTACCATACTAAATGCCACACCTAGCTATGGCAAAATGAGTAACTATACAGTTGCAGCCTGTATTCTTTTCTTAGCTTCAGTCAGTTGAAGCCAGATTTATACTGTTCTTTGTTATATTTTGTGTTTAAGTTTAGTTTTGATGTTTTTCAACGTTTGTTTAAAAATAAGTGTTGAGAGGAGGTGCATATTTCAGATCACTTTTGAAATGTGTTTCAAAGCCAAGCACTAACAACATGTGACATTACAGTGGCTCTGTTGAATGTTGTGGCCTGCTCTGCAGATCCATTACAAACACATATTTACTTATAATAATTAATATTAATAATTAATAGCATAAAATATGCGAATACTATAGAGTTGCTACTCACTTTCTGTAATGTAAATTTGCAGTACTTTTTACTCAGACAGATCTACTGTTGGCTGTGTTGATACTAATAGTTCTTTGAAAATCTCCCAACTGTGCAGATCCACTCTTGTTACCACCAGTGGAAGTGCTAATTCAGAGAAGGCAGTGATATTTTTACCACTATGTCTTTTGCATCTCAGAGAAAATCCAGAGGGTGCAAAGAAAAAAATATCATTGGAGCTGCCTTGGCTATCTACTCTAGCACTCTCACATTTACCACAAGAGGAGCTATAAAAGTTAGAGATATCCCAGAAAAGACCAGTGTAGATAAAATCATTTAGTTGCTGCTGGAAGCAGAATTGTGCTAGGTAAAGGCATATATTCGAGTGATAATCTTTTTCATATGAGTTTGTGGCTAGTGCCATGTTTAGTACAGTTTGACTGTTGAACATGGATAGGATGCTAGTGGAATTCGTGCTCCAATTATCCCCACATAGTTCTAAACACAATGGTGTGTGCTGTATTTATAGACACACATTCTATTAAAGCAGAGCTGTGTTGAAAGATGTTTCAAACATGGATACAAGTCATAGTGAGGACAGGGACTTACTAGCTAAGATAATTGTTGGTACGATATATCTGAGTAAGACAATCCACTTTCTTCACTTCCTTCCTTCAACAATTGTGTAAAGTTGCCATGCAGAAAAGATGACTTGCAAGGGGGAATGAGATGGCTGAAAACTTTTTGTTGCTTTATGATGTCTGAAGCCGTTCTCAAACATATTTCTTTATAATGCAGTAGAACTAATAGCTGATATATGTCTGAACAGTTTTGGCTAATATGATCCAATGTTCCAGGGCAGACAAGGCTTTTGGTCTCTGAAGAGTTTTCCAAAATGAAATTGGGGAATATCACTATTACATTCGGGCAATTGAAGAGCATGGAGCACGTCAGCATGCATACTTGTCATCCTCTTCCTCTTTGCAAGGATGGTTCAAATGATGTTCTCCTCCAATGCTGCAACAACCAACATGGGCTTAAAGGGACAGCTAGCAGCTTTAAAGGAAATTCAGTGCAGTAGAAGAAATTCCAATAACTACGTCTTAACTATTATTTTATTTAACAATCTACTAGAAAGTTTACCTCTTGACAATATGATGTTACAAACTTTCCTATTAGGAAGAACTAAAAACTGACAGATTTCAAACCTAAGCCTTACGTTTTTGTGGGTTTTTTAACAAAAGATAATTTAAGAATTATTTAATTGATAATACAAATATGGAACTGCATGTCACCTTTGAAGCTTTCTGAATTTTGCCCCTAGGGTTTTCTAACAGTAAAAGCAGTTCTGTTTTGGTTCAGACTGGGCTTTTCTGGGAAGCAGGGTTCTGTACCCTGAAAAAGGTAGCCCCCACTCGAAGAGAGAGAAAAAATGATTACTCATTTTCTTGTCACTGAAGTTCTTCAAGGTGTGTTGCTCATGTCCATTCCAGTTAGTTGGGTACACACTATGTGCACAGTCATCAGAAAGCTTTTTCCCCTAGCAACTCCTGTCAGCTCGGCTGTGGAGCCCTCTGGAATGGCTAACAACTGTCTATAGCTAGGAGAGTAAGGTGAGTATTTGCACAAGCAAGCCACCGAAGTTCCAGCGAAATCCACTGGTGGTAAGAAGGAACTGAGGACGCGCTGGGTCAGCAAGGTCATATATTGAGTGCCATGGAGGTGCCACTCCTGGAGGCTCCACAGCTGACTTGATGGATGCTGCTAGGGAAAAAACTCTGATGACTGTGCGCGCACACCTAATTAGAATCAACATGAGCAAAAACTCAAAGAAGAGCATGGGGTCTTTTATTAACTGCTCCAAAAACATCTACAAAAACAACTTACAGAAAATCTTACTTTGATAACAGAAACTCAACTCAGGAAAATAACTGCTAATTAGCATAGCTTTCCTTTACAACATGAAAGTGGAGAGTGTGTTTCAGTCTGGTCTAATGTCCGTTGATTTACATTTCTTCAGTAATACCCAGAGGATTTTTTTGTGAATACCATTATGACACAAATAGTCTGACTTGGCAAATGTTGCCATTACTTCAATTACGGTTGTATCTTCTGCTGAGTCACATATGTTCCTAAGCCCATGGGCACACTCATGACCAGATGTTGCACAATGGAGCTGCCAAAGCACAAAGCTGTCTGGAGTCTGTATGGACCAACCCAGCATCACACAAAATTCTTCAGCAGCCGCCTGGAAGCATGCAGGTTCCTGTTCCACATCAGCCACCTAAATGAAGTATTTCTCAGTAGTACAAGGAAGTTAACTTAAAACAGCTTGGGAACAAAGTAATGCTGCAAAGCAGAGTCATCAAGCATTTTTCTAGGGAGGTGTTCCCAGAATCTCCTGTTTCTCACTGTCTATATTTGTGCTGATAGACAGCATCCCAAAGGAATGCTCCTTCCTAAAGGGAGAGTGTACACTGTACAGTAAGACTGGGTCCTTACTATGCCCTTACTTGCCCATACTCGATGCCTAACTCAGTGTTTCCAAGGCTGCATTAGAGCATCCACACTGCTTCGGAAACCCACACTTCCCAGCTGTGCTGCCACCTCCATATTGTACTATACAAACCTGAGACAGAACTAAAGCTTCTTTAGGCTTATGCCATTTTGTCCTAGGGTACCTAGCACCCTAGTTAGATGTAGATGCTCTAGGGCTTTGTTCATAATGGGTTGTGGGAGAATGAGTCTGTCCATTCTGCATGAGTGCCTGGAAGTGTTTTGGATGGTTTTGGCCCATCTATTGAAAATACAGGTTGAACATCTCTAGTCTGGTACTCTAGCACCATCCGTTGTCTGTCATTATTTTAATTAGCTAGATGTCCACATATCATAAGTGTGGCCAAGTTTCTTGTGGTATCATAAAGTTTGTTTACAGCCACTAGGCCTGGCTCTCAAGGTTCTATGCTTTTATTTAGCTCTAATTTACCTCCAAATGTCCTCTAGCAACCCAGCAAGCAGTGGAAGTGTTGGCAATGCTGCTAGACAATATTGAACTCCTATGATCCGAAAAATTCTCTGGACACCAGTCAGGCCCTGAGGGTGTTGAACTAGAGAGGTTCAACTTTAAAAACAACAAATGGTCTGGTAGCACTTTATAGACTAACAAAACATGCAGATGGTATCATGAGCTTTTGTGGGCACAGCCCACTTCTTCAGATGACCGGAGTTTTGAGTTTAGATTGTCCAGACCCAAAATAAATAAGGGAGAAGGCGGAGGGAGGAAGGAAAAAAAGGAAGGTTTGGGAAACAAGGAGCAGAGGGTATGAAAATATCAAAGGGAAAAACAGGAAGGCAGAACTGGCAATCAGTAAGCACCTGAAGATTGGATAGTTAAAACGAAGCAGAAAAGGATCAAAGGCAATAGATAGGAAGGGTACTAACGCAAGAATCTACAGAAAGAGATGTTTGTACCTTCATTGAATATTAGGTTGATACTGTATCAGCCACCCCTCATCATGATTGAGGCCATTTTCATGAGAATTGAAGTTGCGGATGAATTGTAATTCCAACACTTCTCTGTGTATTTGACTTGTAGAATTGGTTTGTGGCAAGACAGCCACCTAGAGATCTTTTAAAGAGTGATTAGGTAGACTGAAGTGCTCTCCAACAGGTTTCTGTATGTTCCCTTTACGGATATCTGATTTGGGTCCATTGATTCTTTCCTATAGGGATTGTCCAGTTTGTCCAATATAATACAGTGGAGCATTGCTGGCATTTGATGGCATAAATCAAATTACTAGTTGTGCAGTTGAATGATCCTCTGATTTGGTAGCTTACGTTGTTGGTTCTAGTGATGAATTCACTTGTATAGATGTGTGGGCATTGCTGGCACCGCAGCTAATTGCAGGGCTGGGTTCCTGGATGCTGATGATGTGGTTGTGTAGCATGTTTACCGGAAAGAATTTGTTGGCAGACTCTCCAGACCTGAAGCTGGTGACTTGCACTTGAGCTGCATCCACGTGACTGGACTTTCCCCTGTGTCACGGTGGAACTTGGGCTCTGCCCACCCCTTTAGCAGGATACAGGATTCTGCCCCAAATCAGACTAGTGTGGGGATGAAAAGGAGGCTTGGGCATAAAACTGAGTCAGAGTTCAAAGTTAGGTGCTGCAGGGAATGACTACACGGCAATAAAAAATCCACAGCACCAAGTCACAGTCCCTGGGTAAGATGACTCAGGCTCAACAGATCAAGTTGCGGGCTATAAAACTGCAGCATAGACATTTGGGCTTGGTCTCCAGACTGGGCTCTGAGACCAAATGATGGTGGGATGATCTCAGAGCCTGGGCTCTCGCTTGAGCCCGAATGTCTGCACTGCAATTTTATAACCTTGTGAGCCCTAATCAGCTGACCTGGGCTAACCATGGTCATGTCACAGCTCTTTTATGGCTGTGTAGACATACATAAAATGAAGCCAACTATCAGACAGAATATGTTACTCTTAGAGGTTAATGAGAGCTGTGGCAGTGTAGGAGGACACTGACATCTTGGTATTTACATTCCAATGATTTGTGTGCAGACATAAGTGGGTCCTGATAATAGCAATATTATGTATGCTACACAAATATGGGACTTGTTCCAAGCAACTCTACTGACTATGTTTTAATATAAATACTGTAATGTAATGTAGCCCAGGTCAGCTGAATGCCACAAAGGGGGAAGGAAAGGTGTGAGAGATTTAGTGAAGCAAACAATGCAACACTGATATTTGTGCTGGATTATGTACTCAGATGAGCCAAACTGTGACAGGTGTGTTAGAGGCTGAAGGAAGCTCCTTTACCCCTTCAGCACATCTGCATAGAAGATAGCCGCAATGGTCCAAATGGTGCTGCAGTTGACCTCTTTGATGAAAAATTGATCGTCATCAAAAGGGGGACTGCTTTGTCGGAGTGGAGCAGTGTCAGTGAACATTTTCCTCAATCAGAGCTCCAATATTCCCCATCCCCACAGAGGACACAGTGAAGAGAGTGGTGCTGCTAGTTTGGGTGGGGAAAGGGACTCCTACTACACCATATTCCCAAGTCGCCTCTCCTGCTCTTTACTGTTCACAGCCAGCAAGCCAACTCTGAGTCACTCTTTGCAAGTATGCGTTTTGCTATTTATCAAACTCATTTCAAATCACTACTGTATGTGTTGACATGAGGGATGTCAGTAGACAGTTTGGATAAAATACATTTTTTGGTACTTTCTAGGTACAGTACTTCTGTCCATTTTCAACTAAAAAGCATTCTTTGGAGCTGACAAAATCTGCCACTGACAGATCAGTAGTTAGGGGTTTCTGAAAAAAATGTTTTTTACTCTCCTCCATTAATGATATGTTGTGTTAGTGACCAGTTATGTACTTTACATCAATGGGTTATTTTTCTATTACAGGAAGAAATATTACAGGGCAAAATCCTAAATTCCCTACTCAATTTTTATTCAGGGAACAGGCTCATTTGTATCAATGCTGTTCAATAACTGTTCATTGACTCAAAAGAGAACATACTTAGGATAGAAAATGAAGGAAGATAAATTTAGAGATTTGCAAGGATCCATAAAATCACTGTATAAGCACACTAAGTCCACAGAAATCCAAACAGAAAACAAACAAACTGAACTGTAAATCATTTCATTCTCCTGTGCCAAGAAAGGATCTGTTTAGCTCCTGGTACACCTTTTGGATCTGAGTGGATAGTTAAAATTTTGGATCTTGCCACTGTTTTGGTTAAGAAAAGAAATTGATGCTGAAGTCAGGTATTTCTTTGAACATTTCCTATTTACAAAGAATATACAAAGTCCTGTTTCTCTGAATGAGAATCAAATGACAGGAAATTATTTTTTGTTTATAATCGCCAGGCCTGTTTCAGCCTGCACTGAGGCCAAAAACGTATTCCCCCTAGTTTTTTTCTCAGGGTCATGCTCCCAGTGCTTATTCAGGCCATGACCTTGGCGTTCTGGTCTTTCTTTAAGCTTCTCTGTTCTTTTTGTTCCCTGCCTGCTTTTCTCTCTCTTTCACATCCCTCTGCTAACTAATACCAGTAAAATCCTCTCTGCTCACATGGCTCCATTTCTGTGTTGTCGCATGTGCCTGTGTTTTGGCTGGAAGCTCCTATTGATTTAGCTACCTGCTTCTATAAATGAGCTTAATGACTTCTTTCAGCTGTCTTATTTGAAGGGCAACAATTAAACCACGGTGTGCTGGGCTGGGCCGAGCCTGGCCTGGCGTGGATTGGGACTGCTGTGGTCGGGCTGGAGCGCCCCTACCCATGGTGTGCTGAGCTGGGCCTGTCATGGGCAGAGCTGCTCTGTCCGGGCTGGAGCACACAGACACCGCCTGTGGTGGGGCCCACTGGGCTGGAACAGCCTCCTGCCCACAGTGGGTAGAGGGCTGCTCTAGCTCCTGCCAGTTTACCATAACCAGTAAGCATAACCTGGTAAGGGAGATGCTTACTGGTTAACCATTCACATCCCTAATTAATAATTTAACAGGGTACATAGGAAGCGCTTACAAGAGCTGTGTTTCAGTAAACAATACTTCAAATGTGTATTATTTGATTTTCTGAAGTGTCTTAAATGTGCTCCTATACCTACAGTAGTTGTCTGTACACAGAACATCTCCAAGTTTTCAAACTGATGAGCCTCCAACATTGTTGTTTCACTATTTAAGTGTCCCCACCCTGTATTTGTAAGGCAAGATCTTTCCTACTATGAATAAAGAATGCATATAAAGCCAAAGAATGAGAAATTTTGTTTTATATCAGGAAAAAAACCAAATTGCTCTTACAAAAAAAATTCACCTACACATAAATAGCTTGACAAATCTGAAGAGTACTCAAGCAGCACATGGTCTGACATATACAATCTCTAAGTTATTTTCAATATGTGTACACTTAGTGCTGATAAAAGTGAAGCAATAAAATGCTCAATGATGAACAATTTAGGAAGAAACTGTATGTGCTTCTTTCACCTGCTTCCCTCAATACACTTCTTTGTTAATTAGCTACAGCCAGGTTACTGGCCAGTCTGAGGCTTCACTTTGGCAAAGACTCATAATCTCAGCACGGGTTTTTCTGAAGGGTACTAGGATGAGGCTATCCAACTCATTTTCCTCTCTAAACACATTCAGGGATTTGAACCCAGGCAATTGTCTGCAACAGTTGAAATGGAATGGAATGAGCTAGTGTGTTTGTTCCACAGTGTGGACTTCCTAATGAGTCACTGTAAAGGTACCAGTTGTCTGTCTCAACAGGTACATCAGGAAAAAATGTGTATAGAGACTAAAGTGTCCTCATCCTTAGAGCTAATCCTAACAGATCAGCGTTGAAGTGCATTGATGAAGTGGCAAATTTTCAAATAGCCTCATTAAGATGCATAAAATGTGAAACCACTAAACAAAGCTTAGCAGCTATGCTTGGGAGAGGATTATTCCTCCCTCTTCCCCTCACCCCTCATTCCCAGCAACCAGCAAAGTTACACAGATTGGACAGTGGATTTACTCCTAAATCATGGAATTCAGCACCCCTTTTATATTTCAGAACCAAAAGAAAGAAATGTTCCATTAACAACAGGATGAAAAAAGGAATGAGTTCTAGAATAGAGGTTGGATAGTAGTTACATTTTAATGTTCCTTTAACTTTTTTATACATAATATATATTGTGGTTAAAAATAAAACTAGTTAAAGTTACAATGTCAAGTGCTCAGAAGTGAGGAAGTGCCAGGATTATGGTGGCCTGTGAAACCACAGTTCTGCCTCTTTCTGTGTATTATCTCACAGCCTCTAGTTACATGTTCTAGCATAAGAGGCTGGGTGGTAGTTACATTTTAATGTTCCCTTAACTACAGTATACAGTACATATAAAAAAAGTTAAGAATAAAACTAGTTAACATTGTGAAATCATGTGCTACTTTTTTCAGACAGTGATCATCTATGTTGTTTGAACCAAGGCATGACCTTTAGATACATGGCACAGACCTGTTCCACTTGAATTAAGAAAAAGCTTGTAACAGAAGTAGACTGTTTTTCTCTGAGTGGACCACCTTCTGTCACCAAAGTGTGAGGAGTTAGTCACTGGGCCCTGCACCTCCATCCCCAGCCAACAGGTAGAATAGAAGGTTTATTAGTCCACAGGACCACAGTGTTGATCAGACTTGTCAGCACAGTAACCAGAAGCAGTCAATACAATCCATCAAGAGGAGAGCGGGCACTTAGAACAAAGGGCCCTGTCTCCCATCTCTGTACCCAAAGCCAGCAAGACTCACTCACACACCCAGCAGCCAGTCTCTCCCTGCAGCCAGCTCCATCTCCAGCCTTTGTCAAGCTTCCCCAGCAAAAAGCGTCATCTGGTCACATTCGCTTTCCCCCAGGCTCAAGTTACAGAAAGCAATGGTCATGTACACGAGGGAGATACTCACACCCAAATTCCCATCCGCATCTAGATATTGGTTCAGTGCCCAGGGAAACTGAGGCACTCACACAAGGTTACTACAGGACAGCAGAAATCACCTACAGCATAACAAAGCAAACAGAGCTAATACAATCCCCCACTAGGTCACACCTTCTAAAGGGCAATAAGACACTTTGCTATAAGGCTGCACAGTAATTTGTGAGACAATGGTAGAATGTTAGGAACTCCTGGATTGTGTTCCTGGCTTTGAGTATAAAGTCTAGTCTAGTTATTAGATCACTGGTTAGAGACAAGATAGCCAAGTCTATGGATTTGAGTCTGAAGGCCAGTGACTGAATGAATGGGACTTGGCTCTGTCATATTGGAGAACTCCATTCTATTCCCAGCCTTGCCTGAAGTGACCTTGTGCAAGCTCTCTTGTCTTATTTGCCAAAGAATGATAGATAGCTGCCAGGCTCTTGGAGTATGGGTATGAGTTGGTTAGGATAATGATTGTCTGCTGGATCCCAGCCCAGTGCACCTTTTTGTAGGTGTTCTGAGCGGTAAGCTCTCTCTCCCTTATGCCCTTTGATGTGAGGGCAGTCAGGTAAAACGAGGCTGCCAAATATGAGTGTCATTCAGGTCTACACAAGGCATTTGGTTTTACTCCCACGTATCCCCCATGTGACTCCCTTACTCTGCTATCTCCACCTATCTACAGTGCAGAGGTGTACTGGTTTCACTTTCAACGGCCTCTGCATTCATAAGTGGAGGAGCAGGTTTTACCCCTAAACTTCACCTTCTTCAGTGCAATTTCAGTTGATCTTTCCAGCCCACCAATGTGGTAGTTTTTCTTTTTCTCTAATACCTATAACAGCTAGTCCATAAGAATAAGATGGTTAGAAGGTTGTGTAATATTATATCTTGCTAGATCTAATGCAAGCCAAGCTACAAAGAAAGACTTAAGAGAATCTTTCCTTTAGGACCCACTTTTGCTGTGCTGCCAACAGGGAGATTTGAATAGACTCATAATGCAAGCTGACTGGTGTTTGTGTCTGTTCCCAGATCTCTGTCTGCTTGTCAGTCTATTCTGAAAAATGTAACTTCCCAAGTGCAGCAACCATTCTCCTTGTTTGGAAAATATGGTGTGGACATCACTCTAAATAAATCGTGTTATCCACATGTTGCAGTTTCTATTTCTGTATTATTTTTTAAGCGAATACATTGCAAATGTGAACAACATCAAGGCAGTACAAGAGGAGAGAGGAACTGTTACTGTGAGAACCTCTTACTGTGGGCTCTGACATTATGAATGTGGTGTACCAGTTAGGGTAAAGGTTTCTTCAAAGTAATTCTGAAGGAGTCTTTTTTATGTTTGAGGTTGCCTTTAAAATCTGATGCATTTAATAAAATGCGGTTACTTGCTATGTTGGGCTTTTAAAAGCCCCTTTCCACATTTTTCCGGGAAGGGGAGGGAGAAGGGAAACATCCCATTCTGGCAATATGTCAATTCTCATAATAAAAAAAGCAGAACAGCAAAGGTTGCGTAACATGCAAGCACAACAGTACTAATATTGTTGCCTGGCAACCAGCAGGAAGTGTGTTGGAGAGCAAGCAGTGTTCAGATGAATGAACTGTATTTTCAGCTGGTAAAAGCAGCTGTGCCATTAAACATGCTCAGCCTGCTTATATGAAACTTTGTGCTGAAGAGCGGCAAAGGAAGCACAGTCAGGGAAGGACAAGATATAGGGGCAAGAATGGGACTGGGGATTCCCTGTCCACATGGCAGCATCACGTTGCCACTATCTACAATCGAACAGTGCCAGAGTAGGCAGCTAGCAGAGCTGGTACACAATTCAGATTCACCTGTTAGCAACAGATTACTAATCATATGGACACATTGTGGTGTTAGTCAGTTATGCCTCTACCAGGGCCGGCCTTAGGCCGATTCATCCGATTCCCTGGAATCAGGCCCCACACCTAAAGGGGCCCCACACCCTGAACCCAGAAGCCCCAGCCCATTCCTGCCATGCGCAGCTTTCAGTCCGGCTCCCCGCTGCCGGCTGCTGCTGCTGCCATGTGCAGCATTCCCAGGTGAAGTGGGGCTACGCCCAGGCGTGACGTGACATCACGGCCCGGGACTTTAAAACTACTTTGGTGCCGCGTTGCGCCGCATGGCCTAGCTCCGGGTTCGGAGTCCGGGGACTTCTGGGGCCCGAGCGCAGACTCTGGCCCTGCAAAGTGGAAGGCAGAAGGAAAGGTAAGGGGGG
>CM057847.1:48709178-48733296 GCA_030068395.1 Apalone spinifera
GAGACTGGGTGGATCCTCAGGCGCTCGCCCAGCGCATGGGGTTCTCCACCCTACATACTCCCTGGCACATACTTCAGGAGGTGAAGGACGCTTTGTCTCCCACTGCTCGAGTTTATCTCGACAAGATCCTGCGAGAAGGTGCACCCCGCCCACCCCTCACCCCCAGCCCTCCCGATCTCTCCATCGGCCCCAAGCCCCGTGTACCTTCCCGACCGCCTCCCCCTCGTCATCCTAGCCGGTTGCATGCAATGCACTCGGTCCCCTTCCAAACCGTGCCAAAGAATCACCTGTACACGCTCGTGCTTCACATGCTCCACTTCCCCACCCTCGTGTCCCGCCCAGACACCAAGTGGCGGGACCTCTTACCACCAATGGAGGGTGGGGAGCCCCGGTGGGCCAGCCTCTATTCGACCTTAATTCCACGGCCCACCGGGGACATCAGCTGGAGAATCTTGCACGGAGCTGTGAGCACGGGCGTGTACTTGGCGCGGTTCACCCCCACCCCTGAAACGTGCCTCTTCTGTGGCATGAGGGAGAGCCTGGCCCACATCTATATCGGGTGCGCCAGATTACAGCCCCTCTTTCGGCTCCTCCAGAACCTCCTGTTGAGGTTCTGGCTGCAATTTTCCCCCCACTTGTTAATATACGCACATCCCATCCGTAGCCCCACAAAGTCGCGGGACCTCCTGGTCAACCTCCTCCTGGCTATGGCTAAATTGGCAATCTTTAAAACCAGGGAGAAGAGGTTGGCCGGGGGAGGTGCCTGCGACTGTGGGGACTATTTTCGTTGCTGTATCCGCTCACGAATCCGGGCAGAGTTCCACTGGGCAGCGTCCGCTGGCTCTCTCGAGACCTTCGAGGGGCAGTGGGCACTGTCCGGGATTCTCTGCTCAGTATCCCCATCCGGCTCCCTCGTTTTAGCCCTTTGACCCTCACACCCGTCCCTATTTTTTCATTATTTATCCCCAGTAATTAGTTGGTTCTTCTGGGTTCTGCGGACCCTCCCCGCAGGCTGGGGGGAGGTCTTTTAGATGTGTCTGTCACAGGGTGGATATATCCGTACCATTCCAGGGGGCTCTCTGATGGCCCTAAGGGTACTGCTGAGGGAAAAGTCTCCGACAGCACACTGCATGCACACACCTATATTGGAATGCACATGAACAATCACTCGAAGAATTTTTATTTTTATTGAAAAAAGAAGACAAATTATAAATTATTACTGTGAAAAAAAATTCCATGGTTCAGTTATGGTGAAGTTGTGTAGGCCAGAGGCTTAACAAATAAAACAGGTGACTGTAATGGAGCATGAAAGTCCATCTTAAGTTAAACTAAGAACTGCCATCTGGTGGCATTTGGTTTTACCCAAAATCTGAAATGACAACAGATTGCACTGAATTCTGAACCTATTTAAAAACAAAAATATGCAAAAGAAACACAAAAACAAATGTGGTACTGCTGTGATTGGACAGGAAAGTTTAATCTCTTGAGAATTCTCAGATTGCCAGTCTGTATTAGCATTGAAAGTATTTTTATGGTAGATTAAGATTTATTATGTATTTTGACTAAATACCATAATTTGGAAGGACTAAGTTAAAATGGCATTTACTTTAAAGGAGATAGGAGGTATTCTTAAAGGATTCTGTTCAAACAGATTAGAATTAAATAGATTCTGGCTCATGGGACTGCCGCCGGTGATGGAATTTAGAATCCAAACTTTGTATGTAGTAGATCAGATTCTCAAATGGTGTCAATTGGTGTAACTCCAGTGAAGATATGCTCATTTACACCAGCTGAGAATCTGGTCCTTTGTTGATGGAATTTGCACATGAGGCTTGGGCAGCAGCTCTCACAGCAGAGCACAATGCTCGCTGAATCTCCTCTTCAGCAGCTGGACAGAAAATTATCATTCCCTGCACCCCAATTATATACAAGATGCTGAACAAAAGCTAACATATAAGGGGAGCACTCTCCAGTTGTGTGTGACAGCAGAAAGTGGCCTGGACATGAAAACATGCTTGTTACTTTTTCCTTGCATATCTGCACAGAGGCACTTGCAGGATCTAGATCCTTATGTTGTTCCCAAGTGTATCACTTAGTGTGGATTGCGGGTAAAACTTTCAAAAGCGAGTTAAGAGCCTAAATTTAATTTTAAAAAAATCAGTAAGACTTAAGCTCCTAAATCACTCAGGCATTTTTAAAAAGTGACTCTGTGTA
This sequence comes from Apalone spinifera, assembly GCA_030068395.1. NCBI lineage: Eukaryota > Metazoa > Chordata > Testudines > Trionychidae > Apalone > Apalone spinifera. The sequence continues at coordinate 48,711,393 of CM057847.1, forward strand.
GCTAAGAGCAAAATGATCTGTTTTCTGATCTTGTGTTCACTTAAAGCCCATACAACAAAGGATAGTCCTCTGACAATCAAACTCTATGCCTTTTTTTGTCTTGCTTCTGCCCCATTTGTGCGTTAAGAGCTTTGAGCTAGTTTCCTACTATTTAGAGAGAAGGCACTTGTGTCAAGTTAGTTTACCAACCATGGACCTGGTCACTGCAACACTCAATTAATCTCTCTGCTGTAGGAATAATTTGTGGCCTCTCAGTGTCTGTGGTGGGGTGTCTAGCCCTGCAGTCCCCTCAACGGGGTCACTCCCCATATGGCCTCAAGTCCTAGTCTCTCACAGTCCAGCCCTGCGGCCTAGTCTCTCAGGATCTGCTCCTAGTTTGAGAGCTGGGAAAAAGGAGTAGGGGGGCCAGGGGCCTCCCTCTCCACCAGACCCCAACCCAGGGCCCTATCAGTGGCAGCTGGTTCCCACCACTGGCTAGGCAGGGAGTTCTCCTCGAAACGAGCTGAGCCCATCGGGGCTCCTCCTGTTCCCCATCCTGGGCTGTTTCCTACCCCATCCCCCTGGATGGTGTAGGCCCCACCTGTATATGCAGGTCTTGCTGCGGTAGCAGCATTGGCAGGCATGGCAGCGGTGGCTGGTCCGGAGTGTCGGAGTTGGTGGCGGCCGTTGGCACGGCAGCAGTTAGTGCGGTGTCTAGGGTGTCTGCAAGCCATGGGTGGTGGGGCGACAGAGACTGGTATGGTGGCTGTAGCTGCAGCATTGGCTGGGCCTGTGGCTCTGGCTCAGGCGGCGGTGTCAGCAGCAGCTCCCATGCTCGGGCAGGAGCTCCTTCCCCTCTGAAGGTCAGCCCCGACTGAGCTGTCTCCCTTTATACTGGCCCACAGTTGGAGCATGCCCAGCACTGCTGCGGGGGAGGAGCCTTCCCAGCCCTGCAGGCCAGTTTGCTCTCCCCTTGGCTAGTGTGGGGTTGGGTTGCTCCATCACCCCGCCACCCCATAGGGTTTCCCCAGTGGGTTCTTCCTCCCCCTCCCCCGGGCCACTGTGGGAGAAGAAATCTGCATTCGCATGCACCCTCCCTGGCTGATGGGCCACCTGAAAGGAGTAAGGCTGCAGCTACAAGTATCAGCGCATTATTCGGGTGTTGGTGTCCTTCATAGTTTGTAGCCACCTGAGCGGGGCATGATCAGTAACTAAGGTAAAAGAACCACCCAGCAGGTAATATTGAAGGACTTCAACGGCCCACTTTACTCCAAGGGCCTCCCGTTCAATTGTCGAGTACTTGGTTTCTCGGGGATATATCTTACTGCTGAGGTAAAGGATCGGGTGCTCCTCTCTATCCGTTTCTTGGGATAACACAGCTCCCAGTCCTATCTCTGAGGCATCGGTCTGGAGGATGAATGGCCTTATAAAGTCAGGCTGAACCAAGACTGGTTCTTGGAGCAACCGGTCTCGCAGGGTCCGGAAGGCCTCTTCACACTCCAGGGACCATTCCACTTTCCGAGGCCGTTAGTTCTCAGTCAGATCCGTCAAGGTGGCCGCTAGGGTGAAAAAGTTGGGCACGAATCTGCGTTAATACCCCGCCAGCCCTAAAAACGGCCTCACCTGCCTCTTTGTAGTCGGGGTAGGATGGTCTTGGAGGGCCTGCACTTGGTCTACTAACGGCTTTACTCTCCCTTTTCCCACGGTGTACCCTAGATATGTCACCTCTCATTTGCCTAGGTGGTAATTGGCTGGGTTCACTGTTAACTTAGCCTCTCCCAGGGCCTCTAGCACCTTTTCTAGATGTTGAAGGTGCTCCTCCCAGTTCCTGCTATACACGACGATGTTGTCAATGTAGGCAGCCGTATACCCATCATGCGGGCTCAGGACTTGGTTGATCAGGGGCTGGAACGTAGCAGCGGCTGCATGCAGACCAAACGGCATCATTGTGAACTGGTACAGCCCAAAGGGGGTTGGGAAAGCGTTTTTTCTCTTTTGCAGTAGGGATCAAGAGGATTTGCCAAAACCCCTTCGTGAGATCTAGCGTGGAAATGTAATCGGCCTTTTCTATTCGCTCAAGCAACAAGTCCACCCGGGGCATTGGATATGGTGTTGACTTTTCGGAAATTGACACAAAACTGTACCAACCTGTCAGGCTTGGGAACCAGCATGATGGGACTCCTCCACTCACTTCTGGACTCTTCGATGACCCCAAGGTCCATCATTTCCTTCAGCTCTCGATGCACAGTTTCCCACATCTTCCGGGGTAGGGGCTGGTGGTTGTCCCTCACTTTCTGGCCAGTGAGGGTGGCAATGTGGTGACTTGCCAATGGAGTTCTCCCTGGCTGACCCAACAGGACATGAGGGAATCGAGCGATCAGGCTTTGTACTTGTTGCTGTCATGCCTTGTCCAGGTCTGCCCTGAGGTCTACTAGTGGGCATTCTCCTGGGGAGCTGACTTGTGGCCCAAGCTCTGCCTCTGGGGCATAAGGGGCTATCTGCATGGCATTTCGCTCCTTCCAGGGCTTTAACAGGTTTATGTGGTATATACGGATCTCCTTATGTCGCCCCGGGAGTCGCACCTCATAATCCATGGGGCCCACTTTCTGGGTTACTTCAAATGGTCCCTGCCATTTTGCTAGCAGTTTGGACTCAGCAGAAGGAAACAGGAGCAACACCTAAACACCTGGTTGGAAGGTTAGTGCCCTTGCGCTTTTGTTGTATTGCCGGGTCTGTTCCCCCTGGGCCTTCTGCAAGTTCGCTTGGGCTAAGCATCCCAGTTCTTCCAGCTTCTCCCTCAGGTGGATCACATAGTGGATCGACCCCTGAGCAGGGGTCTCTTGTTCTTCCCACTTCTCCCTTACCAGCTCCAGGATTCCCCTTGGCCAGTGTCCGTACAACATCTCAAAGGGTGGAAACCCTGTAGAGGACTGAGGTACCTCTCTCACCGTGAAAAAAAGTGCCAGCAGCCACTTGTCCCATAGACGAGGGTTGTCATCCACGAATTTGCGTAGCATGGTCTTCAGGGTTCTGTTAAAATGCTCGACCAGCCCATCAGTCTGTGGGTGGTACACTGAAGTCTTTAGTGCACATATATTCAATAGGCGGCACAACTCGGCCATGAGCTTTGACGTAACATTTGTCCCTTGATCGGTTAGAATCTCCTTTGGGAACCTGACCCTTGCGAACACCTTCGGCAGCTCATCAACGATTGCTCTGGTCATCTTCACCCGCAGTGGGACCGCCTCTGGGTAATGGGTAGCATAGTCCACAATTACAAGACTGTATTTATTCCCACTTGTGCTTCTTTCGAGTGGGCCTACTAGATCCAAACGTATACTTTCAAATGGGGTCCCTACCACCGGGAGCAGCACTAAAGGTGCCCGTGGGACCCCGCTTGGGCCTGTTTTTTGTCATTCTGAGCATGAAGTGCAATAGTCAGCCACCTCCCAGTGTATCCTGGGCCAAAAGAATCGCTGGACCACCCTATGAAGTGTCTTTTCCCGGCCCAGGTGCCCGACCCATGGGATGGCGTGGGCCAGCTGGAGTAATGCCCTCAGGAATTGTCAGGACACCAACAGCTGACAGATGTCAACCCTGGGTCTGTGGGTCCAGGACTAGTGATACAGGAGGTCTTTGCGGATTTCAAACTGAGGCCCCTGTGCTCTAACTGCCAATCGCAGCTCTCCCTGATCCGAGGTTTCTGCCTGGTCCCAGGCCAGGCTAAGGGATGGGTGGTTCCTCTGCTCTTCGCGAAAGTCGCCATCTAGGTCTATGCTGGCCTGTTGGGGCTCTATGCTTGGAGTGACCATGAGGGGCCGGTCCCTCTCTCTTGAAACCCCTGAGTTTCCTTCTCCCAGGTCATCAGCTGGTTTCGGGTCAGCCAAGGCTGCCAGGGCAGGGCCTTCTCCCTCACACCTGTCAGGTTCCCATCCTGCAAGAGACTTGTGAAATAGGGCAAATCCTGCCCCATCACCATAGGGTATGCCAGATCCTAGGCCACTACCACTGTCCAGTGGTCCTCGTGCGGACATATCACCAGCTTCACCCGGGTTGTGGGGTATGACCTCACATCCCCGTGGATGCAGTGCAGCTGTATCAGTGTGCCCCACCGGACTGGCCTGGAGATTAGTCTCTTCCAAATCAGGGTCTGCCCGCAATCCGAGTCCACTAGGGCTATTGTCTCCAGGCCATTCACTCTAACAGGAATCACTATTTTTGCCTGGCCCCCTTTTTGCGCTCGTGTCCCCACCACTAGCACCTGTCCGTAGCCACAATCTCCAAATGGGCGCCCGCACCTAAAATGAACATCCTGGCCGCCCTTGTACCCCCCTGTAGGGTTTGGCCCTGCCAAAGTCACCTTACGGTGGGGGGGGGGGGCTGCCTTCCCTCTCTTGGGGATTCCCCATCTTGGCCCCCGGCCTGGGATGCCCTTGCCACGTCAGGTTGCTCTCTTTGGTGTAACTGGTCCTCCTCTGGGGATATAGGGAGCATCACACCCATGCTCCTTTCTCATCATTTCTGAAGTGCGCCGCCTCAGCTTGGTATTTGGGGCTTCCCCCATCGCCATATAACTCTCCATGAGGGCCACAGCTTGTGCCAGGGTCCCAGGTCAATGATGTTGGACCCATCTCCTTCCTCATGGGGCAAGACTTGGAGGAACCACCCTAGGGCCACCAGCTCGGCAACCTGGGTTGCCGACCTCTTCTCTGGCCCTAACCACCACCAACACTGCTCCCGAATTCTCTGGGCCACCACCCTGGAGCATCCTGGACCCGCTTCAGCCACTGGAGGTAGGTTTGTAGCGGGAACTGTGGGGCCATCTGCATTTGCAGGTCGTCTATCAGCCCGTCACAGAGCTTGCCCAGGTCCATGATGTCAGCCCAGGAGGTTCCCGGCCCTCACCCTTTGAATAGGGGACTGGCCCACCTGAACAGGAACCGCAAAAATTTAAAATCTCTACACGTTTCTCTTTTTTTTTCTTCTCTGGGTAGCCCCCACAAACTTTCCCCCTTTTTAGCTGTGGGGGGGAGGGGACTGCTTAAGAGTTACCCACGTTCTCCACCAGTTGTGGTGGGGTGTCTAGCCCCGCAATCCCCCCAACAGGGTCACTCCCCATCAGGCCCCGAGTCCTAGCCTCTCGCAATCCGGCCCTGAGGCCTAGTCTCTCGCCAACAGGTCCTGCTGCCTACTCTCTCAGGATCTGCTCCTAGTCCGGGAGCCGGGAAAAAGGGGTGGGGGGCCGGGGGCCTCCCTCTCCACCTGGCCCCAACCCAGGGCCCTATCAGTGGTGGGTGGTTCCCACACTGGCTCGGCGGGGAGTTCTCCCCAAAATGCACCAAGCCCACCGGGGTTCCTCCTGCTCCCCGCCCTGGGCTGCTTCCTACCCCATCCCCCTGGCTGGCATAGGCCCCACCTCTATATGCAGGTCTTGCTGCGGTAGCGGCGTTGACAGGCATGGCAGCAGCGGCTGGTCCAGCAGCTGGTGCAACAATGGTGTTGGGGTTGGTGGCAGCTGTTGGCACTACAGCAGTTGGTGCGGTGACAGCGGCTAGGGTGGCTGCAAGCCATGGGTGGAGGGCGGCAGAGACTGGTACAGTGGCTGTAGCTACGGCATTGGCTGGGCCTGCAGCTCTGGCTCTGGCTCTGGCTCTGACGGTGGCAGCTGCTCCGGTGCTTGGGCAGAAGCTCCTTCCCCTTCAGAGGTCAGCCCCAACTGAGCTGCCTCCCTGGCCTTTATACCTGGCCCGCAGTTGGAGCATGCCCAGCACTGCTGCAGGAGGTCTTCCCAGCCCAGCAAGCCAGTTTGCTCTCCCCTTGGCTAGTGCGGGGTTGGGTCACCCCATCACAGTGTCACTGACTAATGAAACAGCTAAGGGAGCATGGTGACCTCCCAGCAGGATTTTCTAGGAGTGAGAGCTCACTGGTAGAATTATAAAGCAATTATTTAGCAAACAGGCCAAAAGGTTAGATCCTGGAGATATCACTATAACTCATGGACATTATTGGAGGTTGCTACAGAATTGAGTGGGTTATGAGACCATAAGCTATTAAACAATTACTATGCTTCAATACCAAGGCAGTCTCAGTAATGAGTGAACCAGTTCATTTATATAATATATACATTCAAAGGTTGTGAAGGGCACTGGCTTAATCTCAAAGAATGCATGTCCAACATCTGATTACTAAGAGTTGGGGTTCTGGCCAGGAACAGCAAGCCTTCAAGTCTATCTGACCTTCTTAGCACCAGGATAATCTACTGCTAATCCAGTTTTTAGATAGAGTAATTGGAAAAATGAAGTTTTGTGGGCAGCAGAAGCTGCATTTTGTTTTGTAGAAGGTTGCATTTTGCCATATATAGATGTGAAAGGATGCACTCTCATTGGCTCCATAACTTTTAATTATTCAATAGACTGTACACATGTGGGTAGATTTTCTGAGGAAAGGGCTAAAAGAGTGTGGGAACATGTTCTGCAGCTTCCCACACACCTATATTATGCCAATATGCAACACTGGGTCAGGGTATGTATAATTTCTGTTGAATAGGACTATAGGGAAACCAGTCAAGTCTCCACCTAACTTTTGCTTGCATTGTGTTTTCTAGCCAGTATAATTTTGCCTCTAGGCGCTGCAATAATTTTCATGGCTAATTCTGAGCAGCACTTGTCTAAAGTATATACTGGGGAATTTCTCTGTTGTAAGATCATGGTCCTATTTATACACAATGGTTGGGGGGGCCCCCAAAGGCAGGGTCGACGTCCCTTTTTACAAGGGCTGTAGGGTCCCAAAATATGAATCCCCCTTTTTAGGATAAATATGGCCGTATAGGCCTAGTCCAAAAAGTACTGTTCCCTCTCTTAGGGTAAATACGGCCCTAAGGGCCTAGTCCAAAGTTCTGTCCCCTCTTTCAGGGTGAATACAGCCCTAGTCCAAAAAGTGCTGTTCCCTCTTTTATTATGGAAATATACTTATCTCAAAGAGCTGGAAGGGACCTTAAGAGATCAAGCCCACTCCCCTACCCTCACAGCAGGACCAAGTACCATCCCTGACAGATTTACCCCAAATCCCTAAACAGCCACCCCCCTCAAGGATTGAACTCACAATCCTAGGTTTAGCAGGCCACGGCTCAAACCACTGAGCTATCCATCCCCATTTTAGGAAGAATGTGTCCCTGCAGGCCTAGTCCCAAACATAGTTGTCTCTTTCTGGAAGGCCCTCTGGCCTGAAGGCCTTAGGCCCTGGTACGTGCCCTCCACCCCCGTTAAGAAGACGAGCACCGTAGGGTAGGGAAGTAGGGGGACCCAGGCCCTCCTGCTCCACCAGGTCCCAAATCAGGGCCCTGGTGGCAGTGGACGCTTTCACTGCCATATCAGCAGGGCTTCCTGCCGAAAGGTGCTGAGCTCCCGGGAGTGACAACCTTCCACCCTGGGTTCCCAGCATGCCGTGTCTGGGAAAAAGAGTGGGACTTCCTTTGCCCACAGAGTCTTAGGCCCCCCCTGCAGTGCAGGGCACATCCACCCCATCACACACAGGTAAGGATTTCTAGTATATTATGAAATGTAAATGTGGTGTTTGTAAACTTGATTGAATTAGAACTTCTTATAAACTTGAACTTCTTAGAAAGTATACAGAGGCATACAAGCATGGCAACAAAGCCATGGAGGCTGAAACTGGGTATTGAAAGCCTTATTTAAAATGAGATGTTAGGAAACGAGGTGCCCCAAGAAGACGGGAACAAGTGACCATCTGCTGGTCACATGAAGTGAGGTTTGGTCTAGGCTAGGTTTCAAGTGACATGTCTACCTCACAAAAAACAAACCAATTGCTGTGCCACAGTTAAGTAGCAACTTTGTTGGCAGAGATGCCAAGAAATAAGTCACTCTGAATACTAGACATCTTTGCCCTAGAAATGGTCTCTTCACATAAAGATAGTTTGGAGCAGCTTTTGCCCTTGGTACATCTGTAGCTTCAGGAATGCACATGATAGGACAGAGTGTAATATATCTTATATAAATGCAAAAGTGAGATAGGCCCTTCTCAGCCAAGGAGGAAGAAAAGGTTCCTACCACAACGTGCAAGTATTTTTCACTATAATCTGAAGGAGAGCTCTGTAGAGCTCAGTCCCTCACCAACAGAAGTTGCTCCAATAAAATACATTACTTCAACCACTTTGTTTCTTTAATAATTAATCTTGGGGCCAACACGGCCACAACAACGTTATAAATAACTACAACTTAGGTACAATACTTAACTTGTTACCACCCAAACCAATGCTATACAACATTGTCATTTTTATTACTACTGTTTCCTTTCTTATAGACAGTAGTGTTGCTATGATTGCTCTAGAGTCTGTCAGAGTATGTCTACACGATGAAATAATTTTGAAATAGGTAAAATTGAAATAACTCCCCAAATAACAAAATCAAAATGGCATCTCCACACTAAAAGGCAGCATGGAAATAACTCGGAATTATTTTGAATTAGCACGTCCACACTGATTGGAGCCTGCCTCAGACTTAGAGCACCCAGAAGCACTCAGGGAGGGCACCAGGAGGGCAGACAAGCTCCTGTGGCTGCTTGGTCAGGCAAGCTGAGACAGGTGCTTACAGAGGCTCCTCTCTACGGACTTCTCACACACCACTTCTCCTCTGCCTCCCCCCTCACGGGACACCAAACTCACACCATATGCTCTGGTTGTCTTTGTGGACACCACAGCACTGATATCATGGTGCTGGAGCTGCTGCAAAGCAGTGCCATGCTCATGGGCCCCATGCTGTACCCCATGGCGCAGTTCATCCACACTGCCTGGGCTGCTCCAGCAGGACAACAATCAGCCCCAACTGGAGGACCCCTTCACTTAGATCCTGGTGCTCCTGCTACTGCAAATGCCCCTAAACCCACTGCACACCATTGAACACCACTTCTGGTGGAGGGAGTCCACTTCCGACTGGTGGGACCACATTGTCCTGCAGAAATAGGATGACCAGCAGTGGCTCCATAACTTCTGCATGCAGCAGGCCACTTTCCTGGAGCTCTGCAAGTGGCTTGTCCCTGGCCTCCAGTGATAGGACACCAACAGAGACCTGCCATATCCTTGCAGAAGCGTAGTGCCATCACCCACTGGAAGCTCGCCACAGCCAGACAGCTAATGCTCTGTTGAGAACCCATTCAGTATACGGAAATCCAGTCAGGTCTGTGCTCCTGCAGGTATCCAAGGCCTCAACAATGTGCTGCTGCGGAGGGTGATCACTCTGGGCAACATCAACACTGATGACTGTGTCGCCAATGGCTTCGCCACCATGGGCTTCCCCAACTGGCTTACCGGGGACATCCTTGGTGAGCTGACAGACAAAAAGGAAGCTTACAAGAAGTGGAAACATGGACAGATGACTAGGGAGGAGAATAAATATATTGCTCAAGAATGCAAGGGAGTTATCAGGAAGGCAAAAGCACAATTGGAATTGCAACTAGCAAGGGATGTGAAGGATAACAAGAAAGGTTTCTACAGGCATGTTAGCAAGAAGAGGGTGATCAAAGAGGGTGTGGGGCCCTTACTGGATGAGGTTACTGTATCTGTAACCTAGTGACAGATAATGTGGGAAGAGCTGAAGTACTCAATGCTTTCTTTGCCTCTGTCTTCATGGACAAGGTCAACTCCCAGACAAATGCACTAGGCAACACAGTATGGGAAGGAGGTGGACAGCCCTTGGTGGGGAAAGAACAAGTTAAGAACTATTTAGAAAAGCTAAACATACACAAATCCATGGGCTTGGATTTAATGCATCTGATGGTACTGAGGGAGTTGGCAAATGTCATTGCGGAGCCTTTGGCAATTATCTTTGCAAACTCATGTAGATTGGGAGAGATCCCAGATGATTAGAAAAAGGCAAATGTGGTGCCCATCTTTGAAAAAGAGAAGAAGGACAATCCAGGGAATTACAGACCAGTCAGCCTTACCTCAGTCCCTGGAAAAACCATGGAGGGGATCCTCAAGGAATCACTTGGAAGAGGGGAAAGTGATCAGGAATGGGCAACATGGATTCACGAAGGGCAAGTCATGCCTGACCAATCTGATTAGCTTCTATGATGAGGTAACTGGCTCTGTGGATATGGGAAAGTCAGTGGATATGATATACCTTGACTTTAGCAAAGCTTTTGATATGGTCTCCCACAATATTCTTGTCAGCAAGTTAAGGGAATATGGATTGGATAAATGGATTGTAAGATGGATAGAAAGCTGGCTAGACTGTTGGGCCCAATGGGTAGCGATCAACGGCTCGATGTCAGGTTGGCGGTCGGTTTCTAGCAGAGTGCCCCAAGGATCTGTTCTTGGGCCGGTTTTGTTCAGCATCTTTATTAATGACCTGGATGAGGGGATGGATTACACCCTCAGCAAATTTGCAGATGACACTAAGCTAGGGGGAGAGGTAGATACACTGGAGGGCAGGGATAGGATTCAGAGTGACCTGGACAGATTAGAGGATTGGGCCACAAGAAATATGATGAGGTTCAACAAGGCAAGTGTAGAGTCCTGCACTTGGGACGGAAGAATCTCAAGCATTGTTACAGGCTGGGGACTGAATGGCTAAGTAGCAGTTCTGCAGAAAAGGAACTGGGGATTACAGTGGATGAGAAGTTGGATATGAGTCAACAGTGTGCCCTTGTAGCCAAGAGGGCTAATGGCATATTAGGGTGCATTAGGAGGAGCATTGCCAGCAGATCCAGAGAACTGATTATTCCCCTTTTTTCGGCTCTGGTAAGGCCACATCTGTAATATTGTGTCCAGTTCTGGGCCCCCCACTATAGAAAGGATGTGGCCACATTGGAGAGGGTCCAGCGGAGGGCGACCAAAATGATTAGGGGGCTGGAGCACATGACCTATGAGGAGAGACTGAGGGATTTGGGTTTGTTTACTCTGCAGAAGAGAAGAGTGAGGGGGGATTTGATAGCAGCCTTCAACTTCCTGAAGGGATGTTCCAAAGAGGATTGAGAAAGGCTGTTCACAGTAGTGACAAATGGCAGAACAAGGAGCAATGGTCTGAAATTACAGTGGGTGAGGTCTAGGTTGGATATTAGGAAAAACTATTTCAGTAGGAAGGTGGGGAAGCACTGGAATGGGTTACCTAGGGAGGTGGTGGAATCTCCATCCCTAGAGGTTTTTAAGTCTCGGCTTGACAAAGCCCTGGCTGGGTTGATTTAGTTGGAATTGGTCCTGCCTTGGGCAGGGGGCTGGACTTGATGACCTCCTGAGGTCTCTTCCAGCTCTATGATTCTAACTGTGGTGGCGGGGCCATAGATGGCACTTTTATCCCCATCCTGGCCCTCGTCCACCATGCCTCAGACTACATCAACAGGAAGGGGTTCTTCTCCATGATGCTGCAGCCCCTGGTGGACCACAGGGGATGCTTCATGAACATCAACATCAGGTGGTTACTTACATATTCCAGACATCCTGCCTGTTTCAGCAGATGTATGCCAGCACTCTTTTCCCCAACTGCACCATCAGGGTTGAGGACATGGACATGCTCATGTGCATCATGGGCGACACAGACTACTCTTTGCTCCCCTGGCTTATGAAACCCTAGATAGGCAGCCAGGACCCCACCAAAGAGAACTTCAGTGCCAGGCTCAGTATGGTTACAGAGTGTGTGTTCAGCCACTTGAAGGGGAGGTTCAGGAGCCGCAGCACAACATCTCCTTTGTGATGGCAGCCTGCTGTGTGCTCCACAACCTTTGCAAGAGCAAGGGGGAGACTTTCCTGCCAGGGTGGGGGGCAGAAGCTGATCGGCTGACCAGTGCTTACAAGCAGCCGGATGCCAGTGCCATCAGGAGAGTACATCAGGGAGCTGTACCATTTGGGAGGTCTTCAGAGAGAGATTCAGCCAAGGCCTGTAAGACTCTCCCTGGGCCTCTCCACAAGAGGTCCCTTCATTACCCCTGTGTGCTTTTCCTTCCCCACCACTACCTTCCCCTCTCCCCTGCAGAGCAAATAAAAAAGCCCTTTAAAAAAAAACACCTCCTGTTTATTTGGGGGATATAAAACAGGGGAGGGACTGAGGAAGGAACCGGAAAGGGGGAAGTAGGGAGAGAAAGGATCTCAGGGATTAGTCTGGGAGTGGCATCTGCCTCGGTCAGCTCTGGAGGCCTTGGCTGCTCTAGGGTCCCACTGCCCTGTGTTTGGGGGGCCTAGGAGGAGGAGCCAGGAAGGCAAGGACAGGGAGGTGGCTGGTGGGCCACTCCTTGTGCTCCATCAGATGCTGGCTCAACAGCTGGTTTCAGGTGGCATTCCACTGCTCCCAGTCAGCCCGGCACTCCTCCTGGTCAGTGACCTGTTCTTGGAGTTAGTCACTGAACCCCCGGACGAGGGACTGTAGGCAGGCCATCTGATCCCACAGCAGGTCTTTGCAGGTTCTCTTTCTCTGACAGATCCCACAAAATTGGGAGAATGGCACAGAAGGTGGTGGACACACCACACTTGCAGCTGGCCCAACTGTGAAGAAAAGTGAGAAGGGCAGTCATCCCAGGAGACACTGTGCATGAAACCTGGCCCTCATCTCTGAGCCAACACTGAAGCCTGGCCCTCATCTCTGAGCCAACGGTTCAGATGATGGCGATGTGCTCCAATCAAGACCATATATTGTCTAGACAGTGGGCACATTCCTGCAGGGGCATGGACATCCCAAGAGAGCATCACTACAACCATGGTCCAGGGACAAGCAGGCATAGGAAGGTACTGGCCAGGCTAGGAGCCTGCGAGAGGGAGGGAGGATGGGGCAGCTTGGTCTCCTGTGTCCCACACTCACTGCCCCCTGGAGGAAGGGCTGTGTGTTGAGAGATGTGTGTGTGTGTGTGAGGCAGATTCCACTTGCCATAGAGAGTGTTACAGGGGTCTCCTCCTTTTCCTCCCCCTGGCAAATCCCCATGCAGGTGATCAGTCTCCTTTGCATCACCACTGTTGACCAGGAATAGATGCTGCCAGAGTGCGGGCATGATCCTGTGCCATCTGCGGCACTGCTGTATGATTCCATGACTCCAGCCTCCTTAGTGGTGGCTTATTGTGGGAAGGTGTCCCACCATGGAGGCTGGAGTAAGGTAGGCCTCTCCAGGAACCTTGTGAGAAGGAGCGAGGGGTTCCTGTGTGAGAGCATCATGGAGCTGAGTGCTCCAGACGGTCCCTCCATGTGCAAAATCTGTTGTGTGATCCACCCAGGCTGAGTAGGCCAAGCAAGGAATGCAAGCCCCTTGCAGCCCACTGCCTGCCCCTTCATGTGTAGAGAGAAAGATATGGAACTCACCTGAAGTGCCTTTCTTGGGTTTGTCTGATGCCTGGGAGACATCCTGGGAGTGGAGGGATTGGCTCCAGGGTGAGGAGCAGTTCCTGGCTTGCATGATGATCGACTAGCTGGCCTGTTCTTCCTCCTCTTTATCCTCCACAACCCCTCCCTCGTGGAGGCTGATGCCAGACGTGTCCTAACTGGACTTGACAATGACAGGAAGAGGGGAGGTAACTGGCGGCCTTCCCAGGATGGCATTCAGCTGTTCATAATAGCGGCACGTGTGCTGCGCTGCCCCAGAGCATACTTGCTGCTTCCTGGCCTTATAGTAGGCCTGCCTGAACTCTTTAATTTTCATGTGAATCTGGTTGAGGGTCTGTGTGTGTCCCTTCTCGACCAGGCTGGCTGCCATTTGGCCATAGACCTCAGAGTTGCACCTTCTGGTGCGGAGATCCTGGAGGTCGGTCTCCTCACCCCAGACCTCAGTGAGAGCCAGGATCTCCACATCAGTCTAGGTTGGTGCTTGTCTGCGTCCCTGGCCAGGGGCAGCCGAGGGTGCTGCAGGAGCGCTGGTAGGCATGGGGGGCTCAGAGGGAGTGCTGGGATCGACCATGACTCCAATGCAGCTGAGGTGTGGCAGAGGTCTGCATGTGCCACAAGCCCTTTTTAAAGCAACAAGCTGCAGGAAGTCTTTGCATGAAAAAGGGAGAAGTGGAGTTGTCAGATGTGGCTAGAGTGGCCACAAGTGCAACTGTGAAAGGCCTCTGGAGGCCAATTATTTTGAAACAGAAGCAGCTGAACATCCACATTCATGCTATTTCAAAATAACAATTTCAAAATAAACATTCTTGCTGGAAAGCTGGAGTTATTATTTTGAAATAACCAGCCTGTTATTTTGAAATAACGAGCGTGGTAGTGTAGACGCTCTGCCTGTTATTTCAAAATAAGGGGAGTTATTTCGAAATAACTCCTAGGCTGCGTCTAGACTGGCATGATTTTCCGCAAATGCTTTTAACGGAAACGTTTTTCCGTTAAAAGCATTTGCGGAAAAGAATGTCTAGATTGGCACGAATGCTTTTGCACAAAAGCACTTTTTTGCAGAAAAGCATCCATGCCAATCTAGACGCAGTTTTGTGCAAGAAAGCCCCAATCGCCATTTTCGCCATTGGGGCTTGCCAATCTAGACAAGCCCTTATGTAGGCCAGAGTTCAGGGACGAATTGTCACATCTGAGCAAATTCCTTTTCAGCTGGAGGATGTTTTCCTAATGCCTTGTTCCTGGGAATTGTGCTTTGATATTTTGCACTGGCATAGTACCTTTCACATAACAATCTCTGTCCAGTTCACAAATGGTGAGGCCAAAGCACAGGGATCAGTCAGACACAGAAACAGCTACTACCCTCATGCCTTCTACTCCCTTGCTCTTGTTGCTAACCAATGCAGCTTCCCTGGAATAAGTACGTGAAAGGGATTTTTATTGTCCACTTTCTTACCTGTGACTTGCATAAGAATGTGTTGTTGACTTTATTTTGATTCTTGCATGGTCAGGCATTTTTCTTGTCTACTTCAGTGAATGCCAGTTACCCCCCAATTGCTTCATGACTCCCATCTTAATGATTGCACTTTAAGCGTCTGATGTTGCAACATTTCTAATTTTGTTACATACCCACCCTTACTGTATACAGCAAATGCACCTACAGCAAAATGGAGAGCCTGCTCAAGCAAATCAGGGCTTGTTTTATTTTTTAATGGGTCACATGGTGTTTTCTGGAATCCATTGGATTTCATAATCACATTTGGTAAACACTCTCCCCCTCTTCCCTAAGTACAGCCAAGCAGGGTGACAAAAATAATGGTGACACTGAATAATTCAAGAATGTGGTGTGACAATATTTGCTAAACTCATGTCAACACAGCAAGGCTGCCTGGCCTAATTTGTCATTGCTCTAACATACAGTATGAACCTGAACCTGGTCTATAGTATTGCAGAGAACGGTGGATTTATTTGATTACCATTAAATGATTTTATAGATGCAAGTTAAAATACCTTCTGCAAGAATAACAAAAATAAACCAAAGTGAGGTTTTATTGCAATGATGGAAAAATTGGGAAACTGAGAGTCATAAATAACAGGAATGTCTTGCTGTATAGGCACAAGTATTGTAAGCAATAGAATAATTCTGTATTCTGTAAGGTCAATTTGGCCTTTACTTATTGAGATATATACATCTTAAAGGGCATATTTATCTCTGTACTCTGAGCACCTTTAGCATTAATTATGTGGGCAATAGGCCTGCCATGCAACCATACAGCAGCTGTGTGGTCTGTGATTCAAATAAAAAATCCAGACAACTGAATAGCTAAAATGACACTAACTATTCATCTCCTGTACTTTTTCAGCAATTTCCAAGCTATAAGACCCCCAAGGAGACCTGCCAGCACCCCAACTCATTTATGCCAGTGGCATTCCCAAAGTGGTATTATGGCAGAGGAGAAGAATGGGCCCTCAGGTCAGGACATCCTTAGGATTTATGGGGCCCTCTGTAGTACTATCAAACTGGCGCCTCAATACCTGACAGCAGTCTGGGAGGGCGGGATGATGTTTAGAGATGCAATTTTATAAACACACCAATGAAATAGTTTGAAAGCATATGTTAAACTAAGGTCCTGTAGATCAGGGGTGGGCAATAATTTTTGGCAGAGGGCCACTTCAAGATTTTGGAACGTGATCAAGGGCTGCACTTTTCTGTGGAGGAGGTGCAGGGTTTAGGCTGGAGGTTGGGCACAGAAGGGCGCATGGGGTAAGAGACTGGGGTGCAGGAGACAGTGAGATCTGAGAGGAAGTTTGGGCAAAGGAAGGGGTTGTAACATGGGTCGGGGATTGGGGTGTAGAGTCAGGGAGGGAGCATGGGTGCAGGAGAGGATTCTGGCCTGAGAGAGGGGCACTAGGAGGTGCAGAGGAGAGCTACAATACTAAGAATTTGGAATAATTTATTTAGTTTAATTTTTTTTATAAAGTGTGAAGCTAAAGAGTATTTTGGGATCCCGTAGGTGAAAAACATGTTTTAGAAACACACTTGGTTCTTTCCAGACAGGCAAATAGATTCAGGTGTTGGGTGACTTGCATGTGAAATGATTGAGCAGATGCCCTAGGTAAAGACAAGTTGTCTTAAACCACAGTCAGCAATTCTCCGCAGTTGGAAAACAAGAGACTGTTACATCACGAACCCAGTTATTCGTACCAATGCTTCTTTCCTATTCCCCTAGAGACAAGCTTTTTATCAGGATCAGACTACATAAGAATAAGAGATTGAGTTACATTTTGTGTCTTCATATTTTTAGCAAAATTGATTGTGTGTGTTTGGGGTAAGAAGCTGTGTAGAGCTGCCATTGAAAAGGGAAGGGCTCTCACCTTCCTACTGAAGATTATTGAGCCAAGTAATTCTCATTTACACTTTTTACCTCATGAAAAATCTATTGTGGAGTAGAGAATAGATAAGTAAGGGTTTAAGTAAAGGAGTTAGTCCCAGAAGAGGAAGCTTAAGAGGGATAGTTGAGTTAGTCTGTAATAGGAAAAACTTAAAAAACAAGTAAGGGTACATCTAGACTGCGAGAATCTTTTTCTGATACTTTTGTCAGAAGAGAATATTCCGAAATTCTACCCGTCTAGACTGGGCCAAATTTCGGGAAAACCCCCTCTTTCGAAAGTCCCCTTCCTCCTCGTGGAACAAGGAATACGGGGGCTTCTGAAAGAGCATGTTTGCTCTTCAAAAAAAAAAAAAAAGTGGAAGAGCAAACGCTCCTGAACATGGCAGAGATTTTTCAGGATACCAGAAGTATCCCGAACCCCCACCCCCCGCAGTCTAGCCATACCCTAATAGTCTAGTTAGTAGCACCTTAAAGACTAACAAAACACAGAGATGATATGAGCTTTTGTGAGCAAAACCCACTTCTTCAGGTGCAAAAGTTTCAGACAGAAGTGTGATCTTAATTCCTTTAAACAACATTCAGTACATCTGCAATCATGAGACTTGAAATAGACAGACTTTGATAGATTTTCAAGGCCATAAGATTATTTAGTCTAACCTCCTGTAAAATAGAGACCTTACAATTTCAGTTATTCCTCTATTGAACCAGTCAGTCATCGTTGGTGTACCGTATCTATTTGAATTCTGTCTGGCTCATTATACCTCATCGTCCCTTCATTATGTTTTAGTGCCATCAAGATGTTTCATTGTGAAGAATCAGCATTGGTGACAAAGAGCTTCAACTGCAGAATCCTGACCTCATTTGGGACAACCTACCATATTCACATTGCCTAATTATATATATTATTCTTCAATTCAAGCCTTTTAAGCATTAATATTAGTATTGCAATCTAAACTTTATTTTTTTTCTGACTCCAACATTATAACAGTTATGCTACAATTTACATCCATAAAAAGTCAGTAAGACAATATGGAATGCTTTCTCCTAAAGCCAATTTTGTTTGGGATAGATTAAAATCTGTTTGGGATACATTAAAATCTGATAATTTCTAACCAACCTTGCAGTCATTTGATTAAAAGAAGCAATTACATTTTCAGCCCTGACAGATATGTTCTTCGTGGTTACAAAGCTATCATAAGTAGCCTGGGGCTAGCAGAGGCAGAAGTTTGGAAAGCAGCAAATTTAAGAGGTGAAAGGAGAGTATTCTCTTAGCTATCCTGTATTTTTTCTTAACCTGCAAAGAGAAAAGAGACAGACAAACACTCTGGAACATTAAAAAGTTTTGTATTTACAGGAAGTTGTGACATTTAAAAGATTCTTTGTTGAACTGATATACAAGAGGAACAAGCTGTAGATCTTTTAACAGAAATGGTGGCTCCTGTCTATCTGCAACAACAGTTTCTCCACAGACATCTCTATTCAGCTGCTATCAAAAAGAGTTTTTCATAGTGCTCTTAAGCACAAGTTTCAAGATTAGACATAATAAAATGAACAGCCAACAAGTGGTATTTGACTATGTTAACATCACACATCAAAGATGCTATTTCCAAAGATAAGTAGAGCATTTCAAAGATGCCACATGAAAAAGAACTCACAGGGGAGCATTTAACTGGGTGATGTGTTAAAGAAAACATGTATTTTAAAATCCATCACCTACTTCATGATAATGGCATATGAGTCTCCATTAATTAGCCTTGAGTGTGTTTCATGGTGAGCTAAATTGAGGCTACAAAGCGTAACATATTTTATAAAAGAATTTAAAGAATAAAAACATTCAACTTCACTTTATTCAGGGCCAACAACGCATTGGCTAATCCTAGCGTCCTTCTCCTTCCATGACGCTAAAGTCACTCTTGGTAGGACCAGTCAACAGTCAGGGGTACAGTTCCTTTCAAATGCAGCACATGACACTAGTTGTCCTGTGACTTTCGATGAAAGTATGTGCAGATCTTCCTCATGGAAACTGAAGTTATTGCAACCTAGAAGAGATTCAAGTCAAGCATAAAAATTTGTATTTGACAGTAGATATCACCACCTACTTATTCTAAGTTTGACAGGGTCAGAGTAGAAGGCTATAAAAAAGTACTGGAGGAGAGATATATAAGCCTCAGACTGAGGAGATCTCTGTTCCCAGGGTGACTGGTAGGGGCTGGTTTAGAACCAGCAGAGGCAAATCGTGGCAGTGGCACACCTGGGGCTAACTGACCAGGCCTGCAGAGTCAGGCCAGCCTAGGCTAATTGAATCACCTAGAGGTAATTAAGAAAACCAGTTCAGACCGGCCATGAAAGAAACTTTGCTTACAGTTGGGGTATGCATCTAGCTGAGAGGATGGAGGACGGTTCTGCTATGAGTAGGAGGAAAGGAGACAACCACTGAACACTAGGAGGATGAACCAGAGAGAAGGAAGGTACGGGAGGTGGGGAAGTAGCCCAGGGGTCTTGGAGCTGCAGGTGTCTGAGATTCACACAGGCAGGTACTATTACAGGGCCCTGGGCTGGAAACTGGAGTAGAGGGTGGGCCTGGGCTCCCACCAACACCCACCTCCCCATTTCCATTTGGGAAAAGGACTGTGGAGTTTATTCTCCGCTTTACTATACACTGGCCAATGATGAAAAGAGCTCAAGAAACAGCAAACTAAGTCTTTTAAATTTCTCTCCAAAACTGCAACAGCTTACTTACCCTGAGGAGATGCCAAGTGACCCACTATTAAGGGGGTAAACGTTATGTCCTTTGCAATAATTTGCATGGTTTCTAGGACATTCAGATACTATTTAGTGACAGGAAACATTTGCTAAAACCCTGGAGTTACCGTTTTGCTCTATGAGAAGCACCAGGGGCTCTAGTTTTCACTGTGTACTAGATACATTTCTTAGATTTTAAGGCCACTGAGCGTCATGATCATCTAGTCTGACCTGCATAAAGCAGACCATAGATTTTTACTTGTATCAAGAACAATAACCTGTGGTAGAGCTAGAGGATGTTGCTTACATTCAATCATGAAAGGACTGAGCCTCTGAAGTACCATTACTGGATGGCCTGTATTGCTAGCAATCTGAATGAGCCCATGTGCTGGTGCAAGACAAAACTTATGTCACTGGGAAGGAATTCCTCCATGATAAGCCCTAGCCATTATGACAGTTTGAAAGATAATTTGCAGCCCAAATTATATTGTACCACCAGGTTTCAAATTTTAGTATAACTAAAGATTGTAATAATCATATCTCAGTTAGTATAAATACAGCTCAGCAGTCCTCTGACTATGGGATTCCATGTCTATTGGTTCAATGACTCAGTTGGCATGTTAAGTTAAAATGATTGGCATGTGTGACAGGGCAGAGGTGCCCCGCACTCTGGTTCCGCTGGCGGCCGCGCTGATGGCAGCTTGCGCAGCGGAGGCAGGCGCCTCAGAGTCCCGCGCGCCACAGTCGATGGGGCTGAGCGGCCCCGGCGGCGGCATACCAGGCCGGTGGTGGGATAAACTAGGACGCCGGAGGGCGATTCGTGAGAGGTGACGGGAGCACTGGACCGGGGAAGAAACAGCTGTGCCCACGGGGCACCGTATAGACCCGTTTACAGGTGGTGGAGCATGTGGGCACCCTAAGACCCCGAAGGAAGGGGATGGAAAAAGGGGCATTACCCAAGTAACACCCCACGCTGGGGCGGGGGTTGAGTACCTGGGTTGGGAGCATTTCATTTTTGTTTTTTCCCTCGCCTCTCCTAAGATCCAAAGGCAAAAGATGTATCCAGCAAAAGTGCCAGACTGGCTGATGGAGAGTCAACGGCAGCACCAGCAACAACAGACCGTGCTCATACAGCAACTCTCCACCCAAACACCTGGAGCAGCAAAAGCAGCTGGTGCATGAGCTGGCAGAACAATTCGAAGCCCAGCAGGATCAGTGGAAGCAACGGTACGGGCCGGTGCGGATGGCGACGTCGGAGACTGCAACGGAAGAAACCGAGGGAGGAGGGCTCCCGATGGCCCCGGTCAGACTGTCGAAGATGGGGCCTGAGGATGACCCTGAGGCGTTCTTGACCACATTCAAGAGGGTGGCGACTGCCGCAAGATGGCCTGAGGACCAGTGGGCCACGATACTGGCCCCATACCTGACGGGGCCTGCCCAGATGGCATATAAAAGCTTGAATCCCCGGGAAGCGTTACACTATTTCAAAGTTAAGGAAGCCGTTTTGGACCAGCTCAGCATCACCCCCGAGATGTACAGGCAGAAGTTCCGACAGGAGCAGTACACCACAGGAATCCGGCCAGGGCCATAGCCCAGAAACTATGGGAAGCAGCCTGGCGGTGGGGAGCCGGAACAGCAGACAGGGGTCCAAGTCGCTGAGAAGGTGGTGCTCGAGCAGTTCTTCTTCGAGTGGTTGCTCATGTCCATTCGAAGTAGGTGTGCGCACCGCGTGCACTGTGTCTTCCGGAGCGTTTTCCCTAGCAGTACTCGTAGCGCCGGCAGGGCGCCCCCTGGAGTGGCGCCGCCATGGCAGGGCATAAGTACCCCTGCCGGAACTGTCCCACCTCAGTTCCTTCTTACCGCCGTGACGGTCGTTGGAGCGCCTCTATCTCTTTCTAATCAGTTAATGGTTCCCGTTCTTCTACTTATCTGTAAATAGTTCTATTAGCTAGATAGTTAGGTTCTTTGTTGTTTTGCCCCCCACCGGGGGTGAGGAATGCCAGGGCCGCAGGGCTTTAAGGCGTGCGCGGACTGCAGAAAATTTATGCCCAAGGGCGACCCTCACGACAGTTGCCTAAAGTGCCTGGGTGAGGCCCATCTCGCAGTTGCCTGCAAGATCTGTAAGTCCTTTAAGCCTCGCACCAGGAGGGAAAGAGTTTCCCGTCTGAAACTTCTCCTCATTGAGACAGCGCTACAGCCGGTGCCGCCGGGCCATCCTACGATGCGTAGCGCACCGGCATCTACGCGTGATGCTCCTCACCGGCACCGCGCGTCCGCATCGAGATCCCAGCACCGGTCTCACTCTCCACCATCTAAGAAGAGGAAAAAGTCCCACAGAAAGCCGGAAAAGACTACCTCGGTCAGGTACCACGGTGACAGCTCACCGGTGCACACATCCGCTACGGTGCGCCACAGTCGGCGAGAAGATCTGGATAGTCCGGGGCGCCTGCCTTCTCAACGCCCGTCCACACCGGACACGTT
>CM057847.1:48784408-48816201 GCA_030068395.1 Apalone spinifera
CCCTTGCTGCCTCTGATGGGGGAAGGGGGAAGAGATGGTACTTGAAAGTGGCAGTGCCGCACAGCTGAGCCCGGTATCAGCTGTATGGTGCTGCCACTTTGAAACGCCAAGGCGGCATTCAAAGGGGCAGCAATGCACAGTTGAGCTGGGGATCAGCTGTGTGGGGCTGCCCCTTTGAACGCCCCTTGGCACTGCACGTGTGGAGCCTGGGGTCCGCTGGGGAGTCACCAGCTGACCCCAGCTCCGGGTGGCATTTCAAAAGCTGGCACCCACATGCAGCCCGGAGTCAGTGGGACTGCCCACATGGAGTTCCGCATTCCTCCTTTGAAATGGACAAGCCCAAAGGGGGCTCTTGTCCATTTCAAAGGAGGAATGCGAAAGTGCCTATTGACTAGTCGAGTAGTCGATTAACTGCTAGTTAACATCCATAATCTGGGGCTGGGCTGGGCTGCCTGCCAGGCCAGAGCAGCCCCTGGCTGTGGCGGCCTGGGCTGGCAATGGACAGAGGCTGCTCCAGCAGCAGACCCTGTCCACAGGGGTACTAACTCAATGCAGGGCGGAGAGGCACGTGGCACTGTGGAGAAGGTATTGGGAGGAATCTGCTTTTAAGATGGCTCCCTCCAGCACTGGCTCCTGCTTCTCTTCCCGGTCCCCCCTACTTTGCTGTCTCTGGTTAGTTGACTACTTGCTTAATATCGAATGGGACTTTGTGGATGCCAGTGCAAATATCTGTGGCTCATTTTTGCCGCTACAGATACAGATCCAAATTTTGTATCCATGCAGGGCTCTTTTAAAGCTTTGTCTACAGTGAGAATTTGCCCCAGATACAACTATTGTTGCAATGTGCAAATCCCTAATGTCAAGAGGATTAGGGGTTTTGGGTAGATTTTAGAAGATTAAAACACACCAATTCTCAGTTTGTGATATAAATGAATAAAGACTGATCTGTGGCTGGTCTGAATAAGAAGTTGCCATTGAAGTATGTGATAGCGAGCAGCTGCTCTCTATCTTCTAAATATTGTATATTGAACTAGTAATTGGGATATTCATGATATAAATTATTGGTCTGGTATAACAGGAGACTGGAAGAAAACCCAAGTGGCTTATCTTGAGACAAACACTTGAGGGTTGTTAAACGGATAATGCCATTGCAAAAAAGGTTTGCGCACATCAGCTATCAGAAGGACTATACAGTTTGAAAAAGTACACTCTCTTGAGAGAGGAGAATGATTTGGTGAGGGTACAGGTGTTGGGGATCACGGTGGGATATCTGAAGGAGCTAGGCCTGCCTACATCATTATTGCAGAATGGTAGGGCTTTGGTGGGATAGACATGTATAGAGAATTGGTTTTGGAATCCTTTTTCTCTAAATTCGTTTTTGTTTCTATTGCTAAATTCTATTGCTTAATTTGTTTCTATTGCTAAAATTATTTTTTTAAAGAATGTTGAGGTAATTACATGCACCACTGCTAATCACATCTTACCCAGCAGGACTAGATCCAGCATTGGGGAATTGATAGGCTGAGCCCTAGCCTCCAATACCCTGTGTGTGAGTGGAAGAGTTGCAGAATTCCAGCCCTGGATAGAGATGAACATGAGGTTGGAGGTGCACTCAAGATCACAAAGGGGCAGACGGGCAGCCCTGTAATTGTGACTGTCAGATGGTATGTTCTGAGTGCTGAGGAGATGCAGGATTCATTAATTGTGTGCATGTATATGGTATATAGGTCCTTCTGACATCTGCATCTGCTCAGATCTCATTACAGTACTAAAACTCCCAATATATTTAGCCTCAAGACTGCCATTAATTTCAGTAGGAAGAAGATTGGGTCCAAAATGTATACCGATTCTAGTATAAAAAGTTGTGTTTTGTAGTGATCTCTAAATTTAATTTAATTTTAAATCAGTTAGCATTATTCTGATTTCCAGCCTGTTTGTGAATTTACATTACATACAAGTATATATAATTATTACTTATTTTTCAATAGAAATAACTTTTTGAGGCTGTGTGTCTTGAAAGTTACTCAGCAGAGTGAAAAGCATTTAGAGAAGATCCTGAATGTGGATGAGTTTGTGAAAAGAGTTTTCTCTGTAATTCATAGCAATGATCCAGTTGCTCGAGCAATCACACTCAGGTATGTCTTTCTAATTTAAAACCACTTATCACAAAGGTTTGTGACAGCTGTTTGTTTACAAAGTAAATGTTTATCAGTTCTTTAGTGTCTTTTAAAAAATGGAATTTAATTCTGCAGCATTAAGAATGAAAAGCAGACAGTTTGCTCTTATCCAAAAGAAAGTACAAGAAAGTTATTTTTTAAAGGGAGCAAGATAACACATTTATGACCAGAATAAGGAGGATAGTAGATATCCATTTGAGGTGGCAAGAGTTGTGTAGATATGGTAGAGAGGAGAATTGCACCTTATATATGCCACTAGAAGATATACCCAGCATTGCTTGGTCCTTAACTCAATTTTTGGTTTTTGGAAATGAAAATGTACATGAATCATTATAAAAAGGAGTCCTATGGTACTTTGGAAACTAACAGATTTATTAGGGCATAAGCTTTCATGGGAAAAACCCACTTCATCAGATGAATAGGAGTGGAAGTTACAGATGCAGGTATATATATATATATATATATATATATATATATATATATATATATATATATATATATATATATATATATATATATATATAAGGCTTCGGTATCTTCCACTGCAGTTCATCTGATGAAGTGGGTTTTACCCATGAAAGCTTATGCTTTAACAAATCTATTAGCTTCTAAGGTGCCACGAGACTCCACATTTGTTTTTGGAGATACAGACTAGGTATGTTAAATATTGGTTAATTGAATAGTCGATAAACTCATTAATTCTTATAGGTTACTCGACTAGTCCCTGGGGGTGAGGCTGGCAGCCAGTGTGCTCCGGCCCAACTCCTGAGGAGCCCCCACTAGTCTGCGCTGCTGCCTCTGTATCAGAGGCAACGGCGTGGGGTACCAGACAGAGGCTGGTCCATGAGGAGAGCCAGTTTAAAAAACAGCTCTCCTCGCAGACTGGCTGCCTGTTTCCCCACATTGCTGCCTCTGATACAGAGACAGCAGCATGGGGTGGCAGCAGCCTCTGTCCGGGGGCAGGGGCTGAGCTCCCATACCTGGTATGAGCCAGGCTGCCTTCCCTCCTGGCTCCTAATACATTTTAAATGAAGAGCTGCAGTAGGAGTAGGTCCCGGACCCAGCAAAAACCAGAACTGAGTTGAGCTGCTGGCCAGCCTGCTAAGAAACTTATTGGCTGATGCATGGCTGATTCTTCCATTTTGAAGCATTTGGAAGAGGGGAAAGTTACTAGGAATAGTCAACATGGATTCATGAAGGGCAAGTCATGCCTGACCAATCTGATAAGCTTCTATGATGAGGTAACTGGCTGTGGATATGGGAAAGTCAGTAGATGTGATGTACCTTGATTTTAGCAAAGCTTTTGATAAGGTCTCCTACAATATTCTTGCTAGCAAGTTAAGGGAATATGGATTGGCTAAATGGACTATAAGATGGATAGAAAGCTGGCTGGACTGTCAGGCCCAACAGGTAGTGATCAACGACTCGATGTCAGGTTGGCGGTCGGTTTCTAGCGGAGTGCCCCAAGGATCTGTTCTTGGGCCGGTTTTGTTCAGCATCTTTATTATTGACCTGAATGAGGGGATGGATTGTACCCTCAGCAAGTTTGTAGATGACACTAAGCTAGGGGGAGAGGTAGATATGCTGGAGGGCAGGGATAGGGTCCAGAGTGACCTAGACAAATTAGGGGATTGAGCCAAAAGGAATCTGATGAGGTTCAACAAGGACAAGTGTAGAGTCCTGCACTTGGGATGGAAGAATCCCAAGCATTGTTCCAGGCTGGAGACTGAATGGCTAAGTAGCAGTTTAACAGATAAGGACCTGGGGATTACAGTGGATAAGAAGCTGGATATGAGTTAAGAGTGCCCTTGTAGCCAAGAAGGCTAATGGCATATTAGATAGAGTGCATTAGGAGGAGTGTTGCCAGCAGATCCAGAGAAGTGATTATTCCCCTTTATTTGGCTCTGGTGAGGCCACATCTGGAGTATTGTGTCCAGTTCTGGGCCCCCCACTATAGAAAGGATGTGGCCACATTGGAGAGGGTCCAGCGGAGGGTGACCAAAATGATTAGGGGGCTGGAGCACATGACCTATGAGGAGAGACTGAAAGATTTGGGTTTGTTTAGTCTACAGAAGAGAAGAGTGAGGGAGGATTTGATAGCAGCCTTCATCTTCCTGAAGGGAGGTTCCAAAGAGGATGGGGAAAGGCTGTTCACAATGGTGGCAGATGGGAGAGCAAGGAGCAATGGTCTCAAATTATAGTGGGAGAGGTCTACGTTGGATAGTAGGAAAAACTATTTCAGTAGGAGGGTGGTGAAGCACTGGAATGGGTTACCTAGGAAGGTGGTGGAATCTCCATCCCTAGAGATTTTTAAGTCTTGGCTTGACAAAGCCCTGGCATGGTTGACTTAGTTGGGATGGGTCCTGCCTGGGGCAGGGGACTGGACTTGATGACCTCCTGAGGTCTCTTCCAGCTCTGATTCTATGAAATGCATGAAGTCTATAGCATTAACTGATTGACTGAACTATTACATCCCTAATACAGACTAACACAGCTACCCCTCTGATGGTACATTTAAATAATTGCTTGGGGATGGGGATGAGCAGTTGAGTATGCAGACTGCTCTGGGAAGAGAACTACCCCAGCCATCTCTCACTGCAGCAGTTTAGGGTGAGGTGAGAAGTGCCTGTCCATGGCTGCTGCAGCTCCAGCAGGCACAGCTGGGGGAGTGAGTGCATGTGCCCCGGCTGGGGCAGGTCCAAGTTCATCTGCCTCCCTGCGTTCCCCAGCCACAATGAGGAATGCAGCAGACAATGCCATTTCCCTTCACTCTCTGATGGAGGAGAACAGTCAGCAATGTCCCCCGTACAAGTTGGAGAGGACGAGGACGAACTTCATGCCTCCCACCCCCAAGATGCTGGGGTTTGGGTAGTCCCTACAGGGAGTTGAGGGGTGTCTTTCAATATGATTTTATGAGATATATTCCATTTTCCTGGCACAACCAAGCTGTTAACTTATTTTAAGTTTATAAGAGGGAGCTCTTACCATTTAGGAAGAGGTTATGAACAGACAAACTCTCTTAAATATATAGTAGATATTGATAGGTTATTTGTACAAGTAACTTGACTTGTTTTCTGCCTTCTAAAGTGTGTTTATATTAACATACATTTGTTATAGTGGGATCACGAACTGTTCATAAATTTCCAAAACTGGAATAATTTGTTGACGTATACAAAAATTAAGCTCTGTGTATCCGACTTCTTGTTTTCACCATTTATATTGATCATTTTAGATTTTTTGTTTTAAGGGCTGTCAAGCTTTTAAAAAAATTAATCGTGGGATTAATCGCGTGTGCTGCCCCTCTGATATGCTGCAACAGCATTTCAAAGGGGCAAATACTGTGGAAGCCCAGGATCAGCTGGAGTCCTCAGCTGATCCTGGGCTCAGTGCAGCTGCTTCTTGGAAATTTTTTTACCATGTTAATCCTGCCCTGCATTAATCGCAGGTGTTAACGCAGATTAATTGACAGACCTAATTTTTTTTCCTTACCTCCACCTTTGAAACTTTCTGCTCGTGTGAACTTGAGGACAATACCCTGCATTCTATAGCATGGAAGGTGTAAACTCCTGACTTCTAGGAAAGACCATAAAGAACGCACAGTCAAAATTTTCTGTAACTTTAAAAATATTAGAAATAATAGGTTGCATTCATCCAAACCTTCATGGGGTAAATTGCACCTCCATGGCTGCTAGGGATGTTAACAGATTATGGGTGATGCTGCAGCCCCACTGGGCCCCCACACAGGGCTGCCAGGTCGCAACCCATGCACTTACGGGCCTGAGCAGCCAGGCTGGAGCAGCTCCTGCACAGATTGGCTGGAGTGCCCCCTCCCCACCCGTCCCTGTTTAGCTAACCAGTTAACTGATTGATTAAACATGATTTTACGTCCCTACTAGGCAGCTTGAGTGCTCTGCCTGGCATGGGCAGCTCAACCCCACTCTGAAAGAGGACATGTGGTGGTACTGCTGCATTCTCCCTTAAATTTCCTGGAACTTTAATTAATCCCTGTGGATAGAGGCTTCTAAGTTGATCACATCCCTGCCCTTTTAGGATTGTCCTGTTATCCTACAGAATTTCATACACAGCTGTTGATAACTTCCCCTTGGTTCCCAAAATGAAGGCAAGCTGTAAATCTGTGCAAATATCTTTTTTCTGTTGCTGATAGCTCAGTTACATTGCTTCTTTACACTGAATTGCTTAAGCAACTTTATGACTGTCTTTAATCCCTTTACACTATCCAGAACGGCACTACCTGTTTTTTGTGATGCCTGGTTATTATTAAGTTTCATAACACTGATAAATATTATAATCTTAACTGTACTTTTCACTTTCAAAGACATTTATATAAAATATGAGCAAAAATCAAGGCAAACAAGTTAAACAACTATTTTTCTTGCTATCCTGTACTTCGCTCAATGCTTCCCTTTGTTGAAAATTGCTACTAGTAGCAGTATTAAAAACAGGGATGTTAAAGCAGCTTTTATCAATTTCTGAAGTTCATCTTCTCTTCTGTATTTTTGAGAGTCTTCCTGAGACTATAGTTTGGTGCCACAGTGTCTGAAAAGCACTTTATTTAAATCAGATTAAAAACATGCCCAAAGCTTTTTCGATTGTCATAATATTTCTTTGTGGGATCTGATCAGATTCACTATGCATCTTCCCCTTTTTTGTGACTCCTTGCTGACTGATTGCCTCTGCAGCCCCTGGGGCAAGGTATGGGAGTGTGACTCTTCCTACTCCTGAAGAGGCAGGGCCTTGGGATGCAGCTGCTGGGAGCAAGCCCGTGTCTTTCCGCCTGCCCCAAGTGGCTATAGCAGTGGTGGTGACTGGGAGCCCTGGGCCCCCAGGCAACCACCCCTTTTGCTTACCTCCCCATTGGTGTGTTGAATAATTTAAGAGGAACTAGAGAGCAGCACCAAATTTGCACATAAATTCAGTTCACAAAGTATATCTGTCATATGCACCATGATAAATTAATTAAAATTGCTTGCTAGTTCAGTGATTAAAATCCACAGTTGGCTAGTTTTGTCCTCAGTAAGCAGGTGTAAGCAGAAGGAAGGCACAGACAGTTTTGTGAATAGGTAGGAAACTTTTGGTTGTATATTATGTCTTGTCTGTTATCTTTCTTAAAGGAATTACTGCAGACCTAATTCCTATCTTCATAGTTAATTTTACCTGTAGTCACATTTCCTTCGACAATGAATATCTGCTTTCTGATTCTGCTGTGATTTATTTCTGCAGGATGTTGGGGAGTATGGCATCCATAATCCCAGAAAGGAAGAATGCACATCACAGTATTCGCCAAAGTCTGGATTCCCATGATAATGTTGAAGTTGAAGCTGCTATATTTGCTGCTGCTAACTTTTCTGCACAGTCAAAGTAAGCTGTAAATTCTTCCATACTCTTATTGTTTGTAATTTGGGAAATGGAAGTTCTGTCAGTACAGTGAGACTCCTCACTGTCTTGCAATTAATCTGGGATCACTTTCTGCAGTACTTACCATGCCATATATGGAAAAGTACAAAAGACATGTACTGTTTATGATGTACAGCATGAATGCTGCAGGAAATTTGAAACCATATATAAAAATGCACCCACAATGGACATTTGAATCTCTTTGACATTTGTTTACATTTTTTAAAGCTGTGAGGGAAAATTTAAGGAATATCGTGGAGAATAAAACTTTAGAACATGTCAAATTTAAAAAAATACACTCTTATCTAATTTTTTTTACAGTTAAAATAATCCTTATAATGTTTGTAATTGAAAGGGATTCAAGGGGAATTCTTTTTCCATTTGTTGCCTTTGTACTTGAGACAGTGGGTTTTTTTATTTTTCTCCTTAGTAATCAGTTACCTTTGTTTTTGAGAGTTCTTTTGAGGTGAAGATAACGGTTTAAAAAAAATCTTCAGAAAAGGACATGAGATTATAAAATGGAAAAAATTGGCAAGAGGATTCCATAGCAGACAGTGTCTGAAACGACTTTAAAATTATCTTTTTAATTGGACTGTTTTAGGTTGATGATGTTTCTCTAAATTTCCTACAATTTACCTTCAAAATGTTTAAAAATATCATGAAAGTGAGTTAATCTGGCAATTACAATTGTGTGTGTTAGGTTACAAAAATTCAGTGGACTACATTTTAAGAAGGTTGTCAATATTTTTCCAACCCGAACTGACATTTTGCATTTCCTTTGATTGCTAATGGTGAATACGTTGTGGGGTTTATTAAGAGTCCTCAAAACCACCTTGTGCAATTTTAAGAGGAAAAAAAGGTTACAGAACATTTAACAAAATCTGAGTCAGTTTTCACCTTTCTAGCCATCTGCTCTATGGGTATGTCTAGACTACAGGGTTTGTGTGGGGTTTTTTTTTGTTTTTTTTTTAAAAGAAAAAAGTGACCTTTTTTCAAAAAAAACCTTTACCTGCGTCTAGACTGCTGCCGTGTTCTGTCGACAGTAAATTGAAAGAACGCGGTGGTTTTGTCGATGGCGGTAAACCTCATTTTACAAGGAATAACGCCTTTTTCGACAGAGATTTGTCGAAAAAAGGTGTGTGTGGATGCGGGGAGCCTGTTCTTTCAGGAAGAAAAAGGCCTCAGGAAGAAGCTCTGGTGGACAGTCCAGCCTTTACAGTATTTTTCTATGATGTTGACTACTAACAGCAAATTTTAGTCAAGCAAACAAAAATGTCGTTCTGGATTTAGAAAATGACTCTTAAATTTTGAAGCTCACCAGCATGATTCTGCCTTTTTCTTTTCTTTTTTTTTTTTTTTTTTTTTTAATAGTCCCTCTTAATTTCTTGGATCATTATTAAATCATAAGTCACAATTTGCAGTTCATTGAGTTTCAGTTGATGTAGGACGTTGTTTTCTCTCTTCACAGGGATTTTGCTGGAGGAATATGTAACAAAATCAGTGAAATGATTCAGGGTATGTGGATTGAATTCCTAGAAGAAAATGAAAAGATTTTAATATTTATTATAGTATTGTTTCTCATAATGTTTAAATGCTACTAGAATCCACTGCTACCTCATCCCTACACTTCCCTGAAACACTCCAGTTGCCTGAAGTAAAGTGAGCTAATGTAAATGTCCAAAGCATGTTCTGATGTATTTGATGGTAAACTGAATTTCTGTGTGTGTTGACTGCTCAAGATGCTATGTAATGTGTGGTTTTATGTTGACTTAGAATCTCTAAGTTTCTCTTTGCCTCTGTATTATGACAAAGCTGCTCTTTATCCTGAGTCTTTTGCAGTGACCGAAATATTATAAGACTGATCTATTTTCCTTTATTATAATAAGAACTAGGGGGGGCTGCACCCCCTGCTTGCTACGCTTGCCAGACCCCTACTCCCGCCCAGCGGCTTTTGCAGCCACAGAGCGAGAGAGCTTGGTGATATCATTCTGTCACCCAGCAGGAAAAACTTTATTTTTATATATATATATATATATATATATATATATATATAAAATGTAGAGAGAGTTAATGTAACTTAATTTGAAGGATGACTATTGAGACACATCTGAAGGAGGAGTAATTGTCTCCCAGCCACTTCACCTGTCCATTCTCAAAGCCATTCTGATGGAGGAAGTCTGGGTCTCAGTCAGTTTAGCACGGAGAGACTTG
Source organism: Apalone spinifera (assembly GCA_030068395.1). Taxonomy (NCBI): domain Eukaryota; kingdom Metazoa; phylum Chordata; order Testudines; family Trionychidae; genus Apalone; species Apalone spinifera. The sequence continues at coordinate 48,794,212 of CM057847.1, forward strand.
CTCTTTCAGGATTTGAGTACTGCCTCCATCATTTCTAGCAGCTGCTTCCCACCACTGGCCTTCATTTTAACTTTCTTTGCTTTTGTCTCAATGTCATTGGTGTCATTTAGATGGAGTTTTCGAAAAGTTCAGGGTTTGTTGAAATCTGTTCTGACACCTGAATACATCTTTCCATGTATTAGGCTTAGCTACTCCAGTGGACTTAAAGCTGAAGTTGATCCCCATACTACAGCACATGCACCATGATGCCAGCCTGGCTTCTAGCTCCCGTCAGCTTCTCCAACAGCTGGTAACATCCTATCCTTCCACCAAGATGGTCATTGTTACTCTCCACACCTTTACCTTGCTTGCTGCTTCCTCTTTGGTGGACATACCCAAACAGGTAACATTAATTGCTCTAAAGGTAATCCCTTATTTGAAAGTGCAAAACAACTTAAACAGGTCAGTTCCTTTCTGATGGTGAAAATAGTGAGACCATTGTCTCTGTACTGTCCTGCTATGCCTGTTGCAGGTAAGTACCACCCTAGAAACTGTCATTCTTTTTTTTTTTTTTTTTTTTTTTTTTTTTTTTTTTTTTTTTTTTTTTTTGTCTCTTCGAAAAAATATTTTCTTTTTTTTTTTCTTCCAAAGAATCTCCCCCTTTTCAAGGGGCAAAAACATTTCACACCCTGATTCTCTCAAAGATCTTGCTGCTTGTCCGTAGGCTCCTGCACCAGCTCCTGTTTCTTACCCTGTTTCCTTCTTTGACTAGTTGGAATCCTCTCCCTCCCCCAAGCCCAGTATATTATCTGCAGACTAGAAAAATGAATGTACATTTTAAATGTTTGGGTGTTAAGAGTCTCCATGGCATTTAAACCCACTGCTATAAATCACAAGTTGCAACTATAGTGACGCGCTCAGCTTAAAGGAGCAATGTGTTTGGTAACTCTGTGGCCCCAAAAAAGAGATGAACACACAGTAAATCCATATATAAATTAAATGTGATAATAAAGTTAACTCATCCTTATTTAAAAAAAAATGGAACTCTGGTGGTCCACTCTTACCCATTTGTAGCTGCACTGCATCACAGGATCTACCAGTGACAGCCTTTAGCCTAAGAGAACAATTCTTGTCTGAAATGGCTTTGGTAACTGCTACTCTAGTTCAGCAGTCACTGTTGATATCTATTAAGTACAGACAACCTGAAACCTGGTGTGTTCCATTTTTATGACAATAAGTACACTGCTCTCCCAGCTCACAGGCGTTTAGAAGCATTGCTGTCTGAGCTCTAATCTTTTCCATCCATCTGTAGAATATAGTTTCCTATATGCACTGAGGCATGTGTAAATATGCACCACCAGTAAAAACCAAAACTTAGCTGTGGGTGCTCTGCTAATCAGCTGGGCAGCATGTGAGTCTCTCCTGAGTGGCCGCACAAGCACACAGCTTACACTGCTTTGAATAAATATATGCATACACAGTTAAATTGTGAACTTTAAAAAAAAAAAAGATTATTTTAACTAATATTTACATTTTTAAAAAACTGCTAATTGAACTATAGAATCCCAGTTAATATTTTAAAGTGTTTATTGTTGCAGATTCAACTTTTGCTGCAATACTTGAAAAATGATCCCAGGAAAGCTGTGAAACGACTTGCTATCCAAGATCTAAAGTTATTGGCAAACAAAACCCCACATACCTGGAGCAGAGAGAACATTCAGGTTTGAAATCTTTAAGAAACATTTTTATTATATTTTTCAAATGCATTTATTTTTTATAAATAAGAATAGAAGTGTAGATGAGATGTCACTTTTGAACATGGAAAACTAAGCATGTCCATTTTAAAGAGAAATGTTAGGTTAAAACTAGCAACAATGCCCTTTTTTAAGCAATTCTTATGAAATGTTTTGCAAGAAAAACTCCCATCAAACTTCTCTCAGTAATAATAAGCAGGGCTCGACTGCATGCGCAGATAGCCAGACAGCGCAGCTGGCAAGCGGGGCTTGCCACGTTTCAGCGAGCCCTGATAATAAGCATTTCCATATTGGGCTCGAATTAATGACCATCTAGTTCATGGCTTCCCAAACTGGGGGGTGTGAAGAAATTCCAGGGGGGGGGCGTGAGGTGACCCAGCCCTTCCCCTCACCCCTCCCCCCCCCAAGTTTTGCTGCTATTTCTGTTTTTCGGCCCCGGTCAGTTCTTTTTATCCCCCCCGCCGTGCCCCCTCCCCCCAACAAGTTTTGCTGCTATGGGGGGGGGGGAAGGGGGACATGAGGGTTTCTCAGAAATCAAAAAGGGGGCATGATGCCGAAAAGTTTGGGAACTGCTGATCTAGTTAGAGGTTAGAATGGGATGTTCTGCTCCCTCAGATTAAAGAGTTTGGTTCTCTTTCAAGACTGACAAGTTATTTCTCATTTTAAACATACCCGCTGCATGTTTTTCCCAATTTTAATCACCCTCGATTGTGCGCTAACAGCTGCTTGACAGAGTAGCTTCATTTAGAAATGCCTTGGCTTTGTGCATTGGCTCTGTTAATACATAATTTGAGTTGCCCTCCCATATTCCAGTTAAAATGTTTGACACGCTACATTTAAAATACATTTTCAAAAGTATAAAATAATATATATCAGAACTTTTTATAAATGGTGTTGCATATATATTTTATACTTTTGAAAATGTATTTTAAATGTAGCGCGTCAAACATTTTAACTGGAATATGGGACGGCAACTCAAATTATGTATATTTTTTTTATAAAAATTCTTACCTTACTAGCTAGCACAGAAAAGACTATACTGCCAGTGCAGGTGGAAATTGATGGGGGAGAAACTTCATGATGCATTTTGCATCGTTCTTCTCAGCCCATCTGATGGCGTGAGTGATTAGACATGAGAAGACACAGCTCAAAGAGGAGGTCTCATGTAGCTAGATTTATCTGCAGACACAGTTTGAAACACCAGCAGTGGCAGATTACAAAATGAAGATGGTCAGATGGTTTTAAAAATTGATTTTAATTCATTGCAGTTTTAATCACACTGTTAAATACTAATAGAATACCAATTTAAATATATTTTTAATTTTTTTCCACATTTTCAAATATATTGATTTTAATTATAACACAATGTTCACTTTATATTTTTCATTACAAATATTTGCACTGTAAAAAAGATAAATAGTATTTTTCAATTTACGTCACACTAGTACTGTATTCGTATTTATTAAAAAATATAATAAACACTAATAGAATACCAGTTGAAATATAACAATGTGATTAAAACTGCAGTTAATCAAGTTAATTTTTTGAGTTAATTGCTAGAGTTGACGGCGATCATTTGACAGCCCTAAGATTAATATGTTCTGTCTTTAACAGAGATCACAGATAGAGCTGTGATAGGACTGCGAATTCATTAGGGAAAGGAATGCTTCTAACCAATGGGATTGAGACTCTTACAAATTATCATAACATAAATAATAGATGATGCTGATAACCAAAAAAATTCAGTGTTTATTCTCAGCAAGCTTAGAATTTTCTTTATTTTTCACTTGATGATTTTCCCCTTCTATTAAAAAGCACTTTTTATAAATGGTGTTGCAGGAGGTGACCCTTGAAAACTCTGTTTACAGACAGTTCTCTTTTAAACAAGGACCATTACAGATTATAATAAGTTGAATACTTTATCTGGGTATATAAAATCCTGATTTTCAGTTAACTGATTAAATGGTAGGTTGACAGATCATTTAACCGGTTAACTTAAGTGAGATCTAGCTTGGGGATTGCTTCAGTAGAGGTGGAGCAGCTCCCAGCCCTGAGGGCTCCCATCCTCACCCCACAATGGGACTGGCTGCTGGGGCTGCTGCTGGCTCCCAAACCCCCACCAGAGCTATTCCGGTCTATGGTGGGCTAGGGCTTCCTGCAGACAGAGGTTGTTCTGGTTGCCGGAGCAGCCTGTGCCCATGGCAGGTGGGGAGCTGCTCCAGGCCCTATTGGTTATGGGTTAACCAGAATCAGTAAGCACTGCTTTGGGACAGTGGCAAGTGAAGAAACATATTTGCAAGATCTGAATTTGGTATCAGTAGTGATTATTTTCCCCATACAGTTTTACCTGTATTAAAATTTAACTACAAAGTGGTTTTAAAAAAAAAAGTTTATGAAGAAGGTTAATTTGTAGGATTTTCCTCCCCCCTTCCATATTCTCTTCTCTTTGATGTTTAGGCACTCTGTGAATGTGCTCTTCAAACTCCTTATGACAGCTTGAAACTAGGCATGCTTTCTGTTCTTTCCACGCTATCAGGGACCATTGCCATCAAACAGTACTTCAGCATGGCTCCAGGTAAGAAGACTAGATTGTCAGCCAAATTTTAGCACTTTTTTTGTGAGGTTTGGTAAGTGTTGATAATACTTTACATAGCACCTCTGAAGGATCCTAAAGCACTTCCTGAACCATGAACTTTAATCTACCCTAACTGAAGTTCATGCAACCAAGTGTTTTTTATATAATGTAAACATAATCATGGTGTAATGTAGTATAATAGAGCAGATCTCAGACATTCTGTGCCTGGCTTTAGCTTTAATTTGCCATGGGACTTTGGGTTAGTCATTTGTTCCTGTGTCTCAGCTTCTCTGTTAGTAAATGGAGCTATTAATAGTTACTTAGCCTATTTTATATAGGCTTAACTTTTGTTTATAAGGTGCTTTGAGATGAATAATTCCATAGATGTGCTGAATGCTTGAGAGAGAATGAATAGGAGTGCTTATAATGGTTCTGTGGATATGAGGCTAAGCTGCTTATATTATCCAGGAGAGGCAAAGCCACTGGACAGTTATGTGAGGGTGATGCACACGGGTTTCTCTAAAACCTTTCATTCAACTGTGTGTTCTGATTATATTGCACATTACACTAAGTAGCATGAAAAATGTTTCAGGGAACTCTTAAAATGCTCCTGTGTGTTACTGATTTTTATCCCTTATTTCTGAGGCCACACTGCCATATTTGCTGGGAATCCAGCTGCATAGGCCATTGAGAGAGAGAGAGAAGAATAACCAATACATTTAAAAAAACTTGTCAGTGACTTTCATGTATAATAAAGGTTTGAATTTGGTGCAGAGGTTGTAGTGTTTTCAGTAATTATGAATTTGAATGAAGTCCATGATCACATACCAGCTGCTCCTGGCCTATGGAATTAGACCTGGCTCCACACTCCAGGTACTGTGATCTGTCCCACATGATTGCAGCACCACTCAGTTTGGTGCATCCACCTTTCTCTTAATGGAGACAGAGGGGCTGATGTACCAAACCTGTGTATTGTTGCAACCAGGGAGCCAGGCTTATCCCTGTGGGAAAGACTCACTGTTGCTGGTGAATGTGGGGTGGGCTCACTCTCCACCCCCAGTCCCAGGCTTCCCACCTTCCGTGACTTATCTCATTTTTTGTACCTCTGCTGTGAAATGCATTACATTTGTGACAGTCATAGTTTACTTATGTGTAATGATCTCATGTTAAAATCAGATATTCATGACCCTCTTGCAAATGCTGTGTCCCTTTGGATAGCTTTGTTCACCAATGTTAAGCAGTCTTCAGGTATAAGAGCTACCATAGACATCCAGTTTTTGTAGCTTACGTGCTTGGGCTCTGACAAAGGGTATTCCACGTGTAGGGGAAGATACATTTTTAGGATGTGGGGGAGGAATGGGAAATAAAACAAAGTGTCAGCCAAGCAGAATTGAATTTAAAATTATGGAGAAGATCTTGTGACATGATTATGGATTATGTTGCGGCATTGTCCTCCTTTTGTTTCCTTATTTAGGAACAACTGCTACAACAGCAATATCGTTTGACTTAGTAAAGCTGGCACAAGAATGCTGTTACCATAATAACCGTGGCATTGCTGCTCACGGAGTGAGAGTTCTGACTAATATATCTGCTTCTTGCCAGGAAAAAGGTAACTCTCAAAGTGGGTGGTGGACTAATGCAGCTTATGATTGTGTTTTTGTGCACTTTCTTATTGCAGGGAGGCCTGCCTTTCCCCTGACTCTCTTGGCTTTCTTTGGAATTGTCCCCACTTAGATTTGTGGATGGTGGAAAATACAGAATGATAATATATTATAAATATTTTAGTGTGGTCCATGAAAGGTCATGAAAACTTTCCCCACTGTTTAATCTCACGATTTCTCTGAAGAGAGTTTCTGTTTAAAGGGTACTGATCTCCCCTGTAGCAGCCCCTATACTAATCATTACCAGAGTCTAAAACATTGCCCTTTTCTTCTGGAGAGCTGTTGGTACAAACTCCAGTATATATGATTGTCGTCGTGTTCGGTAGTTTTTCCCTATTCCTGTCCTGTGCACATCATAAGATTATAGCTTTAACTAAGTTGTTTCTTAAGACTTGTAAAAGCAGACTTGTTGATCAGAACTGAGATAATATGGCAGTAGTGTGGGGGAAAAGTTTGCTTATACAGTTGTTAAACCCTCATGATCATGAGCATTAAATTTCCAATCACATGAAAAAATAAGTAGAACAGAACTTAATGCGTTGTGTTCCTCTCCCCTAGATCTCCTGGGTTTGGAGCAAGATGCTGTCTTTGGCCTTGAGTCTCTCTTAGTTCTTTGTAGCCAAGATGGTAGTCCAGGTGCTCAAGCAACCTTAAAGGTAAAGAGAGTCGTCATCTGTCTTTTAAAAAAAAAAAAAAAAAAATCATCAAAATGTAGGGTAGGAAGGGACCTTGCGACGTTTTCGAGTCAAGCCCCCAGTGCAGAGGCAGCACCAAATAAACCTTACAGTACAGCAATTCTGGTGTACAAGATGTGAGTGTGGTAGATGTTCTAGTGGGGACACGGTATGCTGCCAGGGAGAAAATCAAAGTTCTTCTGTGCTTTGATCCCAAGATGGTAAAGGATTAAGAGCACACTGAAAAGAGGAGTGGAGAAGTCATGCCTCCTATAGCACAACTAAAGGCAACAGTGTGGATGGTAGGCAGGAGCCTGTACGTGCGGGGAACTGGTTTATAATTGCCGCCCTGCACTGCTGTTAACTACATTTTAACATCTAATGTCGTGTGTGTGTCTGTGTACTTTAAACTGTATCGTCTTCTGGATGGAGATATGGTGGTTTGGCAGAATATACCTCTAGAACAGGTTTATAAATATATCTTGTTTTTCATTAGCTCTAACTTTAGTCTGAATATTGTGATATTTTAATGTTGGAAGCTGCCAGATTTGGTGTTTGCTTATTGCAGATTGCACTGACTTGTATGGTGAAGCTGGCCAAGTGTCGTCCCCATCTAAGCCAGTCAGTGGTTGAGTCCTTGCTGACTCAGTTGCACAGTGCTCAGGATGGTGCTAGAATTCTCATGTGCCACTGTTTGGCAGCAATTGCCATGCAGCTGCCTGTCTTAGGTGATGGAATGCTGGGAGATCTAATGGACCTCTATAAAGTGATTGGACGATCTGCCACAGATAAACAACAGGAACTTCTGGTAAGAAACTGCTGTTCAGGAGAACAGTGCTTGATAGAACGAAGTCCTTATGGAATTACCACAGAAACTAATATTTCATGAACTGGGTTAACTAATTGTTACATCGGTGACCGAAAATGCTAATCTGTCCCCCAATGGGAATATATCAATTCACGGTTAACTATATACTTGCAAAATGAGGAAATAATAGTATTCAGTATGCAGCACCAAAGCCACAGACCTCCGTTGGCCTAGCTGGAAGAGAGAACTTAAATGTTTGACCCCTTCTAATCTGTATTCTGTCTAGTAAATGGCACTAGTTACACAAAGACAAACCAGATCATGACAGTGCACTGCTAGAACTCTTCAGAGCTTGGATTCTTTTGCAGAAGTGCTTCTAGGCAAGAAAGATAGCAGTTCAGAAGTAGATACCCCAGTTTTACATGGGCCTCCTCAATCATTGAGAGAGTTCTAAGAGACACAAACTCGTTGAAGAGATTTTAATGAAAGTCTGCTCTCAGTGCTGCTTCATCTAAGAACCATTCATGATCATGGGTTCCTAAGTGCCTAAATCTCTTTTGAAATTGAGGATCCAGCAATGCCTTAAATACATTTAAAAATCTAGGCCTTAATCTTCAAGAAAGTCTCTTACTCTTTTTTTTTTTTTCCACTTTGTGTAATAATTATATTTGTACAGTGATTTACTGTAACTGTTTGCTTGGATGTATTTCTACTTTAACATTCTATTCGAAAGTGTAAATATGCCAATCTTCAGTGATGAAAAAACCCTTTCATTGTATGTTTGAAATCCTGAACAAACATTTGACACTCAGAAGTTTTCAAATTCAGAAGCAAATTTTGTCTTGTGTGGGGGTGGGGTTTAAAGAAAGTCCAAAATTTACTTGACACCATCACTGCTTCTCATGCTTCCTAAAAACATACAAATGGAAAGTTTTCTCCCATATTAATAGTTGTTTTCCATTAGGTATCACTCGCCACAGTGATATTTGTTGCAAGTCAAAAAGCTTTATCTTCAGAGATTAAAAATGTTATCAAACAACAGCTTGAGAATGTCTCCAATGGATGGACAGCATACAGGATAGCCAGGCAAGCATCCAGAATGGTATGTGCAAGTTTCTAACGAGAGACTTCCTCAGTAGAAAATATAATTAGTCACACTCTGACTTGGGAGAGGAGAGTTAAGTAAGAAAGATAACAGCACTCAGAACATAAGAATGGCCATACTGGGTCAGACCAAAGGTCCATCTAGCCCAGTATCCTGTCTGCCGACAGTGGCCAATACCAGATGCCCCAGAGGGAGTGAACAGAACAGGTAATCCTCAGCTGATCCCTCTCCTGTCACCCATTTCCAGACAAACAGAGGCTAGGGACACCATTCCTACCCATCCTGGCTAGCATCCATTGATGGACCTAACCTCCAGAATCTATCTAGCTCTTTTTTGAACCCTGTTAAGTCCTAGCTTTCACCACATCCTCTGGCAAAGAGTTCCAGAGGTTGACTGACTGTGCTGAGTGAAGAAAAACTTCCTTTTGTTTTAAACCTGCTCAGAGGGAGGAAGAAGATGGGGGAACACTGGTTCAGGTTTGTTAAACATGAGTTATATCATAAACCTCAGCATTGGAGAATGTCATCTCACCTTATACTGTCATAGGTGTCTGTAAACATGTGGTGACCAGTGAGTACTGCAGCCTGAAGAAAGACATGGTTTGATGATTAGGAACTGGGGATGTGTCCCGTAAAGTCTACTCCGACTACAGTTTCCTTTTTTAGCTTGGGAAAATCATGTAGCCTTTGCTTATGTGTGTTCTCTGTCTGTATAATTGCTATAATGACTTTTTACTACCCTGAAGTAAAGTTAATTTATGTTTAAACACTTTGGAGATTGGAGACAAAAAACTAATGTAAAATTCTGTATGTGTCTTTAGAACTGAATTACTTTGAGCTATCTTGTTTAAACAATAGTACACAAAAATCTTTTAGGAAGTATCAGACATGAGCACCTGTGCTGCTACTACTCAGCAGGATTGCCTTGATCAAATGTTGAAGATGTCTCTCTGTATTTATTTTTAAAGAGTAGTTTGAGGGCTTCAGGTTTTTGTTTGCTGTATCATTTATTGAAGTGCAAGATCTTGCTGTGCTTTCTTAGGGTAATCATGACATGGCTAGAGAACTGTATCAAAGCCTGCTGACTCAAGTGGCTTCAGAACACTTCTACTTTTGGCTCAACAGTTTGAAGGAATTCTCCCATGCAGAACAGTGTCTGACAGGGCTTCAGGAGGAAGATTATAGTTCGGCACTCACTTGTATTGCTGAATCCTTAAAATCTTATCACAAAGGAATAGCCTCACTAACGGTTAGTATACATCCCCTACTGTAGCAATGGTAAGTCTATATGTTGTAGCTATTGTTCTTGATTTTGTTTTTTAACAAGACTTTTCAAAGGATTGGAAAAATTGGTCTTAATGAAGCCTGCGGGAGTTATTTTGTGGAACAGCATATAAGAAAAGCTCAGTTGTAACTAACTGCTGGTTGGGAGTAGAGACATAGTCTGTTAGGACACTGTACTGGAACTCAGGAAAACTGAGTTCAGTTCTCAGCTCTGTGACTGAATACCTGTGCATGACCTTGAGCAAGTCACTTAACCTCTGTTGGAATTCAGGATATTTTATCCTTACGTCTGTAAGCTTTTTGTTCTGGGACTGGTTATCGCCATGCGTTTATTCAAGGCATTGTTTTTTGGGGAGCTTTTACATGCTTTGTTTACACTTTACATAATGTAAATTATTTTGGGGATATAGCCTTATGTTCTAAAATGGCCATTAGTTTGAAATAGCTATAGGAAGGTATTAAATAAATCTGGCCAGATTAGGGATGTCAACATGTAGTCAATTACACGATAAGCCAATAAACCTAGGCTTATTGGTTAATCCTATTGACTACATGAACTCCCCCTCCCCTCCCCTCCTTGCTGCCACTGTATCAAAGGCAGCAACAGAGGGCGGGGAGCCTGCCCTGCCCTCCCACCTGCCTCCTGCAGAGGCAGCAACATGGGATGGCAGACGGGAGCCAGCATGCACTGGAAGCCAGCTTCAAGTTGGCTCTCCACACGTGCTGACTCCACTGAGCCGCCTTTCCCCTCCCAACTCCCTCTGCTTCCCACAGAGCGCTTCCACGGCGCCGCCTTCTCCCCTCCCCCTTTCCTCTCTGAGGCAGCAGCATGGAGGGGGGCAGGTGGGAAAGCTGCCCCCTCCCACTGCTGCTCTCACAGAATGCTTCCATGGAACTGCCTCCCTCCTGCCTCCCACAGAGGCAGCAGTGTGATGGGGAGAGGGCATGAGGGAGCCAATGTTCAGGGTGGGAGCTGGCTTAACTGGCTCTCCATAAGCACCAGCTCCTGCAGAGCTGCCTGTTTCTCCTCCCCCACCCATGCTGCTGCCTCTGGGAGTGAGGGGGCAGATGAGAAGTGGTACATGTGAGAAGTGGCTTTCAAGTGCACTCCTTGCGCATATTGGCTCCTACAGAGCCGCCTGTCCCCCATGGTTCTGCCTCTTTATCAGAAGCGGGAGCTGGTGTTCACAGGGAGCTGGATTTTAAGCTGGCTTCTGACAAGCACCATAGAATCCTAGAGCTGGAAGAGACCTCAGGCGGTCATCAAGTCCAGCCCCTGCCCAAGGCAGGACCAATCCTAACCAGCTCCTGCCTGCTCCCCCCCTCCCCCCCCCCAAGGTAAACATGTAATTAATCACTAAAATTTCCTGTAGTTACCATGTTTACACAAATAGCCAATAGTTAACATCCCTAGTCCACTTGACTATTCAAGGCAAGAAAAATTAACATGGTGTCCAATTGCTATAGAGCAGAAAATTATGTAATGGTTTAACATGATGAAAATAATGAGAAGTTATAAGTACATAAGAGTGGCCATACTGGGTCAGACCAAAGGTCCATCTTGCCCAGTATCCTGTCTGCTGACAGTGGCCAGTACCAGATGCCCCAGTGAGAGGGATCACAACAGGTAATCATCACGTGATCCCTCTCCTGTCATCCATTTCCAGACTAACAGGCTAGGGATACCATTCCTACCCGTCCTGGCTAATAGTCATTGATGGACCTAAACTCCATGAATCTATTGTGATTGTCTGTTTTTTAGTAGCCAAGCATGGATGCAGCTGGAAAAAATGTTTGTTTTTATATAACCCTTAAGTGCTCACTCTTAAGTCTGTTCAGTTTTATCTAGCCTTTGTTCAAGTTCAAACATTCTTCTTTTCATATTTATCCTTTCCATTAATCGGATGTATATGTGGGGTTTTTTTCCTTCTTATTTTCCCATGTGCCTTTTGAATGGACCTGAAACTCTGTTTCCTCGTTTGTGAATTAGCATTCTCAATGGCAGCACAGCTCTGGCAATAGTGGTTTATATTAATTAACTTCTGCAGTTGAATCAGCAGAGAGGATCTAAATCACATCTGTGTGTCCTTCATGAATGCAGTGTGCTCTCCCTGCCCTTTAAAATATTTTAAAAAGAACAGTAGGCAACCTTTCTTGAAATGTTATAACTCAAAATTCCTACTCATTTGGCCAATAAATTAAAACACAAATTTAGTGTGCTGTCTTAACAGTTAATACATCCAAAAGTGTAACATTTTAAACAAGCCAATATAGGAAATACTATAACTGTTTTTCGTAAACATTTTCCAAATTCTGTGTTTGTGTTAAATTAGTGGGGATGCTGTTTCCTTTCCTTGCAGTCTGTGCAGGCTTTCCTCCTGATGGCACCTTTTGCTTCTTCACCTGGTGGGCTGCTTTGATCCAGAAGATTAAGCAAAGAGCTGGAAGTCACATTTATTGCAGCTTGTAAGTTAGGGACACAGTGTCATCTGGACAGATTGCTTAATCGATTTGTGCCCCACGCTTACCTGCTCTTCTTTGTGGACCTCTCACGAGGATTCAAAGTACTGTTAGAGCCAAATATTATTTTTAATGCTCCTGACTTCATTCTCCTTTCACTCTCCTTGTATGACTGTTAGCTTACCAGTCATTGCTGCTTAAGGGTAGATTGTGTCCGATCATTGCATTCACTGCAGATCTCTGTTGTAGCAATCATGTAAGCAGCTCCTTTTGCTGCAGATGTCCCCCACCCACATTATGAATCAGCTGTACATCCTAGGTGTGTGAGGAGAGGGAGAGCTACTCTGGCTTGCCAGAGGGAATAAAACTTACATATTTGAAATTGCAACTTGCCAACCGTTGCCTCCACTGAGGCCCTGTGCGAACAACATGGCATCAGTTCTGCCAATGGAATACTACTTCTTTATGGCTCTTGGCTGTCATGGTAGCAGGGGAACAACAAGGGAAAGCTGACTGACATCTTTCTAATCACCTCATTACAGCTGGAACACTGCATGCATGTTAACTTGCTCTAACTGTTCAGTCTGCACAGTATGTCAATGCCTATTACCTCCATATTCTTCTTCTAGTGGCCCCGTGGGTGCTCCACTCTAGGTGTCGGGTCCATCCCAGCACCGCTGGTCGGAAGACTTCAGAGCCATATCTGGCCGGACCACGCATGCTCCCTGTGCTGCAGGGCATTCGCGCCCTTTCTAATGTGCACGGTTTGGCCCCCGCTCTCCCTCCCTGTCAACTGTGTATGTCCCCGCAAGACACGACATTCACAAGTTAGTTTCTCCTCTGTCCCATGTGCACATGTCCCTGCGATGGTGGACGAATGCATCAAACATCTTGACGGGAGTACCGTTCCACCAGTCACACCTATCCGTTCAGCTAACGTCAAATGCTTCACTCATCGGATGGGGTGCTCACACAGGTGAGGAATGCATAGAGGGACGGTGATCTCACACCAAGAGATGTCTTCACATCAACCAATTAGAGCTGCGAGCAATCTTTCTAGCATGCAGACGTTTCCTCCCACACTTAAGGCAAGACAGTCAGGGTGCTGACAGACAACGTAGCATCAATGTATTATATAAACAGGCAGGGAGGAGCAAGATCAGGCTCCCTATGCGCCGAAGTGGTGCAGTGCTGGAATTGATGCATACAGAACAGCATCACCATAACAGCATCCTACTTACCTGGCACAGCCAGTGTCATTGCTGACTCCCTCAGCAGGTGCTTCCCCATAGACCACGAGTGGGAAATAAGACAGGACGTGCTTCAGAAGATTTTCCACAGATGGAGAACACCCCTAGTGGATTTCTGCAACAACCACTACCAAGAAGTGTCGGCTTTTTTGCTCCAGAGCAGGGGTCGGCAAGGGATCTCTCAGCGACGCATTATTAACCACTTGGTAAAGGGCACTCCTGTACGCTTTTTTCCCCCATCGGTCCTCGTTTCCAGAACACTGGAGAAAATTAGAATGGAAGCAGCAACTGTAATCCTAATAGCACCAGCTTGGCCCAAACAAGTTTCGTATCCGTTCTTACGCAGAATGTCAGTACTGCCACCATGGCCTCTACCCTCATGCCAGGATCTCCTCTCTCAAGAACAGGGATCTCTCCTGCATCCCAAACTAGAAGCATTGCACCTGACAGCGTGGCTCCTGACTGGCTTAGTCAAGATGAAAAACTTTGTTCAGAACAGGTCAAGTCCATACTGATACATAGCAGAAAAGCATCTACACGCAATATGTACCTAGCTAAATGGCGCAGATACTCCTACTGGTGCCTCGGTAATAACGTCCAACCGCTGTCTTCTCCTTTACACCATATCCTCGAATATATTCTTCACTTGCGAAATTCGAAACTTTCGCTGGTGTCCCTTAGAGTTCATTTGGCAGCCATCAGTGCTTTCCATTATCCGATACAGAGTTCTTCAGTGTTTTCTCACCTGACTACTAAACGATTCCTCAAAGGCCTGATCAATATAAGCCCACCTTGAAGACCACTGCCACCGTCCTAGAACCTTGACTTAGTACTGGATATGATTATGTATCCCCCATTTGAACCACTAGCATCTGTTCCTTTGCAGATGCTAACTATGAAGACTGTCGTCTTACTCGCAATTACATCAGCACATAGAGTCAGCGAGCTGGGGGCGATAATGGCAAATCCCCCTTTCACTTCTTTCTTGAAAGAATCGGTGATGTTATAATTACATCCAGCGTTCATTCCCAAGGTCTCCTCGTCGTTTCACGTCAACAAGCCAATCGTCCTTTCCTCATTTTACCTTAAGTCGCATGCCTCGAATAAGAAAGCCCTGCTACATACGCTTGATGTAAGGCGCGCTCTTTCCTTTTACATAGACAGAACCCGTCGGTGGAGGCGAACAGATAGACTCAATGATCCAAGGACGCTGCACTCTCCACTCAACACATCACCAGGCTTATCACCCTATGCATAACCACATGCCACTCTATTCGGGACAGACCTCTGTCTTCTCAAGCATGAGCACGCTCAACCAGGACAGTGGCGACATCTATGGCCTTCGCCAGTGGGGTTCCACTAGCAGATATTTGTAGGGCAGCCACGTGGGCTTCCAGCACTTCATTCATGAGACACTACGCTATAGTGCAAAGATGGGCGGCGGATCACACGGTTGGCTTCCGCAGTCCAATCTACTGTGAAAACTAATTGACTCGGAACGCTTCTTATTCTGGCTACTGCTATACAGTCACCTAGAGTGGAGCACCCACGGGGCCATTCGAAGAAGAAGTTGTTACTCACCCTGTGTAGTAACAATGGTTCTTCAAGATGTGCCCCGTGGGTGCTCCACGTCCCACCCTCCTCCCCGCTCTGGGTTTTTCTCTTATTTCTCAGAGAAAAAGCATGAGCAGCATGAGCGGTCCAGCCAGATAAGGCTCTAAAATCTTCCGACCAGTGGCACTGGAATGGACGCAACACCTAGAGTGGAGCACCCACAGAGCATATCTAGAAGAACCATCGTTACAACGCAGGGTGAGTAACTTCTTCTTGCTGCAGCTGCATGATTCCTTCTGACCATGTACACAACTCTTTCCCTCCCCCCCTCTCCCCCCCCCCCCCCCCAAACATCTGAGCTTGGAACTTACTCTCCTACATAACCTAACACTTTATCATAAGCAACTTTACTCTTCAGTTTTTCAGTTCCAATCTTCAATTGTGACAAGACTGTCTTATTTGCTCATATAGGTAATATAGACTTTTTGGGACAGGGCCTGGTCTTTGGCAAAGAGCATCTATTGTACATGAAATTATATGTTTTCTGCCCAATAAAAGTATTACAAATGGAGGGAGAGAAAATACTATGGTTTCATGAATAAATTATTTTATTATTATTACATGGTTGGAGTTTGCATCATAAATGCTGCTTTGTCAGGGTCACTGTAGTGTAGTCTTGAGACTAATACCTTTACAGTGTATGAACTTCCTTCAACAATCACATTTTCTGAAGCCAAAAAACCCTCTGAACAGCTTCCCTTCCAGAACTGTCTGTCTACAGATTTGGAGAAGGAAAGAAAGGGCCATGAGCGGGATTGGATAGGTCATAGCTAATGTGCTAGAACGTGTGGTCTCTGGTCACTGGTTCAAATGTATCCCAGGTATTATTGAAAAGCCACTATAATTTGGCAACTGTTGGAGTGGTCCATCTTGCACAAATTTGGTAGGTGACAGTAACTTACCCACTCACTCCCTGCCAGAAACAATTTCTACTAGTGATGTTCGGTGAGAAACACTGATGACTAAGTGTGTACAAGTTTTGCTGAATTTATTCTGTGGATAAAAGAAGAAGCTAACCAGGCTCCTTTCCCTCCTTTTTAGAATGGTAGGGGGTAATAAGATGAGCATAACTTCAAGACGAGAAAATACAGAAACTTAGAGCTGCATTTTAGGGCAGTGAAACAGGATCTTGCCTCATCCAGCATCAGAACCTAGTCTTTGGAAGGGAGGTTCCAATGAGGATGGAGAGAGGCTGTTCACAGTAGTGACAGATGTCAGAACAAGGAGCAATGGTCTCAAGTTGTGGTGGGAGAGGTCCAGGTTGGATATTAGGAAAAACTATTTCACTAGGAGGGTAGTAAAGCACTGGAATGGGTTACCTAGGGAAGTAGTGGAATCTCCATCCCTAGAGGTGTTTAAGTCTCGGCTTGACAAAGCCCTGGATGGGTTGATTTAGTTGGGATTGGTCCTGCCTAGAGCAGGGGGCTGGACTTGATGACCTTCTGAGGTTTCTTCCAGCTCTATGGTTCTATGATTCTATGTTGTTGTTACCCCCATTCTCTAAACTGTGCCAAATGTTTGTGCAAGACAGACATCCCATAAGGGATTTCGTTTATTAAGGTAACATGTCCAGCCATGTAACACTGAAAATGGGAAGACCCTCAATTAGGATTCTCACAGCACTTGGCAGTTCCTTGCATCTTCCCATAACACTGGACGTTCCAGCCTAGACCCCAAATAAGTACACTTACCAAGTCCTTTCAGCAGCGTCTGCACTTTCTGTTCCAGGCCACCTGCTTTTTGAAGTGTTCTTTCTCAAGACCTTCCTTATTTTCCCCTTGAGGAGTTTTGCTTCCTCCTATCATTGCAGGTAGTTGCAGCTGCTAGACCTTTCCTTCTTGTTGATGTGGAGAGTTCTTATCTCCGTCCCCTGTGATGCTGAGTCTTTTAAAGCTCTATCCCTTTAAGAAACACTACCTCTGGGCTATCATGTGATGCCTGGTCATCTGACCCAACCATTGGCTTATTCCCAAACCCATCATCCTGAAGGTCGATAACTAGGTTTAGTTGCTGTTGAACCTTAAAGGGCTGTCCCATCCACTGAAAAGACTCAAGTTACTCAGGTCAGTTTTGTGGGGCACAGGGAAACTGATAAGGTTGTATTTTAGCAACTTAAATGGTCACTTCTTTCAGAGGTTAAAATGATTGTTTCTGTCAGACTTGTGGAGTCTGAACTTAAATTCCTATGAACTTATATGGAATATTAAAACTTTTATTAGGTCTTGTTTGCTATTGTGCCTTTTTAACCACAAATCTGTTAATTTGTGTGATATTGTCCTGAGTTTTAAAAAATGTGGGCATTGCATGTGTTTTAGACCCAGACTATCCGCCTCCTGGTTTTATTTGTTTTTCAGGCTGCCAGCACACCACTTAACCCTCTGAGCTTTCAATGTGGGTTTGTGAAGCTCAGGATTGATCTTCTGCAAGCATTCTCTCAACTCATCTGTACCTGTAACAGCCTAAAAACTAGTCCTCCACCTGCCATTGCCACAACAATTGCAATGACATCAGGAAATGACCTCCAGAGGTGTGGGCGCATCTCTAACCAGGCATGTGTTCATGGTTTCTCTTGTGTGATTTTATTTGAACTTAGCTCATCTGATGAGATGAGGAAATTTAGCTCTGTGATTCAAGGAATGAAAATGAAAGTATTCCTGAGCTTGTCATTTCATACGGAGCTTTGTTTTACATTGTGGTGCCCACAAATGTCCATGTGCCTGTTGCAAGCCCTCATTTGGGTGTGTCATCTACTATATATTTGAGAGAGTTGTCTGGCTGTTTGTTAACTCCTCCAAAATGGTAAGAACTAGGGCCACCAAATTCAGTATACAGCTTTCTCTTACCATAACATAAAGCAAGGTAAGGGTTTGGTTGTGGTAGGAAAATGGGATGTTCCTGGAATGGGATTGCTTCTTATAAAACCATACAGAAAAGAGACAGAATCTCAGTTTGCTGCATTCCTTACTCTGGCTGGGGAGAATAAAGGGCAGTTGAACTTGGACTTGCCCCAGCTGGTAGATATGTACCCCTCTCCCACCCATGTCTGCTGGAACTGCAGGGTGGAAGGAGAGGCATTTCTCACCTGGCCCCAAGCTGCTCGTGTAAGAGAGGGCTGGGATAGTCCTCGCTCTCTGGGGCAGCCTGCATACTGAACCCCTCATCCTCAGCCACATTCAGAGCAATGATTTAAATGAAGAAAAACAAAAATTGATTGAGTTAAGAATCTGAGCAACACCAGGTAAATCTAGTTATATATAATCATGCGGTGGTTACATATGCAATTACCCAGTTAATGCACTCCTATTTTATAAGGATAGGGAATATTTTGGAGGTATTGTACTGTCCTGAGGCGCCTGCAGCCTAAATAGAGGAGCGTTAGGGTAGACAATAACTCCAGACGTACAAAATAACAGGTGAGTAGCTGCTAGACTCATCGCAGATGTGCGGTATTGCTTCATCAAAAGTATATGAGACACAACAGTTATTGAACGCTGTATTAGCATTTTGTTAATAGGGTTAGAAATAACAGCTTAGTCAATGAGCACGATTTATTCTGTAATATCTAATACACTGGTGGGCAACCTGCAGCTCATTGAGGTATTTGGATTTAGGCTGTGAGACGTTTTTGCTGACATTGATCGTCTGCAGGCACCAAACAGTGCCCTCCCTTCTTTACCCCCCTCCCATTTCCCAGTGCAGCTCCCAGTGGTCACTGTTCTGTTCCACCTCAATGGAAATTGTGGGGGTGGTACCTGTAGCTGAAGAGGCTGCAGGACAGGGACGTGTTCATTGCTGCTTCCCACTGCACCTGTTGGCTGGGAGCAGAGAACTGCAGCCACTGAGAGTTGCAGGGACAGTGCCTTCGAAAGGTCAACATTAGCAAAATATCTTGCAGCCCACAATCAAATACTCTTGCTGGGCTGCAGGTTGCCCAGACTGATCTAGCTTACTCCTTTTTTTACAAATTTCAGCAAAGTAGGATAGTAGTACATTACTAGAATATATAGCCTTGCTCAGTTCAATATTGTAGAACATAGCTATGGTATTTTTATTTCAGCATTGTTTCTTTGGTCTAGATGAAACTCTCTATGGAAGAATTCCGTAACCTGGCCACACGATATGGGGATCTATATCAGTCCTCTTTTGATGCAGACTCAGCAACTTTAAGGAATGTAGAATTGTATCCTTCATTTTGAAACTCAGAATTTGCTTATTTTTTTGTTTTGTTTTTGAGGTTGCTTGTAAGGGTGATGTAATGCTCAAAAATCCTAGTATATGAAGTGTAATTCTGAAATCACTAATCACTGTTTTAACAATCTCAAAATTGGTATTTTGAAACCTATTTAAAAAAGAAATTTGTCACCCTCCCTTAATGTTCTTTTGTAATTTGTAATTGCTTCATTTATTACACAAGCTTTTATGGGTATGATCTTGAAAAACTTTGGGTCTTGCCATGTAGCTGGCGCAGATATTTATGGCAGTTACCACCTGATATTTCTTTAGTTACTACTTACTGGCATTTTTAGTTGTATTACTTTGTGTTGCAATATCATATCTATAAATCTTTACTAATAATGTCAGACAACAGCAGAGCTGCCTATTGATTTCACATGCAATTGAAGCCCTGATTTTGGATCCAGAATCTGCCAGGTAAGTCTAATAGTAACCCTTCTACACTCTCCACTCCCATCTCTCCAACTCCACAGGGTCTTTTAGACTAGAAAGCTAACAAGGAAAAAATGTAGTAGTCCTATAAATGTTAATGCTACACTTGGCATGGTTTACATACACAAATCTGCTGAAAATCTTTGATCTTGTTAAGCTTCTATTTGAAGATATGCTGGTAGCTTGCATTCAAATTGTCCTTTAATTGTGTTTAGTCTTGCACAAATTAAATTCATTTTTAGGTAAAAGATACTGTAAGTAGAATTGAGCTGTTTTTAAGTATAGGTATTTTTGAGTCAAAACCATAGTTCTTCTGTTGCTGGTTCTGCTGTGTTTGTTTCATTCATACCAGTGACGACTTCTGGGTTTTTTGTCGTCTGCCTCTTCTCCCTCTCACTCCGTGCCTGCTCTATGAGGGAGAAAGCATTTATACTGGTCCCTGTCTCCCAGTTTATCCTCACTTGGC
The DNA here is from genome assembly GCA_030068395.1 of Apalone spinifera. Classification (NCBI taxonomy): domain Eukaryota; kingdom Metazoa; phylum Chordata; order Testudines; family Trionychidae; genus Apalone; species Apalone spinifera. The sequence continues at coordinate 48,814,507 of CM057847.1, forward strand.
TTGTACAAGAGGGGAGACTTACCCAACCCTCTCTGCAAGGCTCCTGGCCCTTAAAGAAACAATGATGGGATTTTTCTCCCAAGCACCATTTATTGCCAGGGCACTTCCTCTCTGTTAGGTCCTTTTTACATACACACTCTGGAGCAATCAATCCTTGACAGGCCAAGCCACATGACAGATTGGACTCACCTGTAGGCACAACAATCCTGTCACAAGTTTCTAGTGAATAAGATTTTAATATTGTCAAGGTTGCAGAAAGGAAATTAGGGACCTAATTCTGCATCTACACAGCTTCTGTTGCTGTCAGCAAATTGCTGTATGTGCATTGGAGTGCAGGGTTGGGCTTTTAACAGGACTGTTGTTTGGGTTAGGGAGACAAAGCAAGGTTATCCTATATTAGTCTGCAGCAGTAGGGCCTCAATTGGAGAGCTTCCTTTGACTCTAGTCACTGGAAGACTTGGACAAAATAGAGAGTATGGGGGAACAGTAGTAAAAAATAATGCACAGTTTAAAGAGTAGAACTTATGAAGAAAAGGTAGTGGAATTAGAGATATTGACTGCAGGAAAGAGTCGAAGAAACATCTGTCTGTGTAAAATGATGGAATAAGGGCAATACAAAGTAATGGCCAAACTATAAGAAAAACTTAGCTTTAAATAGAAGGGATTGATTATAATTGCAGTATCAGAATAGTCGAAGAACAGAACATGCAGTTTAAAAGAGGTTGTGAAATCTTCCTTATTGAGGATACTTAAAGGTGGAATAGACAGCAATCTTGTTGGGACTTGTTTGGAGACTTGCCTACGATAGATGGAGTATATCAGGCCCGATTAAGATAGCTTTTTCTTCTAGTTTTCAGGAATGCAGCTCAAGTGGAACAGTGCATGTTGACAGTGAATATGAAAGAAGAATGATGTCTGTATTTAATCATGTGTTGGAGGAAGTAGAATCATTGAACAGGAAATATGCTCCTGTGTCCTACTTGGCAAGTATCAGATGCAGTACAAAGAGAGGTTTCTAAAACTTCCTGCAACTTGTTTCCTTGATGTCGAGGGATATGCTAAAGAATACATTGATACATTCAGCTCTTCATTAGCATTGTCTGCAACTAGCGTATGTGTTCTCTAGTGAATAAGGGGTATCAATGATAATGTTGCGCTTGGAGCGATGAAATTAAATAAAATTAGCTTGAAGAATGAAGCAAAGTTGGTGGTAGCTCACATACTAATAGTGTTTTTCATCTTCCATGGCACTAGTTACAGCATCTGTAACATTAATGGTCTGATTAGAACGCATAAGAGTTGAGAAATACAAATTGATATGCTACTGTCTTGGGGGAGGCACTACAATAAAAGTTAAAGAAGGAATGTCAACATTAACATAACACATCCTGGCTTTAACTGGTCATATCATTTGTCATGCAGCGATCTTGTCAAGGCATATGTGAAATGCTGCAGAGTCCATGTGTCACAGACTTTCAGCTTGTTTTGTTCATCACCCCAGTGATATTTCAGCATAGCACTTGGCAAGTGTAGTGTTTCACTTACAATTTGCATTGTGTTTATGATGACGTGCACTGATACTATACACAAATACAGAACTGATAACATACTATTTATTTCCTTCATTGCTGTACAGTACTAGTACTACAGGAAGTCCCCGGGTTACGTACAAGATAGGGACTGTAGGTTTGTTCT
>CM057847.1:48818763-48830077 GCA_030068395.1 Apalone spinifera
ACCTATTAAACCATCTTGTTAGTCTTTAAAGTGCTACATAGTCCTGTATTTTATAAAATGGTATGTATTTTGAGAAGTGGGCTCTTATCAAATTAATATTGTAATATTTTGGCGCTCTTGTCCACTTCCATCTGTTGCCTGAAGGAGGTAGGCTTTTGCAGTGTTATTGCTAAGTGCATTAAAACCAACATCTGCATTGCCCTGCATGGATATGAAATTTGTAGCTGCAAAAATGAGCTGTGGATATCTTAATTGACATCTGCAGATGTGGATACCTGCAGATTTGCAGGGCTCTGAGTTATCAGCCTGCTTTAGGCACAAAATTTCAGCCGTCTTGGTTATGCAAATAAAACTTGAGCCTAGGTCTATTTTGAATAATTTGAAGTATGTGTACATAAGATTATTCAAGTCCTTACCTTAAGGAATCTTACAAGCAAACAGAATTAAACTTCGTAATAATTGTAGAGCCTAAAAGATAAAATGTGTCACTGACTTTCCTCAGTCTTAGACAGGTAACGCTAGGAAATGCTCAATTCCTGAGGGAACACCTCCTATCACTGCAAAGTGATAGGTGTTCCCTTCCTTACTCATTTATAAGTGTGGCTTACAGTCTTAGATTGAACAGCATTATTGTTGTCCTCCGTTAGCAGGACAAACAGGCATGAAATGGAACCATTGAGGAAGGAAATGGAGTGGAGCCTTGGAACTTAGTGGACTTGCTTTTCAACTGGGGTGGGAAATATTGACAGTTACATCTTTTAGAAACAGTGAAGCAAAATAGTCTTTTAATCTGGTCTGTAATTTGGGGTATTTAGAAAGTGCTGATTAAGGAGTTCCTTTCATAGATGTGTAACTGATGTAAAGAGCATGTCTTTTGTTCCCAGTTCCCTTTATTAATTCTTGTATGCTTTAGGAGACTTCTTTCTCCTCTTCCATTTCAGTTCTGTATTTTCATCCATTGCTTCTTCCTCCTTCCAGAGCTATTCCTTGTATCTATGAATTGTACATTTCTCCTCAGAAGAAATAATTTTTGAATCTGAGTATGTAATCTCTGCTCCTGATTTCCTGTGTTTCAGCTTGCTCTGTCACCATCTCCAAGGAATCCTGTAGAGCCTATTGCAGTACAAAACAATCAACAACTTGCCTTAAAAGTGGAGGGAGTTGTTCAGCATGGCTCCAAACCAGGTCTCTTCCGCAAAATTCAGTCTGTCTGTCTAAATGTATCTTCAATGCTGCAGAGCAAATCGGGACAGGACTACAAGGTATGGGTAGTATAGAGCCATAATATGCACTATGGCTTTACTGAACAGTAGCTGTCAAGAACAGACCATAGCCTTCTGTCACCTGAGTTAGTAGCAAGCATCCTTTCATCATGTTTATGCTTCATTCTCACTGTTTCTTGTATTAAATGTAAATGCATGTTTCTTGTTTGTATTTGTTCTATACTAATTTTTCTGCTCTTGAAAGGAAAACTTCGAGCATTGATTAGTGCAGGTAAGGAATGTTTTGGCTTCCTCATGCATAGGTGTCTGAGCACCTTAGTCCTGACTGGCTGCAAACTGACACTTCACTCACCTTAATTGTTGTGGGAATTTGCTTCAGATTGTGGAACTTAATTTGCACCCACCAACGGAGATTGGGTGAGGCCTAGCTCAAAATCAGGCCCCAGTTGATATAGGACAAGTGAGAACAGAGTTAATATATTTTTCTCACTTGTCTTTCCATATTGTACCACGCAGAATAAGGAGTAGCTTGTCACAGTCTGAACATTTCTTTTAACAAGTTATCTAAAATGACATTCTGATCCTCCATGTATTCTCAGATCCCTATTGACAACATGATCAATGAGATGGAGCAGAGGGTGGAACCACACAATGATTATTTCAGCACTCAGTTTCTGTTGAACTTTGCAATTCTTGGCACCCATAATATCACAGTAGAGTCTTCTGTAAAAGACTTAAATGGCATTGTTTGGAAGACTGGGCCAAAAACCACCATTTTTGTTAAATCTCTTGAGGATCCCTACTCCCAACAAGTTCGTCTTCAGCAACAGCAAGGACAACCGCCATTGCAGCAGCAGCAGCAGCAGCAGCAAAGAACAGCATATTCACGTTTTTAGTCATGAAGAGTACCATTAACTTTCATGGGGCTGGACTACAGGCATCTCACTTTTCTTGGATCCAGTGTCTTTGAGTCATTTATACTCTTGTGGTCCCACCAATTTCCTTCTCTGTATTAGTGCCATTATTGTTGCACTTAAGCTAGTCCTATGGACCACACTTCAGCTGTGTCTACACTACAAGCTATAGAGTTGTTTCCCATTTTTCATACACACTCATTCTGACTTGATGAGGTGGCTTAAGAATGAACTGTAGTCTTGCCATGGTAGCATGGTTTAACCATACTGAGTACAGACTGCCTGAATGCCACGGGTGTGTGTACTGAGGATGTCTTAGCCATCTTGCCCGTGCCCATGCTATTGTGGCTATACTGCTGTTTTATACTCATGCTGCACTTATCACTTAAAATATGCGCACACTAGCTGGGAAGTGCACCCCATGGTCTCAATGCAGACAGCCTTAGTCCTGGTATAAATAGAAACCATTTGGGTTAAATCTGGAGTTGCAATTTTTTTATACTGGGTCTACAGTTTGCCCTCCCTGCTGTGTATTCTCCAAGACCAATGGCAGCAGTGTTTTAGGGAAATAGCCAGTAGAGGGGTCTCTGAGAATTGTGGATAGAACCCTCCATGGTAACCTACCAGCGTATCAACTCTGCAGTGCCCCGACTGCCATTTCCTGAGGAGTGTGCATTCTAGTGTTTGGGCGCTCAGGTAACCTGCTAAGAATCTGGACAGTTGAATACAGAACAAAACAGTTATATAAGGTGGGTGTCTCGTAATGTGAAGCTGTTTTCAAGAATGTCCACACATCTTACAGGATGATTATTGTAGTAATTTTGGTGTTTGTCAAGCTGAAAAATATTGTGGTAGCATTCCAGCCAACATCGTTGTAGTTAATGTGTGCACAGGCTTGTGTTTGCTCATTCTTGTGCCTCTGTATGTATGCCAACTGGAGAACAGAGAAACTGCTATTTTTTAAAGGGTAAGTGAAGCTTCAATGTTGGGAACAAATATGATTGCTTGTGCCTCCTCAGATAGGAGAATAGAAATAGCTATTTTGTTTCAACTTTATCTGCTTTTGCAGGGCTTTGTTTACTTGTATATATTTGAAAAGAGATCAGATTAATTTGTAAATCTGTTTAATATTGTAAGTAGGGCACTTAGTAGCACTAGAGCTTTGGCATTTAATAAGTCTATTCTTTGGCCATCTTAGTCATTGTAACAGGGATTTCTTGACACATTTACTATCAAGTGAGAATTCCACTTTTCATCCACCAAAGGGGCAGGGTGTTATGGTTAAACATAGGTTTGGGAGTCAGAGGATCTGTGTGTATCCTCAGCTCTCTTTTGTACTTTCTGATATTAAGACAGACTTTGCCATTTGTAAAATGAAAATATTACTTTCCCTTCCCGCAGTGTTTGAGAGAGTCTGATTTCATTGCAAAGCACTTTGAGTGTCTCAGGTGCTATTATGTGCAAAAGAGTGCAAGCTCTTTGAGGCTAGCATTCTTTGTTCTGTGTACAGCAGTGGGGTGCTGGTTTGTGACTGGGCTCATAGGTGCGATAGTAATACAAATAATAGTTAGAAGGGTGTATCTGACCCTGTTTTACCACCTTTCTTTTGTTTTGAGTTAAACTCTCATAAAATGCTATTTTAAAATGAGTGTCATTCTACCTAAACAAGTTCTGTCTTCAAAAAATTTTTGTTAAATCCCTTTTTTAAAAACCTAATTTTTGGAGAATACATAGCCCTGTTCTGAGCTAGATCCTATAATTGAGCTTGTGGAAGTAGAGTTAAATGGTGGTTATGTTGGTGACTGCAGGCACACACATTATTCAGTTCATTACTGACTTGCTAGTAAACCACCCGTGTTTGGAAGTGTTATTGTGACGTAGTGGGGGTACCTGGGCTGTAAGTGACCTCCACTGGCTGCTATCTGCAGCACGGCCCAGCAGGGCAGAGAATGAGTCATCATGCAAAAGGGGCTTGGTAACCTCTCTGACCAGCTACCCCCCAGGGAGAGACACAAAGGAAGGTAGAATGCCGCCCCTGGCTGGGGGCAGGGCTGGAAGGGAGTTAGGTTAGTTGCTGTCTGGGTATCATGGAGGAAGCAGCCGAACCAAGGGCTGGAATTTGAGGGCCCAGTCCCCCCACCCCATATCAAGGGGGGCTGAGGCATCTTGGGCCTGGCCTCTGTAATTGGATTGCATCTATGCTATGCTGTATCCTGGAGAAGCAATAAACTCCCTCTATTCAACTGGCTGGTGGAGTCCGTCCGTGTCGTTACGGGGGTGCAGGAGACAGGAGAACCCAAATGCGTCGTCACACTGGCGTCAGAAGTGGGATGCACTGCACCCCGCAGATGGAGCTCGCAGCGGCGAGTGACAGGGCGGGAGCGTGTCAAACTCTGAGAGAGGGTGGAGCATTGGAGCCCGCCGGAGAGATGGGACAGCTTCCCCGGGAAGCCCTGCAAGCCGTAGCCCATCTAGGGCAGGAGCCAGCCCAGCAGAGCTGCGGCAGCTGGAGATCCAGCTGCAGATAAAGGAATTGGAAATCCAGGATCGTAGAGAGCAGCGACAGCATGAGCTGGCCATGGCAGACCGGAGAAGCAGTAGGGCCCCGGCTGTGCCGAATGCGGACGGGCCCGAAGGTCCCAGGGCTGCCAGATGCTTGGAGAAGCTTGTGGTGGCCCAACTGAAGGACGTGGGTGACATAGACGGGTTCCTCAGCTCCTTTGACAGGACCTGTGGACTGCAACGGATCCCCCCAGCGGACTGGCTGCAGAAGCTCATCCCCGCACTGAACCAGGAGACTGCCAGGGTGCTCAATCAGCTGGAAGACCTACAGCCGGGATTACAACCGAGTCAAGGAGGCCCTGCTGCACAAGTTCGGGCTGACCCCCGAGATGTACAGGAAGAAGTTCCGGGGTGTGCAGAGGGGGCCACGGGAGACCTATGTGGATATGGCCTCCCGCCTGGTGCAATACTGCCTCAAGTGGGTGTCTGGGGTCGGAGCCCAGACCGCAGAGGAACTGCTCAAGCTGATCATGATGGAGCAGTTCTATGAAGCATGCACACCCAGCCTGAGGCTGTGGCTCAAGGACCGAAGACCAGAGAACCCCCAGGAAGCCGGGAGGCTGGCGGACGAGTTCACAGAGAGCCGGTCCGGGTGTGAACGGGAGTCCCGAAGAGAGAGGGAATCGCGCCAAGACCGGATCTTGGCTGAGAGACGGAGAGAGTCATTTACGAGGCGAGCCCAAGAAACAAGTCATCTGCGCCCCAGAGAACCAGCCAGGGCCTGGACAGAGACAGCCCAAAGGGGCCTGCAGGGCCTAATTTGCCATCGCTGTGGGCAAAAAGGCCACAAGAGGGCTCAGTGCACTAGGTCCCATGACCTGGGACTTTCCAGGGTTAACTGGCTGGGGCTGGAGGTAGGGCAGGCTGCCCCAGAGGCAGGGGCTGGCAGGCAAACCTCAGCTCAGAGTGAGGGGAAGGATGCTCAGTGCACCTCCCTGGGGAGATCTGGCCCTCCGGAGGCGGATTTCTCCATGTACCGGGTGGGGGCAGGATGGCCCCTGCGGAGCGAGTGCCTTGTACCCCTGCAGGTGGATGGTAGGAAGGTGACGAGTTTCTGGGACATGGGGGCGGAGGTGACGCTGGCCCGATCCGACATAGTGACCCCAAACCGGGTACTACCCCACACTCAGCTAACCCTGAAAGGCATAGATGGATCCCTGTTTAAGGTGCCGGTAGCCAGTGCCTTGTACCCCTGGGTGCATCTGAAATGGGGGGCCAAGGAAGTAGGAGTGCACCCACACTTGCCCACGGAGGTGCTGATGGGGCATGACCTAGAGGAGTGGCCCCATGAATCCCAGCGGGCTCTAGTCACTGCCTGTAGCCAGAGCCAGCGAGGGACTGGCAACCTGGATGCAGGGAAGGACTCCCAACAGGGTCCTCAGGGTCCCATCCCAGTGGACATGGGATCTAGCCAGGCTGGGACTCTGGACCTAGGCAAAGGTGGGAAACAGGTCCCGATCCCTGCCCCAGCGGCTGAATTCCAGGCTGCGGTACAGGCAGACCCCTCCTTGCAGAGGCTGCGGGACCAGGCTGGCCTCAGCAGAGCTCAGCCCCTGGGGAGAAGTGGCCAGGAGAGATTCCTGTGGGAGTGGGGATTCCTGTTCTGGGAATGGTTTCCCCCCACGAAGGTGAGGGCATGGGGGGGTCCAGTGGCAGCTGGTAGTCCCCCAAAAGTATCGCTGCAAGCTGCTGTATTTGGCTCACGACATCCCCTTTGTGGGCCACCGGGGGATCTGGAGCACCCAGCTGAGGTTGCTCCAACATTTCTATTGGCCGGGGATATTTGCAGCGGTACTGCCGGTCCTGCAACTCCTGCCAGAGGGGCGGGAAAGCCAAAGACGGGAGGAAAGCTGCTTGGGGACCCCTACCCTGTGTAGAGGACCCCCGGGCTTGCTGAGAGAGTTATGGGAGGGGAAGACCTCCCTGGATGGAGTGTCGGGGGCGGAAGATGCCCTGGCTGTCCAGGGAAGGCTCGCTGAGCTCACGGACCCGGCCAGAGAGACCCTGGCCATAGATCCAGGCCAGTGCAAGGGTGGGTGCGACCACTGAGGACAGGCCTGTGCCAGTCCCCCCGGAGCGGTGCAGCGAGTGGACAGAGGGAAGCTGATTCCTGTGGGGCCTCGGCACAGCCGGCCTGAGTCAAGGGGAGCACCCAGGCCCCAGGGCGGGTTCCCACGTACAGGACCCGAACTTCCCTGGGTCACGAGTGGAGTAACCCTTCTCAGTTCGCTCTCGGAGGGGGAGAACTGTGACGTAGTGGGGGTACCTGGGCTGTGAGTGACCTCCACTGGCTGCTATCTGCAGCACGGCCCAGCAGGGCAGAGGATGAGTCGTCATGCAAAAAGGGCTTCGTAACCTCTCTGACCAGCTACCCTCCAGGGAGAGACACAAAGGAAGGTGGAATGCCACCCCTGGCTGGGGGCAGGGCTGGAAGGGAGTTAGGTTAGTTGCTGTCTGGGTATCATGGAGGAAGCAGCCGAGCCAAGGGCTGGGATTTGAGGGCCCAGTCCCCCCACCCCATCTCAAGGGGGGTTTAGGCATCCTGGGCCTGGCCCCTGTAATTGGATTGCATCTATGCTGTGCTGTATCCTGGAGAAGCAATAAACTCCCTCTATTCAATTGGCTGGTGGAGTCCATCCGTGTCATTACGGGGGTGCAGGAGACAGGAGAACCCGAACGTGTTGTCACAGTTATTAAATGGGAACCAGCCCTATAATAGATAGCCTCTGATGACAAGACTGAGTGTGAGAGCTCCCAGTGTTATCTCCTTCTCTCTACCCCACTACCTGTAGTGCCCCAGTGCTGCCTCTCCTGGATCCTAGTGCCCTCTGTTCATATTTTCCCTGCTCTGCAGCTGCTACCTATTGATAGTAATGTTGAGCCTTTAACCTACCCTTTACAGCTAGAGATAATATTGCTTCCTCAATTCATGTGAGCTCTCACATACCCCCTGCTCCTACTTTCTTTAGCTTCTGGTTCCATCAGATTTATGGGATTGTGAAGGCCAATTGTGATGTGCTGCCATCACTGTGTCAGTGATTTAGAGCTTTTTCAAGTCAGACCTAGGAAGAAGTCCCAGGATATAAGCCTTCAGATTCTTAAAACATGACATTTTAAAATACATTTATAAAAATGTATTTTCCTTTTGGCCTCAGACTTCACATTTCCAATCTGCCTTTGCAAAACTGGCTCAAATCTGTTTGTTTGTAAATGAAAAAACACTTGATTCCAGTGGCTTTGTCTCAGTAAAAGATGAAGTAGTCTAAGATTTGAGACAGTATTTGTAGGGTTGCCAACTTCTGCGATCTCTGTCTTGGCATGATAGTAGGCCTGGGTTGCAGCTTTGATTGTGAGGGAGTCCATTCACCATCTGCTGGCCATCCTGAGGATTGCTCTGCCAGTTGGTGCACCCTCCAAGTGATGCCATTTCTCTCAGCTTCTTACCCTGTGGACTTGCCTCATTCCAGGAAGCACAGCCTCCTCTTCAGAACTCAGCCCTCTATTGGGTCATCAAAACAGGGAAACATGGGAGTTACTCAAAATCTTGTGCAAACAGTCCCAGGCAGTATTCTCCTGTGCTGCCCTGATGGTGCCCCTTCCCCAGTGGCCAGAAGGGTCTGCCCTCTTCTCTGTGTTCCAGTCCAGGGATCCTCAGCTCTGTAGTTATGGGTTTTACCCTCACAGCTCTCTCTGATCCTTCCCTAGATTGCTTCCTGCTATTCCAAGTGTTCTCCCTTAACCCCTATTTCTCTGGGAGTATCAACCAGCTGACTGTAAACCAACTCTTTCCCAGGGGCTGATTGCCATTTTCTAGCAGTAGCAGCCACTATCTGCAGACAGCTACTTCTTAGTTTCATAACAGGTTTGGCCAGAGCCAGGGTGAGCCTGTTCCTAATCAGTTCCCTGGCTAGACCTAGAGAGTTAATTGACCAGCATGGCCACCTGAGGCCCATAGATAGAACCAGTCCACCACTTAGTCAAGTTCTTTTGAGACGAGCAGAAACTATATTTTTGGAGACTGGAATGGTCTCAGGTTGTGGGCAACCACGCTGCCTCCCTGCAGCTAGTCTTAGAGCCCCGTTGCAGTGTCAGGGCAGGGTGACGAGCAGTTTTACCCTCTCACAAGTCTTGGCCCAGGCAGGGCTGGGAAAGAGACAAAAACAGTTTATACAGCCAGGCCCTGGCATCAGGGTAGGTGAACGAACAAAGAGTTTCAAAGCTCAGGCCTGGTGGCAGGTGGAGCCAGGGCTGGGCCTCCTAGCAAGCGGAGAGCTGATGAGCACAGGTGGTTTGTCCATTCAGGGAGAACCTGCCACCCAAGGGAAAGGGTGGCAGGGGGAAGACACAGGCCCATCTGCTCCACTGTGTCCCAGCCCAGGACCCTAACTGTCACTGTGTTGGTGGGAATCTTGGCCACAACATGCCAATGGGTTAGCTAGCAGGGATCCGGACTACAGCACGCAGCCCAGTTGACCTCCATGTCCTTGGCCAGCACTGCATCAGCTCCCCCTGGGATCCTGCTTGGCTCTATTGCAGGTCAATAGGCTGTGAGGGCACCAAAGGAGCTGATAGTGTCCATAGGTGCCAGTGGCTCAGGCAGAGATCCAGGGCTCCTGGCCCATTTTCCAGGCTCAGTCTGGGTCCTGGGGGCCTAGGATAGTTCTCAGGCCTTAGCAGGGGCCTCTGCAGCCTCCCATAATCATCAGGCTCTCACAGTGGTCACAGCGGTCTGGAACAGTCCTTGGGGCATGGTAGTGGTCCCGGAGGCCCAACCCAGTCATCACGGTGGGGCAAGGTTCTTCACCTCTGGAGCTTCGGCCAAGTCTCCTCTCTGCTGGACTCCAACTAAGCTGGGAGCTCCCTCTTATACTTCTGGTCCCGCCCTTCTGTTTCCTGGGGCTGGGGCGCTCTGGCACAACCCACCAACGGGTCTTTAGGGGAACTTCCTCTTCTGGGTCACCAGGAGGCCATGCTGCCTCACTAAACCCTTCTCCCCTCCCCCCAACTCCATCCTTCAGGGTGCTGTTGAATCGCTTGATGAGCCCATCGGGTTGGGGGTGATAGACAGAGGTCTGGAGCTTCTTGATGTCCAGCAGGGCACAAATATGTTGCAGGAGCCTGGAGGTAAAATTTGTCTTTTGATTAGTGAGGAGTTCCTACGGGAATCCCACTCGGGCAAATATTTTTACTGTTTGGGCATGGCTATTCGAAGGGGGACCATTTCGGGAATCAGGTTGCACAGTCCAGCACAACCAAGATGTACTGGTAGCCGGCTGCACTCTTGGGCAAGGGCCCCACAATGTCCATGGCCACTAGCTCAAACAGGGTGCCCATCACCAGGAGTGGGACCATGGGAGCCTTTGGGACTCATGCATCTGTGACAAGCTGATAGGTAGGGCACAAAATGCTATAATCCCAGACTTCTTGGTGGACTCCCAGCCAATAGAAGTGGGACAGGACCTGTGCAAGGGTCTTTTCATGCCCCACGTGCCTTGCAGCTGGGTCCTGCTGTTGTAGCACTGCCTTTTGGTGCTGGCGGGGTACAATCAACTGAGTCCATTCTTCTTGGGATCAGGGGGTCTTTATCCAGGCAATATAGGTGGCTTGAAACCACTTCAAAGCAGGGCTATTGCCCTGCCACTTTGGGGGTATTTTATCACCCCATCAACACATGCCACCTGGTCAAATGCTTGGGCCAGGATAGGGTCTTCTCTTTGGTCCCAACTGAAGACTGGACTAGGATCCAACAGAGAAGTACCCAGTTCCCCATGAGGGGGTGGTGGTGGTGATTGGGTCTGAATGGCTGCCTCCATTTGGGTGGGCACCTCAGTTACCAGGCCCAGGGTTCCCTCATCTGGGTCATGGTGTTCCACTGTGCTCCCCTCTAAAGCGCTCTGTGCCTCAAGTTTCCCCAAGTTACCTTTTCGCAGCAGCTCTCTAAACCGGAGCCAGTTGTGCCCAAGAACAATGGGGTAGGCCAAGGTGGAAGTCACCCCAACCACCATCTCCATAGTTACCCCTTTTACAGTTAGCAGACCGCAGACCCAAGGATAGTCTTGGATATCTGTGTGTATACATTGCAGCTAGGATTGGTCCCAGGTCAGGAAATACTTGTTGAACTAGGGCCGTGGTCACCAACCTGTCAATCGCGATTGACTGATCAATCTGGAGGGATTGACCAGTTGATCGCAAGGCATTTGGGGCCCCCCCAATTCCCACCACCCCCAAAAAGCCCCACTACCTATTTCCAGCGACAATGGAGGTAGTGCCAGCTTCCCACGTGATGGACAGAAGTCCGGTAGCTGCATGCCACTTCCAGGGTTTCCAAAGTGCGCTGCCTGCTCTCCTCCTCCAGGTCTGTGGCGTGCCAGGGACTTGCTGTGCAGAGGAGGAGGTAGGAGTCCCCGGGGAAGACATGCACTGGTGCTTCCCTCCTCTGTGGGGGAAGGGGGAGGAGTCCGGGGGGAGGCGCACGATGGGGCTTCTTTCCTCCATGGGAGGAGGGCTCAGCTCGAGGAGGTGCATGCGTGTGGGCTTCCCTGCTCTGCGGGAGGGGGGAGTCGGGCCCAGAGGGGGCATGCGACGGGGGCTTCCCTGCTCTGCGGGAGGGGGCGG
>CM057847.1:48830177-48843438 GCA_030068395.1 Apalone spinifera
TCACTTGTGTGGCCCCAACTAACTTTTCTGTGGGTCAGTGACCTCTGACTCAAAGCAGGTTTCCTGCCCTTCTCATAAATAAAAATGCAGAAACTTTTTGTGTTTGACATAGTATTTTATTTAAAAATGAAGCCTGGCCAACAAACCCCCACAATTGGGGCCAACGTCCCATCTGGCCACAGCATTAGAACACTCCTGCACTCCCCCTTTCCCAGACCCTAGATCTGAGCCTGTCATACACTGGAATCCCCTGCCCTGAGCCCCTCACATACCCCTACCCAAATTCCTGAACCCTCACATCCACAAGCCTGTGGCTTGCTTAGTACTCCAACCCTACATCTGACCCCAACACTGCCCGGCCTGGAGCCTCCTTCCCGAGCCAGCGTTCCCTTCTCCTCCACCTCTTGCATCCAGATTTCCTCCCAGAGCTTGCACCTCTCACTCCTTCCCACACCCAAATCCCTCATTCCCACCCCAGAGCCTACACATCCTGTCTCAACCCAGCGAGGGTACAGCTAGACTGCAGGAGTTTTTCAGGATTCCGGAGATATCACAGAAAAACTCTTTTGCATCCAGGGATGCGTTTTTTTTGTTTTGTTTTGTTTTGTTTTTTTAGTGGAAGAGCAAACATGCTCTTTTGGTCACCCCTATATTCCTCTTTCTATGCGGAATAAGAGAGTTTCCAAAAGAAGGGATTTTTCTGACATTTGGTCCAGTCTAGACAGGCCAAATGTTGGAAAAACCTCTTCCTACAGAAGAATTAAAAAAGTGAAGCAGTATAAGGGTTGGGGATAGCAAGTGATGGAGAGGAGGAGAATAGAGAGGGCAGGGCTTCAAGGAAGGGGCAGGGCAGTAGATCTTGACTTATTCTGTCATTTAAAAAGTGATCTTGGGCGTAAAAAGGTTGGAAACCACTGAACTAGGGTCTGCCTGCAGCCGAGTCAAGCAATGCAGTCCACTGTTGGGTGCCAACTGTCACACTTGTTAGTTTAAATGGGGAATGTGTGCATGCACAGGATTCTCCGGTGCAGACCTGCCCAAAGCAGCATTCCAGGTCTGTGCTGTCCCATTGCAAATGCCCATATCGGCCGCAGGAAAAACAGGGTCCCACTTCAGTCTGGCCCCGTGGAGCAGATTTCTCCTGCACAGGCCATCTTGTCCCTGCCCCGGCTTCCTCCAGGGTTAGTGTCTAATGACACTGGGTGTGGTGCCCTGGCCAGCTGCCTGTGGCTCCAAGTTCAGCCACGGAGATGTCCATCTTTGGGCCTGCCATAGCAGGGGCTGGTTGGGAGGCAGGGGTCATCTCCCAAGTCTGGGTCCAACGGGGGCTTTGGCTGCCAAGAAGTCCTCCATGCGGCTTATGGCCCTATTCAGGGTCATAGGGTAGTGGCAGAGTACCCAGGTTATCCCCTGTGGGGCAGGATATGCACAAACTGTTCTAGAGCGATCTCTTCAATCCGCTCAAGTACTGTGTGTCGTTCCACCAGCTGGCCAGATCCCAGACCTCCCAGGCCACTGATCGTGGGCGAGCCCCCGCTGGTATGTAGTCAATCAGAGGTGCTGGCAGAAGGCATCAGGGTTGAAGTCCAGCATATCAAAGATGGCGCCTTTACTTGCCCATAATCATGGGTGGTTTCACAAGTCTCAGCCCGGGTAGGGCTGGGAAAGAGACAAAAAGTAACAGTTTATACAGCCAGGCCCTGGGATCAGGATGGGGTAAACAAACAGTTTCAAAGCTCAGGCCTGGCAGCTGGCGGGGCTGGGCCCCCTCGCAAGCGGAGAGCCAACACGTGCAGATGGTTTGTCCTTTTGGGAAACCTGTCACCCTAGGGAAAGAAAGGGTAGCAGGAGAGACAGGCCCATCCGCTCCACCGTGTCCCAGCCCGTGGCCCTAACTGCGGCAGCGCTGGCTGCCGCTGGGTTGGCAGAGATCCTGGCCACAACATGCCAAACTGGTCAGTGGGTTAGCAGGGATCCAGACCTCAACATGCAGCCCAGCTGACCTCCATGTCCTCGGCTGGCACTAGGTTGGCTCCCCTTGGGCTACTTCCTGGTTCCTCCTGGAGTCCTACCTGGCTCCATGACTGGTCAGCAGGCTCTGCAAGAGCCAAAGGAGCTGGCAGGGTGTCCATAGGTTCCAGGGGTGGCTCAGGCAATGGTCCAGGGGCCCCAGCCCATTTTTCTGGGCTTGGTCTGGGTCCTGGGGGAGTCCAGGATAGACCTCAGGCCTTAGCAAGGGTGTCATGTTATTGGGTTTTAAAGTGAGCAGACAGCTCACTTGGGCACCCGTGAAGGGGTGTTTGCCCCAGATTCTGTACAAAGTGGGCAATGTGAGGTGTCAAATGAAAACTTACGCTCTACCGATTCTATGTATGATATTCATGTACTTGTATGATTTTTGTATATGAAGTTATGAATATGGGCTCTGTGCTTGTATTGTAAATGTTCTCTGTCTGGGAGTGAGCAATGGGCCTGGACTGCCTATTGTGCGGAAGGATTGTTCAGTGAATGGCTGTGATAATTAGCACTGCTCCATGGACAATGGCTCTCAGAGTGGCCAGTACACACCTGAGGAATGTGTCTGGAAACCTGCAGACTGGCCAGTGCATAATGGCTACTTGCATGTGAAACAGAGAGAGGTCACTTGATCGTGTGACCAGCTCCAGCTTGGGAGACACAAGAAATAAAAAAGTGCATGAGGCAGTCTCCATCTTGTCTTCAATCTTGCTACTGATTCCAGATGTGGCCTTGCTAGGGATAGAGAGCCGGGAAGGATTGCTGACCCATCCTGACATAGAAGTCTCTGGTGTACATCCTAAGCTAGCAGTTAGTAACATCTCTAAGTGCCTGCATCAAGAACTTGGTGATCGATGTATCAAATGTATTGTGCTTAACAATCTTAACCCTTTCTTTCTTTTATTAATAAAAGATTAAGATTTTAAAGGATTGGCTCAGCGTGTTTTTGTGGGTAAGTTCTAAAGTGTAAATTGACCGGGGACTGCGGCTGGTTCTTTGGGACCGGGAGAATCTGTTCAGAGTTGGTGAGATTGGGTTTTATAATCTCTCACCTGTGTGTAAGGCCTGGGGCTGATTGTGGCACAGGGAGAGCTGAGGTGTCTGAGGGGTTTTGCTCATGACGCTTCCTGCTGGTAGCTGAAGCGCTTGGTGTGACTGGTTTGTGGCCTATTTTGGGAAAGATCTCCAGTCGAGGGCTGTAAGCAGGCTCTGGTTTTGAGCAATGATGCCCTCAGCAGTTCCTAGGCCCAGCCCACCAAGGGGGTTTTTAGGGGAACTTCCTCTTCTGGGTCATCAGGAGGCCATGCTACCTCACTACAGAGACAAATTTTAAAAGCTGAGTAAAGATGTAAGTTTTCTGTTCACACCATTTGAGAGCCATGGGACCTTTTGCCCAATATATTTGAGTAGAGCATTGTGTGACACGTACATATGGATGAATGTGTGGGCCAAGTTGTGTTACAGACCTCTGGGATAATCGGTGCAATTATGGAGAGTAGAGCATTTCCAGGAATGGTGATAACTCAAAAGAAAAAGCAGATGCTCAGATTGTTTGTTCACGCCAGGTGAAACTGAGTGAGGAATTTGCAAAGCCAAGGAACCAATGAGGGGAAACAGGTGAACGGCAATTGGGGAAGTCCTATCCACTGCTGTCTCTCCGAGCATTGCTGCCCTTGCTGCAAGAAGCATGTGGCATAGTCACTTGTACTGCTGGGTGCACATGGCCCCGTGCTGCTCTGTGGAAGGCATGTGGAGTGTGCTCAGTCCAGTGGAAGTAGCTGCATAGGGAGCATGTTCATGCTCTGTTTCAGGGAAAATGCCTCATTAGCACAACAGAAGCCTGTGACTTCTCCATTGTGGAAAGTTGTGGTTTCATCCTCTTTGTGTGCCTGCTGGGCTGGTTCCATGGCCGCCTTGCTGCAGCACCATCCAAGAGACTGGTGTACCCACTTCAGCTGTCAATTTAAAGGCCATGGATGGGTGTGACCCGTGCAGTCTCCCTGAGTCAAGTGTTGAGTTACACTGGTTTTGGTTAATCCCTTGTCTCCCTGAGCACTATGAAAATTCACATATAATGCCTTGTGTCTTTGTGGGCACATTTAAAGGGCACCTGCCACTTCCATCATGGTGGAGAGAGAGATGGCTGGGTGTTGAGAGCGAGGGGTGCAAATTGTGTGAGTCCTCAGTATTATTGATCTAGATGGTACTGGGTCCTGCTGTGAGGGCAGGGGACTGGACTCGATGACCTCATGAGGTCCCTTCCAGTCCTAGTGTTCTATGATTCTATGAGGGTGAATACGCTGACTGCACTGAGGAGCACAACATTACAATGGGAGCTTTAGAAATATGTCAGTGTTTGGCTCATTAAAGGGGAACTCAGCTATGTCTAGACTGCACAGCTTATCCGGAATACCAGAGCTCTGCCATGTCCAAGGAACGCGTCTGTTTTTCTGAAAAAAATGTCATAGAATCATAGAGCTGGAAGAGACCTCGAGAGGTCATTATGTTCAGCCCCCTGCCCAAAGCAGGACCAATCCCAACTAAATCATTTTTTCGGTATCCCTATAAACAAGGAAGAACGGATGTTCCGAAAGAGGTTTTTTTTCAGAAATTTGGCCCCAGGCAATTGCATTGCTTTTTCCGATTTATCTTTGTAGTGTAGACATAACCTCAGTCTCCACTTTTTTGAAAGAATTTAAATTGAATCCTTAGCTTCTTTTATGAGCAGAAGTCGTCATGTCTGGGAAAATAATTTGTGGCCTTGTCTATGCTACTCTGATAAGTTGACCTAAGTTAACACTGTTCTAGCTACATAAATAATATAACTAGAGTCCATGTATCTCAGGTCAATTTACAGCAGTGTCTACAATGCACTGAATGGACAAGAGGCTCTCTCATTGACTTACCATACTCTCTCCTGTGATCCTACTAAAGACTAATAAAAATTACTGAAACAACTGCTCATGAAGCTCCTTGGTGCTGCTCAAATTTACACTACTCCCCCATCCCCGACAAGGAGTTTTCTGCTATCCAAGATCCACAGACCTGGAAATCCTGAACAACCCACCATATCAAGCATTGGCACACTTACAACAGGATTATCTGAGACTCTCTTCTCAGACCTTATGCTACCAGCACTCCTAACTATCTCCTAACTTTGACTTCCTGAAGAAACTACAAAACATCAGTAATCTTCCTAAAAACACCATCCTGGCCACCATGGAAGTAGAAGCTCTTTATACCAACATTCCACATGAAGACAGATTACAGACTATTAGGAACACCATCCCCGATGACACCACTGCACACCTGGTTACAGAACTCTGCGACTTTGTCCTCACCCACAACTACTTCTGATTCAGAGATAATTTGTATCTTCAAGTCAGTGGCACAGCCATGGGCAACTGCATGGCATCACAATATGCCAATGTCCTTATGGGTGACTTTGAACAATGTTTCCTCAGTACTCGCCCCCTAGCACCCTTACTCTACTTATGCTACATTGATGACATCATCATCATATGGACCCATGGGAAAGAGACCCTTGAAGAATTTCAAAGGGATTTCAACAACTTCCATCCCACTATCAACTTCAGCCTGGATCACTCCACATGAGAGATCCACTTTCTTGACTCTACAGTACAATTAAGTGATGGACAAATTTCCATCACCCTATATTGGAAACCTACCGACTGCTACACTTACCTTCATGCCTCTAGCTTCCATCCCAGACACATTTATCAATCTATCATGTACAGCCAAGTCCTAAGATACAACCGGATTTGCTTCAATCCCAGACATAGACAAACACTTACATCTACATTGAGCATTCTTAAAACTGAAATACCCACCCAGAGAAGTGAAAAAACAGATCAACAGAGCCAAAAGAGTACCCAGACATGAACTACTTCAAGACAGATCCAAAAGAGAAAACAGAATTCCACTTGTCATCACCTACAGCCCACAACTTAAACCCCTCCAACGCATTATCCACAATCTACAACCCATCCTGGAAAATGATCTCTCACTCTCAGAGGTGGGAAAAGCCAGTCCCACCTACAGACAACCCCTAAACGCAAACAAATTCTTTCCAGTAACCATGCAATACATCTCCATCATAATCATCCAGGAACCCACCCCTGTAATCATCCCCAGTGCCATTTCTGTCCACACATCTACATAAGCAATTTCATCACTGGACCCAATCACATAGGCCACTACATCAGGGGCTCATTTAACTGCACGTCCATTAATGTGATCTATGCCAACAATGCCCCTCTGCCATATATTGGCCAAACCGGACAGTTTCTATGGGAAATAATAAATGGACACAAATCAGATATCTGAAAAGACAATACACAAAAACCTGTTGGAGAACACTTTAATCTGCCTGGCCATTCCTTAATGGATCTCCAAGTCATCGTGTTATTTCAGGCCAATTCCACAAGCCAAATACACAGGGAAGGACTGGAACTTAACTTCATTTACAAGTTTAATTCTTATGCAAATGTTATCAACCGGGACATTGGCTGGCTCACACACTACCTTCCACATCCTAATGACTTAACCAACCAACCAACCAGCCAACCAATGGAGGTGCTAATTGTTCTTATCAGCCTCTTGTAACCACTTGCAACATCTACTCACTGTCTCTCTTTTTTTTTTTCTTTCCTTCTCCCCTCCTTTTTTCTCTTTATTTCCCTCCCCCCTTCCCTTATTTATTCTTGGATCCAGACTTCTAATACTCCAGTCATCTTAAGAAATGGCTTGTACCCTTGAAAGCTCATGATACCATCTACATGTTTTGTTAGTCTTTACGGTGTTACTAAATGTTGTTGTTTAAGTTTTTCCTGTTACAGATTAACTCGGCTACCCTTCTGAAGCTTACTCTTTTTGTTTTGATGGAGTATCAGAATTGACTGGAAAGTGTTCTATGGTTGATTTAGCGGGTCTTCACTAGACCCGCTAAATCAACCTAGACCCACTAAATCGACCTCGACTGCAGTTAGCGCAGCAGCCTCAGTTTCCCTGTAAGTGTAGACATGGCCTGTGTAGTTAACTTGAGGTATAGAAATCAGAGGGCACAAAGGGTGACTTATATTTCTTTCATTTTTAACAGTCTTATTTATTTTGCCCTCAAAGCATTAAATAATGCCAATAATTATTCTGGAATAATGCCAAATATAGTTTGTCATTGCCATTTAATCAAGTTGAGTGCTGCTTCAGTTAGACCCATTATGAATACCTGTTCTGGGCAACAGGAAATTATCCTAGTCTACGCTAACCTTAAAAGGTGAAGAGAAAGAGCTAGTCTTAATGGGGGAAGGGAAGCATGTCACAGATGTATAAACTAAAGCTAGCAGACTTAATAAATCCAGTAGTTTCGAATGAGGCAGAGGAACTTTTTAGGAATCAAATGACCAAGTAAATGTTAAATTTTCCGGTATGGAGAATAAATGGTACAACTTGTGTGCCCATCTTGAATTAGCACCTTGATGGCAAGCTCCTTGATAGACTTCCAAACTAAATTTCTGTTTCACTACAACATTACTCAAACCCATGTACATAATTAATGCTAAATGTAGAATACCAGGCATGACTCATTTGTACCACTATCAAATATTAAAGCTTCCATGCCACTTCAGTTACAAACCAGGCATGATAGACACAATAATCTGATATGTTGAGCTGTGATACACAATTCTTACTGCATTGCAAATAATTAAAATCTTACCCAATTGAAAATAGTGTGATTGTTTTAGTGTACAGAGCTATAAAAGGCTATTATAGGGTGGCTGTCTTATTAAAGAAAATTAGGAAATTAATAAAAAATTTGCACTTCTATAGTGCCTTTCCACCCAACACCATGAGAAACTTTTAAAGACTCACCTTCTCCAGCAAGCACTGCTCTGATGTAGGGATGTCTGGGGAAACTGAGGCACCAGCCAGCCAGGTTAAGACATTTGCCTAATGCTAATGCCTTAAGTGGGCTGGTTTGCTGTGCTGGCTTGTAAGGGTTGTGGGGAGGGGAAAGAGGATTCAAAGTAAGTGTTTACTGATGAATAGGCATGAAAATGAAGATCATAAGTATGGTCATACTGAATCAAACCAAAGATCCATATAGCCCATTATCTTGTCTTTCGACAGTGGCCAATGCCAGATGCCCTGGGGAGAATGAACAGAACAGGTAATCATAAAGTGTTGCTGATTCCCAGCTTCTGGTAAACAGATTAGGGACACCATCCATGCCCATCGTGGCTAATAGCTATTGATGGACCTATCCTCCATTAACTTACAAGTTCTTTGTTGAACCCTGTCATAGTCTTGGCCTTCACAACATCCTTTGGAAAAGAGTTCCACATGTTGACTATGCATTATGTGGAAAAATACTTTCTTTGATTTGCTTTAAACTGGTTGCCTATTAATGTTATTTCATGGTGACCTCTAGTTCTTGTGTTATGAGAAGGAGCAACTAGCTCTTGTTAACATTCTCTATGCCAATAATGATTTTATAAACCTATATCATATCTCCCCTTAGTCATCTCTTTTCTAAACTGAAAAGAGCCAATCTTCTTAGTCTCTCCTCATATAGAAGCCATTCCACACCCCTAATCATTATTGTTGCCCATTTCTCCACTTTTTCCAATTCCAATATCTTTTTTTATATGGGATAATTACATCTGCACTCTGTATTCAACATGTGGTCATTGGATTTATGTGACAATATATTTTCTGTCCAGGGTCAGTGTCATAATCAGGAGTGCTGACCAGCACCTGGTGACTAAGGGTTTAACCTTGTAGCTAGCTAGCCAGGTATCCGGTGGTTAGCCAATAACAATGTAGGTAGGAATTTCAAACTGGAAGAGAGGAGTTTTTCTCTCTTCTGGGTTTGAGAGGCAGAGCAATTTCTTCCAAGACTGAGGGAGATGGGAGACACTTCTCTCTCCAAGGACAGACTTCTTAAAATGTGTAAGTAGGGAAAAGTTTAGATAGTCCGTCAGGATTTGTTGTTTTCCTTGTTTGGGAATTTGAAAATAATGTGTGAGCTGTTAATTGTGGGGGTTTTTTTCTTTGTAACTAAGTTTTAGCCCTGAGTATCTAAATCAATTGGTGGCTCTTTCCATCTAGCCACTTTACTGTGCTTGCAGCTGTAGTTTTGTTTTGATGATAAAGGATTGTTTTTCTTTTTTAATTAACCAGTATTGGTTAATTGTTGTGTCCTCACGACTCAGTGCCTAGATACAAGGGCAGAGTCCAGTGTTGTCTGTGAATCCCCTCTGTTTTTCCCAACTCCAAGTAAAATGGAGGTTGGGTCAAGGGGAGAGTTTTACCTGAAGGAGGAGATTTCCGAAGTGATCTCTTCCCTGGTTTTCTTAGAATTACTTGAGTGGTGGCAGCAGATTCCCCAAAATCTGGGTACTGGATTTTGGGGGGAAGTTTTTGTACCAGAGCCTGTAGAGGCAAGGTTTTGGAGAGCTCTTGTGAGCCTCACTTCTTCATTCGTCATGCCAGAGTGGAGAACAACTTTTACAGTTAGTGATTCAGAGTTCCATGCTCTAACCAATGAGCAACATATTTTCAATAAGTAGAACATGAACATTAGGCCTACAACTGAGACAGCATCCTCTGGTTTATAAAGAGCATTATGCTGAAAATGAAACTATGGATGTAAGAAGACAGGGCCTGAGAGGTAGAATACCCATCATCAGTATAGTTTTGATTTGAAGAATGAGTGAACAAAAGTGTATATACTTTTAATGCAGAAGTGTCTGGATTTTCAATTAGAATTCCTAAGGTGAGTAAATGTTTTTAATATAATTTTAAGTGAATAAGGATCACAGCATCATATTTACACCATAGGTATCAGCAGTCAGAATTCTCTAGCACCAGGCTGGCCCCAAGAATACATTTGAACCTCTGACTCCCAGTGATCTCTATTTTTGTATTGAAGTTCTTTTGGCGTGCACTTGTAGTTGAACAGGAATATCATCATGCACAGAACTGAATGTATGTAGATCATTGTATACAGGAAACAAAGCCAGATTGAGGTATTAATTGAAAATCTGACCCCGGGTATCTCCACTCCTGTTTCTTATATAATGAAGTCGCTGGCAGATTGAGATCAGCTTACATATCCATTAATACTAAGTCTTTGTGCAGAAAGCTTTCAGTTTGAGAACTCTTTTCAGGTAATAGTTCATACAGTTCACCTTTACAATACATGATGACAATATAATTTGCCATGCCCTGCATGTAATAACCTTTGACGTGGAAGCCGGCAGGCACTTCACAAACATGCAATTAAAATTAAACATGGATCAGAAGCTCGGAATGATCACAATGCACTTGTCCAAACAGCTTTTGAGCTTGAGGAAGAGGCCCAAGGATGGGAAGAAATAGGTATGAGAGAATGAAAGGGTCAGATTTAATTTGAAATTTTTCTGAACAGTGTATATTATAATATTACAAAGAGAACAAGCTTTCAATAAAATAGGAACTAACGTTTAGTCTTTTCTATCAATTACTTATCTGAGCATCAATCATGCACATTCCCCTGTGAAATGGCATAGGTGATTAGAGACTTGTGGCACAGCAAAATTAAATAACTTGCCCAAGATCACTCGGCCAATTAGTGGCAGAGTTGTGAGCAAATTTAGATCTCTTGAATCCTAATCTAGTGCTTTATCACTCAGGGCACGTCTATACTATGAGATAAGGTCGACTCTGCTATAGTCAATTTCCTACCACCTGATTTTGTGAAGTCGAAGGCCTGTGTCCTCGCTGCGGGGAAGAATCAAATGTAGTCAAAAGTAGCATGTCCCCATTAGGGAGCCTACTGTCAATTCAGAGTGATGCACCAGGGGCAACTTTGCATTGTGCAGCAGGTGGTTATGGGCTTATGTCATCAGAGTCCCATAAGGCAGTGTTTCTCAACCAGTGGTATAAGTACCCTTAGGGGTACTTGAGAGAAGTCTCGAGGTGTAAGCTGGTCAGCTCTGGGAGAGGCTCCTTCCCTTCAGGGTCAGTGGGTGACCACTCCAACCCACTATGTCTCGGGGGGCGGGGGGGAATTAATATACCAAATAACCAGTACGAGGTCCCACGCTCTTACCTCAGGGCGAGGTGCCAAAAGTAAACAATAACAAAGGCAGCCTGGATTTGAGTCAGCCCAGCAAATGATAGTCAGAGGCCCGGCCATAGTTCAGGGCAGCCACGAAGTCTATGGTTAGGAGTCCAAGCCCTAGTTCAGGGCGGGACTGCAGGTAAAAGTTGGTAGCCTGGCCTTAGGTCAGGGCGGGGCAGCAGGTAACAGCTTATGAGCCCAGCCTTTGGTCAGGGCGAGGTGGCAAACAAATCAGTTTAAAGGCCTAGCCCTAGCTCAGGGTGGGGCAGCAAGAAAGTAGTCTAAACAACATATACAATTAGGGGTCTCCTTGCTCAGGAGGGTTGCAGGCAGCTCGCTGGCAATGGCGGAGAGGGGGAGGATACCATCCAAGAGGTAGGTGGCAGAGGGAGCACAAGCCCGCTCACTCCACTGTGCCCCAGCCCAGGGCCCTAGAGGCAGCAATTTCCTGCTGCTGGATCACCCGGGGCTTCAGCCTGAAATATGCTGATACGGGCATGTCTACATCCATGCTGTCCCCTGGGCCACTTCCCTCCTCCCCCTCAGCGCAGTCCTGGCAGTCGTGTAGGTCTCCCATGGAGTCACAGGGATCCAGGTCCTTTGGCAACTCTTCAGCGGCTTGCAGGGTGTTTGGGAAGTCCAGGGAAGGCTGGTGTTTCTCCGGGTAGCTGTGCAGTAGGGGCCCCGGTGGCCAACACCAGCTCTCCACCTCACCATGCCTTAGCTCCCTTCCTTGAGGTGTGGGGGAGTCCTCTGACCTCTTTAATGGTTGGGGCCTCACTGGCCTGGTTGGCAGGCTTTTTACCTCTCTGGCCCCACCCCTTGGCTTCTTGCCAGGTTGCTCATTAGGGCCAGGTGTAGCCCACCAGGGCTCTGGGAGGGGTGCCTCCCCTTTGGGGTCAGTGGGTGGCCACTTGGAACCCCTCCAGAGCAGGAGCAGGAGCAGGAGCAGGAGCAGGGTGCAGATGCTGCTCTTCTCCTCTCCCCCTGTTCCTGCTGCCTGCACCAGCTGGAGCTCTCCGTACCCCACCCAGCCACCACCCGCTTGCTGAGGCCTCAACTGCTGGACCTCCTCCTTCTGGATGCTGCTGCTGTTGACTACTACCAGCTGCTGCTGCTGCTGCCTGAGGTGGGGGGGGCTGCTAGCCTGCCCCCCCCTTTTCCCTCCCGCACTCCAGAGGAAGAGGACCCCACCAGCACACAGAGGCTTTCCCCAACTGGCTGCCATTTGCCTGCTGCTGCTGCTGTACCACCTGCACCCTGCCGCGGAGGAATTGAAGAGGAAGACCATAATTTGGACTGTGGAGGGGGTTTGTTTACTGGACTGAGCTTTTTCACCTGCTCCTAGGGTGGTAGTGGACTGAGTTGTTAAGAGGAGGGCGTTCCCTGCCCCATCCTGCCAGCGCCGCCCTCCTTTGTCTTCAGCCTTACAGGGAGGAGTAGTTGCTGGCCCCTCGGTTCCCCATTTGCATCTTGCCCTCACTAGCACCCTCCCTCCCTGCAATCTGCCAGTGGGAGGGAGTGGCTGCCTTCTCCCATCCCCCTTCGTTCCCAATCACAAATCCTTTTCCCTCACATCCCGTTCCCTTGTGTCCTCCCCCCCCACATGCCCTCCTCCTCTGCCACAGTCTCAACACAGAGGAGTGGCTACTATCCCCCCTTCCTCGGTTACCCTCCTTGAATCCAATACCCTCCCCCTCTCCAACCTCTTCCCCTTCATTGATGCCCTCCTCCCCTGCCTGTTGCTTGGTGGGGAGGAGCGGTTCAGCTTTGCCCCCGTCCTGCCATCTGTGCCTCCCTCAAACCTCCCCCTGTGATGAAAGAAACCCTTGCCCCAGTCCCCCCATTACCACCGACCCCGCAGATGGCTGCGGCTGACCTCCTCCAACCGATGGCTCTGCTCGGGAGCATGCCTGGGCGAGCAGGCGGACCCTGCCTCAGTTCCATATGTCTCTGCGGGGCCCGAGGAGGAGAGGGTGGCACGGTGGTTGCTGTGTGAGGGAGAGGGCTCCCCTCAGGGAGAGGTTTTCCCACCTTCCTTCTCTCGCTCCCTTGCCTCAGCATCCCCCCTGAACAACAACTGTGCCCCCTGGCCTCGCCCCTGCTGACCAGCCCTCCACC
>CM057847.1:48895342-48916334 GCA_030068395.1 Apalone spinifera
AAGTAAGGGCTGGGGATAGGAAGTGATGGACAGGAGGAGACTAGAGAGGGCGGGTGTTCAAGGAAGGGGCGGAGCTTCAAGGAAAGGGCGGGGCAGTAGATCTTCACTGTTCTGAGATTTTAAAAAGTGATCTTGGGTGTAAAAAGGTTGGAGACCACTGGTTTAAGAGGTGATGAGCTTTCGTGGGCCAGACCCACTTCCTCAGATCATATTCTGGAAGAGAATTGGCATGACCATATATAGCAAAGGTGTTCACTTTTTTCATTGTATTCGTTATTAAACTGACAAATCAGATTTAGTACAGAAGGTGGGGTGAGGGGGAGAGAGAGGGAGGGAATAGCTATTTGTCAATGAATGGCTAATTAGGGGTGATACTTATCATGCTGATGTCTTCTCCCAACATGAATGGGATGTGGGCTGTGCAAAAAGTACTCAGCATGAGATCCATCTAAATGACTCTTGACCTTTTCGAGAACGATCTCATCA
The DNA here is from genome assembly GCA_030068395.1 of Apalone spinifera. NCBI lineage: Eukaryota > Metazoa > Chordata > Testudines > Trionychidae > Apalone > Apalone spinifera. The sequence goes on from CM057847.1 coordinate 48,895,829, forward strand.
CCTGGCCCCAGCTGATATGGAAGATGTTCTGCGCCACGTACATGATTTGATGGCTGCTGGAATAATTTCTGAGTCATGAAGCCCATATGCTTCTCCAATTGTCATGGTGAGGAAGAAAAATGGGTCTGTCAGAATGTGTGTAGATTATAGAACTTTCAATAAGCGCACAGTACCTGACCAATGTACAATGCCGCAGATTGAGGATGTCCTTAGCTTACATGGGAGTAAGTGGTTTACTGTATTAGACCTTCACAGTGGTTATTACCAAATACCCGTGGATAAAGAGAAAACTGCTTTTATCTGCCCACTTGGATTTTATCAGTTTGAGGGGATGTCCCAAGGCATTTGTGTAGCTCTGGCCACCTTTCAAAGATTAATGGAGCAAACAGTTGGAGACATGAATCTCATGGAGGTTCTCGTTTATTTGAATGACCTAATTTGTTTTTGGGCAAACTCTTGAAGAGCATGAAGAGCAGCTGCTTAAAGTCCTTAATTGGTTGAAAGAAGAAGGCTTGAAACTATCCTTGGAGAAGTGTAAATTCTGCTGCCCTTCAGTCTCTTATGTGGGACACATAGTGTCAGAGCAAGGTATTGCCACGGACCCATCAAAAATTGAGGCTGTTTCTAGTTGGCCCAAGCCTCAGAATTTAACTTCCCTACATTCATTTTTGGGATTCTGTGGCTATTATAGGCGTTTTGTGAAGGGATACTCCAGATTGATAAGACCACTGAATGAGTTGTTGCAGGGCTACCCTCCACCACCTTACAAAAATGGCTCAAGACCTAAACATATTCCAACAGATTAAAACCTATTTCCATGTGGGGAGGGGGAGGAGGATGGGCACGGCATGCCGCCTGCTGCTTCCGCCCCAGCTCTGGCTGTCAGGGCTCCGGGGAGGGAGCTGCAATGGCAGCCATTCCATGTCCTCCTCCTCACCGCTGCTGCATCCAGTCAGCACTGTTGCTGGGTGTGGTGGGGAGGATGGGGTGCTGCCCACCCACAGCAGCCTGGCTGCCCTGAAGGCGCCTCTCCAGGGAGGAAGGGTGTTGGGGAGGCCGGTGGCTGGGTGGGTGTGGAGGGCCCCGCTGCCAATGGGGGTGGAGGTTAAGCAGCGGTGGCTGTAGGGGTGAGGTCTGCGTGTGCCTGGTGCTGTGCCTGGGGTCAGCAGATGCCGTGTGACTCTGGCCTGGGCGTCTCCCCTCTCAGCTGTTGCGTGGCAGTTGAGCACGCCGCGCATGTGCTCCCTGGGATCGTCTTGTGCACCCCACTTTGGAGACCACTGATATAGACAACCACATAGTATCTCAGCTCCTGAAGATGAGTGGGAAGAGGTATCTGCTCCTGGGGTTCAAGCTTTGTGCCATGTTTCTACGGTTTATGGGAAGCCGACTAACATGTCACCTGCTTGCTTTATAGAACTTATAGGAGTGTCAGCCCATGCTATTCCTCGAGCGTACTGCAATGTTGCTTCTTTGGATACTTCCCATCTTCTCCATTTGACTTGTTCCAAACTTCAGGCCGCACAACAGAATGATGCCTGTATTGGCGAGGTCTGGTTGGCAGTTGATAGGGGGAATCCAGCTGTTGTGAATAGAAGCAGGCACCCTAATATTCCACTCCTAATGAGGAAATGGGATCAACTTACCCTGGACGATGGCCTTTTGTACAGAATCACTTAACAGCCTGGGCAATACGCAAAGAAACAACTGGTTTTACCTGAACGATTTCACAAAACTGTACTACAGTCCTTATATGATGACCATGGACACCTCGGGTTTGATTTAAAACCTATGGACTTGTACGAGACCGATTCTGCTGACCACGAATGAAGGCTGATGTTGAGCAGTATTATAAGACCTGCGCCTGGCGTATACAACAGAAGACTCTACCCACCAGAGCTGCTCCACTGTTTCATCTTCCGAGTGAAGGCCCTATGGATTTGGTCTGCATGGATTTTCCCACAATTGAACCCGATGGTCAGAATACTTGTAATGTGCTTGTCATCACTGATCATGTCACATGGTATGCACAGACCTTCCCCACTAAGGATCAAACAGTTGCTACTTTTCCCTTTGGGAAAAGTACTTTTGTGCATTATGGGTTTCCCAAGCGAATGCACTCAGATCAAGGACAGGACTTTAAGAGCTGCTTAATTCAGGAACTTCTGACTATGCTGGACATAAAGAAATCTAGGACAACACCTTGTCATCCTCAAGGGGACCCTCAGCCTGAATGTTTTAATAGGCCCCTGCTTAATATGTTGGGAACTTTGACTACCAAACAGAAATCTAAATGGAGCCAGCATGTTAGCCACCTGGTGCATGCTTACAACTGTACTCAAAATGAGGCCACTGGGTATTCCCCATATTTCCTAATGTTTGGATGTGAAGCCTGATGACTATGGACCTCTACTTTGGGGTCTCTGCTGGTGGGTTTTCACCAGTCGTACCTTCAGTATGTGACTAATTTAAAAAGGGATTTGTGTGCTGCTTATCAATTTGCTCAGGCCACATCTATAAAATGAACCAGGGCAACAAAGAACATTATGATCAGAAAGTACGATACCATGATCTGCAACCTGGTGATGGTGTTCTTATCCGAAACGTGGGTCTCCCTGGAAAAACACAAACTTTCAGACCGATGGAATTCACAGCCCTATATTGTGGAGACTCAAATGCCTGGGCTACCAGTATATCAAGTAAAGCCTGAGAAGAATGGTGGCCCATTAAAGACTCTACATAGAAACCATTTACTTCCTCTGGAACAACATGTCAGAATGCATACTTAATTAAATACTGAGCGTACCATGCTATCCAAATCATCTAACCAGAGGAAAGCCCTGACATCTGTGGGTTCCTCACCTAACACTGTAGGTGCCTTTAATTCTGCGCCAGAACCGACTACCAGGATAGCTATAATGGGTCCCCCATCAGAAGCTGATTCAGAGGAGGTTTACCCTGACTACGTATCTTGAACCCTTAGATATGTCTCCTGGGTCTGTGGTAATGTCACTTGAGTCAAGTCAACCCAACAGTGCAACTAGCACACCATCCTTAAATCCTGAGGCTCTTCCATTTTTTCCTGGGGAAGACACTGCCAGAGAGGGTGTAGATATGTCCCATAATCCTCTGGGGTCTTTCAGTGAGGGGGAAGAGATTACTACTGATGTTGATCCTTCTGTAATGGGTACTTCTGCAGTGGATGCCAAATCTGAAGGGGTGGTATTGACACCTCCTGTAGAGGAGGAAGAAGGGATAGCACAGCCCTTAAGGAGGTCCCAGAGAGAGAACCCAGAGGAGGCCGGATAACACATGATATGGTTGGAGTCAGCAGTGAGGTGTCCATTCCCACAGTACACCGTGCAGTGGTTGTGCTAAAAGATGTTAAAGCACCTGAGACCTGGAACCCAGACTATGTATCCTCTAAGCATGAATTCAGGTGTTCAATATGGTGGTGCTCACCTCATGCTAGATGCCTAAATTGTACCTATTCTAATGGGCCTATACGTTGCCCTCCATTGGCTGTTACCACAACCAACAGTAGGAAATAGTCTACATATTGCATTGTAATCTGTTTTTCTTGATACTGGTTCCTTAATGGGGACATTGAGGATTTTTCTGGTGGGGGGGGGGGGGGGGGGGGGGGGAGAGAATGTAGTCCCCTTACTGAAGGTGCCTCTGCTTATTCTCTGGGAAGATCCTGTGTGCTGCAATCTAGCCCCAGAGACTACAATTCCCATGAGCCCTGGAGGAAACCAGGAAGGAAGTGACTTTTGTTTAGGAGTCTTCCACGTGGCGGAAGACTCAGCAGTCTGCGGTCTCTTCCCTCTGTTTTTGGAGCAGAAAGGTAGCCAGGCTGCTGTGGAAGAGTTTGAGTCAGTTCAGAAGCTGTTATGTTGCAGTTATAGGCTGTGACAGCGAGCCTTTGGAACTGGGATCTAGCAGGCTGCTTCTGATTGCCCTAAAGGGGAGGCCCTTTGGCTGTACTCGTGGCTAGAAGCTACTCTGCATCCAGCACACAGAAGGAGACTGAGTAACTGGGCATCTTTGGGAAAATGCTGCCTGGGACAGACCTCAGAGATATAGACTAACTCTGGGTTCAAAGAGAGGCCAACCCAGTGAACCAGAGCTGCTGCATAGCTTGGACCCACCTACACACTACCTACAGAGAATCTCCATTACAGTTGTAGTTCTTCAAGCGTGCCCACGCAAGCAAGAGTCTGGGACTCTGAGTCCGGGGGGGGGGGTGCACACTCTGTGGTGGGATAAAGATTGGCCGTGCAAATGGCAGCTAGATAAGTTCCTTTTACTTCTGTGTACTTTGCTAATTGATGTTATTCACTGTTAATTAAATCCTGTTTCTTTAAGTAAAGGTTGTTCATTCTAATGCAATCTATTAGATGTATATTATTTATGATTTGTAATTGTTCTGAGTTAGATCCAGTTTATTGTTGAATAAGTTTATTCCTGGAGGCTCTCAAGGCACACCAGTAAGTGCGTTACAGGGCCAGCCAGGTGGAGGCACTGCCATTATAAGTTCTTTATGAGCAAGGGACAGCAGCAAGGGGGTGGATAGGGTTTCCCCAACTAAACAACATCACCACTGGGGTACTCAGGATCTCCTTTTATGTTAAAATCATCAGGCGCCCAGGCACACTTGTGAGTGTGACCTGCTCCCGAGTAACCCAGGGAGGAAAAAGTCCCATTTTGTGTTTGTGAAACTCTTCTGTACCCAGTATTAATGGGTGTTTGAAAACCAGGGAGGCTAAGGCAGATGCAGTCACAAAGGCCTTTTTCAACTTAAAAAATGCTAAATCTCACTCTGCTCAAGTGGCTTCCCTTTTTTCCTCAATTAACCCATGCAGTTGTTTTGCAGTATTGTCAAACCCAGAACTACATATTCTGTAATCAGACCGGAGTTCTCCACTCCAAAACTCTACTTATCTGTGTTTGGAGAAATTGGCCAGTTCTATACAGCTTCTGCTTTGTTTTTATGAATGGAAATTTTCCCATCACTGTCAAGATACATTTGCCCTTTTATTTTAATAATGCCTCGTTTTTCATTGTGGTCAATTTCAGGTTGACAGCCTTCTCCTTATCACATCTAAATGCATCCTTTCATAGTGAAAGCATCTTAGCATACACAAGGATCTCCTATAGCAGGGGAGGGCAAAAGGTACTCCATGGGCTGGATGCATCCCGCCAAGTGGATTGATCTGGCCCGCGGAGGCCCTGCTGCGCTCCCCTGCCTCCAGGCCAATCAGGGCCAACCCTTGTGGTTGACTCTAAGCACCTGCCCGAGAGCAGGGAGCGAGAGACTTCATGCGCTTCTCCACCCCCAGACCAATCAGAGTCTGGGAGCAGGGGAAGCAAGCAAAGTCTCCTCCTGCCCTGCCCCCTTCCTTGCAGGATGGGGGCAGGGCAGGAGGAGACTTTATGTGCTCGTCCCTGTTCCCAAGCCCAGACTTCCCGGGGGAGGGGGTAGGAGGAATATGTGAAGTCTCCTCCCACTGCCAGGGGAGGTGAACCTAGAGGGAACTTCTAGCTTTTCAGGACAGCTGGTGGTTCTCTCTGGGGAGGGAGGGGGCAAAGACTTCATACATGCTCCACCCCAGACCAATCAGGGTAGGGAAGTATGGAAGTGTCTTGGCCCCGCTCTTTCTGCCTGAGGCCCGCCTTTTCTGGAGTGGCCCCCGGGTCAAAAATTAATTGCCCACTCCTTTCTTATAGGTATACCAACAATCTGAAAGTGCATAGAGTAACTTCTCCAGTGTGGCTAGTGCATTGCACAAATCAAAAGTTATCCCTTTAAATTGCCATATGCCTTATTCTGCTGTGAAAACAGTGTTTTAATTGATCTTTGGATCTGCTTCTACTCGCCAGTACTTTCTAAGATCCAGTGTGGAAAACCACACTGAACTTGCTGCAACATTCAGGTTATTGTCCATTTGTGATAATGGATAAGAATTTTTTTAAAATAACTAAATTTAGTTTTCTATAGTTCACACAATCTGGCATTACCACCTATTTATTTTAAGCAGAACTATGTCAGATTCAAGGACTGCAATGGGGGGAGGGGGGAGATTGAGCTTTCGGTATTTCCTCAATGGCCCATATTGCCCCCTCCCTCTTTGCTAAAAGTAAATGCCGTGTGGAACTGTTTAATAGGAATTCCTCCCTCCACATCAAATCTCATGCTGTGCCACTGCAGTATGATGTACATCTTGGTTGGATCACAAGAACTCTAGATTTCTAACAAAGTGTCTTAGACTGTTCTTCTGCTGTTCATTTAAGTGCTGGAACAAGTCTTAGAACAACTCTAGCAGTTCGCCTTCACCTCTTTTTCCCCTCTACCCCCAACCCATAGTTTTTCTTTTATACTAGCATCTTCTAGATCCTCAGGTTCATGTTTTGTCTACTGTTTACAGTTTTGTGACAGATGTTGGTTTCAAATCCACAAGAACATTAGCAGCCAATCCCCCCTGGGACTCTAGGTCTTAGAGCAAGTTTTAACTGCTCACCTTTCCTTTTGCTGGAAAATTGCCCCAGCATGTTGCTGTTGTTATGGGTTCTGACCCAGAGGTCAGGACAGTTTGTTTGCAGCAAATCATTTATCTCCTCTGCAGATAATTTTAAAATAGAATTTCTACTGACAAAATTTGTAAGACATCTTTCCTGTCATTTGTTACATTTGTGAGCCATCATGAAATCCATCTTGATTATTAGCTCATTTGCTATCTTTGCTATTCAGACTTTTTGCTTGTATTCCAGAGGACCAGTTTTTAAACCCAATTTTCCACGTTTTTGGACAGCTGCATGTTCTCAATTCATTAGCTTCATTCAAGACTGAGTGGTTCAGGATTGGATACATGAATGAGGAAAGGAAAGGGATATCTGATCTAATAACTTTTTATGCTGACCCATTGGCTTTTTCTGAGGTATTGCTTCAAAGGGAAAAGGGTTGCATATTCAAGGAGTTATTAAAGATACTTTTTGCAGTCGCTGGTATTTCTTGAAGGTGTCCCACTTATGTTATGCTGACCACCCCAACCCTATTGCATGGCAAAGGTGGTGTGGCTGTAGAGAAAACACTTGAAGATCACCTTTCATTTTATTGTGTTTAAAAACAAAACAACCTTTCTGTTTTATCGGCTTGTGGCACTAGATATTTGAATCATTGGGTACAGAAAAATAGGGAATAGAGTTGGCATAACATTACTAGTGTAGTAGGTTAAATTTTTAGTGAAGCTAGAGCTGGGATGGGGAACCTTTTTTGACAGGAGGCCACTGGCCCTACAGAATAATTGGTTGGGGGGGCCCACACAAAAGCAAAACAAACAAAACAGTCCTGATTGGCTCCCCAACTGAGAAGTAGGAAAAAAGGGGGGAGAGACACTCCCTTGTGCTCCAGCGTCACGGTGGAGGTGGATTAACTCTTCTGGGGGCCCAAGGCTAGTAGCTTTTTTGGGGGTCCCACTAGGCTAGGGGTGGGTAAAAGGGCCTCCTTGGGGCGGATCCGGTCCATCAAGCAGGTTGATCCGGCCCACAGAGGCTCTGCCGCTCCCCCACCCCCAGGCCAATCAGGGTCTGGAGGTGGGGGAAAGTTCATGAACTTTTCTCCGCCCTGCCAAGAGTGTGCGGCTCGTGGCAGGGCAGCAGAAGACTTTGCGCACTCCCCCGCCTCCAAGCTCTAATTGGCAGGGGGAGCATGCAAAGTTTCCTCTGCCTTCTCCCTGCCCTGTGAGGAATGTGTAATGCTTAGAAGTGCCACACATTTCTGGCAGGGTGGGAGGAGGCTTTTTTTGCTCCCCCTCCCCCAAGTCCTGATTGGCCTGGGGGCAGAAGGGGAGTGTGCAATGTCTCCTCCCACTGCCAGTGGCATGGCTACCTTGGGGGAACCTCTGGGGGGAGACAAAGGTGCTCCTCCCCCCCCCCCCCCCCCCCCCCCCCCCCCACACCCCCAGACCAATAATGGTCTGTGGTGGAGAAAGCAGGGAAGTATCCTGCTTGCCCCCTTCTGCTTGGAGCCCCGTCCCTTCTGCTCAAGGCCCCACCCCTTCCAGTGCAGCTTGGGGCCACTTCAAAAATTTCTGAAGTGTCCCCCAGCAAAAAAGTATTGCCTACCCCTGTACTCGGCCATGGGTTGGGGCCAAAAAATGAGGGGTCCAGTGTGTGGGTGGGGTTGCTGGGAAGCAGGTTGGGGAGTGTGGGGTTTGGGAGGCAAATAGGGTGCAGGAGTGGGGTAGAAGTGCAGGGCCTGGCGGGAGGTAGGATGCAGGAGCAGACTTGGGGTGGGGTTGCTGAATCTGCACAGGAGGGGGGGGGAATGGGAGGGGACTGGGAATGGGGTTGTAGGGTCTGGGCACAAGAGTTATGGGAGGGGTTAGGGGCACTTACTTGGCACTGTTCTACCTTGCCCTTTCAGGCATCACACCCCACGATTCAAAGCCAGTGGGAGCAATTTGTAGTGAAGCTGCAAGCGAACACAGGAATAGAGTTTCCCTGTGCTGCCATTCTCCCAACCCCCCCACACCCCATACCCAGGCTGCGGGGAGGAGAATGGCAGCTCGGAGAGCCAGTTTTTCACCTTACTAGGCTGAGCCTACAGGCTGGATGCACCCGTAGTTTGCCTTGATCCAGCTTGTGAGGCTCAGGGCTCTGCTGAAAGGCACTCCAGCCATGTGGGGGCAGGGAAGAGTGGGACACCAGGGCTTGCTTATACCAGGGCAAGCCATGGGCTGTAGGTTCCTGATGCCATGAAATGAACACATGGAGGACTGTAGGCCTGTCTCTCACTCCCATTAAGTTCAGTGGCACTTACACTTAGACTGAAGAATCAGTCATGATACATATTAGGGATGTTAAATTTAAATGAATCAGTCGATGGAAATTCCATCAACTACTCCATTCGCTAACTGATTAGCCGATAAGGGAGAGATGGAGTGTTTGCTATCCTGGATGTACCTCAGCCTTTTAAAGATAGTAAGAACCGTCCATGGGGCAAGCATGTTCCAACTCTGGCTCTTCAGCCTTTGAAATGTAGCTAGAGCGCCGTGGGACTCATTTCAAAGGCAGAAGTGCAGTAGTTGGAACCTGGTGTGAGTGGGGTCTGCTTGAGTCCTTGCTCATGCCATTTCCCCACTGTGCCTCTGCTTCGCCTGCCCCCTGTCGAGACGGTGCTGGAGGCAACTAGCTTTTAAGCTAACTCCCCCTGCACTGGCTCCTGCTCCTCCCTCCTTGCTGAGAGCAAGGCGAAGGGAAGCAACTAGTTGAGTTACTACTCGATAAGGTTTTTTATTGAGTAGTTGCTTACAACCCCAATACATACAATTGTTGGAGACTCAGATTGAAATTGCAGTAAGCATATGGTAATTCCTGTAACTGCACCACATGTGTGCCACTAATTGGATAATTGACTCTACAAAGACGGCACTGGCTCTTGCTGATTCTGGATCTCTAGGCATGACACAGTTTGCTTCTTTAAAGTGCTCTGTTGTAGGAGAAGAGAATGCATTGTTTTAAAAAAAAAACAAAAACCCACATGATTTGTGTTCCCTCCTCCCCCCAGCTGTTGATTTACAGCACTTAATGGACATACATTTTAGGAGGTTGTAAATTTTTTACAGTATGTTTAATAGCTTTCCTTCCCTAGTGAAACTGTCTTCAAGGAATTGAAGAGATATGGTTTTCCCTATTTCTAATATTGACTTGTTCTAAAGTTGTGCCCACACATCTGCCTGTCAACCCTTTTTCTTTGCCAAAACAAAACAACCTTCCCCCACAATGATTCTTACACTTCATATTGTGTATCTATTTGGACAGATAATACATCTTAGTTGTGGTTGTTTGTGCTATGCTTTATCTCAAAAAGGACTTAATTTGAATTATCTAAGGCTTCTTCATAAGAGAGCTAGAGGACATCTTATTCACCGGGCCAATTGTCAGATAGGGAAAGGCATACTTATAACAATTCATGGCAAATGAGTCAGTGTTGTTTTGGGTTTTGGCACACTTTTAAAAGAACTACTAAACAGTTTGAGGACCTAAGCTTTCATTTAAAATGTGAACTAACTATTAGTGTTGAAATCACACAGACCAGAAATGCTGGCAAGCAACTTCCTTTTCAGATGATGACACATCTAAAGATATGTCTGCATGGCACATAAGTGCAGACTCTACTTCAGCTTTGAGTCCATGCCCCTCTTCTGGCCCCACACATTTGTTTGACTTGGGTCCTAGGATTCTGCTACAATGGAACCTGAGTGCTACTGTGACTTGAGTCCAAACAATGTTGTTTTGGGTTTAATTCAACCTGCAGACCCAAGTTAGAAGGTTTGTAGAGGGCAGTGTGGATATACAGGCTGTGAGATAGAGGTCCAGCAATTGTAATCACGAGTTTACAGTGCAGAGTGGATGCTTGAGTATAGGCTTGGAGACACTGAATCCACAAACCTGACTGCCACAGATCTGCACTGAGTGTGCAGTGTAGATGTTCTCTATGGGTCCACAGTTAAGTATCTTTTATGTATAATCTTTCTTCAGTGCTGATAGATGTTCTTGAATGTAACTGTTGTAAATATACATTGCAATTAAAAATCTGTTGTGAGGGGAGAAGAGGCTCTGGTGAAGGATCTGTTTTAATGATATTTGAGATGTTTGGGCTCAGGCTGTGGTCCAAGCTCTGGGATCCTCTTGTTGTGCAGGTCCTAAAGCCCTGGCTCCCACCTCCATCCAAAATCTATACAGCAATTTAAATAGCCCCTTAACCCAACCTCTAGTCATCTGGCATTGGCATTAGTCAGTCTCTGGTTTGTAATTGCTGTGTGTCAAGCCACTTTCCAATCAGGCAAGTAAGTCTTGTTTAAAAGAAAAAAAAATGTCTTTGACTTTAACATACATTATTATCTCGGTGTTGTGGAGGCCTATAAGAGCCCCAGTCATGAGTTACGACCGCATTATACAAAGACAGAACAAAAAAAGGTTCCATTGTTAGAAGATTACTGGTAGGTATTGAATTTCTCTACTCAGCAATTTGGGTGTCATTCTCTGAGTTCTGTAGTCTGCCTAACGTTGAACTTTGAGGATACATAAAATTGAAGTTTGTTCAAGATGTGGGGACATGGCTCCTTAAGAAAAAAAAATGCTATTATAAATGATAGGGTCAGATTCTTTTCTCATGCGGGTGTGAAACCAGTGGATCTACACAGAGTTCGGCAGGAGTTACTACTAGTGTATATCACTGTGAAATTAGAATTGGACTACTCTAAGTTTTGTACTGTATCTTAAAATGGCAATAGGGTTTTTTATAACTTTTATAAAATGGTACTATCTCTTTTATGTGTCCAGGGTAGGAATGTAAAATCCTGTTTTAATCAGGGGTGGGTACGGGGCTAGTCAGGCTGCAGTGACCCCACCGTTGTGGCTGTTCTGGCTGGGCTGGGCCAGGCCTCCTGTTAACCATAACCGGTAAGCATCACCAGGTAAGAGTGATACTTACTGGTTAACCATTCACATTCCTAGTCCAAGATCATATTGAAAGCTTGCTGTGCAAGACTAATATTTTCACTTTATATAAATTATCTCTTCATAAGCAGCAGGTGGATGATTGGACAGAAAGCTTCACTGATGTTCTATTAGCTGTATTCTTTTCAAATGCTGCTTTTAAATACTTATGAATTCTTTACTGGGCTAACTAAATCTGCAACGGGAGAGCTAAGTGAACATCACTCATCTGTATTTTCTCTGTGTGGTTGAAGAGTGAATTTGGGATTATTTCCTCCACTATTGTAATCACTTTTCTTATCACTTGTTTCTAGCAAAGTGCTTGAGCTTTTTATAAAGCAGTAGCCCCTTTTGTCAGTGTCTCATTTAATGCAGATGTGAAACAAAATTTTAGGGATTTCCCAATTTTCTTCTTTATTTCTTTTAAACTTTAATAAAGCATAGAAAACAAGGGAAGGCAAGTACTTTTAAAAATAACTACACTCCTAGTAGTATTAGAGGAAGTGAAGTATATTTTAAAGGTTTCTGTGTTTCATGTTGAAGATATATATTGCGTGTGTTTTGTGATATGACTTCAGTTCCTTGTGCCAGTCAAGTTACATGTCATAAAATCATAGGCCTGGAAAGGATCTCTAGCCCAGTCCCCTGCATGCAAGGCATAACTAAGTATTATGTAGGCCAGGTCTGGGCTGGCCTACAAAGCTGTGGGCTGGATCTGGCCCACAAAGCTGCCGGAATCAGCCTGCAGAGGCAGTGGGGAGCCCCAGGCAGGCTCCCCTGCTTGCCCCATAGCCCTACCCACCCGCCGTGCAGAAACACAGCTACAAGGCTTCATTTCTGTTTTAAACTTGGATGGGAGGAGGGAAGTTTCAGGAGATGCCATGCCTCCAGCACCGCCCCATTAGCCGGCTTCTGGCCAGAAACCAGACAATTGGAGCTGCTTGTTTGAATAACAGGCAACCAAGAAGAATCATGCCGCCCCGCTCCCCCTCAGCTCACTTATTCAGTGAAACATGTGGCCAGGCAAGTAGAAAGGCTGGCTGTCTAGGAAATGTTTGGCAGCTGGCAGGTAAGTCTCTTGACCACAGCCTGCTTCTGGCACCCATGCCCTTTTCTGCCCTCACCCCCCCCCCATGCACATACCCAAACCTCTGTCCTCCTCATACTCATATTCCCTCCCAGATCTTGCACCCCAATCTCTGTCCTCCTCATACCCATATTCCCTCCCAGATCTTGCACCCCAATCTCCTGCCCCAGATATCAATACCCTCCTACAACCCAAACTCCCTCCCAGACTCCAGTCTCCCTCCTAAACCCCAGTCCCTTACTCCGAGCTCCCTTCTGCACCCAACCTAGACCCCATATCTCCTCAGTTAATATCATGGAAGATTGCAGCATTTTCCAAAATCTCGACCATTTTCCAAAATCTGTGGCCCCCTGTCAAATTATTGCCCGCCTCTGATGTATACCATCTCTGATGGGTGTTTGGAGATTTTAAAGAGTAGATTAGACAATGATGGAGATTTCACAGTCTCCCTAGGCAATTCTTTCCTATGCTTTGCTACCCTGACAGTTGGTAAGTTTTTCCTAAGGGCCAACCTAAACTGCTCTTGCTGCTGTTTTTCCCCCCTCCTCCTTGTAACATCATTTTATGTACTTGAAGACATAAATCACGTGTCCCTGAAGTCTTCTCTTCTCCAGATGGAAAAATTGTGTGGTGGTTTTTTTGTTTTTTTAAAATCTTCCCTCATAGAAGAGATCTTGCTTACAATGCTCCTAATACATCCCAAAATGTGGCGCTGCTTTTTTTTCAGTAATGTTATACTCTTGACTCTTATATAGCTTGTGATCCACTGATGACCTCCAGAGTCTTTTTTGAAGTATTTTTGCTTAAGCAACCATTTTTAATGTGTGCAGCTGATAGTTCCTTCTTATGCGGAGTAACTTGCATTTGTTCTTAATGAATCTCATATGTTTGTTTCAGATTTTGAATTTTATTCCACAAAATTTATAAGTGCACTTTCTCTGCCATTATGTAAATCACTAATCATTGAATGGGACCAGTCCCGATATTCCCTTCCAGCTTGACTCCGAACCATGCATAACTACTCTCTGGGAATGATTGATTATAGTCTAACCAGTCATAACTTATAGTAATGCTATATAGGTTGTATTTCCTCATTTTGTTTGAGAGGGTCATGCGAGCCGGTATTAAATGTCTTACTAAGTCAAGATATACCACACAGGCTGCTTCCCTACCTCCTAATCCAAAAGGCTTGTTACATTGTCAAAGAATGTTATGGTGGTGGAGTTTGGCCAGATTTCCTCAATGGGAAATCATTCCAAGTGTTGGTGCTGAAAACGTTGGTTTCTTTTTGTGGCATTGTAAAACCTCTTGCAGGAGAACATGCTTAAAAAAAACAAACAGAAATATTTCTTATTTTTAATTGGTTGGAATACCTATAACAATACTCAGGAAAATTTATTAATATTAATGTGTATGTCCGTAATGCTGCAACTTCAAAATGCTGTCTACGCAGTTATTTTTACAGTGCTAGCTAGCCTAGGGCAGGCGGGTCCCTGCCATAGGCTCTATAATGTTGGTGTAGACATATTCTGGCTTCCTTAGTGTTTGGATGCTGATACAAAGGGAAACTAGTTGCATTTGAAAACCTCGTTTGTCTCCATGCATGTCATGACAATCAGGGTCTGAAAAACTTACCCACTATCTGAGACCCCAGTGATTAAGCAAGTCTGAAATAGATCAGTGCCCTCAGCAATGCTGGGTCACTGCTCATATCAGTTGTAGGCAAAACACCACTTCCAGTGCTGGTGATGCCTGTGGCAGCAGTGGGGCTGTTCTTTTATGCAGCCATAGAATAGAAGGACCTTGCCCAGTTCATGCTTGAAGATTTTATCTGCAACCGTTCCCCTGAGAACGGAAGATTAGGCTCTGTGTGAGGTGGGAAAGATTCCTAGTCACCCTAGGTAAAATGGATTTCTTCCCCTCCTCCTCCCTATCCGTGGACCAGTGCCTTCAGATTTGTCATTTGGTTTGGTAGCTCTCTCCCAGTCTTATTTCTTAGAGCTAGCCACTGTTGTCAGTGACTTGCCAGCATGAGTTCAGGGCAGCTGTCAGTTGGAGTAGTTTAATGATTTAAAACCCGATGTTTAGATCTCAAAACTTCCTAGAATCAAACTTTCAAATCCCAGTAGAACGGGCTTCAGCTCTTCTTACTCATTTTTCTGCCAGAAGAGGATCATGCAATTTAACTCTGTGACTCGCACAGATTCAACGTTTAAAAAATCATAGTTCTTGGTTGCTCTCTGTATATAGTAAAGATCCACTGGCACTTTTTTGTAAGCTTATGGGTGTCCTTTTTAAAAATTCCAATTTGGCTCTCCTATGCAATATAGCGGGCACTGATTGTTGGTTGCTTTCCCTCTCACAGGTGTCTGCACATCAGTGATGCTGTACAGTTTTGTACATCTTATGGTTAAAAGTTTAACTACTTTTTTTTTTTTTTTTTTTTACTCAAACACTTGAACTTATAACCAAGCCTTGTATTCATAATATTCTGAATTTTCTAGCAACCTTTTATATGACTGAGAAGAAAACTATTTCTCTCTCCTTCACATAGATTTGTTTTACCTTATTGAGAGAGTCTTGTTTAACAGTTTTGGTCAGAAAGATGTTCCAGAATTCTTGCAACTTAATTATATTTTGACTCCTGAGTTTCCATGTCTTTAGGATCAGTTATGTCATATTTACTCTAGGACAGTATTAGGCAATTCATGGTAAAATAATAAGACTTTAAAACATGGTCCGTGTATAAGCTGTTGTTCTTATACAATATAATCTTCCCCTCTATCTCTGTAAACGACATGAGTGGCACTTATAATATTAACATTCAAATTCTAGGCTGTGGGTTTGTTGTTGGGGGTGTGTGGTTTTTGTGGGGCTTTTTGCTAGAAGTAAGTTAGCCAGTATCAACAGTGAATGTTTGAATATTTATGTATTGCATTAAAAAACCTCCTAAGAAATACTGAACTCCCGGATTGTAACAACAGATTTTGTCTGAGGGTCAAGATGGCATCTTTCCTGCTGAAAAGGCCTTGTCAATGCAAGCATTGACCTTCTAACCAAAAAGAACAAGATGGGATTCTTTGTCCAAATAAGATTTGTCTATAAGGTTGATGTTGAACGGGGGGAGGCAACTGTTTCATACCCAATGCCAATTCATATGATATGGGTTGATTGTGCTGCCTCTCGATCATTCTAGCTCCATGGTCACCAACACATTGATCGTGATTGACTGGTCAATTGGGAGGGCTCAACCAGTCAATCGCGAGGCATTCAGGACCCCCCCAATTCTCCCCACCCCCAAGAAGCCCCACTACCTACCTCCAGGGACAATGGAAGTAGTGCCGGCTTCCCGTGGGGCAGATGGAAGTCCGGCAGCTGCACACCACTTCCGGGGTTTCTGGAAGTGCACTGCCTGCTCCCCTCCTCACTGGCACCCTGCTCCCTGCCACAGAACTCTGTCCCCTTGCCCTCCCGGCACCCTATTCTCTCTCTCTCTCTCTCCCCAGCCACAGAACCCTGCCCCCACTTGCACCCTGTCCCCTACCCCAGCACCCTTCCCCAGTACCATGTCTCCTGCTCCCACCAGCACAGTTGGGGCCACATTAGTGAAGCTTGGGGTGTGTGTGGGTGGTTTGTTTTTTTTTTTTTTGGCATCTCACTTGTGTGGCCCCAACTGACTTTCCTGTGGGTCAGTGACCCCTGACTCAAAACAAATTCCCTGCCCTTCTCATAAATAGACAATGCAGAAACTTTTTGTGTTTGACATAGTATTTTATTTAAAAATGAAGCCTGACCAACACCCCCACAATTGGGGCCAAGCCCCCATCTGGCCACAGCATCAGAACACTCCTGCACTCTCCCCCTTCCCCCAGACCCTAGATCTGAGCCTATTATACACTGGAACCCCCTTCCTTTGAGTCTCTCACATACCCCAACCCAAATTCCTGAACCCTCACATCCATAAGCCTGTGGCTTGCTTAGTACCCCAACCCTACATCTGACCCCAACACTGCCTGGCCTGGAGCCCCCCTCCCCGAGCCAGCGTCCCTTTCTCCACTTCCTCTTGCATCCAGATGTCCTCCCAGAGCTTGCACCTCTCACCCCTTCCCACACCCAAATCCCTCATTCCCACCCCAGAGCCTACACGTCCTGTTTCAAACTAGCGAGAGTGTGGCTAGACTGCAGGAGTTTTTCAGGATTCCGGAGATATCCCAAAAAAACTCTTCTATATCCAGGGATGAGTTGTTTGTTCCGCTTTTTTTTAGTGGATGAGCAAACATTCTCTTTCAGCCACCCCAATATTACTTTTTCTACGAGGAATAAGGGGGCTTCCAAAAGAAGGGGGTTTTCTGACATTTGGTCCAGTCTAGACAGGCCACATGTTGGAAAAACTTCTTCCTACAGAAGAACTGGAGGGGGGGGAAAAAAAAAAAAAAAAAGCAGCAGTATAAGGGTTGGGGATAGCAAGTGATGGAGAGGAGGATAATAGAGGGGGTGGGGCTTCAAGGAAGGGGCGGGGTGGTAGATCTTGGTTTGTTCTGTCATTTAAAAAGTGATCTTGGGTGTAAAAAGGTTGGAGACCACTGTGTTAACTCATAGCAGTCCAGATATTAACAGGATTTGAATCAGAATTCTTTGTGTGACATTGCAGAGAATTGCCATTAGGTCAGTGGACTCATCCTTCTGGATATGTCTACACTGGAAAAACCAATAACAACCACTCCATAGCAGAGAGTTTGAGGCTGGGTCAGCTGATTTGGGCTTGAGCTATAGTGCTAAAAATAGCAGTGTTGATACTCCTGTTCATACTGGAGCCTTGGATCTGAGACCCACCCTGCTTGACAGGTCTCAGGGCCTGGGCTTCCGCCTGAAGGGGAATGTCCACACCACTGTACTTAAGGCTGTAGCTCAAGCACAAGTCAGTTGAACTAGGCTCTGAGGCTTGCTGCTGTGGTGTTGTGTGTTTTTGTTTTTGTTTTGTTTGTTTTGTTTTTTGTTTACAGTGTAGAAAGGCATACACATTGGGATTTTAGTTTGAAAAATTGTTGCTTCCACATTGTGGAATATCACACTCCATTTGAAGAGCTTGGCTGCCATCCTACACTGTGGAAACTATATCCTAGTATGACATAACTGCTTTTTTTATTGCTCTTCTCTGTGCAATGTCCTTTTGGGCATGTCTAACAATAATTAACAGCTTGCAACATCAACCAGCTCAGCTCCAGCCTTGCAGATCTGCATTCTTTGCCTTGCAGGAATCAAAGGCAAGCCCTCGTACTGTGTGTGTCTATTCAATGATGCCGGAAATTGTCTTGGTTCTCTGAGGCATTTTTGCTTGTGATTGACACTGTTCTGTTCTTTGAGGTCCCTAGGGGTGTGGGTTATCTGCCTTCTCCAATATGAACTGATCTGATCAGTGAGATTGATGTTCCTCTAAACTCATCCTAACCCCCTCTCTTTCAGGCGTCTGAGTGATGTATTTCCTTTTTTACTAAAGTAGCTATCTTGTTTTTGCAGATACTTGAAAACTGCTCCTGGACACACAACTTTATTTTGCTTAATGTAGTTAATTTCATTTAATGAACTGACCTTTCATTCTAATATATTTCATTTCACAAAAAATGCTGCAGATTTTAAATTGGACTCTCCTGTAATTTCTTTTAATCCCCTTCCCCCCTATGGAAAAAGTTTGAGAGACTGTCCCAGCAATGCTTTTGTGTTAGTAACATGATTATTTTTTCCTTGCCCGTTTAGGCCATAACTAAACTACAGTATTCTACTGGCATATTGGAGCATTGGGAATGTTACCCCATCACTTGATGGGTATGGTAATGCTTCTCTGGGTAATTTTTGCATCTTGTATTCATGTCAATGGGCAGTGTGCTCTGGCAAGTTTGCTGCTTCACTGAGTGAGTCTTATAATTTTTATATCCGTGTAAGTCGAGAATGAGCCGAGAGCTGCTCTTAGCATCTCTTGTAGGCCTTTATCTGAATCTTTCACATTACAGCAAGCTTGCTGCTTCACTGAGTGACCTGATACTAGATTCTGGTAGCCAAATGAATGTGCCCATCCATCTATCCATTATAATGACTAATGTGTATTAAGATTATTCTTTAAGTGGCTAGGGCCATGATTGCTTGCCTCATCAGTGTTTTGGTTTTATGTAGTGTTAGAGTTTAAATACAAGCTACCCAAGCAAAATATATTAGGCTAATGTGCTCAGGCTTAGTTTTTGGACAGTATAGGCTGGCTCTTGGACAGTGTGGTTGGTTGTGTTCCAGATGTTGGAAAAGGGGAAATACTTTTGGTGTGAAACCCTGGCCTCAAAGTCAATGGCAATATTCTTTTTGATTTTGATGGGGCCAGGATTTCATCTTTGGTGTTTGGCAGTCATGGATGCACTTGCAGACTTAGGGTACATCTACACTGCATGGCTATTTCAAAATAAGCTATTCCGGAATAGCTATTCAGAAATAACTTATTTTGAAATAGCATGTCTACACTGCAGGGAAGCCTCAAAATTTAGTCTAAGGCAGGCTTCCCTGATGTTAGACATGCTGTATTGATTCAGAGCCCCAGGAGACACTGGGGAGGAGTAATTTAGGATGGCCCTGGGGAGGGGCTATTTTGAAATAGCAGCAGTAGAGCATCTATATGCACCTTATTTCAAAATAGCTGTTTTGGAATAGGCGTTATTCCTTGTAGAATGAGGTTTACAGATTTCAGAATAAGCCTTCTGTTTCAAAATTATTTTGAAATAATGGAATGGCTGTGTAGATGCTCACATTATTTTGAAATAACGCTAGTTATATCGAAACAAACAGTGCAGTGTAGAGAGAAATGAGAGAACCCTTAGAGAAATAATTATTGCTCATGTACTGCCCATTTCAGATGACTAAATACTTGACCATGTAGAGCAGTGGTTCTCAATCTTTTCGGCATCATGCCCCCTTTTAGATTTTTGAGAAACGCTCATGCCCTCCACCCCTAGCAAAACTTGTTGAGCGCAAAAAAAAAACAAACAAAAAACCAAACGACTGAAAAACAAAAATAGCAGCAAAAATTGGGTGTGTGGGTTGAGTTGTCTTGCTCTCCTCCGTCCCCGCTCTCCCACCCCCCTCCCCCGAATTTCTTCATATCCCCCCCCCCCCCCCCAGTTTGGGAACCCATGATGTAGAGCATTTTTTTTTCTATAATTTTTGTTGTCTTTGTTTGCCTTTTTTCTGTACATCTTTGGCTATTTTAATTAGGTAAATGAAAACAGTTTTTAAAATATCAAATGCTGTGGAGTGATCATCGGTTATGTTTTAGGCATGAGATGTTCTGCTAAGGTTAAAGGGTTTTGCAGCATCCTGTTTTATACAAGATGTACCTGAGGAAGATAAGCATGTTCACTGTCAAGACCTATGTGGATCTGGCCAGTGGGGGCCACTCTCAGCCCACTGCCCAGCATAGCAACCAGCAAGGTACCAACACTACGTCACAGTGACCCCCACTAGCTGCTGTGTGCAGCACGGCTCAGCAGGACAGGGGATGAGTCACTAGGCCAGGGTCTCAACCTGTCCGACCAGCTACCCCCCAGGGAGAGAAACAAAGGAAGGTGGAATGCCGCCCCTGGCTGGGGGGGGCAGGGCTGGAGGAGGGTTAGTTTTCTGTCTGGGATCATGGAAGAAGGAGCCTAGGCAATGGGACTGGGATTTAGGGGCCCAGTCTCTCCCATCTCAAGGGGGGCTGAGGCATCCTAGGCCTGCCCTGTAACCAGATTACATCTGTGCTGTGCTGTATCCTGGAGAAGCAATAAACTCCCTCTATTTTACTGGCTGGTGGAATCTGTCCATGCCATTACGGAGGTGCAGGAGATGGGGAAAAACCCAACGCGCCATCACACTGGTGTCAGGGGTGGGATGCACTGCACC
>CM057847.1:48954268-48965543 GCA_030068395.1 Apalone spinifera
ACTTGCTGCTTCTGTCAGAAGAGGAGGGGATGCTGCAAAGAGGCAGCGCCTTGTGAAGCCTGGGGCCAGACATTGGATTCCATGCAGCATTGCCGCTTTGAAATACCACATGCAGCCTGAGCCCAGCTGGGGGCTGTACGTGGCGTTTCAAAACAGTAGCACTGCATGAAGCCCAGGGTCTGACGCTTTGAAGTGCTCCATGGAGCCTGAGGCCGGGTTCCCCATGGCGTTTCAAAGCAGCAGCACTGCATGGAGCCTGGGGTCAGCTTGGAGTCCCCAACTGACCCTGGGCTCCATTTGGCGCTGCTACTTTGAAACATTGCAGGGAGCACAGGCCAGCGGGGCACTGCTTGTCCGCATACTCCCCACAGCACTTTTTCGCCTTTGAAATGTAGGAATAGCCCTTGGCTTTTGCTACACTTAAGTCAGACACCCCCATACTGACTAATTGAATAGTCGATGCAAATTGCATCAACTATTCATTTACCCAGTTAATCTAAATTTCCCTTCCCTATGCAGGAGGGAGCTCTGGGTAGGAGATTGGAGTGCAGAAGGGGGTGCAAGATCTGAGAGGCTGTTGTGACCTGGGGCAGGGGTGCAGGAGGGGATATAGGTTTAGTAGGGGGAACAGAGGGTTGGGGGAAGGGGCTGGGGTGCCAAGTACAGGCTCTGGCTGGGAGGTGCTTACCTAGGTAACTCCCAGTGAGCAGCCCAGGAGGTTCCTCAGGCAGGTTCCCTGCCTCCCCATACTGCTCAAAATGGCCCTGTGCATGGGGCCATGTGCTTCTCTCCGGGAGGGGTGGGGGGGTGGATACTTCACATTCTGCTTGCTCTGCAAACTTGATCCAGGCAGCTGAAAGATTGTGGGAGCTGAAAGATTGTGCTGGGGATGGAGCAGCATGCAAAGCCTCTCCCTTTTCCCCCCTCTCTCACCAAGCTCACAGTGCTCAGAGAAGCACATGGCCCCTGCAGCTTGCCATTTTGAGGGTGTGGCTCAGATCCACCAGCTTGAAGGGCCAGATCTGGCCTATGGGCCATATTTTGTCTACCCCCGTATACTTCATTACCGACATATAGCGTGCCTATGTGAAATTACATCATGTAAATAGCAGGGTAAAATTGTATACAAATGCTAAATAGAGTGGTCATATTAAGCCTCTTTCTAGAAATCAAAATGGCACTTGAAACATTTTTCACTTTTGAGGAGCTGTCATAATCATGACTAGCAACCTGGTGACTAAGGGGTTAACTATACCTCCTGTCCCTAGCCAGGTATCTGGTCAGCCTATAGTAACGCAGGTAGGGATTTCTGGGACAAAGGAATTTTTATCTTTTTCCCTCCTTTGTCTGAGTAAGAGCGGTTTCTTCCAAGTAACAGGGAGATGGGAAGGCCTGTCTCTCTCCCAGAAAAGTCTTCTCACAATGTGTAAGTAGGGCAGAGTTTAGTTAGCCCATCAGGTTTTATTGTGTTCTGGTTTGGGGATTTGGAACTGATGTCTGTACTGTTAAGTGTGGGGTGTGTTTTTTCTCTTGTAACTAAGTTTTGAGCCCATGGGTGGCAGGGGGCCTCTTACCATCTAGCCACCTCAACTATGTTTGCAATGAGAGTTTTGTTCTGATAAGTTTGTTTTATTTTTCTTACTAACTGGTATTGGTTCATTTTTGTGTCCTGAGAGATCTGTTGGTCTGACTAGGGAGTTAGCTACCACAGACTGCAACTTGTTTTTTCTTCTCTCTTTCTCTTTTTTTCCCCCCACCTTTTTTGGGGTGCCCTTGAGGTTTTAGGGAGGAAGTTTCCCAAGTGATCTCTTCCCTGGTTTTCTTGGAATACTTGGGTGGTGGTAGCAGATATTCCCCAAAATCCAGATATTAGGATTTTGGGGGGAAGTTTTTGTACCAGAGCCTGTAGAGTTAAGGTTTTGGGGTGTGTTTGCAGGCCCTCACTTCTGCAATTGTCATGCCAGAGTGGGGAACAGCCTTGACAGGAGCTCATGCCTTTCTTTTATGCCTTCGCTTGGTGGTTTGTTGGCTTTTGAAAAGATGACCTCTCCAATGTCTGATTCTTTGCATGCGGTATATACTGACAAGTCGTTTTCTAAACTTTTTCAGGTTGTCCGTCAGATGATGTGGCTGATGGATCATATTTTTAAGTATACAAACTTTGGGATTGTATCTCTAATCCACGGAGATTTCTTTATAAGACAGGTAAACAGTAGATGTATTATGATGCCTTGGCTTATCCTTGTAGTCAATGTTTAAATTTTCTAGATGCAAAATTTCAGTGTGGTCTTCTAGGCTGTATCTCTGACCTCTGTAGTGGGAAATATAAGGTGAAGTCCTTGTGCTGAAATGTGCTTGCTAGAAACCTCATATAAAATATTTTACTTTTTTTAGCAGTTGTATTCTTGAACATTTATATGATGTTCAAGTATCATATAATCTGGGTTTCAATCTCCAGATTAAGGATTTGTGCTAGGTCGCTGTACAATTGTACAGTAAATGACAGTCTTTACTTCAGAGTTTACAATCTAAACATTACATTGCCACCAGTGTACAATACTATAGCACCGAATCCAGTCTGGAATCCTGATAATTTATAACCATCAGTGACTCTTGTTTGTTTGTTTGTATTATCCTGAAAGCTAAGAGATAAATGATTACTAGACTTCATGTATTACTTTTCATTTATTAAATGCAGAGCAAGCCATCTGCTAGGAATAAGAAAATGTAAAAAGGTTTAGTTGTGAAAATTGATCTAATTCCAGTTATGCAATAAGAGGAAGCTGTATGCCAAATGTGGTGGTTCTAGAGCTTACTGTTTAGGAGGAGTTCTTGAGTAAACAAGCAGACTGATAGACACACTCTCTCAGACTACATCTAGACTGCAGGTTTTTTCTGGGATATCTCCGGTATCCCAGGAAAAACTCTGCTGCATCCAAGGAATGTGTCTGCCTTCCTGAAAAAAATTTCAGATAAGCAGATGTGTTTCTTTTGGTATCCCTGTAAACCTTGTTTTACGAGGAAGAAGGGATGTTCCGAGAAATGTTTGGGGGGGGGGGAGGGGGAACCCTTTGGCCCAGTGTAAACAGGCCAAATGTCAGAAAAGCCTCTTCCGAAAAAAGAATTTGAAAGACGCAAATTGCGAACTGCAATTTGTGTATATCTTATTCCGATAGAGCTGTGGTCTAGACACAGCCTCAGATATATAGTAGATGAAGCTCTCTAGGTTTTTTTTCTTTCACTGTATCAAAAAAATCTATATATTTGAGAGAGTTTGTCTGTGTGTCAGTTCAAGAACGTCTCCTAAACAGTAAGATATAGGACCACCAAATGTGACGTGCAGCTTCCTCTTATCATAACTTAAAGCAAGGTAAGGATTTGGGATGTACCTGGAATGGGATTGTTTCTCATAAAATAAAGAGAGGGCTTTGCTATACAATGACCATATGGAGCCACAGGGGATATAGGATGCAAAGCAGGGTTAGTTATACTATACAGTGACCACAAGGGGGCAGTAATGGGCTGGAAGATGGGTACTGGGATATAACCCCATTGATGCAGCAGCGGGGCAGTGGTGGGAAAAGGGACAGCTATCTACTAAATATCTGAGTGTTTTTCTGTTTGTGTGTCTGTCTATCCCCCAACTGGGAGACATGCACCTGTCCCCTGGCTGTACCAGCTGCGTATGGAGAGGTACTTCTCACATGGCCTCAAACTGCTGCTTCCCGCGGCTTCCCTTGGCTGCAAACGGCAAGCTGCAGCCAATGGGAGCCACAAGCCTCCATGGTTGAGGAGCTGGTAAGTTGGAGCGGCCCAGTAGCAGCTTTCTCAGAATGGATCTGTGTACCACTTTGAGAAATACTGGATTAAACAATTATTTTTATGTTTCTTCAGAAAAAAGTCATGACTCTTCTTTGGGTTATGTCCACATGGGTGCTCCACATAAGGTGATGGATTGTCCCCGAAGCTGTGGAGTTAGAGGTTTTTCATAGCAGTTAGCAGTTGGGCCATGCATGTGCAGCAAGCGGCTCACGCTGCTGGTGGTTGAGCACGTCTCATGCAGCCTGATTCTCTTTTCTCTCTCTCCCTACCTCCCCCCCACCCTCTTTTCAGTTCCTCTTCTACTGCCCTTGGTCATGGACGGAGCTCTCCTGCGCTTCAGGCATTTCTCTCATCACAGACAAATTTCACTCTCCTGATGACATTTTAACCTCGTTTAGTTACAAATTCGTTCTGTTACATTCTTGCCATTCCATTAAAAGAAAAAAGGTGGGGGGCGGGGGACTTAAGAAGACAGAAAACAGCAAGCATTGCCTATACAAGGTTGCCAATGGTTTAACCAAGAAACCTCCCACCCCCCCCTTCCCCCAACCACCAGTGGCTCCCAGTATGCTGGGCTCACCGGGGTTTAATAAGTGCCACAGCTGTAATGACTCTATGCTGGCCTCTGATGGCCACAGCTGATGCATATAATGTCTGTGGGGAGTCTCACACTCCACAAAAGTGTGAACACTGCTGGAATTTGACTGCGAAGGTGAGAGAGTATTGGGAGTTTAGGCTCCACATGACCCTCCTTGAGAGAGCTTTACAGCCTATGGAGGAGCCTCCACTAAATCAAGTGGCAGAACTTCTGAAGCATAGATCCGCCTCCCCAACACCACGGAGGCATCAGAAGACCAGGGTCTCACCAGTCAGATTGCTACCACCCAAGCTGTCCCAAACAATGACCAGGGAGACATGCCAGGCACCTCCTCAGCTCTGTGGTGCTGAGGTCTCTCTCAAATGCCGCCGCTGCAGTACCCAGCCTGAATATGGCACCTGTAGTCTTCTTCTCTGCACCGGGGAGAGTGCACCAGCAAACCCTAGCGGCGAAGCAAGTGCCTACATGTGTGACGCTGGCAAAGCAAGCGGAACTGGCTTCCAAATGGCCCTACAAGTCTCTGGCACTGCCTCCAAGTGTGGTGGTTTCTGATGCCTCCCCCTGGGCAAGCTGTTCTCAGTTTGCAGCCAGCCCAGACTGATTAATGAATTGATTGCTAATAGCAAAGACTTCATGGATAGTGCAAGTGAGCATGGGGATGCGGCACCTCCCCCCCCCCCCCCCCCCCCCCCCCCCCCCCCTTTACTCCCATCAAGAGAGCGGGCTCTAGTGCCTTACCCATCTCCACACTATAGGAGATCTCTGCATTTACATGGGTGCTCCGGGGAGACTGAGTATGAACAGAGGAGTGTGTTCTCTTTGCAGCATTCATCTCCCACCATGTCCCATCAATGCCATCGCTACAAGGTATGCCTGTATCACTTCAGTGGCATCTGAATTGGCATTATCATCTCCATGCTACCTGGCACACTGGGACTATTGGCCACCACCTAAACACCAGTCTTCTGGCCCATCACCCTCACCAAAAAGGCTTCCATCAGCCTCACCATCTCACACCCTGATGACCATGCTGGAGTCAGAAGAGGACGAATGCCAGTTGTCAGATGTTTATGACAACACAGCTCTCACGAGATTCACCACAAGACAACTTAACTTCCCCCTCCTCCGAGGGGGCTATAGTTCCTGAGGACGAACACACCACAGCAGACCTGAAACAGTTTCAAGATTATTTTTTTTAAAGGGTAGCTGTTACCTAGGAGATAAAATTACAGCATGTCAAAGAGAAACAACACGGTCTCCTAAAGAATATTCGTCCTTTATGCCAAGGCAGGATTGTGTTGCCCATAGACAAGGCTATCATGCAGGTATTTGAGGACATCTGGCAGACGCCTGCATCAACCCAACCAATCTGCAAGAAGGTGGTGTGTCGGAGTGTGCCAACCCCACACTGGTAGTGAAGGATTTAACCAGGCTTGCTAGGCTGAGAAGGCCCCTCCCCTGCAGCCCTGCTGGGCATGCTCCAGCTGCAGAGTCAGTATAAAGGTCAGTGGAGTAGCTCAGTTGGGGTTGACCACGGAAGGGGAAGGAGCTCCTGCCAGAGCTGAGGAGCAACCACCCCTGTGGAATCTGCCGGAGCCCCAGCTGTCGCAGCCTCCCCCGCGGCCACCGTGCCTGCCACAAACTACCTCCACAGCTGTGGCGACAACCGTTATGGCGGCAGCCACAGCCATCCTGATCACTGACACCATGCCAAGCATAGCCACTGGCGCATTCGCCAGCCCAGGTGGGGACGGGGCCAGTCAGCGGGCAGAGGTAGGAAGCAGCCCGGGGCAGGAAATAACCCAGAGAGCTTGGTGTGCTTCGGTGATGACTCCCCGCTAAGCCAGTGGTGGGAGCCACCTCCCACTGATAGTGCCCTGGGCTGGGGCCTGGTGGAAAGGGAGGGCCTAGGCCCCTCTACCCTCCTACCCTGACACTCCAGAGAGGGGAGCAATACAGAGTTGGCCACTAGGCCACCTTAACCCCCAGCCAGGAGGGCAGTACGGACTAAGGTGCTGCGCCATATTGACCCCCTCCCTCCCCCGACAAGAAGGCAGTATCAACTAGGCCGCTGGGCCATATTGACCCCCAGCCAGGGGGCAGGACAGACTCGGCCACTAGGTCGCATTTAGCCCAGACCAGGGGCAATATAGCCTCGGCTGCTGGGTCATATTGACCCCCCCAGCCAGGGGGCAGGACAGACTTGGCGGCTGGGCTATATTTCCCCCATGACAGGCAGACAAAAAGTACTTCGTTCTGCCTAAAAAATTGGACTTCCTTTTCTCCCGCCCCCTGCCAAACTCGCTGGTGGTAGATGCGGCAAACCAATGGTCAAAAGTCCTTCAGCTTAAATCAAATGGCGGGGACAAAACACAAAAGGCTAAACCCATTTGGCAAGAGGGTGTACTCCTCTGCCACCTTGTCACTCAGAATAGCAAACTACTCCGTCCTTCTAGCCCGTCATGATTTTGACAAGTACTCCAAATTAGCTGAGTTTATGGAACACCTGCCAGATTCCAAAAAACTCATCCTCAGGACAGTAAACCGTGAAGTCCCCACCATTGCCTGCACCACATGGCTCTCAGCAATTGATGTTGCTGACACTGTAGCAAGGGCAACTGCTACAGCCATGGTCATGAGAGCATCATGGCTGCATGCCTCAGGGGTCCCTAAAAAAACTCCAAACTAAGGTGGAGAACCTCCCCTTTGACAAACAAACTCTTTGTGACCAGCACTGACAAGATTCTACACAGCAGCAAGAACTCATGTACCATTCTGCGTACCGTAGGAATGTACACACCACCAAACAGGGCGGAGGCGCTACACCCCCTACAGTAGAAATAGGGACACACATTACAACCATCCTCAATATAGACCGTATGAATACAATTGCTCCACACAGCGCACCTAGAGGAGGTGCCAGCAGCAGCCACAGTCCTCTGGTGTCCAGGTTCCTAAGCAGCAAATTTTGAAACATTGGTCAAGGGTCTGCCTGACCT
Organism: Apalone spinifera; assembly: GCA_030068395.1. NCBI lineage: Eukaryota > Metazoa > Chordata > Testudines > Trionychidae > Apalone > Apalone spinifera. The sequence continues at coordinate 48,961,688 of CM057847.1, forward strand.
CCCCAATCATCCAGTGCGACAAAGTCAGAAACATCTATTTGACCATAGGTCAAATGTCCCTTCCTTCATCACTGGGTCTCAATAATATCCGACCCATAGTTCTACCTGCATTTTCCCCAAAACCATGTGTCTCCCAAACGCACTATGCTCCATACCCTGGATGTTGGAAGGGCTTTGGATTTTTATATTGACAGAACTCAGGCATTCCGCAAGTCCCCATGTCTGTCCGTCTCTCACAAACTATTCCCAGGGTAACCCAATTTCCACACAAAGCATATCCAAACTGATATCGGCCTGCATGCTACAGTGTCATTCCCTTCAAAACAAACCGCTGATAATGACACCAAGAGCATGCTCCACAGGGGCTACAGCAACATCCATGGTGTACCTCAGTAATGCACTCCTTCAAAGACATTTACTGGGCAGCCACCTGATCATCCTACCACACTTTCTCTAGACATTATGCCATCGTGCCTCAGTTGGCGGCAGATACAACAGTGGCTATAGCAGTGCTATTTTCCACTATTAAGCACTGACTGAGCTCACCAGCCATAGCGAGTACTGCTTTGTAGTCACCTTATGTGGAGCACCCCCGGGGACATCACCTAAAGAAAAAAAGGAAGTTAGCTTGTACAGTAATGACTGTTCTTCAAGGTGTACGTTCCCCTGGGTGCTCCACAACCCTCCCTTCCTCCCCAGTACTTGGAGTCCAGGTGCTCTGCGATGGGTGAGGAATTGAAGGGGGGAGTCAGGGCCTCATCCAAAGTGCTCAAATGCCGTAGCACGAGCCATCTGCTGCGCACGCGCAGCCGAACTGCTATGAAAAACCTCCAACTTTGCAGCTCCGGGATGACCTGTCACCTTATATGGAGCACCCACAGGGACACTCATCTCGAAGAACAGTCATTACTGCACAAGGTGAGTAACTTTCTTCTATTATGATTAGAGTTGATTTAAAAAGTATTTGCTAACAATTAAAATCCCCTATTCAACAATCATTTTAGTGCAAAGAAAATTTTTACAGTTACAAACCATAAAATAATGCAAATTGGTTATGGAAAGAGTAATGGATGCTTTACGAGCTTCTGATTCAAATTTACTATGTCTGGTAATTATTCAATGAAATAATGTTTGACGTTGAAATCTTACACATTTTAAAGCTGTTCTTTTACTTCCCTTTTGCAAGCACACATTTATTTAATTTCTTGAACTTTCCTGTAAAAGTCATCTATGCAAAATGACTTTGCCCAGTCAACAACAGGCCTTACCTGCTAGTTATTAATAATGGAATGCGAACCAGAGAGAACCCATCTTCACCCCATGATTCCAGGTTGAGTTGGCAGTTGAAATAACATGTAAAGTTGTCATATTTGTTCAGAGGACCATTCAGATAATATTCTGGGGGTCCATGTTTATTATGTTATACAGAATCCATTTTAACGGTGTAATTGTACATGAATTATTACACTTAAAAAAAAAAACTAGTCAGAATGGCAGTTTTACCTTCATTTCTGAAAACCTCTGTTCATGCCTTATGAGTTGAGCATCAGTGGTGCCTTTGGGAAAATATTTACGTTGTCATTGATGGTTTATTATGTAGTGCTCTGAGAAGAGTTTAAACATTAAAAAAGTATACGTTTTTTAAGAATTTTAAGAAATCTGTTTAGATTTTAAGATTACTTAAGATATCACCAACTTTTTTTTCTCTCTTCCCTCCTTATTTCCTAGGGAAAAGCTCACCGTGACCAGCAGCTTGTGCTCCTAAAGGAACATCTAGACAAACATTACAGGAGCCGTGACCGGAAGTGGATTGTACTATTTCCAGAGGGAGGCTTTCTTAGGAAAAGGCGGGAAACAAGCCAGGCATTTGCAAAGAAAAACAATTTGCCATTCCTTACGCATGTCACCCTGCCAAGACTGGGAGCAACACAAGTTATTCTGAAATCACTTGTAGCTCAGCAAGAAAATGGAACCCCTGCAGGTGGAGATGCGATGGTATCAGGTAGGAATTGTTATGAAATATCAAAATGGCTAATGTTCAACCCTGACTACGTAGCTTTAAACAAAACTTCATGGTGCTTTGAGTTAGGTCTTATTCAGATAATGAACTAGCTGGAAATGTGAAATCTTGACATTCTAAATTAGGGTAGGTATCAGTTGACCATATTTTTTTTTTTAATTTCTCAGTATTTGCACGTTTGTCCTTTTTATTTCTAAAACTTGAAAGATGCTTATGGTCATATTCTTCTTCGAGTGATTGCTCATGTGCATTCCAATATAGGTGTGCCCGCGCAGCGTGCACGCGTCGTCAGAAGATTTTTTCCCTCAGCAGTACCCTTAGAGCCAGCAGGGAGCCCCCTACAGTGGCGACGGTATATCAGTGCATATATACCCCTGCTGGCTCCCTCCCCACTCCAGTTCCTTCTTACCACCGTGTCGGTCATTGGATCATCGTCTGCTTTCCTTGAGTTGTGCTTTCACTTGCTAATTCTCCATTACTTATCTCTGTACTTCAGTTAAGTATCTGTGAACTGTCCTTAAAGACTCTTTGTTGTCCTCTCCACCCAGCTGCGGCGCTTCGCGCGCTTGCGGCAGGGCATGCCCAGCCATCAGGGCTTCAAACCCTGCAAGAAGTGTGGTAAGCCCTTGCCCTACAGTGACCCACATTCCTCTTGTCTGAAGTGCTTGGGGGAATTGCACATAACATCAGTGTGCAAAATCTGCAAGGCCTTCATGCCCAGAACTAAGCGAGAGCGTGAGTCTCACCTCTGGGCACTCCTAATGGAGTCAACTCTACGGCCGGCACCAGGCACGGGCAGCGCACCGGCCTCGGTGCGGGACACTTCGCCCGTCGCCCTTTCCTGGCACCGCGCAGGGCCTGGCGTCGATCCCACTTGCCGGCACCACCTAGGAAGAAGCAAATGGACGAGTCGGTCCCCAATTGGGCACGCGCCCTCTGTGCGCTCCTCGGTGGGGCACGTGGTGCCTAATAGCCCGTGTCTTGGGCCTTTGAGGTCGGACGCTTAACTGCCCCGGCGGAGAGTCGATAGCTCGCAACCCGTCCACTAGAGGCGGCTAGGGTGCTCATCGAGTCGTCCCCATTGCCTCCCCCCGTGGCAACACCACCTAGACGGTATGGTGACTCCTGGCACCATTCGCCTCAGGCGCCCCGAGAGCAGCAAGAGGCGCATAGCCTGGAACTGCAGGCGGCACTGCCCCCGGCACCGGGCTCGGAGATGACACCGACGTCAGCACCGGTTGAGCCCCGTACCCCTGGCGCTGCGGAGCCTATCCCACCCGAGGAGTCAGCACCAGTCATGCCGCCGCCGCCGCCACCTCCTCCGCCCCAGCACCGCGGCAAACCTGAGGCTATGCCCTGCCATGCTCCACCGCAGTCGATGTCGGCACCTCCATGGTCCATGTCGGATTACTCCTCCAACTCTGACGCGGCATCCGCGTGGTCATCCAGGGGCTCCAGGTCACGCTCCCAACACTTTTCCCAATCACGGCACCACTCCTGGCGCCGGTCTCCTTGACAACAGCACTGGGGGCAGCCGATCTCGGTGCGGCTGCTACAACAAACGTGGCCTCCTCAACTGTCTGGGCAATGGCCTTTCTGGACCCCCTAGGCCTACCACCAGAGCCAGGGCTCCGTGCTGACCCGACCACCCTCTTTTGTATCAGGGCCTCGGGCTCCCCCGTCGGCTACACCCCTGGTCCAGTCCCCCACGTCAATATGCTCCCTGCCTCCAGGCCAGTCATCCCCGGGCCCAGGAGAGAGTACTGGCCTGTCAAGTCAACCCGGTCCTCCTCCTCCCTCTGTGACCACCTCCGAGGGTCAAGGACATGGGGACGT
>CM057847.1:48978787-48988980 GCA_030068395.1 Apalone spinifera
TCCAGCACCCCCTGGGTCCTAAAGGTGCCGGATTATCGGAAGTTTACTGTATTACAAAAAATCAGTTTTCTGATGAAGTAAATAGTGTGCCCTGATCTTAAATCTTTTTTTCTTTCTTGGCGCCAGAAATCTGTTTTGGATGGACTTCGAGAGCAACACCATCAAACAAGCTCAGGCAGGCATATCTGTCTTTGTGCAATACCTTGCTTCCTCTTGAGTTTCAGAATCAGTCTGAGCTTTGCTTTTATTGGAAATACATTCTCCGGGAGAACATAAATAATTTAATTCAGTGAAACTGACTATACACCCAGAAAGATACCAGTAAATTTTTTTTTCCATTCTAGCAATTGTAGAGATTAATGTTGTAAACAGTAGCAGGAACAAAATATTCCGATGGAAATATAATTCCTTGCTGAAAATGCTGACATTTATGTTAGGTTATGTTTGTAATAACGTCTGTCATCTTCTACAGTAAATTTTCATGATCAGAATATTGCATCTAGGATTTAACTTTGCCAGAAATCATACAGTGTCTACTGTCCTTGTCATTCTCCTTAAATTTGTCTATTAATGTTGTACTTGTGTCTTTTGTTTTCTAAGGCTTTTAAAAATGTTTTTACATAATTTTAGATATACCCTCAATAAATTAATGTTTAGTCAAATTAGAATTGTTCAATTAATGCTTTGTTAGAAAACGGTTAGAAAACTCAAATTGACAGTGTCTGTACATTGTCGAATGAATAAGGTCGAAGTCATGGATTCCTTCACATTCCTGATTAAGGGTATCTATGACATTGATAAGTTGATATCTTTCTGGTAATGTAATTAAAAGTAGATATGTTGAAAGTGGAGGTCTACGAAAGGCTGAACAAATGCATTTAGGGATTGTGCTGTCTTATAGCAGTGGTTCCCAACTTTGTTTATACCACAGACCAGTGAACTCATTCAAATACTGCTAGCACGGAAATATTTGCATATTCATTATGGTGATTTTTGCCCATGGTATGTCAGGCAAATCAAAGGGGGGGAGGATGTGATGGTTAACAAGAATTTGAAAAACTGCTGCGCGCGCACACATTTAAATAAACCCCATAAAATAGTGGCTAATATTTGTTAGTGTTCTCCAGTCCAAAGCTTTTGCCTCAGTTTGCACCAGAATTAGAGGCAGTAGTTAACAGGTCTGACAGTGATGACACATTCTGCACATTTATATTTTCCTGTGCATTTAATAATGCACAACAATGTGTGTGCGTGTTAGCTGGGAGCAGCTGGAGGCCAGGGGGAGGCTCCCACCAAGTGGGGAGAGAGGAGAACGGGGTCTCAGTGGCAGCCGCCTATGATGCAACGCATTGGGACAAAATAGTCAAAGTGAATATCCATAAATCCAGCTCTAAAAAGCTGTCAAGTACCATTTGTCTTACTTTGCCAATCTCTCCATTCCAGTCCATTTGCTATCACTGGAAATGTTTTGGTTCATAGAATCATAGAGCTGGAAGAGACCGCAGGAGGCCATCAGGTCCCGCCCCCGCCCAAGGCAGGACCCATCCCAACTAAATCAACCCAGCCAGTGCTTTGTCAAGTGGAGAATTAAAAACCTCTGGGGATGGAGATTCCACCACCTCCCTAGGTAACCCATTCCAGTGCCTCACCACCTTCCTAGTGAAATAGTTTTTCCTAATGTCCAACCTAGACCTCTCCCACTATAACTTGAGACCATTGCTCCTTGTTCTGCCATCTGTCACTACTGTGAACAGCTTTTCTCCATCATCTTTGGAACCTCCCTTTAGGAAGTTGAAGGCTTCTATCAAATTCCCCCTCACTCTTCTCTTCTTCAGAGTCAACAAACCCAAATCAATCAGTCTCTCCTCATAGGTTATGTGCTCCCGCCCCCTAATCATTTGGGTCACCCTCTGCTGGACCCTCTCCAATGCATCCACATCCTTTCTGTAGTGGGGGGTCCAGAACTGGACACAATACTCCAGATGTGGCCTCACCAGAGCTGAATAAAGGGGAATAATCACTTCTGTAGATCTTCTGGCAATGCTCTTCCTAATGCAACCTAATATGCCATTAGCCTTCTTGGCTATAAAGGCACACTGTTGACTCATATCCAGCTTCTCATCCACTGTAATCCCCAGGTCCTTTTCTGCAGAACTGCTCCATAGCCATTTGGTCCCCAGCCTGTAACAATGCTTGGGATTCTTCCGTCCCAAGTGCTTGTCCTTGTTTAACCTCATGAGATTTCTTTTGGCCCAGTCCCCTAATCTGTCTAGGTCGCTCTGGACCCTGTCCCTGCCCTCCAGTGTATCTTCCTCTCCCCCTAGCTTAGTGTCATCTGCAAACTTGCTGAGGGTGTAACCCATCCCCTCATCCAGGTCATTAATAAAGATGTTGAACAAAACCGATCCTTGGGGCACTCCGCTAGAAACTGACAGCCAAACTGACATTGAGCCATTGATCACTACTGGTTGGGCCCGACATTCTGGCCAGCTCTCTCTCCATCTTACAGTCCATTTATCCAATCCATACTCCCTTAACTTGCTGGCAAGAATTTTGTGGGAGACCATATCAAAAGCCTTGCTAAAGTCAAGGTATATTACATCCACTGACTTTCCCATATCCACAGAGCCAGTTACCTCCTCATAGAAGCTAATCAGATGGTCAGGCACGACTTGCCCTTCGTGAAACCATGTTGACTATTCCTGATCATTTCCCCTCTTCCAAGTGCTTCAAAATGGATTCCTTGAGGATCCCCTCCATGATTTCGTTTATTTCTGTTAAAAGCATTTCCTTACTTGAGAGAAACAAATCATTTCTCAGCTCTGCTGCATAATAATCTACAATTGTGTTTAGCTTTTACTAAAAGAGAGCCCACCCATCAGCAAGGCAAATCTGGTGGTATGGTACAGAATGCTGTACCACCAAGATGCTTATAGCTGGTGCAGTGTACTAGAAGAGAGACGGCAGAATGTAGAACTGCTGGATGACCCCATGCTGACAGGTCCTCTGGTGTAGATGTACTGCTCCCAGCCCTTCCACATAGGGTTTCCCCCGTCTGTACAGCAGCCAATCCTGCTAAAGGACAGGGTGGAGAGGTGAGGCTGAGGGGTGGTATAGCCATGCCAGAGGAGCGGTGGGTGGCTCCATGTTCTACTCCTTTCCCTGCCATAGTGCTTGGGTTCTAAGAACTACAGTGGAAAAAGGAGCAGAACCCCCAGCCCTGTTTCTCTGCCCTTCTAGAGAGCTACATCTGCTTGGGCTCCCAGCAGCAGCCTGGGGCTTGTGGGGGTGGGGCTTGGTGCAGTACAGGCACTGGAGGAGCTACTGGTGTCCTTTTCCCACTGCTGTTCCCAGGCCGCTGGGGCATCCATTCCCCATGCTGTGTTTGGCCCTGGAGTCAGGGGCAGCCGCTTGCCACGTGGTCCCAGCCACCAGAGCTGAAACCGGGGCCACAATGAGGCTACCCTAGTGAGGACAGCCTCACTGTGACCTGGCCCCTGCTGCAGCACACTCACTGTGAAGACGGCACCAAGCTTGGCTTAAGTTAAGCTGATTCCAGCTATGTGAGTTGCATATCTTAACCCCAACTTCCAGGTCTAGCATAGATCTGTCCTAAAGGTAAGAGGAAGTTACGTACCCCATTTGGTGGCCCTAGCTCTTATTGTTCAGGAGGAAAAACTTAAACAATGAATAGTCTAGTCTTTTAAAGACTAACAAAACATGTAGATGATATCATAAGCTTCTGTGGGCACAACCCATTTCTTCAAATGAATAGAGTTATTAAAGACTGAATAAAAATTATGAATTAAAGTTATTAAACAATTGTTCAAGAAGCTCCCTGATCAGGACCAAATTTACACCAACATTCCCCCTAGTCCCCGAACAGGAGTTTTCTATCTACTACCCAAGATGCACAGACCTGGAAATCCCAGATGACCCATCATATCAAGTATTGGTACGCTTACAAAAGGATTTCTGGCTATTTTGACTCTCTCCTCAGACCCTATGCTGCCAGCACACCTAACTATCTTTGAGACACCACCAACTTCCTGAGGAAACTACAGAACATCAGTAAGATTACTGATAACACCATCCTGGCTACCATGGAAATAGAAGCTCTTTACACCAACATTCTATATGAAGACGGATTACAGGCTATTAGCAACACCATCCCTGATGACACCTCTGCACACCTGGTTACAGAGCTCTGCAACTTTGTCTTCACCTACAACTATTTCTGATTGAGGCAATTTGTATTTTCAAGTCAGCAGCACAGCCATGGGCACCCGCATGGCTCCACAATATGCCAGCGTCTTTATGGCTGACCTTAAACAGCATTTCCTCAGATCTCGCCCTCTAGCATCCTTACTCTACTTATGCTACATTGATGTCATCATATGGACTCATGGGAAAGAGACCCTTGAAGAATTTCACAGAGATTTCTACAACCTCCATCGACTTCCACCTGGATCGATCCACAAGAGAGATCCACTTCCTTGACACTACAATACAATTACATGACAGCCACATTTCCACCATCTGATACAGGAAACCTACCAACTGCTACACTTACCTTCATGCCTCTAGCTTGCATCCAAGACACATTTCTCAATCTGTTTACAGCCAAAGCCCTAAGATACAATTGGATTTGCGCCAATCCCACAGACAGAAACAAACACCTACAGGATCCATATACAGCATTCATAAAACTGAAATACCCACCTGGAGAATTTAAAAAACAGATTGACAGAGTCAAAAGAGTACTCAAATATGAACAATTCAAAGACAGGCCAAGAAGAGAAAATAGAATACTACTTATCTACAGCCCACAACTTAAACTCCTCCAATGTGTTATCAAAAATCTACAACCTATTTGGAAAATACCCCTCACTCTCTCAGGCCTTAGGGATAAGGCCAGTCCTTGCATACAGACAATCCCTAAACTCAAACAAATTATTTCCAGTAACTACGCAGCATATCTCCATAATCATCCTGGAACCCATCCCTGCAATGATCCCCAGTGCCATTTCTGTCCACACACCTACACACACGATTTCATCACTGGACCCAACCAGGTCAGCCACCACATCAGAGGCTCATTTAAGTGCACATTCACTAACGTTATCTATGCCATCAAATGCCAGCAATGCTCCTCTGCCATATATATTGGCCAAACTGGACAGTCTCTACAGGAAAGAATTAATGGACACATCAGATATCTGAAAAGGCAGCACACAGAAACCTATTGGAGAACACTTTAAACTGCCCCGGCACTTGTTAATGGGTCTCTAAGTCGCCGTCTTGTTTCAGGCCAATTTCACAAGCCAAATACACAGGGAAGTGTAGGAACTTAACTTCATTTACAGGTTTGGGAATAATCATCAAAGGAATAAAGAAAGAAATTACCTGGCTAGAACACTACCTTCCACATCCTAGTGACTTAAGTATCTATTGTTTGGTTGATTAAGAACAATTTGCATCTTCTCTCTCTCTAACTCAATTCATCTGAAGAATTGAGTTGTGCCCACGAAAGCTCATAATACCATCTACATGTTTTGTTAGTTTTTAAAGTGCTGCTAGACCAGTCGTCTCCAACATGAAGCATGATATCACTTTTTGAATTTAAGTGCAATCCAAGATCTACCTCAAACCCAAACCCAAATCCTTTGTGCCCCACCTCCTTTGTGCTCCGTGTGCTGCCTCACTCCTGAGGCCTAGTCCCTGCTCACTCCATCCTCCCTCCCTCCCTATCTCATCCATCCTTACTTGCTTTCACTAGGCTGGAGCAGAGGGTTAGGGGGCAGGTTCCAGTCTTGGGTTAAGGGATTTAGAGTGGTGAGGGGCTCGGAGCTGAGCTTGGAGCAGGCAGTTGGGTTGCAGGAGGGGGTTCTAGGTGCAGGCTCTGGGAGGGTGTTTGGATGCATGGGGACTCAGGGCTAGAGCAGGGCCTTGAGATACAGGAGGGGGTTCATGATTGGGATAGGGTTTCGGGATGTGGGCTCCAGCTGGGCCCTGCTTACCTCAGGTGTCTCCTGGGTGGTGGTGCAGTGGGGCTAAGGCAGGTTCACCGCTGCCCTAGCCCTGCACCACTCCCTAAAGCAGACAGCAAATTTGCTCTGTCCCTAGTTCTGTTGTGCCCCCTCTCTGCTCTTTGGAGATAAGATACAGGGTGGGAGAAGGGGACCTTGACATCAGCACCCTTCCTCTCCCTCCCCTGTTCTGCCTAGTAAGCAGGAGGTTCCTGGGGGAACAGGTCCAAGGCAAAGGGCCGGAGACATGCTGCAGTGTGGGAAGGAGCAGCTGAAAATAGCCACGTAGCCAAACTGTTAGGCTCACCTGTCAGAGGCTCCAACATCTACCAGTGGATTCCGAACTACTAGTTGGTGACCACTGTGCTCTAGACTATTAGTTGTTTAAGTTTTTCCAGTTACAAATTAACTCGGCTGCCCCCTGAAGCTTTTGAACATGTTTAGGTGTTCTTGAACAAACGAACCTACAGAGAGACACTTTTTTTTTAAAGAGTGTGTCTCTGTGTATCAATATATGTGTATACAGAGAGAACTGCTTTGGCTTTGCTATGAATTTCATAAGCATTAGATTGAATTTAACACACTGCTAACGATAAAAATATGACTTGGGAGTCATTCTTTTCATTTTTCTAAATTATTTGTTCTTGTTATTAACTGACAAATAATTATTTCTAAATTGTCAGTTGTTAATAGTGACCACTGTTTGATATTTGGGCCATAATTAAAAACCATTATTTATTATCCTTGGTTGAAATTCTTTTTAAACAAATTAAATTGTTTTGCACTTTCTTGACTAATTTTATAGAACAAATAAAATGTTTTAAAAATTGAAAAAATATAAGAACTTTTTCATGAGAATGTTTTTGATTTTTTGAACCAACTCTGTTATCTCCTTAGTATAATGATAATGCCTGTGTGCACTTTTTTCATTGTATTTTTTAAGTTCTCTTTATTTTCAGATAGGAAAAGGGTTTTAATTTGAAAATTTTGTTCACTCCAAAACACTTGGAGAAGGGAATGAGCTTTCTCTTGGTGTTTTTGCTTGGGAATGTGCTATTCTAGGCCTGCCACAAATTTCCACATGATCATAGGCAGGTCCTTAAACTGATGTGGTTTCATTTCTCTCACTTTAGAAAGAGGACAACAATATTTTCCTCCATAACAAGTATGTCTTGAGGGTAAATTAATTGTTGATTTATGTGTGTTGAGATAATACATTGGTGAATGTGGTAGTAAAGCCAATATATATATCTTATTCTAAAAATTAATTTAGGCTTAAGATTTTTCCCTCAAGTCTATTGAAATAGTTTGAGTAAGAGGGCCTTTACAGAAACCAAACACTAACAGAAATATTTCCGCTGAAATGTTTAAAAAGGTAATTTATTTTAAAACATTTTTGTTCATTATTGCCTGCATTGTTTGCAAATCACATGTTGCTTTGTGCTCAGGCATCACAGACAAGCAAATTAAACTGCTCAACCTGAATGAAATAGAGAATGAACTAACTGAAAAGGTAAACTATGTAAATGGTTAAATGTGACTTGAGGTTTCTACAAACTATCATCTTTGATAATCTGTTACTTTTTATGTAGTCATCTAGGAAAGAGGACTTTTTTGAAGAAATATTGTGGCTTTCTGTATAAAATGCAGTATATCAAAACTAAGTCAAATAGTGTGCATGCTTAAATACTGGCACACAAGGCACAGATCATTTCAATAAAAAAATCACACTAGTTGTTAGAGACTGTTCAGTGTAATTACAGTGAGATTTTTGGCTGTATTTCTGAGATTTTTACATTGAAAGAATTTCACCATGTCCTTAGTCTTTTTTCTGATCTACCTGGTTTTAAGGGACCATGGGCGGGAACGGGAGGGGGGGAATTTAAGTAACGTTTGTGAGGAATTAAGTAGTATAATTAAGGAAATGTAGCACTAGAATGGACATCAAGCCAATAGAATATAATTTGGTCTACAGTTAACACCCAATTTTCTTTCTTCATCTTTATTCATAGAGAGTAAATCAAAAGGCCTTCAGTGGGTGATAGATACAACCATTGCTTACCCTAATGCAGAACCTATAGACATTCAGACCTGGATTCTTGGCTACAGACGACCGACAGTCACACATGTGCATTACAGGTAGGAAAAAACTTTTAGTACACAATTGAATTAAGGACTAAAAATCGGCTTGAGTCTGGCACAGCACATTTCAGAATATTGAATTAAAGTAAAATTTGTACTTAATCTTTATTTAGAAGTGGTTTGTGTATAGGTGAGACATAGGATGTGTGAGGCAGTTGTATTGTGATTAGTCATCAACTTTCAACAACATATATTTTAGATAGTCTAATGATTCTTGGGATTCTCTCATCCAGCCATTGGGTCAAATTATGCTTGCACTTTACTGTGCTGCACCACATGATGTGAAAAATGGAAATTACAGAGCAGAGATATTAAAGACTAGTCTAGTCAATTCTCTCCCCTTTGCTGCCTCTATCAGTACTTGACCTTACCCCATTCCTTCAATATAGTGGTCAAAATGAGTGGTCACTCTTGATGTAGTTAGCGCTTACTCCAGCCTGGAAGCAAAGGTCTGACTTAGCACACAGCACCACAGGTAAATGTGTAGTGCTGAGCTGGCCCTGATCTCCCCCCCTCCAACCCTCCTCCGCAGTTGTGGCCAGAAAACTGAAGAAGGCTGATAGGGGTTGATCATCCAAAGGCAGGTAATTTCTACTACATGCATCTGATGAAGTTGGTCTTTGCCCACGAAAGCTTATGCTCCAATACATCTGTTAGTCTATAAGGTGCCACAGGACTCTGTCGCTTATTCTGGAAGTTGGGCTTCAGCTCGTGTTCAGCGTAACAGTGCAGCCCATCTTGTCCCTTGCCTACAAGCTCCAACACAGAGGAGGTCCTCTGTCAACTTCAAGTGCTATTGATGCCCAAAGCTCTCCAGGCTGTGCAGGAAATCTTGACAATTCCCGTGCTGCCCACGCTGGCCAGACCTTAGGAGAAGCCCACCTTGGTGCCCTTTCATCCACCTGAATAACACCACTTCCCATCACGGGACACTCCCCAGCACTGGTCATCCATTAGGAGCCAACATGTCTCAGATTTGGGGAGGCAGTCACAACAAAGCCCTGTCTGGTCTCCAGACTCTGGGCACTGACAATAGGAGTTGAAGAGGACCTTGCCGGCTACCTCGAACAGACCCTTAGAGGCACACGCCTCCCAGCAAGCGAGCTTCTAGGCTGACCCATCAAACAGAGTCATTATGGATCCTGAAAACATTCGTCCGACAGGAGCCAGAACCTTGCCATTGATCCCCAAGAAGGGTTTCACTGCATCTGGGGGACTTCCCAGAACAACCAGCCTACAAGACGTTGAAGTACAAGTCATGAAGTGTTAAGTGTGGATCTCCGGTCTTCTGTTGTGGCTCCACTGAGCCCCACCATTAACGGGGTCCCCCCGGAGGTGCATATTCCAGCTGGACTGTTCCACCTCTAGATGTGACTGTGATCACCATCAGTTGCGAAGTTGCTGCTCCAGTAGATCCTGGTCACTGGGTACCTACCGTTCCATATACAGTTCTGTACGGAGCAGGGCTTGAGATCAGTGGTGCAGACGCCCAGGCCCTTGCTGCAGTCTACATTGCAAGCACCATTGCTGTTGGCATTGACCTCTGCTAGTCCCTCAGGAAGAGCAGGGCTGGGGTGTTCTGGCCCTTCCCAGGGTTATTGGTGTACAAGGAGAAGTTACGTGGGAGGTGGTCATGTAGCCAGTATTTCTCCTCCCCTCCCACTCCCGTTCCTTCTTGGTAGTTCGTGGAATACTGTGTGCAGTTCTGGTCTCCCATGTTTAAGAAGGATGAATTCCAGCTAGAACAGATACAAAGAAGGGCCACTAGGATGATCCGAGGAATGGAAAACCTGCCTTATGAAAGGAGACTCGGGGAGCTTGGCTTGTTTACCTTAACCAAAAGAAGGCTGAGGGGGGATATGATTGCACTCTTTAAATATATTAGAGGGATAAATACCAGGGAGGGAGAGGAATTATTTAAGCTTAATACCAATGCGGACACAAGAACAAATGCATACAAGCTGGCTTGTAGGAAGTTTAGACTTGAGATTAGACGAAGGTTTTTAACCATTAGAGGAGTGA
>CM057847.1:48995026-49019656 GCA_030068395.1 Apalone spinifera
ACATGATCATTTTCTGAAACATATCTGTAGTGTTAAATGAGGAATTACTGTATAATTGCATAAAGACAACTTAATTGGACACTTTTATTATTGGGTCCAAACTCCCAGGAAGTAAAAGCTATGTGGCAAGTTTCTTGCTACAGTTAGATGGACTTTGATATTTGTTTACCAAAATGAAGGAAGTTGACAATTAATTGTGAGTCTCTAATCTCTCTAAGTTGATCACTGATAAATGATGTAAAAATAGGGGTAGGGTTTGATAACAGAGCAGCCTTTCCCTGATACAAAAGGAAATGTCAAAAGATAATTAAATTCCTTTCTGCCTGAGCTTTTTTGTCATGCTTGTTTCCTTCTATCTAAATCTATTAAACGGGAAATTGCAATCACAGGAAAAGAAATGCTAATAAAGTAAAATAAGAGAGATTTTTTGGGGGGGCGGGGAACCTTAAAAAGAAGGCAACAATTGCTATGTAAGACTCCAGAAATATCTGTTGTTAACTCTTTGTTTCCAGTCAGGACAGCTACCTACATTTGACTTTTTGAGGAATTCAAAGGAAGATCAAATTTTAGTTGGCAGTCTGTGCTAGATATGGAAAGACGAATAAAATCCAGTCTGATTAATAGGGATGAGGGCAAGTTTTGCAAATAGACAGAAGAGTAGCACAAGAAAATAAATCTGGTTTAACACCAGTGTCGCACAAACAAAAGATGCCACAAAAAATCAGCAGTGTTCAGATAAGACCTACTGTAATGCAGAGCAGAGACCATCTTTTGGTTCCTATAACAATAGATTCTGAAGACTTTCACAGTTAGTCACCCTACTCAGAATGAACCTTTAGAATCTTAAAAACTGGAGTTTTAAAAGGACCAATTCTAAGGGAGCCACCTAGCGGACAAAAATACTTGTGGCAATGTGTGGAACAATTTAAAATAAATTCTCAATTTGAGCTGCAGTTCATATATGTTGTGGGGTTTTTCTTGCTTTTAAAAATATAACTAATATTGTGTGTCGGTTAGATGACACCCATTAATCTCACATAGCAAGAATAACTTTTATCTAGATGTTTGAAAATGTCAAAATACTACAGGTTGAACCTCTTTAGTCTGGCACCTGGGGACCTGACCAGTGCCAAACTAGAGCATTTACCAAACCACGGGAGGTCAGTATTGTCTAGCAGCATTACCAACACTTCCACTGCTTGTTGGGCTCTTAGAAGACATTTGGGGTAAATTAGAGTTAAATAACAGTACAGAGCAACACTGAGAGCCAGGACTGGTGGCTGTAAACAAACTTTATGGGACCACAGGAAACTTGGTCACATTCATGATAAGTAGACATATCACCTGGATCGATTGGTCTTCAGCTATCTTTAAGACTGCACCGATCACAACATGTCCCCCATTCTTCTCGCACTCTTGCCTTTCTTCTCCACATTCGTCCAAAACGTTTAACAATGTCATCTTCTTGGAGGCCGACTAGGTGGTCTTTTCTGTTCCCGCGGGTGCCACTCAGCAATAATTGCAGTCCACCTATTTTCCGTGAGCCATGCTGTGTGGCCTGCCCATCGCATCTTATGTCTGCTTTCCACAATAATATCTTTCACGCTTCTACGTTCTCTGATCATTTCATTTGGAATATAATCCAGAAGGAAATTCCCAACATAGCTCACTCCATTACCCTTTCAGCTACCAGTAATCGCTGCTCTTCTCTCTTCGTCAGTGCCCGTGTTTCGCTGCCATACAACATGGCTGGCAGCACTGTTGAATTGAAGATATTTGTACATGTGGTCTTATCAATTTTTCCTTTGAGGACATCCTTGATAGAATTGAATGCACACCATCCTGTCCGAATCCTTTGCGAGAGTTCTCCGTTCAGGTCTTGGCACATATTAACTTCTTGGCCCAAATATATGTACTGTTCCACTTCTTTGATTTCGTCTCCTGTTATCGTTATTCGGGCTTTTTGTAAGATGTCTGATCACATGTATTTCATTTTGCAGCGGTTCATTTTCAGACAGACCTGACTGCTTTTCTTGTCAAGTCTTCGTAGCATGCTCTGCAATTGGTTGGTGCTTTCGGCAGTTAATACAACGTCGTCTGCGAATCTGAGATTAGATGATCGTTCTCCATTTATGTTGATACCACTCCTCCGATTGATCTTGTTCATAATCATTTTGAGGCATGCAGTGAATAGTTTCGGTAAAATTGTATCTCCTTGCTTCATGCCTTTCTCGATTGGGATACAGAGGGGAGTTTCGAGGAGAGTAATATCTGTTGTATATCCAGTTTTTACTTCCTTCAACAAATTGATGTATTGCATGTTAATGCCCTGCTCTGCGAGCACCTTTAATATTGCGTTGAACTCAACGCTATCGAAGGCCTTTTCATAGTCGACGAAAGCAATGCAACAGCGGAAGTTTGTATTCCCTCGCTCTTTCTAGGAGCCGGCTAAGGGTAAATATATGGTCAATTGTGCTGAAATTTCTTCAAAACCCTGCCTGCTCTCCTGTCTGTTGTTGATCCAACCTCTGCGAAAGTCAGTTTGTTACCACCTTTGTAAAGAGCTTGTAAATATGAGAGAGTAGACATATAGGGCGGTAATTAAGATTTTCTCTCTAGCCCTTCTTGTGCAGCAAGATGGTATTCGACTTCTTCCAGCTTGATGGTACTTTTCCTTCTTCAAGATATCGACTGAATCTTAAAATGAGGGCTTTCCAAATTTTTTTCACCTCCTGCAGAAATCATTTCTGACATTAGTCCATCTTTGCCTGGAGCTTTTCCCTCCTTCATCTGGTATAGGGCGCTTCAGATTTCACTGATGATTACGGGGGGCGGGAGGGGAAATGTGTTCTTCTGACTCCTGGAGTGTAGGGAGAGGGGACATTGATTCTTGATTTAAATAGTTCTGTATAGAAGTCTTTACAGACCTCCTCCATCCCTGCTCTGTTGATTACTGTCTCTCCATCCTTGTTCTTCAGTGCTGTTATGTTCAGTCTATACTGCGTCCATTCCCGCTTGCATGTCCTGAAGCTTTTGCATGATTCAGCTGTTTTGAGGAGTTTTTCTTTCCGGAAGTTCTCAGTCATCCTTCAGCTTTTGCCGTATAAGCTTGCATAGAGTGGAGTACTCAGAGTTGTTATCCGAGCTCCTTTTCATGTTTCTCTGCTTCTCCAGGAGGCTTTTTCTTTCCTTCAAGATTCTTCCCTTCGCCTTCGACTTTTCAATTTCAGCTGCTTTTAAGCAATGTATCAGCTTGTCAGCAAAGATACTGTAGTCCTCATAACACTTTTCTGTCTGGCTCTAGTCAAACCCAGAAATTGCTTTCTTCAGCTTTGCTTCCTCAAATGTCTTCGGCTGCTGTTTCCTATTTGCCATCTGTAATGCCTTCTTTTCCACCACTTCGTCGAAAATCAACTTCGCTCTACGCAGCGATGGTCATTGCCGATGTTGAAAGGCTGCACCACAGACAAGTCGTGAACGATGCGCCTTTCATTGACTAAAATATAGTCGATTTCATTCTTGCTCATCGCGTTTGATGTGATCCACGTCCACCTTCTTGCGATCTTTTTATACCAGGTGTTTGCCACGAACAGTTCTTTCATTTCTGCTATCTCTACTAAGTGGACATATAGTTAACTAAAACAAAGCTGGATCAGAGGTGTGCCCAACTACAGAGTTGAACATGTAGTATGGACACAATGCAAGCTATGACAACCTACATGGCGTTATTGGAGCTGATGAGGTTTCCCAGTGATATCAAGGATTGTGAAGCATCTTTCTAATTCCAAGGAAGCCCTGTTGTGCCTGCTGGGAATCAGCTGTCCAGTTTCACTGGCCAGGGGCAGAGGGTTGCTGGGTGCTTGGCTTTTAAAAAAGGATACCAGGCAGCGTCTGGTCAGATGTACTGCCTGGACACCAAAAGTCTAGTTACCATGGGAGGAGGAGGCACTGGGTAATTAACCTTTGCTAGACCCTGCTCAGCCAGGGCTGCCTCCTAACTTCATCTCATGGGTAGACAGGCTCCACGTTATGCTGTGGCTCCAAAACTATGGGAGCCCAGCTGGTGGAGGAGGGGAAAGGTAGAGATGTTCTTGCTATGAGGGAGGAAGAAAGGAGCAAGCAGGGAGTGAAATTTTGGTAGAAGTGATGCGATGAGAGCATTTGGTTGTCAGTAGTTAGAAAGTTGGCAGCCTTACATGGTCAGCATAAGCACTCCTTTTCCCACATACGCTTTAAGACTTGTGGAAACCACACTATTTTTACAGGTTAGCAATAGACCTACTTTCTCCTCTGAGCAGCTACCTAACGTATAAATGGAACACCTGTCTTACCAGTTTTCTCCTAGATTTCTGCTGTTTTACACAGCATTTCAATGTGCTTAATAGTGAAATCAAGAATAGGTTTATTTCAACAAAGCATAACAAGTAGAAATACTGGAAACAAATTGGTAAAAGTAGGGTTGTTAATTGATCGGTATTAGTGCAATTGACACTAGACAAAAGAATTAGGATTAATTCTTTTTAATGCTTTAAGCGCATGCATTAATGCTGCATTGCCCCTTTGAAGTGCTGCTCCAGCACTTCAAAGGGGCAGCGCAAGCGGAGCCGGGGCTCCGCTGGAGTCCCCAGCTGATTTCTGGCTCCACTGTTGCAAAGCCTCTTTGAAGCGCCAGAGCGGCTAATGCACTGCCCTTTGGAAACGCTGCCGTTCCATGGGGCAGCACTGGATGGAGCCCAGGGTCAGCTGGGAACTCCAGCTGATCCCTGGGCTCCATGCAGTGCTGCCGCTTCAAAGGGAAGGCGTGCTCAATTACATGATTAATTGTGATTAAATTTTTTAGTTGCTTGACAGCCCTAGTTAAGTCATCACATGCATTCTAGAGCCAAGACTTAGTTAACAAGCTATTATCAGATCTAATTAAATATTGCTCTCCAGTGCTTTAAGCTATTGTGTTTCTTAGCATTTGATCTTAAGTTATATACAGGACATCTCATTACTGATCATTTGGGTTTTTTCCCCGGTAGATGTTTTTTCTCTTGTAAATTTCACAAATCTTTTAACTGGTATCTAGCTCAGTATATAAACAGGCATCCATTGGGAGGTGCTCTCGTGGCTGAAGAGAATCTTCTTATCTTCTGTCTGTGATAGGTCAACTCATGATGACATGCATGAATTCCCAGAATTTGAGAATATACTTTTTAGTATCATTATTAAGGCTATCTTTTTAACTGCAACTAATTCAAAACAAATTAATTAAATTAAAATAATTGCAGTTTAATTACACTGTTAAATATAATTCTAATTAAAATTATAAATAATTTTGATAGCGTCTACATTTTCAAATATTTTGATTTGTTACAACACAAAATATATAGTGCTCTCTTTGCATATATAGTATGCAAAGATGGCTTGTCTATATGCCTACCAAATTGAAGTATCCAGTTGATGCATCTGACAAAGTGGCTCCAGCCCATGAAATTTTATGCCCAAATAAATTTGTTAGTCTTTAAAATACCACAGTACTTCTTGTTTTTGCTCAAACAAATTAACATGGCTACCCCTCTGAAACTTCTAGGCTCACAAATGCCCACTGTATTCATAAGTAATTTTCTTGTTGTTCTGAAAACTTTGTGATGGGATCCCTAGAACTGCGGGATCACTGTGTCCCTCTTAACTTTCCAGTTTGAGCTGTCTTTTTCAAAGCTTCATTAGTGACAACAGTGATCTCTCCAGGAGCAGTGATCACTTAGCATGACAGCATTTGGAGCCCCCACAGCGAGCTAGATTGCATGAGTGATCCCAGAGCCACACATGAAACACACAGCGAAAAGCACTAGCCAAATCCCCGCAAGCAACTTCCAGCCTTGTACCTCAAGAATATTCCATCTTGTATTGCTCCAGATCAGCAGTGAAAATGTATTCACTAGCTCAACACCTAATGGAAAGTGGATATGCATTAGCCTTTGATACCTGAGCAATTTAGAAGACATTTTAGGCAAACTCCCCAGTAAACATTAAACAGTTAAATGTATTGACTATAAAAGATAGATTTTAAGTGACTATAAGTGATAGGTGAGAAGTCAGTTTTTTACTAAGAGAAATATAAGCCCACAGTCTAAACCTGCAATCCTATTAGACTGGACAACATCTAGATTAAGCAGTTTTTTTCATGCCACTGGATGTTGCAGCCCTTAATATACAGGTTTCTCCTCTGAAACCTGGGCCGGCCTCCTCTGTTGGAGTCTTCTTCTCAAAGTCCTTTGTTTCTTGCAGCACAGGCAGTAGAAAGAGAAAGGTGAAGCACAAGCCCACAGTTTTTGGTTTTATACCCTTCGGCTATGTCTACACTGCCCCTGTTTTACACAAACAATATGCAAATGAGGCAGTGTGGAATATCTCCATGCCTCATTTGCATAATTGAGGCTCTGTTTTTGCACAAAACCCCCTTTTGCGCAAGAGTCGTTCCTCCTGAAAAAAATGCGGAAGAACGGCTCTTGTGCAAGAGGGAGTTTTTCTGCAAAAACGGAGCCTCATTAATTATGCAAATGAGGCATGGCGATATTCCACACTTACCTTCATTTGCATTTTTTTTTTGCACAAAAAGGGGGCAGTGTAGACATAGCCTTACTCCATGTGCTTGGAGAACACAAATCCGGGCATGTCTGGTGGGTATTACTGAGTTGAGCAAGTTTGCCAAGGTTGAGCAAGTGCTTTGTTGTGACCTTATGCAAGTGAGCCATTAAATTCTAACACCTTGCTAGACAATGGCTGTTGATGGTGGTTTTGACACTGCCCAGGTGTTACTTTCCTTGCTGTTATCTCTAGGGAGCTAATACCTGGCTGATTTTCCCCAATTTACCTTATGTTTTACTGATAACCATACAATATAACTGCACTAAACCTAGATAGAACAGTGATTTTTTTTTTTCATCCAATCATAATCTTTCCCTGGCTACCTTACAGAGATGCTTTATATGCAGTATCACAATTATATATAAATGAGGGCTATGGGGGTATGGGCTGCTCCCCAAGGTATAGAATGTCACACCTTGTAACAAGAGGAGCTAGGCACATTCTTTGAATATACCATGCTTAAGTGGGTTATTGAGGTAGGATCTTCAGGTGACTATGAGGAGAGAAGATGGAGATAAAGAATGTCTTAAAGTAGAAATTAAATGGGGGTCTGTGCTGGGCATTTAGCAAAGTAATGTATAATCTAACACATTAAAGTTGATTTTCTCTCTCTAAATAATGAGCCCCTTTCAAATGTGAACCAGCAATCATGTTGTCTTTTTGAAAATGTATTTCTTAAACATAAGAATCATCATTCTCTTTCTTCGTGACTTAAAGGTTGAGTGCTTGTATCCTGACTGAGACCAACTAAAGAAAGAGAATGAAAATAGTGTCTTAGGGCCCCAACTTTGATTAGGGTCACACACAAGATAGTTGCTATCTTTATACAGCTTATGCCTAGGGTTGATTTCTTTTTATAGAATTCCACATCTGAATGTAATTGAAGTTTGGCCTAACCCACTGCCATTCGGCTCCACTTCTGTCTTGCTTTGTTTTTCATGTCTTGATCACACCATCCCTATCCTGTGCACACATTTTATTTGACCAACAAATCCTCTATAGTCATTGCTTTGGGCCAAAGATCCTTTTCTTCAAAAATGGCATCTGTAAGAAAATCATAGTTTATATAAAGTGAGACACATTATTTACCTTTTTATTGTGACTGGCACTGATATAGTTCAGGGAAATGCACACTCGGCAACAGGATGCAGGAAGATTATAGCAAAGAATCCTGGAAAGGGCTGCGTGGATTAAATAGAATGGCAAATTCTGTGTAGGGTAGAGGGGTAGATCTAGTAACTCCTGTATTCAAAGTTAACTAATATTAACCATCATGCAAGTTTGGGGTGGGTGGAATGATTATTAAATATATGTCAATATAATGTGATGGTGCTGAACATGCAAATAAATTGTTCATGCGTGTGTTACAAGTTCTGAAAATGAGCAAGCATCTTTGACTATTTCACCTAATCCTTACTTACTAACTCATCTTCATAAAGTTGCTGTCATTTTTAAGTTGACCTGTTAGGGGTGGTTTTTCCTTCAATTTTTCTTCTTCCTGCTCTGCTCCCTAAATTACATTCACTCCCAAGCCTAAAATTGGCAGTATGCAGTTCTGTATGGGTAGAAATGGAATCTTTTGTACCATTGAGAGAGGGAGTTTTAAAGCTTTGACTTTATAGAAAAGTTGGTTTAAGATTATTTTAGAGACGTTTATAGCTCTTTCGGAGTTCTCTACAATTGGGGTTATAAGTAGAACCCCCTACTTCTTGGAATTATAAAACACAAAATAAAACTAAAACCTATAAAATTCACCCTGCAGCGGTGGCTCGTTGGGATGGGCCCAGCTCCCTGCTCTGGGTGTTTCAATCTACCATATATAATTACAGAATTACTCAAGTTTGGCCCGGACCCCCTGTTGTCATGTTTGTGGATTGGTTGGGGAAATTAAAGTGCATAGCACTGCAACCTGGACCATGGGGTCACAGAACCACTTGCTCAAATTTGGCCCAGCCACCTCTCCATCACCTGAGTGATACTGCCATACTGCACCAGATTGCAATGCCCAGACCCTATCCTGCAAGACAGGATCTGCCTGTGTGGCGTGGGCTTGTTCTGCAACCCCACTTGTGTAGGGGATAAAATAATTATTCTGCATGGATAAGAGGTAAAACAAAATCATTCACAATTCCCAAAAATAGCACATGCAAACTATTTTTAAAAAATAAAAATTTTCCAGTATTCTAGTAATGAAGCAGTCTTAAAAACAGAGGAATAAAAATATCTCTGATGTTTTTAAAACTGTATATATGCCACATACTGTCCTAGTGCTTTAGTCAGAGTGCATGTTTTGTGGTATAAATATTTATCATCAGCATTCATTTGAATGACTTAGATAATTTATAAATGATGAAGTCACAACCCCAAACTCATTCTGCTAAAACTTTCATAACATACTTCACAGGCTTTCATGTATATTATCTGTATTGTTTCCTATCACTCTGTGACAGGGCCCCGCAACCCTGCACGGAAGCCCCCGCGGCAAGTGCCCTATTCGGGCGGTGGGGAGGCGCATACCGGCATTGCGCCGGGTGTACGTGTGCCGCAGGCCAGCAGGCAGCCTCAGGCGCAGTGGCCGCGGCACGGACGCTGCAAGAGGGGCGGAGCGATCTAGTGATGTCAGCATGACGTCCCCCTCCGGCGCTAGGCGTGGTGGGAGTTTTAAACGCGGCCCCCGGGCTGTGCAAAGGGGAGGATGCGGCAGAAAGACAAACGCCGGAGATCGGAGCCTTGGACCCCGGAGGATGGGCGAGGGCATGAACCAGCAGTTGCGGACGACAGGACACTTCAGACACCCGTGGAGCAATGGGGTCCAGAAGGCCGTCTGGAGCAACGAGTGGCTGGCCCACGGAGGGCCGGGTAAGCCAGCAGCAGAGGAGGGGAGCCGGAACGGAGAGGAAGTAGCCCAGGGCGGGGTCATATAAGAACCCCGCGGATTGGCAGGTTTCGGCAGGACGCCCCTGCCAGCCAGACCCAGACCAAACCCTGTCTGTGTCTTTTAGAGCCCTGGGCTGGGCCCCCCCCTCTCCCTTCTCTGCCCCAGAGTAGCTAAAGAAGAAAACACCTGAGAGAGTGAATAAGGGGGGTTTTGGACATGTCACCGGAGTCCGGCGAGAAAGAGGCATCACAGAGGTAGAGATAAGGGCGTGGAACAAGGTGGTACCAGACTATTCCGTCTATGCTCGGACACCCCGAACTTACCCTGGAAGGGGTAAAGCCCAAGCTGTGTGGGCACTGTCGGAGGACAGTGACCTGAATAGAATAGTGCTGCCGCCGTCCGAGCCAATTCCCCAAAATCGCCGATGGGCGACACTGTAGGGGGAGTTGGAATCCCTACACACTCAAACAGCTATCTTGCTTGAGTTGGGAGCTGGGGGTGTATTACTTTGCAATATTCCTGGAGATATGATCTAGAAAGCTTTATCTGAACAAAAAGGTGGCTCTGAAGCCCTGCCTGCTGCTGTCCTGGAATTTTGGTAACCAGAATTGTAGTTAGACTGCTTTTATATAACAGTGCTAACTGGCCAGGAAGGTATCTTGAGAAATAGCTGGATTTGGCATTGAATTAGACACTAACTGCCACAACTCTTCTTGTCGCTAACTGGTATGAAATAGTCCTGCTGGTGTGGACATAGTGCACAGATTTCAAAATTCATTGTAGCAAAGTCTGCTAATTCGCTAATTTTGCCGTATGTGGTGTTATAGTGAGTATTGAATTCTTACTCCCATACACAATAGTCACTATGGCATAGTGGAACAACTCTCACTTTGGGAGAGAGTTAGCTGGTGCTGTCATTAGGTGTCTTTAGTTTGTCATTAGATGTCAAATAAAGCAGGTTTAATAGGTCCACAGCCAAGAAGGGGGCATGATGGCTTGATAGACAGAGATGCCCTTTATGTTGACTAGAGTAACCATGCCAACAAGAATAATGCTTAAACTAGGGATGTGATAGTGTATACTGTTAAACAGTTAGTTGAACCTTTCTGGTTACATGCAAGGCCCTCCTCCTGAACTGCTGACTCTGTGTCAGAGGCAGTGAGGGGAAGCAGGCATGCACCGCCTGGCGTGCCCCCCCTTCCCCGCCCCATGCTGCTGCTTCTGATACAGAGGCAGCAGCATGGGGGGCTGGCGGCTCCACAGGAGCCAGTACACAAGGGGACCTGGCTTAAAATCTGGCTCCATGTGTGCACCAGTTCCTGCCTGCCCCTCCTGTGCTGCGGGGATGGGATGGGGTGAGCAGGTGGCTCCATGAAAACCACCTCCTCCCCCCCATGTGTGAACCTGTAACCACTGAAATTTTCAGCAGTTAAATTTACCTCCACCCCAATTTTAAATCCCTAACTTAAACAAAAAGTTTCTTATTAATGGTATTGTCTTTTGAATGTTGGTTAGATCTAAAGTCTATATCTATCCTACTTTTCCATTCTCCTAATTAACAGTAGCTTAAGCACATTCTCTTCTACAAAATACTTCTGTAAGCCTAGGTGTTCTTGGTGCCTACATATTGTCTGCAAAATATATTCTTATGCAAATATAGCAGAGAAGCTACCAGCTTGGAGAGCTATATGCAAGCTTGAAAGCTTGTTTCTTTCATAAGAGAAGTTGGTCTAATAAATATTACCTCACTCACCGTGTCCCAACAGCTTTACTGGAAACTGTTGGAGCAACTAGTTTTAAGTTTATTGATCATTTTAGTTTTCTTACTATCTCTGTAAATGCAGAGGTGAGCTGTAATTCCTTTTCCCCAGGTTATTATTCTTTTAATGTTGTATCTGTATCTTTTCAAAGAGAAGATGTGCCTTTCTTCAGAAACATTGTCTGGGGTGAGTGTTCTTCAAATGTCGACACACCTTTAGAGAACTGCAGGCAGACAAACTGCAAATTTAACCATGTTGTAAGCAGGGATAAAATTCTACTAAAATCAATGGGTATTTTGGTGTTGACATCAGTAAGACATGGATTTCTACTCAATGTCTCTAAAGGACTTCTCTGTGCTACAATTAGAATTATGTAATGGGATGCAGTTATATAGTCAAGTTCTTTGAATGGTGTCCCTGTGGGTGCTCCACTCAGGTCTTGGTGCGTCCCTGTGCTGGGAATCAGAGCTTTTTGGTAGCAGTACCCCTCAGGCCGCACCTGCACCCTCAGTGTGCGCTCTCTTCGCCGCCGCTCCCTTTTCCCCCCGGAGGTCATGGAGCACGCGCACGGTGCAAGTCCTGTCAATTCCTTTTCAGCCTTCCCTGGCTGGAGACAGAGTTCAGCAGTGCTCTTCTTCCTGACAGGAAAAATTGAAATCTTTATTATTTTTAGCCCTTTACCTCATAGTTTTAGTTAGTTTGACCTTTTCCAACATAGACTTCGCTGAAAGAAAGAAAGAAAGAAAAAAGAAGAAGCGGCAGCCGAGGCGGCAGCTGCTTTTCCTCTCTGCTGCAATGCTGGGTTCCTCCGGCTTAAAAAAATGCAGTTCCTGCAGAGACTCAATGCCTACCTCAGATGGCCATGCTTCATGTGTCAAATGCCTGGGAGAGTCTCATTTGGCACAAGAATGCCCTCATTGCCTGAATATGACGGCAAGGGCAAGAAAAGACCACGAAACGCGGCTCAAAACAATTCTCTGGGAAAAGTCTCTTCAATCACCAAGGGACAAACCAGAGGAGGTGCGGGTGCAGCAAAAGCCCTCGGGTAGGGCAGCTTCATCATCCCACAAAGGCTCTTAAGCCGCAAGGGCCTCCCCGGCACACTCCCTGTCCGAGCTGCCTAGAGCCTCTCATTCTCTAGTGCCATCACTTTCTGGTACTGCAGAGAAACGCAAACCAGTACCATCCAGGAGAGCTGAGGCACAAACTAAGACCACCACATCAATGGGCACCAATAAGGCAGCAGCTTCAGATAAGCAGCATTCGCTTCCTCCATTAGCTCCCGTGAGCTCTTCCTCTGCACCCAATCTAACTGGGCAGAGTGATTGTGACCACCCTATGGCACCACAGCACAAGAAAGCACTGTGTAAAATGCAGCACCTATAAACATCTCCTCAGCCTGAGTCAAGAGGAGTAACTGCCTCACCACGCTCCACGGTGCAGGGACACACTAACAGTTCACAGTGGTCCCCATTTGCCTACACCGCTATCCCCAAGGTCTGATTATGGTAGCAGGCACAGAAGCAGGCTCTCATTATGCCATTCCTCCCCTGCTCCCTCACTAACTTTCTGACATTCATACAAGGATCGCTCCCTTCAACATCATCCTATTTGGCCCAGCCAACCGTGGATGTATCCCTCACATTAGCTTCCGCCTCAGTGGAGCCCTTGGGATACATGGCGGGGTACCGACTGCGGTCCTCCCACACTTACAATTCAAGGCACACAGCCTCTACATCTAAGCAACACTGCACCTCCAAGCACTCACCCTCAATCTCTTCACGCTCCTCACCTGCTCACCCACCCTCAGTAATTTCTCAAGTGGGTTCCACTGAGCAGGACAACTTACTTCAGTCAGATTCAGAGATTTTTCTCACATGAATCCAGGTCCAGGCAGGAGGAAGCAGTATTCCAGATCTCACCTTCTCCCCCAGCGGATTGACCTGAAACATTTTCAGGAACTTTTCAAATGGGTAGCACAGTCACAAGACATTACACTACAAGATACTCGCCATATTGTAACCCTCAGCATCCCATTAACAAAGCTATCGTTGACCCTTCGGATGCTTTGTGGCAAAATCCAGCCTCGGTTCCGCTTGCAAACCGAAGAGCTGACAGAAAATATTTCGTCCCTGCAAAGGACATGGACCCACAGCCAAATTCGCTAGTGGTGGCTAAGAATCCACAATTTAAATCTATGCCCTGTGACAAAGAACACAAACGGCTAGACGCCTTGGGCCGCAAACTGTACTCTTTGGCCACTCTCCAGTTCTGCATAGCTAATACATAGCATTATTGGCTAAATAAGATCATGCCAATTATAGTAAATTATAGGACTTGCTGCAGGACCTCCCTGAAAACAGACAAGCCCTCCCCTCATAATGGATTGGAGATGAGGTTATCAATAGCTAAGACTGTTTTTCAGGCTGCTATGGATGTCGCAGACACAACGGCTAGAACCGCTGCCACAGCTATTGTAATGCGCAGAGCCTTGTGGCTGCAGTCATCAGGGGTCCCAAGGGAATTGCAAGCAAGGGTGAAGGAGGGGGGCTGGACTTGGGTAGGGGGCTGGACTTGATGATCTCCTGAGGTCTCTTCCAGCTCTATGGTTCTATGAGTATATGATCTTCCCTCTGACAGGAAACAACTGTTTGCTAAGAAAACAGATGAGGTCCTACACTCTATAAAGGACTCTCGTATGACATTATGCACCTTGGGGATGTACACCCTTCCCAATAAGAGGCATAAATACACTCCCTACCAGAAATCGAGGGATTATAGTTATAACCAGGGCTCGACAATTAGGGCAATCTACTCGCCTGTGGCCGAGTTGATTTTTAGCCCGGCACTGCACCGCAGCGTGATCTGCACATGCGCAGCGTGCCAAACCGCATGGCTGGCGAGCAGGGCTCCCTGCTGCTTGTCAAGCTCTGGTTATAACCATTACAGGGAGCAGCAGAGGCCATATGATAACAGGCCCAAGCAATGCCCTAATAGGAGGCGGAATCAGCAAAACCAGTCCTCCACAATTCAGTCCATCTCTAACAACCAGCAAATTTGAAGTTTTGGTCGGGGGTCTGAGTGACCACGCCATAAGTCCAGTGCAGTCCAATGTCACTTTTAGTCACTGCCTGAGATCTTTCTACCATCAGTGGGACCAAATTACCACAGACAAATGGGTCCTAGAAATTATTAGATTGGGTTATATGATCCCCTTTACTTCCACGCCCCCTACCCATCCTCCTGCCCCATCCCTATTCAGGGACCCCTCTCACGAGCCCCTGTTATGGGTAGAAGTGCAGAAACTACTTACCTTAGGAGCTATAGAACCTGTCCTCAAAGAACATCAGGGAAGGAGTTTTTACGACTTTTGTGGTCTTGTTCGCAAGGCTGCACATGCGTTGCTTACAACATTGTCTGCAATCAACTATATACCAAGTCGACACAGCCTCACAAACCATCTCTCACTTCCTCCACCAGTGCTGCAGTCCCTCGAATGGTGGACATCTCCGAAAAAACCTCCTTGTCGGTATACCCTTCCTTGGACCAGACCCTCCAGTTACTATAACAGATGAATCACTCCTGGGCTGGGGAGCCCACTGTGGCACAGCATCAATACAGGGCACATGGGCCCAACACCAGAGACACTTTCACATCAATATCCTAGAGCTCAGGGCCATTCCTTCCCCTGATAAAGGGCAAAACTATCCGTGTCCTCATGGACAACACACCCTCCATGTTTTATGTCAACCGGCAGGGGGGTGCCTGATCACACACTCTGTGCCAAGGCAGTCAAATTCTGGAACTGGTGCATCAGACACCAGATAATCCCAATGGCCATGTTCATACCAGGTCAACAGAATGTGAGAGCTGACAAGCTGAGCAGACATTTCCAGATCAGCACAAGTGGGAGTTCAATACCAATGTCCTCCTTTCAGTCTTCCGCAAATGGGGCTTTCCTACTATAGACCTCTTTGCAACACCTCACAACGGCAAATGCCACACGTTCTGCTCTTGGCATGACTAGGCAAGAGGTCAGAAGGGTCGCTTTCACCATCTGCTGGAAAGCTCCCCTATTTTACGTCTTTCTACCACTCCCACTTATTGCCAGAATGATCAACAAGAATCTATCTGATCGGGCCACAGTAATCTTAATAGCCTCAGCTTGGCCGAGACAGCCATGGTTCCCTTACCTACACTACCTGTCGATAGATCAACTTATCCTTCTCTCGGCAGTGCTGAATCTCCTCTCACAACACCATGGCAGTATATATCATCTCATGAAACTCACGGCATGGTTTCTCCATGGTTCCAGAATGAAGAACTTACCTGCTCAGACAGGGTCAAACAAGCTCTTCTGAACAGTTGGCATCTCTCTGAGAAACACCCATCAAAACAAATGGACGTGTTTTTTCACTAATGGTGCACGAGGCACAATTTGCACCCCACCACAGTCCCCAGACCTTGATAGAACTAGAGCAACCAGGAAATCGGACAGGCTCTTCATCACGTATGACCACTACAATGGCTTTCCTGAACAATGTACCATTGGCAGACATCTGTAGAGCAGCTACATGGTCCTCACACCATACTTTCGCACAGCGCTATCCCGTACGCAAGGGGCCCATACCCTCCACATCTCTAGCAGATGCGATCCTTCCTTCTTCCACTTAGAGAGACTCCAACGCCCACCTCCTTTGGGCAGGTACTGCTACGGAGTCACCTGTATGGAGCTCCCACAGGGACACCAATCGATGAAGTGACTCACCCTGTGCAGTAACGGTAGTTCTTTGAGATGTATGTCCTTGTGGGTGCTCCACTACCCTCTCGCCCTCCTCTCTTCTTGGAGTCTACAGGGACATCAGGTAGAAAAGGAACAGACAGGACTCGCGCCATGTGCTCTATGGCCTGTGGGGGGGACGCTGAGTGCGCAGGTGCACTGCTACCAAAAATCTCCAGTCCCCGGCGCAGGGATGCACCGAGGCCTGAGTGGAGCACCCACAGGGACACAGATCTCAAAGAACCACTGTTACTACACAGGGTGAGTAACTTTTTCCTTAGATGTAAAAAACCACACCCCCAACCAATGTAGCTGTGCTGATAGAATCAGAGTGTAGACACAGCTGTGTCAACAGAGGAAAGCTTAATTCAGGGAAGTGGCATTCTACACCGAAAAATGCCTTCTATCAACATAAGCTGCATTTATGCTAAGGAGCTATGCCAGTATAGTCTCTGGAATGCAGGCTTACCCTTAGAATGCTTCCTGTGGTACACCCCCAGAAAAGTTTTAAACCTGGTTTTCAATTTGACCCTTCTGTACCCAATGGTTAACAACCTAGATGACATTTTGATTTGCATTAATAGGAGTTGTGAAGAGACAATCGATGCAGAATTACAGAGCAAGTGAAACACATGCTGGCTGATTCTTGACACTTAATGCTTTTTCTGAATATATTGGCTTTTATTTATGCAATTTATTTAATTTAATCTACTATATATTTGAGAGAGTCTGTTTGTTCAAGAACTCCTAAACAGGGGCCCGTAAGAGCTAGGACCCCTGAATTCAGTATACAGATTAAGAATGTTAAATATCAGTTAATTGAATAGTTGATTAAATTCTTATTGGTTACTCAACTATTCTATAGTCCCTGGGGTGAGTCTGGCAGCCAGTACGTGCCGGCCCCATTCCAGAGGAGCCCCCTGCCATTCTGCACTGCTGCCCCTCTGTCAGAGGCAGCAGCACGGGGTGCTAGGTGGGAGCTGGCCCATAAAGGGAGACAGTTTAAAAACCAGCTCCCCTAGCAGATCAGCTGTCTGTCATCCCATGCTGTTGCTTCTGATACAGAAGCAGCAGCATGGGGTGGCAACACCCCTGTCCGGGGGGCGGGGGGAGCTCCCAAACCTGCCATAAGCTGGAACTGAGCAGGGCTGCCTGTCTGTCTGGCTCCTGATACACTTCAGATGCAGAGCCACAGCGGTGGTAGATCCCAGCCCTGATATAAGCTAGGACTGAGCTTGGCTGCTAGCCAGCCTGCTAAGAAATTTACTGGACAGGGGAGGGGATGTATGTACTCTGTAGCATTAACCGATTAGCTTTTGCTTATCAGTTAATAGACTACTATTACATCCCTAATACAGATTCCTCTTATCATTACTTAAAGCAGTGTAAGGGTTTGGTTGTGTCAGGAAAATGGGATGTGCCGTACAGAAAAGAGACATAATTACCACGCAAAGGTGAAAGGGGCTGGCTGAGAGCATGACCCCACCCCCTCTTCTCCCCCCCGCCCCCCGGAATCTGGAACTGCTTCAGCCCCAAGCCTCGCTTTAGGGAGTAGGGAAGGAGGACTGATGTTTTCCTTCCTCCCTCAGTTCATCTGGGTATCTGGCTGGCTGTTCCCCTTCATCATGGACTGAAGGGAAAGTGTGCAGTTTTCTGCATTCCTCACTTTGGCTGGGTAGTGTGGCCGGAGGGACAGGGGTGGATGGACAAGGCAAACGAACTTAGACCTCCCCCAGCTGGGACATAGCCCATGGACAGATGCTTCTTATCTGGCCTCATGCTGCTGGGGCAGCCTGCATACTGAACCCCTCATCCCCAGCTCCACCCCAGAGCAATGATTTCAATGAAACATGTACATTTTCATCTTATTTTCCAGAAAAACAAAAATTAATCGAGTTAAGGACCCAAACAACACCGGGTAAATCTTTTAATTAAATACTAAAGAGAATTAAATGTTTTAGCTGGTAGATTCTAAAACAAGTTGCTGGGAAGGTACTATATTTTATTTCCTATCAAACTGGATTGTGTAGGTTTCAGTTTAGTGGAGTTTTGGTCCTGTGGGAAAGAAGGAAAACAAAGTAAGGCTCAGAGGAGTGTGTGTTTGGCAGCCTTTTCTTAGTGAGACTCGCTAGTGTTGTGATATGAGTTGACATTGCAAGAGAGATTGTTAAAGTTATTGGGAAAGGGCCAGGAGGCGCACACATTCTACGCTGAAGCGATTAGTAGTAGTCTCAGATATGGAAATGGAGCATCCAAAAAATGTGGTCTTTGGAATAATGAGAGGAATGAAACGCAGCAGCAGTGCATGCCAGGGTTGGGAAACTTTGTTGGTTTTGTGACAATAAGGAGCTATAAACAGGGAGAATTGAGGATGGAGGGGGGCATTAATGACATAGCAAAGGAACAAAAGAAAATGCAAGAATGGAAAATAAATTTTAAAAATACCATTGCCTATAGTATTTCATAATGCTATTTGAACATCTTCCAACCTTTCCTGGGGGCTGTTTTTAAATGTGACACAATCAGCCTTAGGTTGTTCTGTTACTTCAAATCTTTTTCAGCCTAATGAATTCCATGTTTAATTAGCAGTGAAAAGTTCACGAAAGAGAATAAATACATACCACAGCATGAGAAGGACAAATGAAAGGTGCAGCAGAAAACAATCTATTAAAAAATAATTTCACTTCAGACTGACTTTTTCAGGCAACATAGATTCAGTTGTCTCTTGCATTTACTTGGGAGGCCAAGGTACATGCAACAATCTTATATAAGAGAAGCTGAAAGGCATTTACTTTAGAGAGTCCACTAATGACAGTGGAGAGTATTTATTTCCCTGACACTTCCATTTTTTTCCAGGCTTGCTGAGGCTAAAACATGATCTAAGAAAAGGAATGTGAGATAAAAGGGTGGCTTTTTTATTCTCTAGATGTTTAATGAGCAAATTCGTTAGATAAGAGTCCAGTGTTGTTAGGAAATATGTGTTCACTATGTAGCTTCACTGCCCTTTAGTCCATAGCTTAAAACAGGGGTGGGCAAGATGCGTCTCACGGGCTGAATCCGGTGGCTTGGCAGGCCAAATCCAGCTTGCGGACAACTTTGCCAGGACCCTCAGGCATGCAGCAGCTGCTGTTTTGAAGTGGAGGGCTGTGCCATGTGGCTGTCTGCTCTGGAGGGAGGTGGAGGCTTTGTGTGATCTCCCCACCCCCATCCCAATCATTAGCTCCTTTTGGCTGGGAACAGCTGGCCAATAGGAGTTGACCCCAGCCAATCTCTTAGCTCCAATTGTCTGGAAACAATCAGCCAATAGTAGCTGAGAGATTGGGCTGGGAGACTGGGGGGTAGTGCAAGCCTCTCCCCCCGCCTGGAGCTGAGCCACATGGAGGGAGGGAGGGAGCAGCCTGCTGTTTTAAGTGATGTGGGGCTGCAGCAAGCAGGGAGCCCAGCCTGCTTTGGGGGTGCTGCAGGGCTGCTGGCCAGGAGATGGTTGGGTAAGTGTCTCCTAACCAGATCCTGCTGCTGGCGCCCCTCCCACACCCCAACTTCCTCCCCAGTTCACCATCCAAACTCTCTGCATTCCCCTGCCATAGGTCACATCTCCCTCCCAGTCCCTGCTCCCCCTCTTACACCATTCCTCCAGGCTAGAATCCTCTCCTGCACTCACATTCCTTCCCAAATCCTACATCCCAATCCTTGCCCCAGGTCAAAACCCCCTCCTTCACCCAAACTCATTCTCTCACACTGTCTCCTGCATCCCAGTCCCTCACCCCGTGTGCCCTTCTGCACCCAACCTACATCCTAGACCCTGCACCCCCTCCACAGAGAAGTGTGGCCCTTGACCACTTTCCAAAATCTTGGAGTGGCCTCCCACCAAAAATTATTGCCCACCACTAGTTTAAAAGTTAGTGATCCTTTCTATAATACGAGGGGAAATGTTTGTAAGAAGCATCCAGCTTTCATTATAAACCATCGCATTTTGACACTTGGACATAAGGTTTGTTCTTTGGTCCCACTTCTGGAACATCTAAAATCCAACTTAGGCATACTGACAAAAGCACCAATACTGGTAGGTCAAGCTTGAAACCCTGTAACAAGCTTACTAGGACATATTTTTAGGGAGTGATAATTACAAAGAAAACTAACAATCCACTTGGCAACCTGAAAGGTCAGAAGGCAAGAAGTGTACCTCTACAAGAGTAAATAATGTAGGTTAGGTGGAAATAGTTTTACATTTTAATTGATAATTCTGAATCAACTGCCAGAAATCTGGCTTTAAATAGTTAGATCATTTGTGATATTTTGTGAAATTAGATTTTAATGGTTATCACTGTGTAATATCATCTTGTCCTCCCCTCTGTTTATCCCTCTCTTCTCTTGCATGCGACAGGATCATCTATAGGGCTCTTTATACAGCGAGCTGTTTTGTTTATATATAAATATTAATCAGATTTAGCTCATATGTTTTGCTTTTAAAATCTTGTACACTCGTATGCTGAAGATTTAGCATTTGTGTAGCTTGCTTTATAAATTCCAGAAATATAACGCAGCTTCCTTTTTGTCAGAAATGATGGGCTATTTGTTCTGAGACACAGAAGAGCTACTAATGCTAATTGCATCCTTCACAGATCATCAAAACTTTGAAGAAATTACCTCACAAAAAGGGTAGAACAATCTTCTCAGGATGTGTGTGTTTTGGGTGAATTAATTTTTATCAACCAATTTATTGTCTATGGATCATTTTATAGGAAAAAATGAATGAATACTATGCTACTTTTTTTTTTCATTTAACCCTTTGTACACTGCAGAGATGTGGGCTCTGTGCAGCCTCAGTTATGTTCTGCAGTTGCTAGGTCCTGATGATTTCTGTGTCCTTAGCATGTGTTTAACTGACATTCTGGAATATTCCACTGTGAGGATTACTTGAGCTGTAAATGAGCGGGAACACAGACCACTTTAATAGTTTTGTTCTGCTCTCTCATATCTTTGAAGGAAAAGTGGGTGCTTTTGTTTTACATGTAGAGTGACACTAATAAATCTAGTGACATTGCTCTTTTCTTTCTTTTGGTAGGATTTTTCCAATTAAAGATGTACCTGCAGAGCCTGAAGCCCTCACTGATTGGCTATATCAACGGTTCATTGAAAAAGAGGATCTCTTGTCACATTTTTACAAAACAGGTAGAATGTTGATTCCCATAAGAGAATACTTAATAATGGTTTGCATTTCTATAATAGCTTTCATGCAAAGATCTCAGAATATTTTTAAGAAATATTAATTACTATTCACAACACCCTCATGAAGTAGACATTTGAGATCCATGTTTTGTGTAGGGAAAGTTTATAAAGAAATGAATGGTATACAGAAGACCAATCAGGAGCTTCTGTTCTTCCTGCCTCAGAGCACAAAAATTAAGTATTACTGAATGACATTGAAAAGTGGGAAATGCAAAGCTGTTAAAAGGAAATTCTGTTATCAAACATCTCATACATAGACTATAGAATTCATTGCCACAGCATGTAACTAAGAGCAAGAATTTAGGAAAATTCATAGAATCTTGGATATATATATCAAAAATAGTAAGAGTGACTACTTACAATTTTTGGAAGGGATATAACACTTCAAGGATTAATTTTTAACTAATAGGGTTCAGCTGAGGCTTCCATGAGGAAGAAATTAAATCATATCTGCCCACTGTGGGTTTTTGCAACTTCCTCATGTATCTCATAAATAGGTACTGTCCAGGACAGGATATTGGATTAGTTGGTCAATGAGTCTGATCCACTATAGCATTTCCTGTGTGCCTAAAACATAAGGAGGCTGTGATTTGCCCGAGGATTCATAGTAAAACAGTAGTGTGGAACTCTGTGGTCCCAGGCCAACCACCAGAGCCTGTGCTCTCCCTCAAAACAAGAACTAATCTCTCTTTCTGAGGGATGTTAAATTGTGTTTAATCGAGTAGTCGATGGAATTTCCATCGACTGCTGCATTAGTCAGTAAGAGGGGGAACTGCAGAGAAGTGGTCAGTAGGGCTGGGACTGGAAGGCCCCTGGCAGCCGGGGACAGAGAAGGGCCTCCTGCCCTGAGCCCCTCTTAATTCCCCCAACCCTCACACTCACCCCTTCACACACCCAGCTTCCTACCTTGTCCCTCCCACATCCCCAAGGCCCTGCCCTGAGTCCTGCACCCCCTCCCTCCACCAACCCCTTTCCTCTGGGAAGACCAGGTAAGTCTTCTTGTTATAAATATAATACAGTACACAACGAAGTATTCTAAATCTTCTTTCGCATGTCATGGTCAATGCTATATTTCTTCATCAAAATTGGATGTCCAAGCTCTCAAGCCAGTGAACAGCGTCGCTGGTTAGATTGCGGATATCCTCTAGTGAGCCAGTGAATTTTCGTGTTGGGCATTCCGCAGCAATGTGATACATAGTTTGCAGACTGCCACAATCACAAAGTGGAGATGGCAACAAATTCCACTTATGCAGTAAATAACTGCACCTGCCCTGACCATTCCTAAGTCAGTTTAGGACATACCACAGTCTCAGGGGAAGATCAAAGCCTTTCTGCTCAGTGGTGGGATCCAACACAAGATGTTTGGGATGTCTACTTGCTGCCATTCAGCTCGCCATAGTTCCTTGACATTGGCCCTGACTTCCTTCCCTTGCTGCCAAGAAGGCTTACGGGACTTTAGATGCAATGTTGGTGGCTGATCAAAGTTTTTCTGGATGGGAAGAGGTTGGCTGCTGCGGTTGATACGTTGGTATAATCTATCTTCCTGCTCCTGTTGACGAATGCTTGGTGGGGCAATGTTTGCCAACGGCGGTAACCATTCTGTGGCAGTGGGCTTTAAAGTTCCCGTTATCACTTGCATGGCACTATTTAATTGAGTGTCGACTAGCTTTGTGTGGACACTTTTTCTGACCACACAGGAGGGCAATATTCAGCAACAGAATATACCAGCGCTATTGCTGAGGTCCTCAAGGTGCGTGCTCCAGTTCCCCCAACTGGTTGCAGTGAGTTTTCTTAGAAGGTTGATCCTTGGCTTTAGTTTCTCCTTTGTTTGTTCCAGATGACGTCGGAAGGAGAGCGTACAGTCAAGTGTTACGCCTAGGTATTTGGGATGAGGTTTGTAAGCAATCTTTTTCCCACAGAAAGCAACATCAAGTTTTGCGGTGGCATTATGGTTGTCTAGATGAAAAGCTGTGATCCCGGTTTTGTCTGGATTCGGTTTGAGCCACCACTTCTGCAGGCAGTTGGATATGGTTAATAGATCGGAAGTTAGCATCTGGCTGACCGTTTTGAAAGATTGCGATTGTTCAGCCAGTGCAATATCATCTGCATAGATAAACATTGCAGATCCAGTATTTGGGATGTCACTAAGATAGATGTTAAATAACGATGGTACCAGTATGGAGCCCAGAGGCAGGCCATTATTCAGTGTTCTGAATCTACTAATGCTATTATTGAGATGCACACAAAACCAGCGGTCGCCAAGCATTGCTGTCAATAGCCAAAGTGTCGGCTGGTACTGAATCAACCTTTATAGTTTGCATAATAGTCACTTGCACCACACTGTGTCGTATGCGGCTGACAGATC
The DNA here is from genome assembly GCA_030068395.1 of Apalone spinifera. Classification (NCBI taxonomy): domain Eukaryota; kingdom Metazoa; phylum Chordata; order Testudines; family Trionychidae; genus Apalone; species Apalone spinifera. Next base: position 49,018,672 of record CM057847.1, read on the forward strand.
GACAAGAGCTATGCCAGTCTTCATTTTTGCCTGGTAGCCAACTTCAGTTGTGGTTGTGAGGGCCAACATCTGGTTGCATGTACTTTTGCCTGGCCTAAAACCAGCCTGATCTTTTAATAACCCAGCCTCTATGGTGGCAGACAAATGAGCCAACAGTGCTCGCTCCATCACTTTGCTGGTAGCGGAAAGGAGCACTATCGGTCTGTAGCTTGAGGCACTATTTGGTGATTTTCCATTCGTAAGAATTGCAATCACCTTTGGTTGCTTCCATTATGTAGGGAGGCAGCTTGTTTGGTGGATAGACGTGAAGAGTGCAGCCAGCCAATTCTTCCCCTTCGTTCCTAAGTTTTTCAGAAACTCGGGGAATATTCCGTCAGTGCCAGTGGCTTTCTTGTTCTTTGTAGCGGCTAATGCTATTTTAATTTCTTCTTTTGCGTATGGAGCAGAGAAAACACTGGATACTCTAAATGAAAACAGATTAGAGTTCTAAACAAATTAAGGGACCCTAATGATGTTATTGAAGGGACACTGGCAAGTATCACACATTTTGCAACTTCATTTTTAAATGCATTCTTCTTACAAAAAAAAGTTGGGGATACATTTCCTCAAGGTTTTTATTTTTTTCCATTTAATAAACACTGAAACTTACCAGCTGTCCTCTAACAGCCTGACGCTTTTGTATCACGTAGAGAAAAGATAAATTAATCTTGACCAAAAAACTCAACTGTTTTGTTTTGTTTTTCATTTTGGGAGGATTTTTGGTTTTGCATTTACAGAGCTGGATGAGTGAAGAACATAGTTTCATTTAGACATTTAATGTAGGAAAGGAAATTCATCAGACAGTAATGTTGTTACCTGATTAGAATGACTAGGTTTGAAATACCTCCAGTTACTTGCCTTTTTATAGGAAAATAAAGCTTTTGTTATTTCTTATAGAATCATAGAGCTGGAAGAGACCTCAGAAAGTCATCAAGTCCAGCCCCCT
>CM057847.1:49023647-49046222 GCA_030068395.1 Apalone spinifera
CAGCTTTCCCCACATCATCTGTCATTAGGTTACCTCCTTCATTCAGTAGGGGCCCCACACCCTCTCTGATCGCCTTGTTCTTGTTAACATGCCTGTAGAAACCTTTCTTGTTATCCTTCACATCCTTAGCCAGTCGCAGTTCCATTTGCGCTTTCGCCTTCCTGATAACCCCCCGGCATTCTTGAGCTATACATTTAAACCCCTCCGTGGTCATTTGTCCAAATTTCCACTTTTTGTAAGCTTCCTTTTTGTGCTTAAGTTCACCAAGGATTTCCCCCGTAAGCCAATCCGGTCCCCTACCACGTTTGCCTCTCTTGCTATGTGTCGGGATGGTTTCTTTCTGTGCCTTCAATAAGGCTTCTTTAAAATAATGCCAGCTGTCCTGGACTCCTTTCCCCTTCATGTTAGCATCCCAGGGGATTCTGCCCATCAGATCTCTGAGGGAGTCAAAATCTGCTTTTTTGAAGTGCAAGGTGTGTATTTTACTTATTCGGTTGCCTGAAAACTGATCCTTCTCAGTTAAGTTCAACATTCCAAAGTCTCTTTATGGTAAAATAAATTGGATTATACGTTAACACTAATGGAGAATCATAACACTTAAGAGTATCTTATAATTATTTGTAAATACTGTGAATGCTTGAAATATTAATACAATTCCATAACATACATCTTAAATAGTTCAAGTGCACCTCACTTTGAGAAGAGTAACTAGCCTTTTGCCGTACCAGATTCATCTCACTCATCAACATACTCAGATACAATGGGTCTTTATATCCAAAAGCGTCTCTGTTGGGTCAGATCCTGTGATGTGGATAGACCTTGCACCCTTACAAAATCTCTGATTTCATTGCAACTCCATATAGGTGAAGTATGTTGCAAGACTGGAAACTTTAAAGATGTCTGCATAGCATTTTATAATGAACAGGAGTGAGTCTTCCATCCTAGGTTGATAGCCTCAGGGTAGCAGAGCTCACACTGGTGCTCTGAAACCAGCTGAATATTTATATTTTTCACTGCCACCACTTCTAATCTGATTTAAGAATTTCAACCAGCAAAATGAAAGCCTCCTAATTCCTTGCTCTAAATCTATTATTTTAAGTATTTCGACATATGTAAACATCTATTTTTCTAAATAACATTTTATTTAGAGCTGGATTATAGTTTATTAATTTATGCTTAGTATATTGGCAGTGCAAGTGGTCAAATAATACACTCCAGAGCAGACCCTTAGAGATCATCTTAATTTAGTTACAACGCAAGTGGAGGATTTGCTCCCATCATTTTACCTTGTGATGTCTTATTATAGAAGAGCTGCTCTTGATTCAGAAACAGTGCTGCCAATAGGCCAACAGGCTGAAAGAAGGGAACGTCAGAGCTTCACCGAAATACTTACTTTTTATATTTTGCTGCCATGTTATATGTAACTGGACTTGCTACAGCAGCTAAGGTTATTTAATCATTTTCATTTTCTTTATAAACACTCCTAGAAGACTTACTTGGCATTGCCCAGGTAGAGGGTGGCAGGCAGTCTGCCTGTTGGCTTCTCCCTGGGGCTGGATTGGGATGGCAGGGGCTGCACTACCCATCTGCCAACTTCTTCCAGGGGGGCAACCTGGGGCAGGGGTGAGGGCCACACCATTCACCTGCTGGCTTCAGCCCACGGGCAGCAGAGGCCACATAGGCCCTGGACAGCTTTTCCACGTGGACTGCCCACCAGCTTCTCTCTGGGGCCAGCAGGAGCCATGTAAGCCACCCACTGGCTTCTCCCTGGGAGTGGGATGGTTTCTGTAGTTATTTGTCAGTATAACTGTTCTTGCTCTTCCACCCTCCCTTTCTGTTGAATGCAAAACAATCCCATTCCACACACATCCCATTGTCCTGGCACAACCAAATCCTGACCTTGCAGTTATATAATTCAAACTATTTTAAACTAAACAAAAAAAATAAGCAATCTACAATATCCTTTGGAGGAACCTGTAATCTATTAGTATGTTTTTATTTGGAGAGAGCAGGGGAAATGAATTTAAAAATAAATGAAAGCACACTTTTTTGTGTAAAACTTGCCTTTTTGCTGACTAGATATCAAGCACTCTCAAAAATTAGACTGGGGAACCACTGTCATATAAATCCTTAAAAAAATATATCTGAAAATCTGTAATGTCTTCCATGGAACTGCTTCAGCCTCTGACATAAACATTGTTTGATTTATTTGGTTCCAGATTTATAAACACTTACGCATTGATGCATGTACATCTGCCCTATTAAATCCTGTTCACATGTGGTTACTGGGAAGCTTTTCCTGGAGGATATGACAAGCATCCACTTCTGTTGAGTCAATGCTTTCATTTTATTAAATATAAAATCAAACCTGTAAGAAAAGAACATACCTGTTACAGCTGCCAGGTCCTGAGAGAGCAATTGTTGCTGTTACACTTTCCGGCCTGTAGGAAGTGTGTCAATTACTCTGCTTCAGTTTAGCAGGAAGTAGAGGGGTGGAGAAGATGCTGTGGCCCTACTAGATTGTTCATGGATCTCCCAGACTTCCCGTTACCTTAGGTCAGGACTGTTCCCAGCTTGTCCCCTGGTGGCTGAGACCTAGAATTGTCCTACTCGGTCACCTTTGCAGTTATCTTCTTCCTAATTCCATGGGTTCCCTTCATGTAGAGAAATAGAATATATGCAGTTACCTGTCCCCACCCAGGAAGGGGTCAAAGATCCTGACACCTCTTGCGCATGATCCCCAAGCAAAGAACAGTAAGAACAGATTTGTATGCTCCTTCCTGGAGGGTTACAGAATTGGCACTACTAGTGGATGAACTTGGGAGGAGAGGTATGCCACGTCAGCAGAGGAAGATGTGAAGCTCACATGGGGTATAGATAGTAAGCTGCTTGTTACAGCCATGAAAACTGGGACAGTGGCCATAGTAGCTGCTGCACTTTTGAAGAGACTTTATTGAGAGCTGGGAAAGGAGAAGGAATTGGTTATTTGTAGAATCCCACATAGATACAAATTTGTATTTACATCCTATAATGAGCCACGGATATTTGCATTCATATTTGTGGATTTGGATACCTGTGGATATAAAGCAGATATTCACAAATTTGCAGGGTTCTAGATACAAAATTTGTATCTGCATCTGCATTCATAACTGCATAAATGAGCTATGGATATCCACATGCACATCTTCAGAAACCTGTGAATATAAAGCTACCTGTGGATTTCCAGGGCTCTGGTTATTTGGAGGGGATGAATGCGTGAATGAAGTGGTGACTGGATAAATAAGATGCAAAGAGTGAATTGTGTGTGGAACCACCAAGTCTGAGTTGTTGGTGAGCAAATGGGATGAAGAAGTAGTCTCCTGAGAGAGAGAGAGAGATTCTCTGCATGCTGGTGGGAGGTAATTTGCCAAGATTTATATATGACATAGTGTGTGCAGAGAGAGAAGCCTTCTTCACAATAAGCTTTTTCTTAAACATTTTCACTGGCACAGTTCCACTAGAGATCAGTGTGGAAGCAGTAGTGTAAATTTACTGCCATGTATAAACAGCTGTATCTAAATCTATGCTGTTTCTGAAATTATTGAGAAAAGGTGAGATTATGCTGATAGAGCTTTTCTTTTACATCCATCAACTTCTTTCAGGAGACGTGCTCCCACAATGCTCCTGCAAGCACTGCTACATTACTAGTATCCTGAGGGTTATTTTAAATACCTGCTGTGCACATGAAAAATTGAAAACCGATTCACAACTCTGTTTTGTGCAGTTCTGTCATTTTGTGCAAGTTATTTAGCTTGCATATTTGCATATAACCATAATGTTCAGTTCTTCTTTGAGTGCCCCCGTGGGTGCTCCACTTTAGATGTCAGGTCCTGTCCCGGCATCACAAATCGGAGAGCTATCAGAGCTGTGGTCCACTGGACCACGCATGCATGGCTGCCAGAGGCGGTGTTCGCGCCTTTGATGTGTTGTGCGCAGTCCAGCTTGCTCAGTTCCTCTCAGCCGCCCTCGGTCGCGGATGAGAGCTCCTGCTTGTCAGTTTCACTTTTCAAAGAAGCCTTCACATTTGTAAATAGTTCAGAGCTTGATTAATTATTTAGTTCTTGTTGATTCTAGTGTTAAAAAAAAAAGGGAGGGGTGGGAGGGAGAAGAAGAGTTTCCCTCAGACTGCGACTATCTGTTTTTGGTTTTTTGTTTTTTTGTTTTTTTTTTTTGTTTAAAAAGGAAAACGGACTGAATCTCACCGAGTTAAGGGGACAAGCGGAGGAGAGACTACTCAATTTCTCCCTCCCTCCTAATTCAGCATGCCGGGATCCCCCGGTTTTAAAAAATGCTCCATCTGCTGGGAGCCTATGCCGGTGTCGGAGGGACATGATTCTTGTGTGACGTGCCTGAGTGAGAGACATTCCCTCCAGAAATGCACTCACTGCAGTAAGTTAACGGCGAGGGCTCGTAGGGATCGAGACTTGCGCCTCAAACTCATCCTTTATGGCAAGGCGCTGGAGTCCGATGCCGTACCTGCCTCTGGCATGGCATAGCCCAGAAATGGTGGGCAACGTCTCCTGGGACGACCGTTAATAAGAAAGCTAAAGTGTCCCAAGCGCAATCCCTGCCTGACACCACCGAAGTCAAATGCCCTGACAAATCATCAGGGGCATCTGCCCCAGGGCATCAACAGGCTCCTAGGGCGAGGAGATTGCCGCTTATAGTCCTGGCTCAGGCAGTGGCACCGGCTCCAGCAATAGCTCAAAAGCCGGCATCAGCGGGAGCGCGCAAGCCGGCACCACCAACGGCTGCTCTAGTGGTACCGGCTGTGGCGTTTTTAAACCCCCCGCTGCCGAGCCAGCAAACGTCCCTGATCTGCCGGCACTGGGCTCCTCCTCAGCACCGCCAACACCGCCCTCATGTGGGGCTCTATCTGCACCGCAGCCAAGTTCAGCCCCAAGCTCTCCACCAGCAGCTGAAATTGACAAGGCCTCACTGCCTTGTAAAGCTGCAGGGAAAGAAATTGACAGGGCATTATCCCCCTCGCCTACCTTCTCCCCGGGACCGTCTCCATCTCCACCCACATACCGACGGCACTGGGACTATAGCCTCTCGCCTCCTTTCCAGCTACTTAAAAGACCCTCACGGGGGGACACAGTTTATATAGAATCAAGACGCTCTCTATCGCGTTCTCGCTCCCCCAGGAGGTCACCAAGGCGCAGATCACCGAGACGGTCGCCTCCTAGGGTCTACTACATCCGCAGTTCAAGATCTTCCAGATATTCTTCGCCAGCGCGGTCGGACCACTACTATGGCCGCTACCACAGGGATGATTGACTGCCCCCACCCTGGCCATGCTACCCTATCCTATAGAGGCTTTTCATGTAACCGTCCATTACCCAGTGTGCAACACTTACCTGACCATCCACAGCAATAGTTTTCTCGCCTCCATCGGAAAACTTAACCATCCATCAGGATCATTCGGAACCAGAAGAGGGCCAGATGTCTGATACAGAAGATCCTCAACCACACATTCCCCCAGCCGACTGTTCCTCCTCTTCTCTGGGTGAAGCAAAGATTCCAGATGATGCTCCTCCCTTGGATGATCTGAAGCAGTTCCAGGATCTGTTCAAGAGAGTTGTGAACACACAGGAGATACAATTAACGGACTTACCAGTAAAGAAACATTGTCTTTTGAAGAATCTACGACAACAGCAGTGCGCAAAGATCGCCCTTCCTATTGATGAGGACATCATGGAAGTGGCAGACGAAGTATGGCAGACCCCTACATCAGCTGCCCCAACTAGTAAGAGGGTTGATAGGAAGTATTTTGTACCTGCTGAAGGACTGGATTTCCTTTCCAACCACTCTCAACCCAATTCCCTGGTGGTTGATGCGGTACAGCTTAGAGCTAAAGCTCCCCAATATAAGAATACAATCCAAGACAAGTATAATAAAAATTGGACATTTTTGGAAGAAAAGTTTACTCTTCAGCTACGTTATTGTTATGAATCGCAAACTATATGGCCCACCTTTCTAACCACAATTTTGATAACTACTCAAAGCTTACAGAGCTACTACAATATCTTCCTGATGCCAAGAGACCCTTACTGAAGGCCATAGTCCAAGAGGGATATATAGCCTGTAATACTACTCTGCAGATGGCCATGGATGTGGCCGACACGGCTGCACGGGACACGGCTACGGGGGTTGCAATGAGGCGGTCTTCCTGGTTATCATCTGCTGGAGCCCCGCGGGAGCTTCAGAATACAGTGGAAGACCTACCCTTTGATAAGCAAAAGCTCTTCACTAGTAACACCGAAGTTCTTCATTCTGGCAGACTCCCGTACCACTTTACGTACCTTGGGAATGTACACACCTCCCTATAAATGTAAGCACTACTATACTTACCAATGGAGGTACGATTATGCGTTCAATAAGAATCAATCACGTCCCCAAGACAATCAGTGCTTCCGGCAGTGTCCTCAACGTAAGAGATCTCAAACGAACCATTCATCCAGTCAACCTGCACCTAAGCAGCAAATTTGACTTTCCTGTCGAGGACACTAGCACAACTCCCACGTTCAACGTACCACAGAAGTCTTTACACCTGTTTCACCATCGCTTAAAACAGTACCTCCTTCACTGGTCCAATATCACTGCAGACAAGTGGATACTGGAGGTGGTACAATCTGGTCTCTCCATCCCCTTTCTATCCATTCTCCCCCCACCCCCCCACCCCTCTTACTCCGTCCCTTTTCAGGGACCCCTCTCACGAGCATTTGCTGAAGCAAGAAGTTCAGCGCCTTCTGAATATTGGTGCAATAGAGAGGGTACCAAGTCAGTTTCGGGGGAAAGGATTTTATTCCCGGTACTTTCTTACCCCAAAGACAGGAGGATGGAGACTCGTTTTGGACCTACTCAAGTTAAACCGCTACCTCAGGAAACATCGCATCAAGATGGTGACCCTAAATGCCATCCTTCCGTCGTCGAACAAGGGGGACTGGTTTGCAGTCCTTGACCTGCAAGACGTCTGCTTCCACATAGCGATCCATGTGGCACACAGGTGTTTTCTCCGTTTGCAGCTAGGTCAAGAACGTTTCTAGTACAGAATACTACCTTTTGGGTTGGCATGCGCACCCAGAGTTTTCACCAAAACCTTAGCGGTAGTGGCTGCCCACTTGCGCAGACTGGAAGTGACAATTTTCCCATACTTGGACGATTGCCTCATAAGAGGCCTAACATATTCAGAGGCCAAACACGTGGTGACAACAGCCTCTCAGGTTTTTCACTCTCTGGGTCTACTCATAAACATGCAGAAATCCTCGCCAGAACCTACACAAGATCTGATCTTCATAGGAGCGAGGCTCGACTCGAACAACACGCGCTTACTTACCTGCCGAATGTTTTGCCGCCATTCGAGATCTTGTTCACACGCTGATGTATGCCCCGACAATTCCCGTCATAGTGTCGTTACAACTACTTGGGCACATGGCTGCCTCAACAACTATTGTTCAAAATGCAAGGTTACATTTTCACTGCCTCCAACACTGGCTGACTACAGTATACACTCCAGTGAGGGACAGCACAAGGTGGTAGTGATACCATCACATGTACAACAATCCCTGCAGTGGTGGACCAAGTCGACCAATCTTATGGCGGGCATTCCTTTTCACCGCCTACAACCGTCGAAGCAAATAACAACGGATGCATCCCTTACTGGCTGGGGAGCACATATGGACGACTTGACGGTTCAAGGTCGCTGGTCTGTGCAGGAGATGCTCTTACATATCCACATTCTCGAGTTAAGAGTAGTGCGTCATGCATGTCAGCATTTTCAGTCCCATATAAGGAACACGACCATCAGAATCCTTACGGACAATATTGCCACCATGTACTATGTAAACCGACAGGGAGGGGCTCGATCCTGATCCCTCTGTATAGAAGTTCTGCACTTGTGGAACTGGTGTATCCGCATCAATACTGTCCTGACAGCCAGCTATTTGCCAGGCATCCAGAATACTATTGCGGACTCACTCAGCAGGCTGTTTCCCCACGACCACGAGTGGAAACTTCGCACGGACGTTTTGCAAGGTATTTTCACCCAATGGGGGTTCCCCTCAATAGATCTGTTTGCTACTGCTGCCAACGCCAAGTGCCCCAATTACTGCTTCAGGGCAGGGATCGGACGCTACTCCTTGGGAGATGCTTTTCTTCACAGTTGGGGAACGTCACTACTATACACCTTTCCCCTGATCGTCCTAGTTCCCAGGATCCCGGAAAAGATCACTATAGAAAGAGCTCGAGTAATCCTCATAGCCCCAGCTTGGCCACAGCAGCCTTGGTATTCAGTACTCCACCAGATGTCCAGCAGGACACCGTACACCCTTCCTCTGCTTCCGAACCTCTTGACTCAGGACAACGGCTCCCTTTCAAATCCGAAACCCGAAACCTTACACCTCATGGCGTGGATTCTCTTTGGTTCAACCCGGTCGAATGCTCATGTTCAGAGAGTCAAGCAAGTATTAGTACACAGCAGAAAAGACTCCACTCGAAAGACCTACCTTGCCAAGTGGACCAGATGTGAAGCGTGGTGTGGTAGTGATGGCAGGGATGCTCACGTCGCAGGAATATCCCAGATACTCGATTGTATTTTGCACCTCCGTGACACAGGCCTTGCAATAGCCTCGCTGCGAGTGCATGTAGCAGCAATTAGTGCTTTTCATCGGGGTCAGGATGGGTTCTCTGTATTTGCTCATCCCATCACACAGAGGTTTCTGAAGGGACTTACGAACCTCAATCCACCATGATGACCACCACCACCTTCTTGGAATTTAGATTTTGTTCTGGATTCTCTGACGCGCCCCCCTCTTTGAACCCTTGGCTACAATACCATTACAGCTTCTAACCACAAAATTGCTTTTTCTGCTTGCCATTACATCAACTCGCAGAGTGATCGAAGTAGCTGTGTTCATGTCATCACCTCCTTACATGGTTTACTAAGGAGTTGGTAACGTTGAGATCTCATCCAGCATTTGTTCCAAAATTTGTTTGGATTTCCACATCAACGAGCTAGTTGTTCTTCCCTGTTTCTATCCCAAGCCTCATGCTTCAAGGGAAGACGTACTGCTGCACACGCTTGATGTGAGGAGGGCATTAGCTTTTTATATCGAAAGAATGCAACACTTTAGGAAATCGGACCACCTAATAGTATTGTTAGCGGATCGATCCAAGGGACAACCAGTCACTTCCCAACGGATAGCAAGATTAATAGTGTCGTGTATTACAGCCTGTTACTCCATATGTAACAAACCTCTTCTGTTTTCACCTAAGGCCCATTCTACGAGAGCAGTAGCCACAACTACAGCTTTTCTCAGAGGTGTTCCATTCAGAGACATTTGTCGAGTAGCAATATGGTCCTCGCATTCTACCTTTGAGGCATTACGCTATAGTAAACCAATTTGCTGCCGATTCCTCAGTGGCTACGACAGTCCTTTCCCATATTCAAAAACCTTAATTCCGGAGCGCTCTAATGTTCGAGTACTGCTCTGAAGTCACCTAGAGTGGAGCACCCACGGGGCCACTCGAAGAAGAAGTAGTAGTAGTTACTCGCCCTGTGAAGTAACAATTGTTCTTTGAGATGTGCCCCGTGGGTGCTCCACGACCCGCCCTTCTTCCCCACTCTGGAATTTTTCATTTTTCTCATTTCAGGGAGCGGCTGAGAGGAATTGAGCAAGCTGGACCGCGCGCAACACATCAAAGGCGCGAACGCTGCCTCTGGCAGCCACACATGCGCGGTCCAGCGGACCACAGCTCTGATAGCTCTCCGATTCGCGGTGCCAGGACGGGACCCGACACCTAGAGTGGTGCACCCACAGGGCACATCTCGAAGAACAATCGTTACTTCACAGGGTGAGTAACTTCTTCTTCTGTGGTCAACTTCATCCTGTCCCAAGTTGTGGCAGAGGTAGGCTAGAGCTGTGCAAAACTTGGAGGTTATAAGAGGCTTTATATATGCATAGGGTGAGCAGGTGCAAATTGTGTCTAGGGGTTCTAGAATACGCTGTAGTTTGCTGGATGATGTCTAGGATTACTGGCCTATAGGTTGGTGTGCGGGTGTCTGGGACAGGTACTATCTTAAAGAGAGATGTGGCTAGCTCTCACTGGGAGGCATGGTGTCTGGGTGTAAGAAACTGAGGCTAGTACTGAATCCTCATCTTCTGTCCTTACACGTCACCAAGCCACCTGTTGTTTAGATGGTATTGGGAATAGCCAGGGGAAAGACTAGCATGCTTCTTGTTGGCCTGAATACAGGCTTCGTAGCCGCTTCTAGCAGCCTTAATAGATTTGCAACTGTTGCTTGCAGCACAAGCCCAATTCAGTTAGAGATTCTGGCTGAGGTGTAGACAGACTTCAATAGGATATGTATGATTGTCAGGGCTTGACAAACCGCTGAATCTACTCACCCATGGCAAGCAGATTTCAGCTGGTTGCTCCAAGCGCCCCATTCACCAGCGTTTCGCACATGCGCAGTGCGGGGCTGGTGAGTTTGTCAAGCCCTGATGATTGTCATATGAGATACATGACACTTGGCAGCCACACTGGCTGGAGAATGTTCAGACTGTGTGAAACTACAGCAAAGACAAATTCAAAGACTTAAGAGATGTGTTTGAGCTAGTGATCAGATTGGGAAGGACAGCGTTTTGACAAAGAACTTCTAGAAAAATCCGTATTGGGCCACCTACTTGTATTTGTTTTTACTAGAATGGAAGGAACACTGACTTAACTCCCTTCCCTGCCCCTCCCCCCAAAAAAGACAAATTAAACTGTAGGAAATAATTATATTCTGAAAAATTACTACCCTAAGGCAGACAGCCAAGTGATTCCTTTTGTCAGCACAGGTAATGCTGCTAACAAATAGTGCAATCGGAAACTATAGCTGCTAGTGTAGAAGAATTAACAATACTATTTCTTGTCTTCTAGGTGCATTTCCTCCGTTACCAGGTCAAGCAAAGGCTCTTTCCCGAAAGATGACCCTCAGCAACCTGTGGCTTGTTGTCATACAGTCCCTTGCGTTTTTGTCGGGTGGTATGTGGTACTGCATCTTTCAGTATTTTTATCATTGCCTATTTTAAAAGTTGAAAGGGACCTGAGGACACCTTGAGAAGCCAGGCTCTTGCAAATCTGCATCATGTTTATATGTGCGAATGTGAATATACAAGAGTAAAGGAAAATGCTGGATGGATTTTTACCCCTCTTAGGGGAGATTTTAAACTCCACTAAATGTGAGGATCAGTTATATTGTGACCTGATGTATTTTAAGAACTGTCCATATTTTTAAAAGGTGTATATCCCCCCACCCCCCATGCTCTTAAGCGAATTCAGCATTTGGACAAGAGGTATAATTGTACAACCACCATAGAAGAAAATCTGCAACAAGAATGTTCTAACGCTACAGGTATTGTAGTTAAAGCTCAGAAAAGTATAAGCATCTTTGTTTCTCCTGTAGTCTGTACTACAAATTGTGTGGTAGATATCCTTCGTTTGGAAAAACTGAAGTTTTACTGCTGGGATCAGTTAAACATATTCTGCAGAGCTGGTTATGATATCTTAACTATTCTCCGATCAGCCATCATTGTATTAGACACACCATTTCTAAGGACAGCACCCAAATGAGAGCCAGTATCAGCAATGGGGTTGTTTTTTGCAGGGGGGCGGGGGGGGGGAGGAGAAAACAGTGCTCAGAAGGTGTTTCAGTATCATAATGTGTTTAAAAATGGTGTGCACCTGATAAATCAGCCCATTACTGTTGAACATCTAATGTCCATGTTCTAGTGTATTCCTTCTTGTGAGGGAACTTTAAAAAGTCACATCGCTTGATTTAGTTCCCTTTTGTGTTCAAAATGTGTCCCATAAATTGATTATTGTCTTTTTGCAAAATGCACTTTTAAAGTTGAAAATACAGTGAAGGAAAAGTATGTAGCTTAGGGAAAATAGCAAGCTTTATCTATAGCAACTTGGACTCTTAAGAGGCATTAATTCTTTCTGCTGTTCCCCAGCACTCTGTGTTGGATACCAAACTTTAGCCCATGTGATGATTTTATAGCTTAGAGAAACTTTTTTTCATTTGTTGCAACAGCACTAAAGACATTTTGGCGCAGGGCTTAACCAAATCATCTCAGCATTTTTCTTACGAAGACTATTAGGAAGCTGATGTCTTTAAAAAGATGAGTATAAGTGCAGGCCTAAAGCTATAGGAAAATGTTCAACCTATCTGTTGAAAAAAATACACAGAATACAGAAGGCAGTATTAGCCTGCCACCATGCTGAAAGTGTCAGTCTGAAGAGGAGAATTAAGAGGCAGCCTGGCACAAAATAGATTTTCTGGGGTCTGGCTCACAAATCTTCTGATGGAACATCAGCACTGTGTGTTCTCACTTCTGACAGGGTTAGTGGACATCACATTCCTGTGATTACACTGAGATACAAAAGAACTATTCCTAGAATGCCATTATTCCCTGTAAAAACATATGATGTAATAAGAACTTAGCGAATTACTATGGTGTATTATCTTTCTTGGATTAGAACTTTGAGAGTAAAGTAAGGCAACAGTTGTTGTCTACATTGAGTTAGTGATATAGACTCCCTGTTTCCTTAAGCTCATGACAACGAGTTTTGATAAGTGTACAGAATAAAAATATAAAACATAACTTCATATTTTCTTTTTGTTCTGGGTGGGGGTAACAAACCAAAAAAGGGAAAGATGTGTATTTTTTTTCCTGGCTTAGCCGGGGGGGGTGGGGGAGGGATAGAAGTGACTTAGTTAACTACGCCAAAAATACAATTACTTGATCATAAGGTAACTCAGTGTGGCTGATAACAAAATGATGCATTATAGAAGATCAACTGAAATACCTCATGGATTGTTATGATACCACTAAGGTGAAATGCTGAAGACAGTGTTAATGTTTAGTGTATGCTAAAGTTTTCAAATCACACACACACACACACACACACCAGAGAGAGCGCGGGTGTGCACGCGCGCACACACACACACACACCCCCAGAGAGAGAGCTGAATTGCAATACACACACACAGAGAGAGAGAGAGAGAGAGAGAGAGAGAGAGAGCTGAATTGCAGTATAAGAACAAATCAATCTTAAGTGAGGCAGGTACTAGAAAGCGGAGGCCAGTTTGGAGCATGAGAATTTTTCTTTACACTTGAATTCATTCTTGTTAAACTTTAGCTTGTAAGCAATGTATTTCATCTGCCATATTGCAGGAGGATGCAGGGAAAGTTCAGTGACAACCATCATAAATGTGTCCATAAATAGTAGGCCAGGACTGAACAAAAGTGTACTGGAAATAATCTGCAGAATGCAAATGGCAGACTCTTTATTTGTCTTGCTATCATATGATTTGGTTTGACCGTTTTTTGTTGATACCCACATTCCAACAACTTATTTGGTTTTGACTTGGGAAGGAAGGGGATGATATAGAAAGGGAAGATTGTGTCTAAGCAAGTTGCACAACAGTAGCATGCGTTAGACTACTGCATGCAAAAGTATATTTCTTTCCTAATGCAGTATATTGTTTCCAGTGGCCTAGCATGACACACTAAATACTCACATGCTGCCTAATGAAATAGTAGGATTAAGCAATAGGTGCCAAGATGGGTATATAATTTATCTAGTCCCTTTGGTTATTATCAACGTTTCTTTTTTAATATATTGGAAAATGTTTTTGTTTTAAAGCACTGATTGTAGTTTCAGTGGGAGATTGTCACATTAGATTGGTGTTCTCCTATCTGCACTGGAAGTTCTGAAGAGTATGTCATGGTCTTAGTATGATTGAATTAAGTGACATTGAAAAGACACTGCTGTTAGGAATTCTGAGTAGGAGTCATGGATTTAGGTACTGGTTTATGAAGGAGGTTAAACAGGAGTGATAAATGAATTTTTTATTAAGGGAAAACATAAAATGTAAGTAATATATAGGAAATATGGTAATGAAGTCCTCTGCTGGTCAAGACTGTTTGAAGTCTTGCAGGTTATCTTGCAAAATATGCAATTTCGTTGATAATTCGTTCACCGTCACCTGGTTAGTTATCTTAGCTGTAGTGGACACTGCTGTAAGTCACACAGAGGTTTTCCATTCAGAACAGAGATGTCTCTGGAGGGAAAAATGCACCTAGTAGAAAATTAATTTAGTGGTAAAAGTGACCTGCCACATTTCAGTATAATTTAATACAACTTTGAATTGGTGATGTAACAGGCAGTTTGGTGGAGGAATATGTAAAACAGGTTGAAAATATCTGCAGGAAATTTAGTTTTACAGATTGTGGAACTATTAATTTCTCTACTGCTTTGGAATATGAGAGAAAACTAAACAGAATTTTTTTATAAAAGCAGATAATGTTGGTTCCATGTTTTAGATAGTATTTATCTTAAAACTGTTTAATAACCACTTTTGGGGGGAAAATATAGCCTTAGTAGTTTAGAATTGCTGCTTTTTTGGATCCCGTTAAATGACCAATATTGTACCATTCATAAATTATGGAACCACTGTTTTTTCCCTTTTGTGACAATCCTTTCCTTACAGGTCGTCTTGTAACTTACAAACCATTTTCCCAACTATTTTAGTCATGATTTACCTTGAAAAGCGGGTTTAAGTTGCTTTAGTCATACTTTAAAAGCCAGGCTTTTGTGTTACTCAGAATAGTTGATCTTTCTCTTCTAGAAGTTATTGGAAATAAGGTGCAACTTACTACTTTTAAAATGTAACTACCATTGTGGTGATTGTATTCATTATTCACCCATTTCACAAAAAGATGGAGCTATCTCTTCTCCGCCTCCCTCTCCCCACCTCCCTCCTCATTGCCACAAGTGCTGTGAACCTTTACATGTGTTTGTAGAAAATAATAAAAATACCGAATACTGTGTGTGGTAGGAATTAGACTGGTCCACTTTACCTTGGCATAAAATTTATCTTGGGACCAAAGCTACTTAAATCTGGGATTTCCAAATTGTAAAACTGTTTGGAGGTTGAATATTGAGGTTTGTTTTGGTAGTTTGCCTGAACTATTTTGTGCCGATCTAACAAAATCAAATGGAATAAAGTAACTGTACAACTGATGGTACTGTACTGTTTGGAAATAATGCAGCCATATGAACGAAAATGTATTTTGCAAAATTACACATTTGTTAATTTTTGCTTTTAATTGTTTTTAAAACAGTAGGAAGAGCAAAGTTAAAAATTTAAAAACACCTGTACTTGAGTTGAGGTCTGATTACATTAATGTTTTTGAATGGTTTAATTTTTATGTATAACTGTAGGCTATATGGCTGTGATTCAGAGAAAAATCTTTAAAAGTAAGAAGTCTATGCATTTTACAGTTAAACTTTTTATTTTACCATTGGGTAATAAAACAATTATACATTGAACAGCTGTTGTGTTAAAGTGAGTTAATTTCCTTTAAACTTATTACAAAAGAGTTTTTGTATAATGAAATCTTAGGTATCTTGATGCCATATTGTTAATTGTGTGTGTCTGAATTTTCCTCTCCCTGTTGTGTATCTGCATATTTGTGTATGGTCAGAATGCATGCAGAAACTTGTCGTTAGTTTCTAAAAGTGGTTTTGCACAAGGCTGGTCACACTTGATTTATTTTATTTATTTCGTCCTTGGATATTTTTATCAAATCTTTTCAACAATCAAGACATTTTTCAGAAATGTAGATACAGAAACCAAAAGAGATTTTTCTTTACAAAGTAAAGGTGACTCTTGAGTACAACAAATTAAAGTTGATTTTTCAAGATTTCATGCTTTTATATTTTTGTTTGTGGGAGGGCAAGGTTTTATTAAAAATCCACTGTGTTTACTATGAAACATCAAGTAGCAAAACTGTTTTTCCATTCACAGTGCAGCTTGGGTTTTAGTTAGTGCATATATAAGGCATTACTGCATTTCAGTGTATAGATGCTGTTTGTGAAGACTTGTCTTTCTGGGTCAGAAGCTGTTTTTTGAATCAACAAAAGGGAAAGTGGGGAGAAGACGAGTAACTCTGCAGATCCTTTCTCCCAGAAAACTTTCTTTACATTTATTGGAAGCTTTGGTGGAGTAAGGACTGCAGAATTTGGCCTAAAGATTCTAGAGCTAGGACATGGTTTCCTTCTTCATCTAAAATCCTCTTTGAAGTTTATGGTTGTTCAGGGCATATAAAGAACACAGAATCTAGGTCCTAAGTATGCCATGGACTGTGTTCAATCTAGAAAGATGGGAATTTTTTTCCTAAAAAGTGTGTTGCCATCTTGTGTATTTCTGACATGTGAGTTGCTCTTATTATTTTAAACAACTTCAGGTAGGCAAAATAATCTACAGAGCGACATACATTCTGTGACCCTGGACTGTATCTCTTAACAATAGCACTTAGTGTTGTTTTTAACTTAGCTAAATTAACTTTTTAACAAATACTGTATACAGTAATAAGTAACAGAGAAATGGAACTCTGTGCAAGATGCATCAGTATATTCCAAAATCTGTAGAACATTGTAGTGGCTGTAGTTATGTGTGTCTCTTCATTTTGCTTCTGGATTTTGTTTTTCCATGCTGTGTTTTTTCTGTGATCAGTGAAAAAGGTTTATAGAGAAAAGGGGATAAGGGAAAACTTGCAAGCTGAATTTAAAGCACTAAGAGATCCAATGCTGACTGGCCCTGTTCTCATGTATTGAAAAAAGCCATTGTTTTAAATTCCTGCTTAATATGAAAATGGGGTTTTCTAAGTTCCTTCCTGCTGGAAGAAATGTATTTTTTAAAAGGAAAAAAGTCCCTCTTTGGTTATGAGACTGTCAGCTGAATAAGCTGGTGTGATCATATCCTGACATGCTGATCAGAAAAAAATCAATAAATTTTTACCTCACAGGACTCATAATCTTGTACTTCTGCTTCTCTGGTAATTTCTTAATTTGTCTTGTGGATTCCTGCCTTAGCAAACACCAAGAATTTCCACTGAAGCGGCAAACAACAAAGGTGATATGAGTGACACACATGTACATATGCAAGTACTACACACACACACACACACACACACACACACACACACACACACACACACACACACAGAGAGAGCGCTTTAAAGAAATATCTTTGGCAAAAAATCATGTACAGTGTGAAGCTGACTCAAACCTAGTTCGGTGGCGATACAGGGATGCATCACGCGCACACACACACACACACACACTCTCGTTCATACACCCCAAGCTGATAAGGGAGAAACAAAGTCAAGGCCTAACGATACATTTCTCAACTGCTACCTCTCCAGCTCATTGAGTGTAGGCTTCCTTTAAAGGGAGCTATGACATCATATCCATCTTTATAATCATGGTGGCCGCAATGCTGGAACCATGAGTTGAAAGTAAGAGGGTTATCTAGAAGAGCCTGACAAACTGAGAGCCTACAGCAGGGTCCACTCTCAGCTCCAGCACCTTCTCATGGCCAGTAAGGGAATTAGCTCTGGTAGCCAGTGTGCCTTGCTCTGGTGGTATTGTGCCCATCACCTCTTCTGCTCCTGGACCCCTATCTTTCCAAGGACCACAACATCTTTTTAATGACACAGTCCTCCCACTGTGCCACACTCTACTCCTCTCCAAATTCTGGGGGAATGTACTATAGTTTGACGGTCCAGTCTCTTCCTGCTGCAGCTAAATGGCTGGCCATTTCCTAGGTGGTGAGGGGGTAGGAGGGAAAGGGAGAAGAACCAGGCTTTCCTGCTACTTCGGATCCCAGCCAGGGACCCTGTAGATAGCTACCTTCTGCTTCCCCTCTGACTTCTCAGTAGATCTCCTTGGACTACTTCCCCCTCGGTCCCAGCACCCTCTTTGCTCTTGCTGCAGGATCCCTGCAGCCTGCCTGGATTTAGCAACACTGCCTACCAAGTCTTTAGCAACACTGGTCTGGATCTCTGCTTGGAACACTGCTCTGAATAGGATGTTTGTTGCCTTCAGCCAGTCCTTCTCCCTCGTCAGGCTCCAGGGAGTGACTAAAACTGTTCTGCAGCTCTTCTTATATGGGCCAGCCTAGCCTTGATTGGCTGCTCTTCACAACCCCTCTTTCATTGGCTTCTCCCAGAGCAACCACCAAGGGCTTAGAGCCCTTAGGAGACCACTGCGCTACCTTTTTACACCCAAGATCACTTTTTAAATGTCAGGACAAGCCAAGATCGACCCCATCCCTTCCCCAAGACCCCACCCCTTTCTTGAGGCCCCACCCTGTCTGTTCCCCTTCTCTCCATCACTTGCTATCCCTGGCCCTTATATGCTCTTAGGGCATGGCTACGCTGCTGCTTTTTAAAAAATCTTTCTGTTGGAAGAGATTTTTCCAACATTTGGCCCATCTACACTGGGCCAAATGTTGGAAAAAACCCTTCTTTTGGAAGCTCCCTTATTCCTCGTGGAACGAGGAATACAGGGGCTGCCAAAAGAGCATGTTTGCTGGAAAAATTGCTGTAGTCTAGCCGTACCCTCACTAGGTTGAGACAGGAGGTGCAGGTTCTGGGGTGGGAATGAGGGATTTGGGTGTGGGAAGGGGTGAGGTGCAAGCTCTGGGAGGGAATTTGGGTGCAAGAGGAAGTAGAGAAGGCTCAGTGAGGGGGCTCGAGGCTGGGGAGTGTTGGGCTCAGGTAGAATATTGGGGTGCTGAGCAAGCCACAGGCTTCTGGATGTGAGGGTGCAGGAGTTTGGGTTGTGGTGTGTGAGGGGCTCAGGGCAGAGAAGTTGGGAGTATGATGGGCTCAGGACAGATTTGCAGTGTGTGAATGGTGCAAGAGTGTTGTGGCAGAAGACTGAGGATGTGGGGGTGCAGGAGTTTGGGGATCAGAGGCTCAGGACAGGGGGTTCCGGTGTATGATAGGCTCAGATTTGGGGTCGGAGTGGGAGGTACATGAGTGTTATGATGCTGTGGTCAGATGAGGGCTTGGCCCCAATTGGGGGCTTGTTGGCCAGGCTTCATTTTTAAATAAAATATTATGTCAAACACAAAAGGTTTTAGCATTGCCTTTATTTATGAGAGGGGCGGGGAACCTGTTTTGAGTAAGGGATCACTGACCCACAGAAAAGTCAGTTGGGGCCACACAAGTGAGATACAAAAACACAACTCCTCAGGACTCCTCAAGCCTCACTAACGTGGCCCCCAACTGTGCTGCTGGGCAGGGGACAGAGTGCTGGGGCAGGAGATAGGGTACTTGTGGGGTCTGGGTGAGGGGAGGAGGGAGGGACCAGTACCTGGGGATCCTGCAGCTGTGTGCCAAGGCCCAGGAAGTGCGCTGGCTGCTCCCCCATCTCCCAAACAGCAGCATGGTACCTGAAACGCTGGTCCGTCACATGCCAGGGACTTTCTTCCCCTGCTGGAGGGAGGTGGGGGGGAGGGGGAGAAGAGTCCTGGAGTGGGTTAGCTCCAATTGCTCGGGCACCATGCGCCTTGTTCTTCCGCTCCCCACAGCAGTGCAGCCTGCCTGAGCAGCTGGAGCTGGTGCGCTGGGGACTTTCTTCCCCTGCTGCCTTCCTATGCAGGGGATGGCGAGGGGAGTGGAAGTCCCCGACTGCCCCAGGTCCAACTGCTCGGGCAGTACGTGCTTTGCTTCTCCATTCCCCATGGCAGTGCGCTGTGCCTGAGCAGTTGGAGCTGGCGCAGTCCCGGACTCTCCTCACTCCCCCATGTGCAGGAAGGCAGCAGGGGAAGAAAGTCCCCAGCGGGCAACGGATCAGTGTTTTAGGTACTGTGCTGGCTGTTTGGAGAGGGGGGAAGAGTAGTCTGTGCACTTCCAGGATCTAGTGTGCAGCTGCAGAACTACTGCCCACCCCGCAGGAAGCCCGCGCTACCTCTGTTGTCCCTGGAAGTAACGTTAGCGTGGGGTTCATATTGGGGTGGGGGGCAGCAAGATGGGGAGGGCCCTGAAAGCCTCGTGATCGACTGGTCGAGCCCCCAGGATCGACCCGTTGATCGCGATCAACAGGTTGGTGACCATGGCCTTAGAGCCTAGTGTGAGGAAGGTGCTCTATCATAGAGCACGCTTGTAGGAAAATGTGTAACTTTCAAAAGGTGAGCATGATTTCAACTATTGAATGTTGAAAGGAGAGAAAATGCTACTTGCTGGTCCTGGGAAGGTGTTCTATTACCAATATCCTTTCAGGAACTTCAGACCCAACCTTGCATAAACTGACAACTAGATACATTTTGTTTGTTCATGCCTTTCTGCTTCATTCTCTACTTTCATACACAGCTAGCTAGCTGGCTGATATGATCCAGTCCTGCTCAGGAGAATGGGGTTGTGATGGTCCAAGCAACCTCAAAGATAACAGGATCTAATATCTTGAAGGCGCTAAAATGCTTATTCCATAACATTCATAAACATTTTTAATATCTTTTTTAAACATTCAAACTGACAGGTATTTCCAAGGAGTATTAGAGAAATAAGATGGGTGAGATAAGATCTTTTAGTGGATCAATTTCTGTTGGTGAGGACACATCTACACTACAAGGTAAAGTTAAATCTAATATGGTTAATTTCTTATTTCCTGATTTTACCAAGTTGAATGTCTGTGTCTTCACTGCAGGGAAAAATTAAATGTGGTCCAAAATAGCATGTCCCCATTAGTCGATGGTAAGCGCCCTTAGTGAGTGAGGCGCTGTGGGCAGCTTTGCATTCTGGGCTATGCTCAGTAGCTGCTGCAACCGAAACTCTGCAGCAGGTAGTTAGAGGGGCATATGTTGCCAGTGTCCCATGAGGCAATCATCTAGTCCAAGGGTTGGCAACCTCCAGCACACATGACACAAGTGGCATTTGAGCAGATTTCTCATGATACGCAAGGTAGGAGCTCAACTCCATCCCTCCTGCCCATGTAGGCGGGAGCTTGTGCTACAACTCCAGCCTCAGCTGCAGGCCAGAGCACTAGCTCTGGCTTCCTGCTGTGGAGGATGGGAGAGGAGGATGGGAGAGGTGCATGCGCATCCCTGGGGCTGCCCCTCCCCAGCCTGGAAGTGCAGCTCCTGGGAACTAAGGGGTTAACACCTCCTCTCTCTCCCCCCCCGGCCCCTTGGCTACAGGCTTCTTACTTTGGGAGGGAGCAGGGCTGGCCTTGCTCCACAGAGCTGGGTCTGGGCAGCTGGCACATGTGGCACACCGGGCAGGCTTTGTACACGGTCAGGGAGCCCTGTCCCCGGCCGGGCGGGAGTCCGCTCTGGGCAGCCCTGGGCTCTTCCTGCCCCAGTCCCAGAGCTGCAGACAAAAGGGTGATCTGGGCATGAAAGAGACTGTCTCTCTCTCCCCTCCCCTCACCCCTGCCTCCCCTCACCCTAGCACTGCTGCTGTGCCTGTGAGTGCACTGGGAGCACAGAGATGTGGGGGCAGGAAGGGGGGTGAATGAGGATGTGGGGGCATGGAGCGATGCAGGGGATCAGGCTGGGGGCGCAGGAGTTGCATGGAGGGAGTGGAACAATGCAGGGGATCAGATGGGGATCATGGGGCTCAGGGGAGCAAGGTGGAGCAAAGGGAAGATACAATTTTACTTCACAGAAGCTGCACTTTCCTTTACTTCCCACTTCTTTTCCTCCTTCCCTAGCTAGCTATTTGGCTGCATTCTCACTCTTACCTTTTCTGCATTACTGCCCCAACCCCCTTCTGCCCCCAAACTGACTCCCTCTCGTACCTCCACCCCACATCCTCTCCTGCTACCAAACTCCTTTCCAGACCCTGCCCTCCTCACGACCTCCTACACCCCACCTCCTGCCAAGATCCTGCATCTCTGTTTCACTCGCTGGTGGCCCTGTCCCACACACTGAACCCCTCATTTTTGTTCTCACCCCAGAGCCTAAGAGGCTTCACAAAATCTGCTAACTCTGGAATCCCAGAAAAGTAAATCTGGTCTATGGGAAGCCCTGAACATCAATCTCTCCTGTCCCTTCCCCCTCACCCCTTGGAGGCTGGAGCACCAGAGGAGTGAGGTGTGTTCAGTTGTGGGCCACATCAATGAGGGTTGGGGGTTTTGGAGGAGTTTTTTTGCTTCTCATTTGTGTGGTCCCCAACTGATTTTTTTCTGTGGGTCAGTGGTTCCCCACCCCTGCCATAAAGAAAACATTGAAGCATTTTGTTGGACATAATATTTAATTTTATTTAAAATGAAGTTTGATAATCTAACATGAGAGTTAAAATGCTTAGCAGTGGGCTGCGAACAGGCACTGCTAACAGGGAGTTTGGAGAGGGAGTTCTCCAGGTAAAAGAGGAGTAAAAACGGGACCCTTGTGGTAAGTGGCTGTCTGGAGTGATTTGCTGTGTGCTGAGCTTGTGTGTGTTTGTTTGTTTGTGTGTTTGGTTGGTTTGTTTGTTTGCCTGAAGGAGCTTCTGAAAGGTTTGAAATCTAGAAGCCTCTGTTAATTGGCTGAGCCTCAGTCAGGGGGAGGGGCTACCAGAACTATATAAGCCTGTGACTCAGCGACCCTGGGAGCTTGTGAACAGGCACTGCTAACAGGGAGCTTGGAGAGGGAGTTTAGAGGGGGAGCTTAGAGGGCACAAGGGACTTCTGACCTTCTTTAAAACATAA
>CM057847.1:49057702-49078620 GCA_030068395.1 Apalone spinifera
GGCCCCCAGGTGCTGGTCCCAGTACCCCTGCCGCATGCTGGTGGTCCGGAGGAGCCCTTGGGTGGGGGAGCATGTCCCAGGAAGGGTGGTGCGCCTTGCACATGCAGCTGTGGAGAAAGAAAGGGAGTGGTCAGTTCTCCCTGGGGACACAGTGGATGATGCCCAGCACCCCCGTAAGGTGAGGATGACCGTGCCTTGCCCCATCAGAGCCGACGTGCTTGCACAAAGGCCATGGTCGGGATGTCTGGCTCTCAATCAATATATGATTTTGAGATGGCACAACTGCTTACATTTTTTCCTGGCCACGTTTAAATAGTGATCATCCTCTTCCTGAAATACTGAGAACCTCTTTACTTTGGTATCTTGGGTATCAGACCCGTTTCCTGAGAACAGTTTTGCAGACCAGCTCCGATTTCTAAGTAGGTCTTCGATGTTTGAACCTACTAAGATACAGACTTGTACAATAGTTCTACAAAAAGGGTTTAAGAAATCAACTAAAAGAGTGATAGCCATCTAAAATCAGATGCTTGCCTTTTTCCTTGAAACATCTTCAAAGAATTTAAAATGGTTTCAAACCTGAGACCAAGGTTATTTGATTTGGTAATAAAGAACTAAAGGGGGATGAAATTTAGCTACAGTTTTTGCTTTGAACGGTCTCAACAATTTAAATTAAATGTCTGTTAAAAGATAGTCTTAATCCTTTATAAAAATTCACAGGATGAGTAAAACCTTAG
The DNA here is from genome assembly GCA_030068395.1 of Apalone spinifera. Classification (NCBI taxonomy): domain Eukaryota; kingdom Metazoa; phylum Chordata; order Testudines; family Trionychidae; genus Apalone; species Apalone spinifera. The sequence continues at coordinate 49,058,437 of CM057847.1, forward strand.
CCAATACTGAACATTTTACAAACAACCAATAATTAGTGGGGGGGATGTCACAAGAGGGCGCTGTATCACATTACCCATTTGGTTCAGCATTCACAGAACAAAAGAGTCTTTCACAGTATCTTAAACATATCTTTAACAAGTTTTATTGCAGGCAATTCAGGAGCAATTTTAAAAGCACTGTGTGTGTGTACACACACACACACACACACACACACACACACACACACACTAAGCAATTAAAAGGCATCACAAGCATTAAAAGGCATTACAAGCAAGAATTAAATGGAATAATTAACAATCTACATCTAAGCCTTACCCCAATTTAGCAGCCTAATTCTTAATCCAATTTAACACACACACACTCACCCTCACCCTCTGGGACTGGCCAGGCCCCAGGTAATGTCAGTTAATTTGGTTGAGGTGGAAGTCCAACGTGCATGTCACCCCAATATGCCGAATTGATGGACTCCAACTCATGGGGCAAAATGGTGTGGTATATTCCCTCGGCAGGGGCCAGTCCAGTGAGATGCCATCCACTGGTTGCACATAGTCCAGGTGGGGTGATGTCCTTTAGTGACACCCCCTTCTTTTTACTGGTGTGTGCATAACCGATCCAGAAATATCCAGTTTTTCAACCACTTGTCTCACCATGAGAGAGAAACAATGGTCTGTCCTTGGTTAGATCCTTCCCTTGTTACTTTTTCTTATCTGGCAATGCTGGGAACGCTGCCTCCGCATGTATATACAGTTCTTTTATCTCACACAGTTCTTTTTCTTAAAGTTGTAAACAAGTCCATAATCCTCCAGGAGTTTTGCCCAGGCCTCAGCATAGCCTCTCTTCAGCTTACTTATTGTTGATTTACTCATGCTAACCATTCACACTACCCATGATGGGTGCAGGTTGGAGGGGGAATGGGTGATTTAGCTGAATGAAAGAAGATACATAAAAGACAGACGTGTTCTCATCAAAATGGAGATGTTTTCACTTTTCACAGCGCACAGCCATAAAACAAATGAAAACTCCCAGCATGAAATGCAATGCAGTCATATTAGTCACGTGATTATTTTCTAAATGCAAAAATGACATCCTTTTGTTTTGGAGTTGACAGAGTATGATGTGAATACAAAAATACGAGGGGTCCAATATTGGAATTGGGGATCCAAGAGGAGACTATGAACAGGTCAAATATGTATATATTTTCAATATGGATCTTTTAAACTTCCAACTTGTTTGACCAAAGGAGACATTACCACACAGAGTATAACTCTTCTTCAGTAAAAATGGAAGGAGACAGGTGAAAGTCAGCTATTAATAGTTCAGGAAGACAATCACAACTTTATTCCAGCTCTTGGACCCCTGACTTATTGCCTCTCTTCACAGAAGGGTGCAACACTAGCAGCAGTTACAACACCACAAAGTTTTAGCGTACGACATTTACACAGGATTGATCCTGCATTGCCTTGTCCCATCTCACGACTTTTCCCCTTTGCCTCTCTTCTCCAAGGCTACGTTGACACTGGCATGATTTTCCGGAAATGCTTAAAACGGAACAGTTTTCCATTAAGTATTTCCGGAAAAAGAGCATCTACATTGGCAGGATGCTTTTCCGGAAAAGCCCTTTTCCGGAAAAGCGTCTGTGGCCAATGTAGATGCGCTTTTCCAGAAAAAAGCCCCGATCGTCATTTTCGCAATTGGGGCTTTTTTGTGGAAAACACTACTGTGCTGTCTACACTGGCCCTTTTCCGGAACAGTTTTCCGGAAAAAGGACTTTTGCCCGAGCGGGAGCAGCATAGTTTTTCTGGAAAAGCAGCTGATTTCTTACAGTAGCTCGTCAGTGCTTTTCCGGAAATTCAAGGGGCCAGTGTAGACAGCTTGCAGCTTATTCCAGAAAAGCGGCTGATTTTCTGGAATAAGTGGCCCAGTGTAGACACAGCCCAAGTGTCCTATGCCACCTGCTCCGAGTAAATCCCACAGCTATGACACAAACAAGTTTTTGTGTGTCTGTTTTAAATATAATGCTCCTGGGTTAAAGCCATATGACTGAAGTAAAACTGTATGATTTGTGCTAAGAAACAACACTATCCAATAGACAGTGAATACTCCTCCACCTCCAATAGTCCTGCAGAAGTTAAAGAAAAAATGACTTTCCTTCCTCAAGATAAAAGTTAAATTGATCTATTTGGATGTAGGCTGTCAGAAGTGGTACCACTGCTTATCGTTGTGTTTCAACATCATAAATAAACAAAAAAAGCAAAGACATGAATACAATTAATATTTCCATACTGTGTCCCAGGCATTCAGAAATACAATAAGAAAATCAATTCCTTATTTTTTCTTATCTCGCATTTTTCACATTGTGATGGAATCTATCTTTTATTACTATAAAAGAAATTCATCACAAATCTGCTGATAAGTCTGCTGTTACCTTTCTGACTCCTGACTGTGAGTGTGACAGCTCAACAAAGAAAGGAAAGTTCGGTGGACGGTAATAAAGGCACAGACCAGAGACCAATGAGAATATCTGTTCCTGGTGACTGCTCAGAAGGACCAAAGTGAGATTCCTGCAATTGTTTGTATGTGGTTGGTCTATCTTACTGATTCTCAAACTTTGATAATGATGACCACTTTCACATAGGAGTGCAACCTTCTTGTACATTTAAAGCACTTTGCTTCCTGCATTTATTATCAAATATATTCAAGTGGGATTTGGGGCAGAGGCTGACACTTTGCAAGCCCCACATGTAATAACCTCGCAATTTCTAGAGGAGTCCCAGCCCCCAGTTTCACAAGCCCAGTCTTTCTGCATTTTAGGTCCCCAGGGTTCATGGTTATGGTGTAAATAGAACACATACATAATAGAAAGTACACTAAAGATACCCAACTCCATTAAATGAGTTCCTTTAACAATGGAAAGTAACTCTGCAGTATCGACTACAGAACATGCCAGGTAGGTACAGCTCTGTACCCAATTCCTATATGGTGAGGCTGGTGGGATTAACAGCAGCATTTTTATCACCTTAACCATTAGGAAAAAAATTGATGCTCAATAGGAAGTCAAAAGAAATTTTGAATATTAATCATTTTCTCACTTGCACATCTATTCGCTCTCAAAGTGAATTGCACATCTTACAAACTCTGATATAGTACTGTAAGTAGGGTCTGAAGTAATGCTTCCATTGCAGCCAGCTGGAATGGGAAAGGAATCCTGGGTGTGGTTATGTAAATACCATTCACTCTGTTGCTGATAGTTACATTAGGCAAAACACCATTCTAACAATTCATTTGGCTGTTGAGGGGTCACAAACAATGTTAACTCTAAATGTAGGAATTGTAAAATATGACCACCAACGCTTGCAGTCTTTGGCAATGCAGAAAAGCAGACTGTGTTTAACTCAGTTCAAAGGAGAGACATTGGCATTGTAAAGAATCTCGGATGGACAAGGCTCTCTCTTCCAGAGTCCGTGAAATCAATTGGGGTGAAGGGCAGAGCTCTGAATCAGCAGGCTACATGCCCTCTCCAGGTCTGAGTATAAGACTGGTTCAACCTGTTTCTCACCTCTCCCTGTTCTAATGACAGAACTGAAACAGACTCCATAAGTAGCCTATTATTTATTCTAAAGTGTGCTGAAATCTTTTGGCTGGCCTGTGCTGCAGGCCAAGAGATGAAATCACTGACATCACAGAGAGCTGAAATCACTAGGTTTGGCCTAATGGCAAATCTATCACAGGGCTAGTCGGGGGCCAGACAGCAGGAGCAGTGCCAAGTGGCCAACAGGCAGTCAGCGGCCAGCAAAGCGGTACCAGAAAGAAGTGAGCAGGTGAATAGCAAGTGACAAGCAGAATGGATGAGATGACTCCTACCCACCCCCCTGAGGATGGGCGATAAACTCTGCAGATCACCTCTGAACTCTGGACCACCCTCACTGAGGACAGCAACTGTGAATGGGGTGCAGAGAAGGGTTGGGCATGTGAATGGGACACTTACATTGCTGAAACTTGTGAGCATGAGAGGCAAAGGACATTGCCCAACCTACTTGAGCTGGGGTGTTTACTCATGGTTTGGTCATCAATTGTGATATTTTCCCAAATGCCATGTTCCCTCTCTCCCTCTTTCATTAAAGGTTTCTTTTCTATGCTCAGACTCTGTGCTTGTGAGTGGGGAAGCACTGCCTCTTAAAGGTGCCAAGAGGTGTGTGTGAATTTCCCAGGTTACTGGGTGGAGGCTCAAGCCAGTTCTGCGTTGGCTGGATGAAAAGGAACCCCTAAATACTCGACCCAGCCCTGGCTGCTGCCAGTGCTACCTAGCAGAAGGGTTACAGTACCATGCTGATACACTAAAAGGACTCAGCTCATGAGCATGTTGAGAGAAAGAATGAACGCTACTTTGTTAAGCAGCTGTTCTTTCATCCGGTTCTCCTAGTTTCTGCCCTCTCATCCAGTGCCATCCTGGCTTGTGCTAGTTCACCAATTACTCCAGATGCCACTCCTTTAACACCCTCAATACCACCAGGCCCTGGGATATGCTGAGCAAGACTTCTTGATGCCTATCCGGAAGCTGATTCTCCAACTAGATAAATTTAATTCAATAGTCATCCATTTAGTCTTTCTGTTTCAATAAAATCACTTACAAATATGATCATTTAGAAATGCTATTAACCTTGCATTACATGCTATTGTAAAATTATTGTTTCATTAGACAAAAAGAGATGCCACATTATTTGTCACTTAGGACATGAAAAGCTAATGGCAGACCTCATTAAAAATCACGGGTTATCTGGTATGTTGATGGTCATTTCAGAGAAATGTTGTATATCTGACACTATTTTGTTTTCTTTATCAGAAGTAGCACCAAAGGCTGGCTTGGCAGCAGCAGCCCCTGTCCAGAGTGGGGACCCAAGCTCCCTGTGGACAGAGGCTGCGCCAACATCCTACCTGCTCCTCTCACGCTGCTCAAGGGGAGACCTCGTCTGCTTCTCCTGTTGAGGCAGTGGAGGGGCAGGAGCCACCACGGAGCCAGCACATACGGAGTGCTAGTTTTCGAGCTGATTCCCTACACTAATGGGCTCCTGGCTGTTTCCCCCACTGCTGCTTCTGATAGAAGCTGCGATACGGAGGTGGGGGGAGGCCAATACATATGCGAAGCAAACTGGAAAGCACATAGCAGCTCCTGCCTACCTCCCCCTTACCATCTGTACTGCTGTCCTCACTCTATAAGCAGCAGCAATATGGTGAGCAGGGGCAGACAGCTCTGTGGAATCTGGTGCTCATGGGGAGCTGGCTTTTTAGCTAGCACCTTCTGAGCAGGGTCTCATGCCTCTCCCCGATGCTGCCTCTGTGGGAGGCAGCAGTGAAGGTGGGGGGAGACAAGTGGCTCTGCAGGATCCAGTATGCTTGGTAAGCCAGTTTAAAAAATGCCTCCCCATGGGCATTGGCTCTCAGCTCTCTCCACTGCTGCCTCTGATTTTGGGGGGTGGGGAGGAGGAGGATAATCATTTCAATGGCTATGAAATAACATCCTTATTAGAATCCCCAGTTTTTTTCCTCAAACTAAAGTTGACAACTTCATCTAGATTAAAGGCAACTTTATCCAGAGCAGCAGTGACTGTTTTGTAAATATGGTCTACATTCTTTGTTTCTACAATTTTTAGTTTTGCATTTAACCATATTGTTTGCTTGTGTCCAGCTCAACAAGTGATCCAGATCTCTCCATAGTGACATTTCTACTACATTTTTTACCACTGCCCCCACCCCACAGTAGCGTGTGGATGATGCTCAGTGAATCAAGTATGAGGTCACATTTGAATGATGATCAATATAATTGTTTATTAAGCTGTTTTATTTCAGCATCCAAACTCTACATCTCAAACTTTTTGGGCTCCAGAGCCCTTTACATGCGTAAAAATGTATGCGGCGCCCCAGCAGTCTGCTGATTGTATGTGTTGTACCAATCAATGTTCCCAGTTTGTCAACCTTGCAGAACCCCTGGAGATGTCTCGGAGCAGTTTGAGAAACACTGCTCTACATAAATGCAGCAAAAGGTTCCCTGCGAAACAATGCGATCTTGTACTTGAGAATTTTGTTACATTGCATAGGAAAAAATTATTTTTTCCGAGGACATCTTATTTGCTGATTTCTGAGTACTTGTCTTTACAACCCAAATCTTCCTTTAATGTACAATTTGCGTAGAATATGTAAATACATTCTGCTTGATTCACCCACTTTCCTCATACGTGGAAATACTTTTCAGAATCAAAGAAAAGAGCATAGAGTTCTTTTCTCTCAAGTGACTGTGCATCATCTCCAAACAGGCCTTTAAAGAAACCCCTGTTTGAGACTTCTGGTGTTTCTACTCAAGTGAAGAGCTCACCCAATATTTCCTTTGTAATGCAACAAGATTACTGTTGGCAACACCATATTTCCTATTTTAAGGTTCTTATAAAAACAAGATTACTGTAGTACATGTTTCACTATCACCATCTACCCCCTCAGGCTTTGCAATTCATAATGTTTAGGACAGAACTTTGCAGCAGCTATTCAGAATGGTTTTCTCTTCTATGTTTGGCAACACACCTAAATTGAAGAGTTTCCCGATCTGTTCTTGGCTTCTAAGTCATGTGATATCAAATAGTTTGAGCCTGTAATACAAGAGTACTTGAAAAGAAACTTGAGACTAGCCATGTTTTTAGTTGAAGAAAGACTTGGGCAACACTAACTCTCTTGCTGAAACTACATTTTCCACATATGTCACATTAACAAATCTAGTTTATATTCAGTCTTGCATGTAAGTTCATGCTACCCGGTCTGATTTTTAAATATTGCATAATTTCAATATATGCATTTTCCATAGTTTCTCATACACAAGTCTGTGGCTATCTAATATGTCATTTCGGTGCCATGTCTTCATTATATAATGAGCTGCCTTGATTTTTTTTCTGACTTCCAATATGCAAACCATACAAATTCAAGTGATATAAATCAAGTCCAATTAAAACAAACTGAGCTCCTTTTCTTCTGAAAAGCCATCCATTTTGGTTTTTTGCAAATTAGAGACTAGTATGATGGACAGTGACTGGATGTTCAAGGATTCACTTTTTGGAATTTGTGGGGTCAAATTCGGGCCACACTCAAGTTAGAGTTTTGCCACTGACTTCGGTAAGGCCAAGGTTTCACCCCCTATTGTGTTACTTGAAAACTCATGCAAAGTGTTATCCTTTCAGGGACACTTCATTCACAGTTTCACTCTGAGGCACATTCACATAGGAAAGAACTGATCCAGCAACATGAGAGCAGTAGTTCTCATGTACTTAATGCTAAAATAGACACGCATGTATTGTAAAATGATTTACAGTCCATGTATTCCTAAGTTGGAGAATAGACTTGTTATTTCTATCCCAGAATATCTGTTTCTACAATGATATTAAAATGTGCACTTAATGGCATAAAGGTCAAGAAAACTGAACTGAAGTTCTGAGGTTTGGTATACTCTCTAGACCCCTATTCTTTGGTCCCATCCCTTATGGATATACAGAAACAATATTGTCTCTGAGAAAGCTAGTCTAAATGGAAGGTATGCTTCTTAACACACAGCAAGGCATAGAGGGTGAAAAGGGGGAAGTGGCTGAATTCTGGGGCATGAGGGGTTAGCCAAGAACCAAGGGGCAAAGGAGAGGCCCAACTGCCTAACAGAAAATAGGGGGCACCAGAGAGACAAAAGGAGCAAAGGGTAGCAATTCTGCATAAGAGGCATGAGGAATAATGGGGACAAGGGGCTTCAGAGGGAAAAAGTGGGTAAGGGATGCTATTGTTCCTAAGGTGAACAAACAACAGAGGACAGTCAATGAAGTAAGAGGCAGCTACACTGAGGAAGAGCATGAGGGCCAAGAGAAAGGCATAATGGGAAAGAAGCAGTTATACTCCACAATGGAAAATAGGGGTCAGAGAATCAAAGGAGAGGAAAGGGTGGGTACACATTGTAAACCACAAAAGCTAGAGTTAGCAGATGCTATACTGTTGAAGGCAGCATTTATACCTGCAAAAGGGCACACATGGAAGGAATGGTAACACTAAGAAAAGTGAAGCCTTACCATAGTTGTTCTGCTCTCATCCACAGTGCTTGTGTGCCAATTCCATTATGAGGCATCATGTTTCATGTTGACCAATTAGAGGAAGTCTGGTGAAGAAAAAAACTAGCTAAAAACAGACAAAAGCACCTATGCGGTAAGGAGGCACTATAAACACAATTACACTAGGGCTAAGAAGTAAAATTGAAAGGGATAGCTACACTGCGTAGTAAGTACCTGGGGGAATATGTTAGAAAAAGCTGTTCTAAAGCTTACAGAGCACCTCTGAGAGTAGAAAAGTGGAAGGCAAAGTGTGCCTATCCTGCATAACTGACACAAGGGGGAGCAGAGGCACAGATGGCTATGCTTATTGGCCACTAGGGGGCAACAGCGAGAGAAGGCAGTGGATCGCTTATACTGCCTAAGCAACACTACAGGCAGCAGACAGTTCAGAGCAGGAGAGTTTGCAAAGGAAGAAAGTGGCGGCTAAACTGAACAAAGTCTCCTGGACACAACAGAAGAGGCATAGTCGTCAGGCGGGGGAGCGGAGGGGAAAGACACATATAACATATGAAGTACAGGAGAGCAGACAGAGTCAAGGTTGCCTTCTTGCCAAGAAGGCTAGGTTACCTAACATGCACTAGGAAGAAGCAGAGTGTGAAATGGGGGGAGGGGAGACTGAGGAAGGGGGTGGGGAGGAGAAGAGGTGGCCACCCAGCTTAATAGGCAGCACAGAGCGAAGGCACTTCTATACCACACAACGGCACTAGAGGTAGCAGACTGAGGAGGGCGGCCGTAACGCGCAATGGGGAGCAGAGAGGGAGAAGGGGAACGAAGGCAGTCCAAGTACAACAGGCACTAGGACAACAGGGAAAGGAGGAGGAAAGGGACAAGAGGGTCAAAAGGCGGGGAAAGGTAGATCGAAAGCCTAAGGGGCACCACTGAGGGCAGAAAACAGGGGCGCCTGCATAACAAACACAAGGGGGAGTAGAAGTGCAAAAGGAAGGCTATGCTTCACATTGGTCACTAGGGGGCAGCAGTGAGAGAAGGCAGTGCATCACTTAAACTGCCCAATGGACACTAGGGGCAGCAGAGAGTTCAAGAGGGGAAAGAGCCCTCCTTACTACATTACCACTCCTAGTGTCCACTGTGCAGTGACCCGCCCACCCCTTTACCCTCTGCACGCCAATGGACACTGGGGACAGTAGGGAGAGAATGAGGAAAGGGACACCTATACTGCATAATAAGTACTAAGGGCAAGAGTGTCAATAAGGTCAAAAAGGCAGTTCGAATGCATATGGGGCACCACTTAGGGCAGAAAAGAGGGATGTCTATTCTGCGTAATGGACTCTAAGGGCAAATGAGGAGGGGAAGAGACAGGGGTACCTATCCTGCATAACGGATACTAGGGGGAGCAGAGAGGCAGAAGGAAAACTATACTTCACAATGGCCACTAGGGGGCAACACAATGTGAGAAGGCAATGGATTGCTTATACAGGCTAAAGGTCACTAAGGGCAGCAGAGAGTTTAAGAGGAGAGTCTCCCACAGTACACGGCTGCTTCTAATGCCCACTATGAACAACGAATCACCCTTTTACCCCTTCCCACATTCTGCTTGTTACATTTTCATACCAAGGTGAATAGCAACAGACAGCTCTACTGGCACAAGAGGTAAGGCGTGCCAAGTTGTAGCCTTACCATAGTTTTCCTGCTCTAGTCCACAATGAACAGACATCCATTTCATCGTAATGTGAATTTCCAGGCACCACGTTTTATTAAAGGTGCTGTCCAACTGAAGAGCATCCAAAGAACATCAAAAGTGGTTGAAAGGTTTGAACAGCTCCTATGAGGGAACAAAGAATAAAACTGAGTGTGTTCTGGAGAATGGAAGGTGAAAGAGTGGAAAGGAACATGTAAACTGCATCTATGGTTACCAATAGCTTGGGGCAGAGACAGTAAAACAGGTTTATGGGCACTAGGAGACCAAAGACTGAGGATCAGGGCACAAGGGGTAGCAATGGCTAAGGACCAGGGAGATCAGCGTAGCCTAATGGCCACAAGGGGGCATAACAGCTGGGGAAAACACAGACCCCAGAATAAGTAAATGGGCACTGGGGCACCAATAGTGTTTGGTGAGTCAGGGACAGCAATACAGCCCAATACGTACAATGCCTGGAATGGAGGGACAACAATACAGATAAAGTGCACTACACTCACTGACAGGTGTAGAGGTGAAAATGGTTAAAGGGGTACTTATATAGCACTAAGGGAATGAGCAGCAAAAGTGAGTGAAATGGAGAAAGGAGCGGCTATACTGCAAAATGAGAACTAAAAGCTGCAGAGGCTCAAAGGAGGCAAAGGTATGTTCACTTCCTAAGGCAGGCATGGGCAATAATTTTTAAAAGGGGGCCACTTCAGAAAGGAAGGGGCGGGGCGTTGGGCAGAAGGGACAGGGCCAGGAGACTTATTTTGCTTCCTCCCCACCCTGATTGGTCTGGAGGAGGGAGATAGAGAGGTCTTCCCCCTCCTCCCAACCACGCCCTAGAGAGAAATGCCATCGGTTATAAAACAGCTCTAAGCACCTACTGGGAGGAGACCTCATGTGCTCTGCCTGCCCCCAAGCCAATCAGTGTGTGGGGGCAGAGGAGTAGGTGAAGTCTCCTTGCCCCAGCAAGAGTACACAGCAGCTGAAGAGACAAGCCAGCAGTTTTAAAGCCTTACCATAATTGTTCTGTTCTAGTCCACAATGACCGAGAGGCTGAAGATCTAGAAAATAGAACCTGTGAGGAAACACTACAAAAACTGGATTACTCTGGAGAACAAAACATAAAAGGGTTGAAAATGAAGCTTATACTGCATTAACACGCATTGGGGCACCAATGGCTAAGGGCCAATGACAGCAGTATGGCATAATGTCACCAGGGGGGACCAAAGCCTGGGGGGGGCACCGACAGCAATACTGCCTAACAGGCACTAGGCAGTAAATACCTGGAAGGAGGAGATGTCTGGGACAGCATCACTGGGAAAGGGCTATATTGCGGCTATACTGCGTCCGGCAGGGCCCAGCTGTAGCAGGGCTTGGACACCGCCAGGCCAGAGTCAGGCTGCACTGGGGTCAAGAGCAGAGCTAGGGCGGGAATACTCATGACAGCAGAATGGGAACAGGACCTTCCAAGCATCATCAACTTTCTAGATTCTAGAAAGTTTTGAACTCAGATTCCTCCATTCATGGACAACGTTTCCCGCTGAGTTCCCACAAACAAACAGCTGGTGAGTCGGCTTGCAGCTCCTTTTATATGCCCCTGCTAGGCACTGATTGGCTGCTTTCCGAAGCCTGCCTCTCACTGGAAGGATTTCAAGTAGCCACTCGCTGATTTGCACAAGCCTCTCTAGGTCATGTGGAGGACTCATGCCCATTGAGTCCCTCTTCAGGGAAGCACCAATTCCCATATCAAACCACAGGAGCATTTTGAACTTTAATTTTTGTTCGCAGACACTGGTGTAAATCTGAACTAACTAATCTGATGTGGAGTACTTACATCAGTGTAACTAGAAGGTGTTTCTTCCTTGTTTTCTACATTCATTTAGTTAAGGGATTAATCACGTGTCAAATTCTGGCAATCCTTCCAGGATTATATCCCATCTTTGTCTCATTGGAATATACTGCAGTTTCTCCTTCAAGTCCACAATGATTTAAGGCAATTGCTGATATCCCAGCTTCCTTTCATCTCTGTGGGAGATTTCTGCAGGGAATTCTCATTTGCACACACTCCACTATGAAGTTTTTTTGCCCTACATTTAACATCTTTGGCTCTTCTTTTCTTCTACCAGCAGCTTTTTCTTTCACACCACTCTCTTATTTTCTAGAACAAACTCAGGAAAACATACATGCTAAGCAATACAATTCTGCAATGGAAAAAAAAAACCCTGAGAAGTCTGTGAAGAGGGTTTGCCTGATGTGGCTGATAGTGGGTAGCAAGCTCTAAGGAAGTGTGTTTGACCACTGCCCACCTCACAGACGGCCTGGCAGGATTAAATACAGAAGAAAAATACTGATGCAAGGCCTGCCTGTGTGCCCTAGTACCAAAGCATGGCATCCCAACAGACTTCACCTCCACAAACTCCCCTGCCGATAGCCACTGCCTTGGCCCTACAAATATCAGAGTGCTGCAGAGCTCCACATCACCGCCCTGCCATTTCACACACTCCTGCCCCTCGTTCCCTTACTGCTATCTAGACACCACTTTGCCCATTTTTACTTCTGTCATGTTATTGCATTTTAAGGGGTGTTTGCCCCAAAGTCTGTAAAAAGGGGGCCATGTGAGATGTCAAATGAAAGCGTATGTACTTGTATGATGTCTGTATGTGGAGTTATAAAGATGAACTCTGTGCTGATACTGGCCTGGACTACCTGTTGTAAAGAACAATTGTTCAATCAATGACTATGTTAACTAGAACAGTCCCAGGGACAATGGCTCTCAGGGAAGCCAATACATAACCGATGAATGCATCTCAAAACATGCAAACAACCAGGGCATAATGGCTGCCAACATGTGAAACAGGTCACTTGACCACGTGACCTGTTCTGGCTAGGGAGATGCCAGCAGATATATATAAGTGCCATGTGGTGGTGGTCTTCAATCTTGCTACTGATCCCAGATGCAGCCTTGTGAGGGACAGAGAGCTGGAAAGGATCGTGGACCCATCCCGACATAGGATGTACACCAGAGACTTTTAAGATAGAAGTTATAACATCTCTGCTTAAAACCTGCATCAAGAACTTTGTGATTGGTGCATGTAATGTATTCTCCTTAACCTTACTCTCATGCTTTTCTTTCTTTTATTAATAAACCTTTAGATTTTAGATTCTAAAGGATTGGCTGTCTGACCCCCAACACTACTGCACCCCCTAGCGCTCATGGCGGTATTGCTGTCCGCTTCCAGCACCATAATGCCCCCTTCTGCCCATGAAGCTGTATTGCTGACTGAGCTCCCAACACCATTACGCCCCCTTGTGCCCAATAGACAGTATTGCTGTCTGAACACCTACTAACATTGCGCCCATTAGCCTCTATTTCTATTTCAGCCCACAACGCCATTGCGCCTCCTAGTGCCTATTAGTCTGTATTGCTATCACTGAGCCCCCAGCACCATTGCGCCCTCCAGTGTCAATCGGCCTCCATTGCTGTCTCTGACCACATAACACGACTGCGCCCCCTAGTGCTCATGATGTTGTATTGCTGTCTCCGAGCCTCCCGAACACCACTGCGCCCTCTTGTGCCTATTAGACAGTATTGCTGGCTCTGGTCACCTAACACCATTGCACCCTCTTGTGCCCATTAGCCTATATTGCTGCCTCTGAGCCCCTAACACCATTTTGCAGCATATCCCCGTGAGGCTGTATTGGTATCTCTCAGCCCCCAAAACCATTGCACCCCCTAATGCCTATTAGTCTGTATTGCTGTCTCTGAGAACCTAAAACAATTGCGCCCCCTTGTGCCCGTTACACAGTATTGCTGTCTGTCAGCTTCCAGCACCATAGTGCCCCCTTGTTCCCATGAAGCTGTATTGTTTCTTCCGAGCCCCCAACACCATTGCACCCCCTTCTGCCCATGAAGCTGTATTGCTCACTTAACACCACTGCGCCCACTTGTGCCCATTAGAAAGTATTGCTGCCTCTAAGCCCCCAACACCATTGCGCCCCATTGTGCCCATTAGAAAGAAGAAGTTGCTCACCTCTGTGCAGTAACCATGGTTCTTCAAGGTGTGTCCCTGTGGGTGCACCATGTCTGGTGTTGGGCTGGTCCTGGCACCACGAATCGGAGCTTGCCAGAGCTCTGTTAGGCCGGACTGCGCATGCGTGAGCCGGTTTCGCGCCTTTCATCTGCTGCACATTGTCCGGCTACCGCCAGTTCCTCTCAACGCCTATCTGGAAGACAGAAACAGACAAGATTCCGAAGGGGGGAGGAGGGCGGGTCGTGGAGCACCCCCGGGGACACACCTCGAAGAACCATCGTTACTGCACAGAGGTAAGTAACTTCTTCGGGTAGTCCCCGTGGGTGCTCCATGTCTGATGACTCCGAAGCAGTAACCCCAGTTAGACATGGGCTGCGGAATCACAATTCTGATGACTTGGTAGCACTGCTAGAGCCACCACTGTATCAGAGGCTAGGTGCTGCACGATTGCATAATACCTTGAGAACGTGGTACTAGAAGACCAAGTCGCCGTCCGGCAGATGTCCCACAGAGGAACTCCTCTTGCAAAGGCTGCTGACGTAGCAACTGCTCGTGTAGAGTGGGCCCTCGGCTGAGATGGTAATCAAATATCGTAACAGGTCGTAATACAAGACGCAACAAATTTGGAAATACGCTGGGCTGACGGGGGCTGGCCTCTAGAGCGCCCTGATGTGGAAACAACCAAGCGATCTGTGTTTCAAAGAGTGCGGGTCCTATCTATATAGAATGCCAGGGCTCGGCGGACGTCCAGAGTATGCAGGAGGGTGTCACGTTGAGAGATGTGAGGTTTTGGGTAGAAACATGGTAAAACGATTGGCTTGTTTATATGAAATTCTATGCAGACCTTGGAGACCTCATCCAACCTTCCTACCCATGTTACAGAGTCATTATTGAACACTGTATAGGGGGGTGGAGACATCAGAGCTGCCAGTTCGCTCACCCTACGCGCTGATGTCACAGCAAGGAGGAAGAGTACTTTCATTGTAAGCATCGACATGGGTACTGTCGCAAGTGGTTCAAACGGTGGGTCCTGTTAGGACATCTAGCACCAGGTCAAGGCTCCATGTAGGCAGCGGGGGCCTATGTGGTGGGTTAAGGTTAGCGAGGCCTATGGGAAAAAACCAACCTCCCTTCAACAGGGTATTGAAAAGCCGCAATTGCTGCCACATGGACTCTGAGTGATGACATGGATAGTCCAGACGTCTGCAGCTGGAGGATATAATCCAGTAAGACATGCAGTGGTGACATAAGAGGGTCTAGGTGCTTAGGAGTGCACTAGCGCGTGAATCTAGACCATTTAGACAGGTAAGTTTTCCTGATAGAGTCCTTCCTGCTGTGTAGCAAGACTCACTTCACCTGATCTGAGCAAAGATTCTCAGACGTGCTGAACCATCTATCATCCACGCCATGAGGTGAAGGATGTCCAGCTTCAGATGAAGAAGGGAACCCTTCTGTTCGTTAGCAGGTTTGGTAGGTAAGTGAATTGGTACGGTGCTCGTATGAACAGCTGTAGGAGAGTTGAGTACCATGGCTGTCTCAGCCAGGCTGGGGCACTCGGGTCTTGTCCAGAATGATCTTCTCGAGTACTCTGGGAATGAGCACAACAGGGGAAATGCATATAATAGTGATGTCCCCCAGTGAAGGAGAAACGCATCTCCCAGGGAGTGGTTGCCTACTCCTGCTCTGGAGCAATATGCTCTGCATTTTACGTTGGCACACGTAGCAAACAAATCTATTTCTGGGTGACCCCAGCGATGGAAGAGTGGCAAGAGAACATCCGTGCGGATCAACCACTTGTGGTCTTGATGAAAAAGTCTGCTCAGTGCATCCGTGATAGCATTGTTCACACCTGGTAAGTATGACGCCACGATAAAAATGTCGTTTCGAACGCACCAGCTCCACAAGCGGACCGCCTCTGTACAAAGGGACTGAGAGTGGGCACCTCCCTGTCTGTTTACATAATACATCGTCACGATATTGTCGGCGAGGATTCTGGTCACCGCGCCCCTTGTGTGCATCTTGAAACGTCTGCAGGCATGAAACACCACTCAGAGCTTGAGACGGTTGATATGGAGCATCATTTCCATCTCTGACTAACGGCCCTGTGCCATTTCTGTGCCCATGTGGGCACCCCAGCCGATGAGAGAAGCGTCCGTGGTTCTCTCTCTTGAAGGCTACCGCGCATGAAAAGGTACTCCCGAGAGCATGTTGTTGGGGTTGGTCCACCAATGCAGAGAGTCCTTGATGCGTGTGGGTAGAGCCACAGATTTGCGGGTGCTGTGTCTCACGGGATGTGTACTGTGCTCAGCCCATGCTGTAGGCACAGTAGATGTAATATTGCGTGGCGCACAATGATTGTAGTCGCCACCGTGTGACCCAAAAGCTGCAGGTATACATGTACTGGGAGTGTTGGGAGATTGCAGGACCATTTTTATTAAATCCTGCATGAGTTGAAAGCGCTAGGCTGGCAGATGTACTCTCTCTGACAGGGAGTTGAGTCAGGCTCCTATAAAGGTTAGGGTTTGCATTGGCTGTGGACACGATTTTTGCATGTTTACGATGAGGCCGAGGGAGTCGAACAGAGCATGAGTTTTAGCTATCATGTGATGAGTCTGACAGAGTGTGACCTTTGATGAGACAATTGTCGAGATAAGGGAAAATCGAGACACCCGTTCTGCATAGATGGGTGGCCACTACTGCAAGTGTTTTGGAGAACACTCTTGGGGCCGAGACAAGGCCAAACGGAAGCACTTTGTATTGAAAGTGCTCATCCCCCACTACAAGCCACAGCAATTGTCTGTGAGCTATATGTATTGTGATATGGAAGTATGAGTCTTGTAAATCTATGACTGCGAACTAGTCTCCCTTGTTTAATGCTGGTATGATCTTCGCCAGCGTGGTCATCTCGAAGTGCTGCTTTCGAATCAAATGATTTAGACCTCTCAGATAGAGGACAGGCCTCCACCCCCTGGACTTTTTGGGAACTAGGAAAATACCTGGAGTATTTCCATGGGAATTCCGTGGGTTCTCGCTCTATGGCTCTGATCTCTAGCAGGTGGAAGACTTCTCTTTGAAGAGCGACCCCATGAGATAGGTCCCTGAAAAGGGACGAGGTGTAGGAGGAGGGGAGGTAAACGGGATCGTGAGGCCCAGTGATATCAGCTCTAGAACCCATCGATCCGAAGTAATGCTGGCCCATTGATGAAGATATAGCCTCAGCCGGTGATGGAACAGGCTGGTGGCAGACTTTTGTGTGTTGACCAGTGGAGATGTGTTCAGGTCCTTGGCACAGAAGTCAAACTTGCTGCTTTGGAGCAGGGCGAGCTGATGTATGATTCTGTTGCTGAGGCTTGCGTTGAGGACGCTGCCTAAACCTGGATTGGTCAAAAATGTGTTGCTGCTGTTGGTGCCTACAGGATGAGAAATTGTACCTCCTTTGAAAGGGGTAGTATCGCCTGCATTTGAAAGGTGGCGTGTACATACCCAGAGTTCAGAGGGTACTACGAGAGTGTCTTTCCCAGAATGGAGAATCTCATCAGTGGTGGAGGCAAACTGCTTCTATCAGTCGAAGGGGAGATCCTCGATTTTGGACTGCAATTCTCTAGGGGCTCGTGCTGCCATGTCTGCCACATCGGCGGTGATTTGAAGCGATGTTCTGCATGCCGTGTACCCCTCCTGGATGACCACTTTAAGCAGAGGTCTCTGGGAAAGTGTTGCATAAGTTCTGAAAGCTTGGAGTAGTTGTCAAAGTTGTGGTTTGACAAAAGAACAGCGTAATTGGCAATTCGGAGGAGTAAGGTTGAGGAAGAGTAAATCTTACACCCAAATAGGTCTAATTTCTTAGCATCCTTATCAGGGAGAAAGTTTTTGAGGTGGGGTGTCTTACCCTTATGGCAGACAGCATCAACTATCAGAGTTAGGCTGTGGGTGATTAAAAAGAAAAAGTCTAATCCTTTTGATGGAACAAAATACTTGTCTACTTTTTTGTTGGTAGTGGTATTGATGTTGGTGTTTGCCAGATCTCCTCGGCTACCTCCATGATAGTATCATCTGTCGAGAGGGCAATCCTTTGCTGCTGTTCAGGGTGTAAATTCTTGAACAGCTTATGCTGCTTCACCTGGGTCTCAGTAAGCTGTACCTCCTGGGATTGCGCAACATGTTTAAAGAGGTCCTGGAACTCTTTGACGTCGTCAGGAGGTGGCATCTCAACCAGAGTTACCACTTCACCCAGCGACGGGACAAATGAGCGAGCATTAGGAGACATATCTGGATCCATGTCTGAAAGTTGGCCATCCTCCAAGTCTGATAATTGAGACCGGGGGCTGGAGAACATGAGGGTAATGCAGGCCGAGGAGGAGAGTGCTTCTTAAGCTCGGAATCCACCTAGCATGGCGTGGCCGACCTACAGGAGCATGGTGATCTGCAGTAAGATCACGAATGACTATGATGAGATGATTCAGGGTAGTAAGGTCTATGATAGTGGGTATGTCTGTCAGAGCCTGCAGGTGACAAGCACCTGGAGGACCTAGCACTGTGTGGTGAGCAGATCAGTGAATGTGAGCACCTAGAAGGGGATGAGATCTAGAGCATCTGTGATGTGAGCAGCTCCATTCTCTATGGTAATGGTGGTGAGATGACACACTGTGGCGATATTCCCCGTGACCCATTGTATGGTATGCAGAAGTAGAAGGGTGAGGAGATGGCTCCGGGGAGGGGGAGAGAGAGACCGCCTGGACTTTTGATTTTGATGCTGCTTTAGTAGAAGCTACTACTAGTTGTTCAGAGCATGCAGACTGAGAGCCTGGGGGCTCAGGTGGCTGTAATAACCCAGGCACCTGGTCAGTAATAGACACTGGGGGTGCCAGTGGCACTGAAGACAGCTCCTTGCACAGAGGAGTGATTACAGGAATCTGAGGAGCCAGCCCCAGGAGCATCGGCGCCGATGCAACTGGCCCTTTAAGAAGCCCTTCTGTCTGCTGCGGCAGGGAAAGAGAAATGCCAACCAGCTTTTTTTGAGGTACATGCACAGGCTACACTGCAGCCAGACATGCCCGGCTTGCCATATGCGCTCACCCACGATGGCGGGGCAAGCGGCAGGGACCGAGCAGGAGAGGCTCTTCCTCTTTGGGGAAGTCAGAGGCTGGGAAGGAGCCTTTCGCTTTTCCGGTGTAGGGTCCGAGGCAGAGGAGCCGGTAACATCAGAAGGCAGGAGAGCCTTGTTGGACGTAATCTCCTTCAGACGCCGCTCCCGCTCCTGGCGGGCTCTGGGAGTTAGCTTAGCACAGTGGCTGCATTTTTGGGGGATATGTGCCTCCCCGAGGCAGCGGACACAGGCAGAGTGTCCATCGGAGACCGGCATTGACTCCCTGCAGAAAGAGCATTTTTTTAAAACCAGGGGAGCCTAGCATTTTGAGTCAGAGAGCGATGTCAGTTCGCGCCTCGTTATCGGTCCAGTCTCCTTTCACTTCTCTTGTTCCCTGTTGCCCCTTCCTCCCCTCCACCCCCGCTCCTTTTTTTTTTTTTTTTTTTTTTTAAAAGTCTGGTAACTAGTGAGGTTAGCAACAAACAGTAACTGAAAGACAGGACCTATAACGGTACAACATGAAGAAAAAACCTGTTGATTCCGTTTGTTTCCTTTCCTTTTTTTTTTTTTATAAAGTACAAGCCCGTAAACTAAGGGGCTGCAACAGAAGGAGAAACCAAAGGGAAACACTATAACTATATGCAAGCGAAAATGTTTCTCTTTGTTGTTAGTCGTATAGTTCTGGTTCTCTTTTACTTCTGGTTCTCTTCTTTTTTTGAGAGAGAGCGCTGAGACTAGGGGCTAAAGCGGTGGCGGCAGCAGCAGCTGAAACGCACGATAACAATTGTAAGCATAGAGAAACGAGTTATACTATAGTAACTTTTTTTTTTTAAACAGAGGAACGAAGTAAATAGCAAACTAAAGAAAAATGTTTTTAAGTCTTTCTTAAACCTCCCCTCAGGTATCACTCCGAGGAGACGAAGGAGCTCCGTGACCCAAGGCGGATGAAAGCAAACGGGCGGTTGCCGGACGGCACGCAACAGATGAAAGCTTCTGGTCAAACACAGCTCTGGCAAGCTCCGATTCGTGGCGCTGGGACCAACCAGACACCAAACATGGAGCACCCAGCGGGACTACCCGAAGAAGTATTGCTGTCTCTGATCACACAAAACCATTGCGCCATCTTGTACCCAAGCCTCTCCCCTTTTAGGAACCGAGAGCCACATGCAGGGAGCAGTCTGTAGTTTTAAGCTGCCTATGCCCATAGCAGGCAGGGGGCCCAGTCTGCCTTGAGGGTGCTTAGGTAAAGCACCTCTGAGTCAAAGCCTGCCTTCAGCATCCCAGCCCCTCGCATACCCCAACTC
>CM057847.1:49093923-49108762 GCA_030068395.1 Apalone spinifera
GAGCAGCTCCAATGGTCCGGCTGCCCGGAGCACTTCCGGGTTCCTGATAGTGCCAGACCATCAGGAGTGCCAGACCATCAGATGCCGGATGAATGGCGTTTTAACTGCAACATCTTTCTTCTTACCTGTTTTATACAAACATGCTTTCTTATTGTACTAGAGAGCAGAACAGTTTCACAACTTACTCTGCACAAATAATCAAACAGTTTTCTCTGTCCACTATTCTGCCAGCTAGGAGGTAAAAGGACACAAATTCAGTTGCTAGGATATAACTGTTGTTGAATTGTACAATGGAGGAGGATTTAAAAAATAAAAGCCTAAGTGATGTCACTTTGCTATAATATTTCACTGTAATAAATTTAGAAACCACTTTGAGTTGATATCGTAATACAGTAAAACATTTTACTTAATGTACATTTAGTCTATTGTATCTGATATTGTACATGGTATGTAACTGTTTCACTGTTTTCTTTGCAGGTGACATAGTGAAAGATGGCAAGGTGGAACTACAAGCAAATGGGAGTGCAGGTCCTCACTCTCTGGACATAGAAGTTGAAGAAGATTCCAGTGGACAGCTTAACATGCGTGGAGTTTTTCTGCATGTGCTTGGAGATGCTTTGGGTTCAGTGATTGTGGTGGTGAATGCTTTGGTCTTTTACTTTTCTTGGAACCCATGTCCCAAAGATGGGCCATGTTTTAATCCATGTGTGAATAGCCATTGTATAGAAAATGCTACTGTGGCCCCACCACTTGACAGTGCTAAACTGCTTAAGCAAGAGGGTATTCATGTAGCTGGTCCCTGCTGGGTGCTGTATTTAGATCCCTCTCTTTGTCTGATAATGGTTTGTATACTCCTTTACACAACTTATCCATTACTCAAAGAATCTGCCCTTATCCTTTTACAAACTGTTCCCAAACAAATTGATATATATTCTTTGAACTTGAAACTACGTAAACTTGAAGGAGTTGAAGCAGTCCATGAACTACATGTTTGGCAACTGGCAGGCAGCAGAATCATAGGCACTGCTCACATAAAATGTCATGACCCTGCATCATACATGAAAGTGGCAAAGCACATTAAAGAGATTTTTCATGATGAGGGGATCCATGCCACTACAATTCAGCCTGAGTTTGCCAGTGTAGGCTCTGAATCAGGTGTTGGCAAATGTGAGTTTCCCTGCAGAACTCAGTGTGCTCTGAAGCAGTGTTGTGGGACCACAGAAGGCAATACTGAGAAGAAGACAGAAAAGACATCTTCAATTGCTATTTCATGCTCAGAAATAATCATTGAATCACCACACCACAAAACTAGGAGGACTAAATCTGAAAGTATACCCACTGTTAGGCTAGAGGCAGATGATGACCCAGACACGCAATTTGAATCATCTTTGTAATTTCTATAGGTGTGCTGTTTTGATAGCTTCAACTACAGCTTTATTGCAACAGGAAAAGACTGATATTTGAGATGCAAGTGTGTCAAACAGTGTAATTGTTGAAGTCCCTGTTCTTGTCACATTGCTAAATCTAGAATGCTTGTTTTAAAGAACATAATGGCATTGTCATGACACAATGTGTTTGTGTTGACTTTGTAATGAGTGGCACTAAAGAGTGCCGATGCTGTAAAAAATTTGGAAAACTAGTTTCAACGCTTCTGTTCAGCTTCAAATTGAAATATTTTCTCTCCTGAAAAGCTACTTGAGGGATAAGTAAATTGGAATGTAGTTTGTGTTACACTTCTCATTGGAGCTACTTTTTCCCTTAATATTTGATTTGTAGATATTTTAATATATTGTTTGTAATCCATATGAAAACCAAAGTTCATAGAATGTTTGTTTTTTAAGGATGTTACAACATCAAACTAGAAACCACATTGTCCATTTCTCACATTTCCCTTAAATCTATATAGTGAACAATGTGTGTGCTTTTCTAGTGGATTTTTTGCATAGTATAAATAGTAGTATATTTTAAAAGCAATGTATCAGTCACATGATTGATACAAAATTGTCCATTTCTTCTCTCTTCTCCTCTTTCCCCCCCCCCCCCCCCCCCCCCCCCCCCCCCCCGGCTGCTCTGGTGCTATGGGGTAATTAAAATTAATTTTTACAACTGATTTTAACAAACAGCTATGTTCTGTTAATGTAATTTCAACATGCTGAATACTTAGCTGATCAGACACTTATCTGATCAGGACACTTATTTATCATAACAATGCCAACCAGCACTTCTAAATTGGAGGGTCTATCAGCATTGACATAATGTTTCCTAGGTTTAAATTATAACTGCAGTAAAAATGAACTTGGATGAAATTTCACTGATAATCTCAATGCAGCTGTAAGTCCTTATTACAGTGGTTGAAAGCTTGGCCCATTAAAGTTAATTGACGCTTTGCCATTCAGTAGGGCCAGGATTTCATCCAATATGTTTTACTCTTTTTAAAACTGTGTGTTTCAAATAATTTTAATTGAATGTATAAATATTCAGTTTAAAACTGTTTAACACAACTAATAATAGACTGGTTCTGAAAAACTGTTAGTGCGCCATCAACTCGTATTCTCAAGAATTGGATTGTTGACGCTGAATCAATAGGGTATTGGGGAGAACTGGAAGCAATATAAATAAGAGATTTTGGTCCCATGATGAGTGTCATACTCCAGGCCCAAATGAACCCTTAAATCCACTTTTGGAGCTGCATATATAAATAGTGAGAAACAGGACTGAGAGTTGGAAGATCTGAGTTTTTTTTTCCCAGTTCTGCCACACAACTTACATTATGTGACCTTGAGTTGGTCACTTAACCTCTCTGCCTCATTCTACTAGTTTATAAAATGTGGAGAATACCTACCTCATGGGATATTGGGAGGCTTAATGCATTAGTTTCTAAAGACCTTTGAGATCTTCCAATGGAAGACACTATAGAAGTGCAAAGTTGTTTTATTGCTTGTTTTCCAACAGTGGCTCCTTTTACATATGTGCAGGCACAACAGGATAATTTAAGGACAGTTTTGGCCTTATTTATGGATTTTGTGCATACTGTATTTTTAAGGTTTTAAACAATATTTAAATTAATATATTTTATATTAAAATGTTTTGGTTAGTGAAGGAAATGCAGATTCTTTTTTCCCCTCAAATATAGAGCTGCTCACTAATTTGCACTTCTCTAATATTCCTTATTATACTCATAAGTGGTTCACAACTGACTAGTGCCCTTCTAGAGGGAGATCAGGTCTGGTCATGTCAGTGAGCTTATTCAGTTTCTCAGCAAAGCATTATAGTGAGGTCTTACATTAAGATTGTTTGTTTGCAAAATGTACTACCATATATGTACTAATATGCAATGAATCATTGTCAAACTCTCTCTGAGATGAACAAAGTGCACTTGAAATGCATATCCTTGCTTTTTTTTCCCCCCACAGTAAACTGCTTCACTGACTAGTATACTTAATTATTTGTGTTTGGTCTCCCACTCATTAGTGGTAAATTGCAGGGTCCTGCTGTAGAACTGTCACTAACAAAATATAAAACAATTTATTGCCAAAAATACAGTAACAGTAAAAGTCATGGCTTTGTTCTCCTTTTGCTTTCATGGAGGGAGGATACTAGTCCTGGCATTGTTGTCCTCTTTAGATAACAAATAACTATATTTGAATAGGCCTAGAAATGTATCCATTAATTCCATTGTAGATGCTTAATCTTTTTGTGCCAGAAGTCATATTATAATTTTTTTTAGTGCTATGTCCATTGCAGGTAATGGCTATCTTTAAATAAAAGGGAAAAAGTCCTCTCCCTCATCATGGACTTGAATACAGCGTCTATTAAGTACAAGGAGGGAGTTGCATAGCAATGGAATTATGGCTTCTACATGTATTATTGCTGTAATGAGCCTAAATTGTAGCCTGATAACTTGCAATACATCTCAATCTTTTAATTTTATTTATGCAGACTTGATTTTAATTCTGAGGACTGTAATTCTGGTATACTGATGGCTTTCTTGAATTACTGCATAAATCATTTTTAGCATTAAATTAGTGAATCTCAGGAGTAAGCACTTCACAGGTTGGACAGGAAAGCAGCTAATTGTTTGTATTGTGCATTCCTGATTTTTTTTTTTTTTTAATAAAAACATGAAACACTGATTTTTAGGAAAAAAGAAAATTATATTTCAGTATCTGTTTTTGTTTATGCTTCCCATGAAATGTTTCAGTAACACTACCAAATAATATTGGATATATCTACAATAAAATGTTTTTCATAAATATGCTTTAGTCAGCTTTTTACAGGTGTGTAGTAGACATATTAAAGTAGCTTTTTTAAGCTGTCTCAGTTTTGGATCTATGTATGGACTTGATACTGCAAACATTTATTTTAATAAGTAGTCCTGTTGAACTTGGAATACTTGTGTAAGTGAAGTTTTACTTGCCTGTGAATAAGTGTTTGCAGGATTGGTCCCTAAATATGCAACAGGGGCTAGGGCTTTTCTAAAAGCCTTAAAAGCTAGGTGAAGATTTTTAGTGATAAGTGTTTTAAAATCAATATAAAATGGGTGGTACTACAGGTTTTTCCCTCTCAAAGTTATGTTACTGGCTTTGTAACTAAACTTTTAACTCTGGGTTTGACTCTTTTCACAAGTGTTGAACACCCAGTGCTATTACTGACTTCAGTTGGAATTGAAGTTGCTCAGCACCCCTGAAAACTAGGCAATCTGGTCATTCAATTGTGGTAGTTAAGAGGGAAACAGATTTTTTTTTTCCTAGAATGCACATTTTAACCTATTCTGCTATAGGGAACTGTTTCTACATTTTTATATCTAGATATCCTGATTTTTGTGTGATGAGAGTGAGAAATACTATTTGGGAGTATTTAAAACAGCACATTAAAAACATTGATTTATTTCATAATGCAGCATTAGTTATTTTGCCCCCTTAGAATTCTGATTTTTATGTTGCTTAATCAGTTCTGTGATGTTTAATTTGGCTTTGTTCTTGAATCTTTCATTTCTCTCCTGTATGGAAAAGGAGGGGGTTCTTCATGTGACTGAATTAGAATGTCCTGAAAGCTTTCCAAGCCTGATACAAACTTACTGATAAACAGCAGGTGTGATTCTTCTTTATGACTTTTAGTCTACATGAAATTTAATTGCCTACATGGGATACTACTTGATCTTATATAAATGTGAGCTAGGTATCTTTTCCATTCATTACATAGCCGAGTATTCATTTTAAAAAATGGTGCACAATAACTTTTATCTATATTTCCCAAAGCATGTGGGTTTAGTTAGGATTCTTAACTCACATTTTGAGGCTAATTTTGTAATCACAATGGAGGGGACCGAATTGACATACTTGTATCTATTGTCTAGAATTCATGAGTGAAAAATTGGGTTTGACTTCTATTAAATGTTGTAAGAAACAACCTGTTGTTGTTAGATAAAGTCCTGTGAGAATGTATCTATTTAATGTGAAGCACTTAAATAATTTCACTATTCTGCTTACAAGTGCAGCTTCTTGACAAATAGAAGTATACTTATATGCATTCAGTCTTTTTTTTAAAGGTGTGAACATTATAAGTAGAAACAAAGTTTGGGACCTGAGTTATAAAAATATTATTGTACCCTGTCATGGTTTCTGGTGCAAATATATGAATACTTACTGAGTTTGTGTCATCACAAAACAACCTTCATTTTTCAAGAGAAAGTAGTCCATGTTTGAATAAATCTTTGAATATCAAAATTTCCACACATTACTGTATAACAATAGTTAAACTTTTAAAACTTAGGTCTCTCAAATTTAAGGTTGATTTGCTAAATCTAAGATGCATACACTTTTCACTTTGCTTTCAAAAATGTGTAGACTTTAACACATAAAACACTTGTTTTTGTGTTCTATAATCTAAAATTTTAATCCAAAAACCACTGCAGTCCTAAGGAGTTGTCAAGAAAAGGGACTGCAGCAAAATGCATTTAGTATTCATTGATAAGTTGAGGACAGAATTTAAGAATACAACAGCACACTGACATGCATCCGTGTGTTCTTCATAAAGCCCTTATTTTGTACAATTTTTAGTTTTTTGCATGGGGGAAAAAAGTGATGCAATTTTATGCAGCAGCCCTCTCCCTAACTGCACATCTGTGTGGGGGGTTATTTTTACTTTTAAGACATTGTGATGTCTATGAATAAATGTAAAAGTGCACATCATTTTGCAAAGCTGTTTCTACCTCCATATGAGGCTTTGTGAGCTGTTCATGTATTATAAATGTTTTGATACATGCTATGTGGTATTTTTTTGGTTTGGTTTGGTTTGGGTTGGTTCAGTGGGTGGTGGGAAGCTGTAACTATAGTCCTGCAGATATGATTCTTTCCTCCAATCCTGGGTTGTGATAGCTCAAGCCTGCTAAATGGGGAAACCTCTGGATAAAATTAAGACTGCCAGAAGTAGTGGTATTGTAAATTAAGTAGTATTTGCATATGCATCAGCATTGTGCCAATGCCTTAACATGGTGATAGGGAACACAGTGCTGTTGTGAAGGTACAAGAGACACTTCAGTTCAAGTTATTTTTAAATAGGACAGGCTGCCCTAATATTCTGGACACATTTGATTTCCCCCTGAAATTCTAGATAAGGTATAAATTTCTTGTTTTCCTAAATTGTTAGGTAGTCTTTTTGTAGTAATTAGTTGCTGCCTCCCATTGTGGACATACTTCATTCACCACTGAACTGGAGCTAAGTAATCTGAGTACCTTCTGTAAATCTGTGTGAAGTACTGTGCCATCTGTCTAGCAGGAAGGTGCTATAGTGTCACTGTCATTGGAGGGCTTAACCTTTTTACTTAGTGTATCTAAAAGATGCATTATTACTCCCACTTTCCTGTTTAAAAAGATAGTTACTTCAAAGGATTGTGTGGTGCTTAGCTCCTTTTGGTAGTTGAGGCATGCAGACTTGCTAATTGTACCTTTTTAATATATCTTGTATACATGCATATTCTCTGCCCCACTAGACTGTTGTGTATGTAACCTATAGTTCCTGTGGGACAGATTGCAGTCTGTAAGAATGCAATCTATCTTGGAGGTCAGATAGGGTTGCCGGATGGTTTCAACAAAAATACTGGACACACTTGACATTACATTACATCTTATTTAGAAAATACTGGACATTTATATTTTCTCATTTATATTTTCTCAATTTGTTTCCTGAACAGAAAGCTCAAATACTGGACAGTCTGGTTCAAAACTGGACACCTGGCAACCTTAAGGTCCGACCAAAAACCAGTCTTGAGCCAATAAGGAAAGAATGATGGAGATTAACATTACCATCTTGAATTTTGTCAGTTCCTCTCTTAAGTGAGAAAATACTAGGAAAAGAAACCTCCCTTGAATTTCAGAGATACCCATGCTTTGGCTCCAGGGTGACTTGTTTGGGGGGGGGGGGCGGGAAGGCAAACTTCTTTCAATTGGCTTTCATGAGAAGGCCCTTTGAACAGGGGGTTGGTTATGAGGCAGGGACTGGTATTTAATATGCCCATGGTAGGGGATTTCTTGTACCTATTTGCTGGTGACTTATTTCATTCCAAGCCTGGCAGAATAAGGAAAGATGGCCTCTGAAGACAGTTTGAGGATAGCTCTAGTCTGGATAGTTAGTATTCCAACATGAAGATTGAAATCTGCTTTCTTGATGATGATGCATGCTATCTGCTGTCTGTATAAGATGGAAGCCAATTTAGAGGCTCTGAATAGTTCCTTTCCTTGAGCACAAGTAGGAAGTTTGTTGAGAATGGGTGAGTGTTTTGTCTGGTTTAAAATTAATGTCTGAAAGGCTTCAGTATTGAGTCTGAGAGAGAAATCCTCAGATCTCAAAGTGGCTCTGGAAATCTTTCAAGGAGCTAACCAGGTCTGTGCCCTCAAAAGCAAAGTCATCTATGGTGACCTCTTACCTCCTTTTGGGATACTTGTCACCACTAAAGCCTTGTTTCTTGAAACTGTTGTGACCCTGGGATGAACTGTATGTCAGAAATGTCTGTGGCTGCTTGTAACAGCATTTCCCACCCTCTTAATCCCTCTCTGATTTGAAGGAAGTTTGCTCAGAGAGATTGTTATGTAGCAAAATACCAAGTGTTGTTTGCTACATGTATACAGTCTAAAGATTTTCTTCCAAAATGATCCAGCTTTTTATAGTCTTTATCCTTGTAGTAGCTTCTGGTATGTCAGGTTGTCTCTTTCATGAGAGAGCTACAAAACCACCATACATCCAGAAACCTTGTAGATGGTCACATTATCTGTTCTGAGATTTAAAAAAAAACAAAAACAAACTTAGACCATGGTCCTGTAGCATCTTAAGAGACTTAAAAAAAATATAGTATCATGAGCACAACCCACTTCTGAGACTAGTGTCTGAAAGGCTCTACCTTGAGGTTGGGGTTTAAAGTCACAGTGATACAGGATCTGGAAACTTTCAAGGAGTATAAAGTCTCATCTGTTAAATGGATGTAGAATTGTTTGAAGATATTGCCCATCTATTGAGGCATTACACATATATTTTTCTAAATCTCTTTGCAGTTGGGGCTAAAATAACAGGGGACTGCCAGAGTTCTTTGACTGGGTCCAATTATGTTCATATCCGGAATGTTAGCTGAAGAAAGGCTTTGCCTTCCCAAACTGTCAGGGATAGCCACACCCACACTCTGCTCCCAGAGCGCCTACTGTCTGCCTCCCCCACCCCTAGCGCACCAACCACCCCTGCTTTTGTTTATTGGTTCTGTTCAATATCTTCAATTATTTGGATAATGACATAGAGAATACACAAACTTTAAGTGTATTCTCTGATACAAACTATAGGAGTTTGCAAGTGTGTTGGAGGATGGGATTAAAATGTAACTGAATCTGTTCAAACGAGATGTGGTCTGAAGAAAACAATGAAATTCAATGATAAATGCAAAGTACTTCATTTAAGAAGGAACAAACTACCTGTACACACACAGAATGGGAAATTACTGCCCAGGATTCTAGGAAAAAGTAGTGCAGAAAAGGATATGGGGCTCTTAGTAGATCACAGGCTAAATATGTCTGAACAGTGTAATGCTACTGCAGAGGGGAGGGGAGGGGCAGGGGGAAACATACATTGTGCAATGTATTACCAGGAATGTTGGGAGCAAGACACGAGAAGTAATTCTTTCACTCCATGCTGAGTATTGTGGATGAAATTTCAGGAAAGATGATGGGAAAAATTGGAGAAATTCCAAGGAAGAACAATAATTATTTAAGATCTAGAAAACATGAGACCCGGACAGCAGGTGAAGCTTCCCCTTAGAAAGATTAGCCCCTTCCCCACCTCTTCCAGCCAAGGCCCCATCCCCTTGCTGCTTTCAGATCACCCTCCCACATGGCTCTAGTTGGGGCAGGGTGTGTTGTATGGTGTTGGTTTTTTGGGGGGGTGGGGAAGAGAGCTCAGTCCTGGTTGAGGTCAAATTTCATTTCTGGGTGGGACCTCGGTAAAGCACTCCACCTTGGAGTGCTCAGACCAGAGTGCTTCCCCATTCTGCCTTTTGACTGAGGCCCCTCTCCCCCACTGCAATTCTGAGACCAGAACAGCTTTGTGCACCTGCTCCATCCCTGGGGCTGTGGCATGGAGTGAGAGCTTTTTCAGCCCTGGCAGGGGGAGATTTTTCAGGAGCTCCAAATATGCCGCTATCCCTCTCAAGTCTGCCCAAACCTTGTGCTGCTGAGCTTCCCCCAATCCTCCATTACGTGCCTCCTATGCTATAAAAGTAGACTGAAAAAATGGATTTGTTTAGTCTGAAGAAGAGAAGACAGAGAGAACATAACAGTTTTCAAGTATGTAAAAGATTGTTAAAAGGAGGCAGGTGAGAACTTGTTTGCCTTAACCACTGAGGATAGGACTAGAAACAATGGGCTTACGCTGCGCCAAGGACAGTTTAGTTTGGACATCAGGAAAAAGTTCCTAACTCTCAAGGGGGTCAACCATTGGAATAAATTTCCCAGTGAAGTTGTAGAGTTTTGATTATTGGGGATTTTTAAAGAGCAGGTTAGACAAACACCAGTCAGGGATGGGCTAGATAATACTTAGTCTTTCTATGAGTGCAGGAGATGGGACTAGATGACCTCTCAGGAGTGAAAGAGGGGATATCAAACAATCTATGGTCTTTTTTCCCCTCAGTCTCCAGGATGTCAGTAATTCACAATAGCAGCTCTTGTAAAGCCCTGAAATAATCCATGGCTGATTCTGGAGCCAAAGTGACTACCTCATCAGAATATGATGATGGGTCTTGCTTCATTTATTAGGGGTTCTGTCCCCATCCCTAAGAGCTTCTATGGAGGGTCTTGAACTAAGGCAGCAGGAGAATGAGACCTAAATTTGCTCAATGATTAGGAAGGAGACTCTCTTCTGGAGGAAGGGCCCTAGTAAATCCAATATAGTCACAGTGGAAGGGGAATGCTATTGTAGTTCTACTCTAATTTTAAGAAACCAGAAGGTTTTCCTATGCTAGGTGCTGACTTTGTCATTAGGGCTGGAGAACCAACAGAACAAAAATAGTGGGTGCTCAGCCCCCATTGGCAGTCCCAGGGTATGTCTACACTACAGAGTTTTTTGGAAAAAGGCTGTTTTTCGGAAAAAAACGTCAATTACTTCCACACTGGAATCGTGTTCTACTGAAAGAAAATCGAAAGAACGAAGGGTTTTTTCTGACATTGGTAATCCTCATTCTACAAGGAGCTCTTTCAGACAAAGGTGTGTGTGGACGGAGAGGAGGGAGTTCTTTTGAAAGAAGAGGAAAAAGCACAAGTGCCCTGGTGGCCACTCCGTCCATAGTAATCACATCTGAAATGCGAGAGAGTCCATTCTGTGTGAACGCTACCTTTCGAAAAAGCAGTTCACTTTTTCTATGCACTTTTGCAGTGTGAACGCTCTATTTTTGGAAGATCTCTTCTGGAAAAGCTTCTTCTGAAAGAAGCCTGCAATCTAGACATAGTCTCATGGATGAGCTTCTCCCTGTTCCTCCCAGCATCTTGTATAAGTTCCCCCATTCTTTCTTATGGGCTGGGTTATTTGAAAAACTTTGCATCCCATTCTGCAATATGGATTCCCATCTCACTGAGCTGTGGGGAACATCATGGGACTCACATGACTTCTTTTCAACTGAAAATGTTTGTTGAAATGTTTAGATGTTTCCAAATCTAAATTGTTCAGAATTTCTCTTCTTCAAAAAGTTTCAGACTTTCAGCTTTTTGCCCTGATCTGGAATGAAACAAACATTGAAATATCAGGCCATCCCAGGGAATGGAAATTCCCAATGCTCCTGTTTAAAATGTGTAGAAGTGGGTCTCAAAAATGTGGTGTCTGGAGCACTTGCTAGCTATGTGTAAGGGGCAGGCTCTCCTTGTTTACTTGGGGAAAATTGGGATCAGGAAAGCAAGAGTCAGCTGCAGAAACCACATCATGAGAGGAGATGGCCTGTATAAGAGAGAACCACCTACTATGGGGGGCAGTAGGACATACACTGTGTCTCCTTTCTCTCCACCCCTCTTTTTTAATGCAGCATAGGGGAAAAAATGGCAGAGGAGGCAGCCAGAGACTAAGAAGGTAGGAAATGAAACTGCTGGGATTATTGCACTGGAGGAAGAGGGTAAAATAGGTTCCAGCCAAGGCCACTCTTCCTCCCCTAACTTCTCATCCCAGAACTTTGTAGGGGAACTGTTCTCCCCCACACCGCACTCTTACACACACACATACTGCAGGTAGAAGGACCCAGGTATTGTCTCCCTCTTTGACTGAACAAAGGAGCCAGCCATAGACTCCAGCTGGTAGGAACAAAAGCAGGGACCCAAAGAAATGTATGTTTTTGACTGAGCTACTTCTGCCTTGTGCAGATTGGTTGTTTGCACCCATCTTCTCACTTCCTCACAATCTCTTCACTTCTGCTTCATTGCATCCTTCCTCTCACTATTTTCTCCTGTCCTGGCCCCCCTCTGTACCCTTTCCCTTTTTTCTCTCAAGTTGGAGGATCCCCTGCTAAATCCCGCCCCCCAATAACATGTTTCCTATCGTCAACTTATTCACTCTCCCTGTTTCCTGTATCCTGTGTCAGTTCTGGCTAAGACTCTGCAACAACTGAAGCACAGAGAGCTATCCATGGAACTATTGCTTGGTTTTAACTGAGATCCAGTACATTTTGGGATTGGCTTTGGTAGGATTTAATTAATTCTATGTAACTATGCACCCTGAGCAGCTGGGCTTCATGAAGAAAGCTTGAAGTTGAATCTATGGGCCTGACTTCAGTGGACTTTTGGATCCGACTCTTAGGAGTTATCTACTCTTAAAATGCTACATTGTGAACATTACCTCCCCCAATAGGAGGGAGTCTGTCACTATGGGCACTATGTCAATCTACAGCAGCAGGAAACTTGATCCTGTAAACCTCATTTTATGAGGGATAAGGAATCTTTCGAAAAAGGCTTTATTTCTCGAAAGATCCTCATCTAGACTGCGGTCTTTTTTTCAAAAAAGCTCCATTTTGAAAAAAAGCATGGCCATGTTTATGCTAATGAAGCATGGGATATTTAAATAGCCCATCACAAACTTGTTACTCTAGCAGTTGCCAAAATACTATAAATTGCTCTTTACAGAAATGAAACTATTGCCAAACATATAGGATTAAAATTTCTGAGCAACACAATAGGAGTTGTTAGCAGGAGAAAACGGGCGGCACCAGTTTCTAATACAATTCATTGTTAGAGTATCAACAAATAACCTTCTGTTCAAATTTTAGGGCAGGGATGGAATGTAGTTTTCCTCTCAGGCAAGACCTAACAATGAAATAACCTTGGATCCAAATCCCCATGAACTGTGGGAAAGTTCAGAACCCATCTGAATTCTTCAAGTCAAGACCACCAGTACTAACAATGAAACTGGCTTGAAGAGACTGGCTTAAAGAAACTGGCTTGAAGAGACTGGATTAGTTAGTAGCAGTGCTCCAGTAGTCCTTGTTTGATTGCTACAATAATCACTGAGACAAGGTCTGTGTCATGATTTTCTGCACAAAGGTGATAAAGCACTTAGAAGTATATGAAAAGGTACTCACCAATAAATTAAAAAGGAAGAGGCAGGGGTGCCACTTCTCATATCAATATAACATGGAACAGTGCATGGGTCTGAATCAGAATATTGGTTGGGAACACTGAGCCATAGGAAAGGCTGCATCTTGCTTCATGCCCAAGTTTAAACTGACCCTTATTCTTTGCTGTTCCTAAACAAAATCCTAAATCTGAACATGCACAGATTTTGGAGAAGTTACGCTTGGGCTGAGACTTGCCTGTTCAGCTCATCTTGCTGGGAAATGTTCAACCCACAGATAGATATGTACACATTAAACATCCTTCTGCCTTTCTTATTGCAACACCCTAGTTCCTCATGGAAAAGTCCTTTTAAATAGTGATTCAACCATTATAGTTATAGAAAAAATATTTTAAACCCCTCTATATTTAATAGAGAATAGTTTTACTTAATCATGTATAGACTTCTATAGCAGGAACATTATCTCTTAAACTGTGTAAGATTATGTTGACCCAAAAATCTATAGTAAGGCTATGATTTTTCTCTTCAGTTCTGTAGGACTTTTTCATAAATGGTATGCTGAGTTTTCTGTATTAACTGCATAGTGGTGCATAACAATGGCTAATTCTATATCTGTCTTCTGTTATGATTGATTATTAAATGCTTCCACAAAGCTACCCAAGGGGTAGTTAGGAAAATCTAGTAGGTGACAGAATCCACACATACCCTAATCCTCCAGCATTGAGGGAGAGATTGAGGGAGCATATCCATAAGATTGTATCTGAATACTCAATACGGTCTTGTGGTAAAACCAATAAAGAGAATGTGGTGGGGGGTTGACAGGGAAGTGAAGGTAAGTGAGGAAACCTCTGGCAGCCACAGGGGGCAGACAGAAGACAGGAGGAAGTCTATATATTTACTAGTGCAGCTGGTAGAAGCCTTGAGAAGCCAGTATTAGGTAGAATGGAATATGATAGAAACAACTCAAGAACATGCTATACTTCACAGGTGGGTTTTTCAGAAGCACTTAGCATTGGCCTAGCTGTCCCCACAGAAACCAATGAGAGTTTTACTGTTTTTAGTGGGAGGAGATGTAGGCCAGTGCTAAATGATTTTGGAAGCCCCACCCTATAGGGAACTGCAGGTTGCTGTAAGAGCAGATCTGCAAGTATAGGTGACTCTCATATGAAATTCCAGCTTCTTTAAATATCTGCAGTGACAGAGCTGCACAGGCCAGGTGAAATTGCTTGCCTTGGTGGCCTGACAATAGCATGCTATGCAAAGTGAGGAGAGAAGGGATCAGAGAGAGGATCCTCTTACTCTAAGGCAGTGTTTCTCAATTTTATTTGGCCGAGGAACCCTTTTCAGCTTTTCAGAATTTCAAGGAACCCCTACGTTTGACAAACAAACAAAAAGTGGGGGTGGGGGAGGAGAGAGGGACCCACCAATTCATGAAAATCACATTCCTTCCCCAAGACACCCCCCCATCTCCCTTCCGTGAGGCCTCATCCACTCTGTTCCCCTCCTCTCCATCACTTGCTATCCCCAGCCCTTATACCTGTCTCAACCTAGTGAGAGTGAGGTGTGGGGTGGGAATGAGGGATTTGGGTGTGGGAAGGGGTGAGAAGTACAAGCTCTGGGAGGGAATTTGGATACAGGAGAAGGGGCTGTTGGCTCGGGGAGGGGGCTCTAGGCTGGGGAGTGTTGCACTCAGGTGGAAGGTTGAGGTGCTGAGCAAGCCATGGGCTTGTGGATGTGAGGGTGCAGGAGTTTGGGCTGG
>CM057847.1:49247880-49261058 GCA_030068395.1 Apalone spinifera
GATGGATCCAGCAAAGGTGCTGGAGTGGCTGATGGACAGTCAACGGTGGTACAAGCAACAACAGACCGTGCTCATACAACAACTCTCCACTCAGCACCTGGAGCAGCAGAGGCAGCTGGTGCAGGAGCTGGCGGCACAGTTCGAAGCCCAACAGGATCGGTGGAGGCAACAGTGTGGGTCATCGCGGACGGCGACCCCAGGGGCCGCAACAGTGGAGAGAGCCGAAGGAGTAGGAAAGGGGGATCACCCCCCACCTCTTCCGAAATGCGAGGCCACAAGGTCGGCTGAGCCTCGAGGGGCCCCCGAAGACACACGGGTTCGAAGAGCTGGGAAGCCTGAAACCCGGAGGTTAGCACCGGCATGGACAGTCCCCGGAAAACGGCTCCCATCTGGACCCCCCCCAGCTACCCACGGGCAAAGAGTCGACCTAGGGAGAGACGGAACCAACAAGGGGTGCATGCCTTCGAGGCGGTAAGCAGGGGCATTTCCAACGGGAATGCCCCTACAGGGAGTGTACATGCGTCCAAGCCCTGGCCGGGAGCCAACCGCGAGAAGAGGGGGAGAAGGTGAGGATCACACGACAGGTGGTGATCGGGGGGCGAAGGGTGGAGGCCCTGGTGGACTCCGGATACAGCCAAATGATTGTCAGGGAAGATCTGATCGGAATACAGGGCCCCCGAGGGCCACCGGTGCAGGTCCAGTGTGTACACGGAGACGTACACTGATATGCGATGGCATGGGCCCAGATAATAGATGGGACTCATGAGAGCTGGACCTACGTGGTGGTGGTCCCTAGGTTAGTCTACCCAGCCCTTCTCGGGTGTGACTGGGAAGGATTTCGGCGAGTGATGGGTGAATGGGGGAACCAGGGGAGGCAAGAGGACACAGAAGGGATGCTGGGGGAAAGCAGGGGACCCACTGACCCCCCAGCTAGCCTCCAAGGGGGGC
Organism: Apalone spinifera; assembly: GCA_030068395.1. Taxonomy (NCBI): domain Eukaryota; kingdom Metazoa; phylum Chordata; order Testudines; family Trionychidae; genus Apalone; species Apalone spinifera. The sequence goes on from CM057847.1 coordinate 49,248,829, forward strand.
CGTCCGGCCTCCAGGGAAGGATGGAGCCGCCGGTCGACGAGCCCCCCTGGAACCCTGGGACGGTGACTTCATCCAGGAGCAGAGAGACGACCCGACCCTGCAGCACGCTTGGGCCACGGCCAGGGATGGAGGTGAGATGGAGAAGGGAAATGGGGACCGACAAAGCGGACCCTTTTTTGAGGTATGTCGCGACTGCCTGTACTGGGTCATGGAGGGGGTGGAAGAGTATGGGACCCTTAAGCAGCTATTGATCCCCGCCCGGTACCGTCGCCCCCTAATGGGCCTGGCTCATGCCAACCCCTGGGCTGGGCACCTGGGCTATGAGAAAACGGTGCGCAGGATCCTACAGCGATTTTACTGGCCAGGGGTTTACAGGGAGGGCCTCTCTTACCGCAGAGTGTCAGCGGGTGAGCCCCAAAGGAGTCCCTAAGGCTCCCCTCGTGCCCCTGCTGGTTATAGGCATACCCTTCGAGAGGGTGGCCATGGATCTGGTAGGCCCGCTGGAAAAAACGACGTCTGGGTGTCAATATATTCTCGTGGTTATAGACTATGCCACCCGGTACCCCGAAGCCATTCCCTTAAGGACGACAATGGCAAAGGTGGTGGCTACAGAGCTGGTGAAGATCTTTGCCCGGGTTGGGGTGCCTAAAGAGAGCCTCACCGACCAGGGAACAAACTTTATGTCGCAGCTCATAACGGAGCTATGCTGGCTGTTGTGTATACGAACATTACAAACATCGGTGTACCACCCCCAAACCGACGGTCTCGTCGAACGATTTAACAGGACCTTGAAAAGTATGCTGAAGAAATTCGTAGAGCAGGATCCTAGGGCATGGGACCGCCTACTACCCGCCTTAATGTTTGCGGTAAGAGAGGTCCCCCAGGTCTCAACAGGGTTCTCCCCCTTTGAACTCCTTTATGGGAGACAACCCCGGGGAATATTGGATATTGTGAGGGAAAGCTGGGAGGAACAAGAGAACAAGAGTGAAGGGGTCGGTCCCCTACATCCTAGAGTTGAGGCAAAAGCTAAAAACTCTAGGGGAATTCGCCCAGCTGCACCAACATGAGGCCCAGGCCCGGCAAGCGACCCATTATAATATCAGGGCTCGCCTGAGAACCTTCAAGCCGGGAGACCGGGTTTTGCTCTTGTTGCCCACACAGGACTCTAAACTGTTAGCCAGGTGGCAAGGACCCTTCAAGGTGGTAAGACGCGTGGGGGAAATAGATTACGAGATATGTCTTGCTGGAGCCTGCTGAGAAATGAAGATTTACCACGTTAATCTCTTGAAGGCCTGGAGGAGCGAGGAGGGACTAATGGTGAACCTCGTAGAACCCGAAATAGACCTGGGCCCAGAAGGTGCGAGCCCCACCGCCCCGCCGGAACTGAGAGTGAACCCTGAACTGACGCCGGGACAGAGAGAGGGATTAGAACGCCTGCTCCAAGAATTCGCTGACGTTTTGACTGATCAACCGGGATGAACGACCCGAGCCTATCACCACGTAGATACCGAGGCCAGGAAAACGGTGAGGGTCCCGGTACACCCCTTGCCGAGAAAAATGTGGGAGACGATGAGGGAGGGGGTCCAGAAGATGCTCCAGTGGGGAGTGATTGAGGAGTCACATAGCGACTGGCGTAGTCCCATCGTACTGGTCCCAAAACCCGACGGATTGACATTCTTCTGCATCGATTTCAGGAAAGTTAATAGTATATCTCGCTTCGACGCGTACCCCATGCCTAGGGTTGATGAACTATTGGACCACCTGGGACAAGCGCGCTACCTGTCGATGATAGATCTGAGCAAAGGATACTGGCAGAGCCCCCTGACCACCACCTCAAGAGAAAAAAACAGCCTTCTCTACACCCTTTGGACTATATCAATTCGTGTGCATGCCATTCGGATTACATGGGGCCGCTGCCACGTTCCAGCGGCTGATGGATAAGGTGTTGAAGGAGCACCAGCAGTACGCAGCTGCGTACATCGATGACATTCTAGTCTACAGCAAGTCATGGGAAGAACACCTGAAAAGACTCCAAGCCGTCCTGAAGATGCTGCAAGAGGCAGGGCTGACAGCGAACCCCTGCAAGTGCCATTTCGGGGAACGGGAGGTGACATACCTAGGCTATACGGTGGGGCGCAGTTGCGTGAAGCCCTTAGTCGATAAGGTGGGGGCGCTGCAGAAATATCCTCCACCCACGACTAAGAAACAAGTCTGCCAATTTTTAGGCCTAGCAAGTTACTACAGGAGGTTTGTGCCCCACTTTGCGGCTCTGGCGTCCCCATTGACGGACCTGATGCAAAAAGCGCGCCCTAACAAGATGGTGTGGACGGCAATCTGTGAGCAGGCCTTCCAGACGCTCAAGAGCAAGCTGACCAGAGCACCAGTACTGACCCAACCGAATTTTGAGAAACCCTTCGTAGTGCAAACGGATGCCTCTGAGGACGGGTTGGGGGCCGTCCTCTCCCAGAAGCAAGAGGGGGCAGAACACCCCATAATATATATAAGCCGTAAGCTATTTCCCCGGGAACGCAGGTACTCAACCATAGAGAAAGAGGCGCTGGCGGTAAAGTGGGCTATAGAAATGCTACAGTACTACCTGTGGGGTAACCAGTTTACTGTTGTGACCGATCATGCCCCGTTGCGGTGGCTGCAAAATATGAAAGACTCGAATGCCTGAATCCTGCATTGGTACCTCTTGTTACAGCCGTACGCCTCTGAAGTAGTCCATCGGGCGGGCACCACGCATGGGAATGCAGACTTCTTTTCCCGAAGTGACACCCAAGAGGAGGAGTCGGACCAGGGGGTAAAGGGACCTTTGAGGGGGGGAGGTGTGTGACGGGGCAGAGACATCCAGAGACTGCGCTGATGGCGGCTCGCGCAGCGGAGGCAGGCGCCTCAGAGCCACGTGCGCCACAGGCAGGGGGCTGCCCGGCCCTGGCGGCAGCATACCAGTGGTGCGCCGGGTGTTCCCGGGCAGCCAGTGCGGTAGGGCACCCGCGCACTCAGGGAAACGGCAGGCCAGCGCTGACGTCACCACGTGGTCCCCGCTGGACAACTAGAAGCACGCCCTGCGGCAAGGGGCGGAGCCACCGTGGCCGGGAGACGGCGCGGGAATTTAAACCCCAGGAGCAGCCGGGGTAGGGAGGAGCGCTCGGGACCAGCCCACACCCGGAACGGAGAATAGAGACGGATGGGACCTAGGGCGAGGAGGTAAACCGCCAGGAGATATAGTAGTGATGGCAGGGAGAGGAAGCAGCCCAGGGTGGGCGTAGAGAGCCTGCGGGCTGGCGAGTTATGGCATACGCCCCGCCAGCCGGACCGGATGCAGGAAACGTTCGTGTCCTTAGGGCCCTGGGCTGGGGTCCGTGAGAGGGGGTGGGCCCGGACCCCCCCCCTCTTCCCGCCTCGAGTGGCTAATCAACGGTCGCCTGAGGAGGAATCCTATGGGCCGGTGGTGGGACAAACTGGGACGCCGGAGGGCGGTTAAAAAAGGTGATGGGAGCACCAGACTCGGAGAGAGACAGTGGTGCCAACAGGGCACCCTATAGACCCGTTTACACTAACCCTAAATGCCAATGTACTGTATGGCTACGTCTAGATTGGCATGATTTTCTGCAAATGCTTTTAACGGAAAAGTTTTTCAGTTAAAAGCATTTGCGGAAAAGAGCATCTAGATTGGCACGGACGCTTTTGCGCAAAAGCGTCCGTGCCAATCTAGACATGGTTTTGTGCAAGAAAGCCCCGATCGCCGTTTTAGCCATCGGGGCCTTTTTGAGCAAAACACTTTTTAGCTGTCTACACTGGCCCTATTGCGCAAATACAAAGTCAGTGCTCTTGCGCAAATTCAAGCAGCCAGTGTAGACAGCTGGCAAGTTTTTCCGCAAAAGCAGCTGCTTTTGCAGAAAAACTTGCCAGTCTAGACACAGCCTTTATGTTCCCTTGCTAGGCAGAAAGGTCCGAAGACAGAGCTCAGCTGTTTACTGGGCTGCAGCTGTGTTCTAGATAAAAACAGTGATTTTGAAACCAGTATTGGGTTCTACTCTGTCCTCAGTTAGTAGGACATAGCCCAGAGGGCTCTGGTCTCAATAGTACAACCAAAAGTGGGGAACAACACATTGGTGAAAATTACAGGAAGTTGTTAGAAAATGTGCTCAAATAAACAACATGTGCTGCGGAGAGTTTTGCAGGGGGCAATTCCTGAAATCTATTCCTACTAGGGAAGTCAAATTGCAGGAGTTTCAGACAAGTTTCACAGCAAGAAAGGAAAAACTCACTGACGTTGTAATATTTCCCTAAACCTCAAATGGACAATGATGCCCTCTGCTGGCGCACTTCAAAAATATTACCGAAAGGAAACAGCAGTATCTTTGAAAATTAACTACTTATAGCAACTGTTTCATTTTTTAAAAGTACAGATTCTTTTAACATCAAATAATGCATGGTAGCTTAATTTGGGCATTGTGCATCTGTGTTGTTGCTTCTGCGTGAATATATCCAGGGCTCGACAAATAATGTACTCTACTCGCCCGTGGCAAGTAGATTACAACCCGGAAGAGCTGGTGCAGAGAGATCTGCGCATGCGCAGAACGGCGTGAAATACATTTGCGCAAGAGGGCTTATATCTGAGCGGGAGCATCATAGTATTTGCACAAGAACACTGACAATCTTACATTAGATCGTCAGTGTTCTTGCGCAAATTCAAGCGGCCAGTGTAGACAGCTGGCAAGTTTTTCCGCAAAAGCGGCTGCTTTTGCGGAAAAACTTGCCAGTCTAGACGTAGCCTAAAGGTTAGACAGTGTTGGTGCAGTATGAAGTTGTAGCATACATTGTGCTGTGAAAATGTGTGCTTTGAATGGGACACTATCTATTCCTACTAGGGCTATCAAGTGGTTAAAAAAATAAGCATGCTTAATTGCAAATTAAATAATACTATTTATTTAAAAATTTTATGTTTTCTACACTCTCAAATATATAGATTTCTATTACAACACAGAATACAAAATGTACAATGCTCGCTTTATATTTATTTTTTATTACAAATATTTGCACTGTAAAAATTGTAATTGTCAGTTCCCCCACATGTACTGTAGTGCAATCTCTTTTTCATAAAAGCTGAATTTACAAATGTAGAAATATGTAAAAAAAAACCTGCATTAAAAATAAAACAATGTAAAACTTTAGAGTCTACTAGTCTACTTAGTTCTACTTCTTGTTTAGCCAATCAAACAAGTTCAGAGGAAATTAATGTTCTGCTGGTGGTTTCTGACTCAAAGGATAAAAATGAACATATATCTGTCTAAAATGTTTTGAATTGCTATCAAGCAGAATCTCTCATTGGTATGGCAGCATGGCTTTTCGAATGGTGGCTGAATCATGAAGGGGCATACAAATGTTTAGTATATCTGGCATGTAAATACTTTGCAACAGGGCTTGCGAACAGGGGCTGTTAACAGGGAGTTTGGAGTGGGAGTTGGGAAAAAATATTTGAGCTGCATCGACAACAATAGAATTGGGAGGAGGATGGATAAAAAGGAACTCAGCAGTCTTGGTGTCCACAAAATACTTTTTGTCCGCGCGCTTATGTGTTGCTGTCACGGAAGCAGGCGTTTGCCAGATGTCGTTAGAAAGCTCTAGAATTGCCTTGTCGAAAGGAAGGGCCAGCTTCGCTCTATTGGATTGTTGTAAATTCCGTAAGAGGGCATGCTGTTTTTGAGGTGCCTCAGGAGCGCGCAGATTTTGTGAGTGGGCAACTCTTTTAAACAGTTCTTGGAATTGTCTGTAATCATCTATGGGTGAAGACTCGTGATCGAAGACCGCATCATCTGGTGACGAGGATGAGATGTCCACTGGAGAACCAATGGGTTATGTATCCCCGGAGGGAGAGGAAGGAATGTTGGCCTGTCCAGAGGCTCTATCATCGCCCGTGGGTGTTGGAGGCGGTTGTGCCGGAGGGATGGTGTCGTGAGTTGGTGGCTGAGGCGAGTATAATTGACGGCAACTCCGAGAAGGCGAGTGCGAGCGGTCATGATAATGCGCACGATCTGACCGACGGTGATGGCTATGGTGAGAATATGCAGGTGAATAACTGCCTTGCCGATAGTGATGCCTGCGAGCAGGTGACTCCGGAGACCGTGACCTTGCAGAATATTGCGATGGAGATCTGGAATAGTAGCGTCGGTGATGTGACACAGGTGCTGAGACTGGTGAAGGTGGTGCTGTGCCCTGAAATGAGGGACTAGATGGGTGGGTCTCTGGTGCAGGTTGGGTAGACGGCGCCTTGGTCGGTGCTGGTGCCGACTGCAGTTGACAGGACTCCGTTCTGCTCAGTAATGCGCGGTGCAGTGAGGGCGGCAGTGTATCCTCTCTTGGCACTGACTTCGGCTTAGGCTTATGCCTCGGTGCCGGTTTCTCTAGCTGCGGAGCTGTATCTCTTGGTGCCGGGTGTCTCGGTGCCGGCCTCGGTGCCGGCGTATCTGGCTCCGTAGTCATCTCTGTTCCCAGTGCCGGTGTATGTCTCCGTACCGGTGTCGGTGCGGACAGGACTTGTGCCGGTGTCGACTCCAGTCTCGGCGTCGACTCATGCCTCAGCACCGATTTAGAGGCAGCCCCAGAAAGTTGGGCATGGTGCTGCGAAGCACCTTCTGGTGCCGATATGGACGGTGCCGATTGTTGCGGTGCCATCCGAGTGCTTGGTGCCGTTGCCGCTGGTGCGGACTCGGACCGCGGTGCCGTACGGGATGGTGCCGAGGAAAGCACGGGACTAGGTTCCGATGTGCTACGGCCCTTGGGCGATTTGCTACGGGCAGGTGAGAATGTCGAAAGGCCTGGTGCGTCCCCGGCACTCACACTCCTAGAGGGAACGGAGGTTCTGCCTTCACGGGCCTTCCTCAACTGCGGAGTCTCCGAATGCTGGGCCGCAGACAAGGGCTGAAGTGCCGTGTTAAAAAGAAGCATCTTCAGACGTATTTCCTTGTCGCGTCTGGCCCTGGCGGTCAATTTTGAGCAATAACCGCATTTCTGTGGGATATGCCCTTCTCCCAAGCAGCGAATGCAGCGGGAGTGTCCGTCCAAGGCTGGCATCACGTCGCCACAGGAGGCACATCTTTTAAACCCCGCAGGCATGTTGGAGAAGTGCCTTAGCAGGAGAAGGAGGGAAAAAAAGATCCCGGCAGGCCGAACAAGGGCCTGAGGGATCAAACAAGAATAACTTTTTTTTTTAAATAGAACTAACTAACTAATCAACGAACTGTGATAACTAACTATACTACGGAGGGGGGGGGAAGGAGGGCTAACTGGGAAGGAACAAATAACTTAGATCTAAGTTCTCCTCAGGTTGGTGAGGAGCACGTTCCAACTCCGTCTGCAGCCGTGGACAGTTAGGAGGAACTGGCGTTGGACTGCAATGCGCAGAAAGAGCGCGAACGGCGAGAGACGACTTCTGCACATGTGCAGTCCACTGGGGGCTACTGCTGGCTAAAACTGTCCAGATTGCGGTGCCGGGATGAGCCCGACACCTGTAGTGGAGCACCCATGGGGACACTACTCGAAGAAGAAGGTAAGTAATAAAGTTGCCATTGGTTCGAAAGGTGCTTTTGCGAGTGAGTGGAGGACCGATCCTAAGTCCCACGTGGGAAATATGAGTGTATGCTATGGGTGAAGGTTTTGTAGACCCTTCCAGAATCTCTTTGAAATGGGATGGGAAAATATGGAGAACCCATCAATGGGGGGATGGAAGGCTGTAACGGACACTTTCTGCACTTGGAGAGATGAAAGCAATTAATTTTATCATCATAGAATCATAGAGCTGGAAGAGACCTCGACAGGTCATCAAGCCCAGCCCCCTGCCCAAAGCAGGATTAATCCCAACTAAACCAACCCAGCCAGGGCTTTTTCAAGCCGAGATTTAAAAACCTCTAGGGATGGAGATTCCACCACCTCCCGAGGTAACCCATTCTAGTTCTTCACCACCCTCCTAGTGAAATAGTTTTTCCTAATATCCAACCTAGACCTCCCCTACTGTAACTTAAGACTATTGCTCCTTGTTCTGCCATCCATTCATCACTACTGAGAACAACCTTTCTCTATCTTCTTTGGAACCTCCCTTCAGGAAGTTGAAAGCTGCTATCAAATCCCCCCTCATTCTTCTCTTCTGCAGACTCAACAAACCCAAATCCCTCAGCCTCTCCTCAGAGGTCACGTGCTCCAGCCACCCAAACATTTTGGTTGCTCTCTGCTGGACCCTCTCCATTGCATCCACATCCTTTCTATAGTGGGGGGCCCAGAGCTGGACACAATACTCCAGATGTGGCCTCACCAGAGCCGAATAGATCTCCTGGCAATGCTCCTCCTAATACGACCGAATATGCCATTAGCCTTCTCAGCTACAAGGGCACACTGTTGACTCATATCCAGCTTCTCATCCACTGTAATCCCCAGGTCCTTTTCTGCAGAACTGCTACTTAGCCAGTCGGTCCCCAGCCTGTAATAATGCTTGGGATTCTTCTGTCCCAAGTGCAGGACTCTACACTTGTCCTTGTTGAACCTCATCAGATTTCTTTTGGCCCAATCCTCTAATCTATCTAGGTCACTCTGGACCCTATCTCTGCCCTCCAGTGTATCTAACTCTTCCCCCTAGCTTAGTGTCATCCACAAACTTGCTGAGGGTGCAATCCATCTGCTCATCCAGGTCATTAATAAAGCTGTTGAACAAAACCAGCCCTAGAACCAATCCTTGGGGCACTTCGCTAGAAACTGACCACCAATCTGACATTGAGCCATTAATCACTACCCATTGGCCCTGACAGTCTAGCCTTGTTGTTTCAAGTGCATAATGTATTCCAATATCAGGTGGAGCAGTGCCCTAGAGAGTTGGATTCCTTTGTGTGTGCACCTTTGCGTAAAGTGACGCCATTTGTACAGGTAAATCTTGTGTGTTGTTTGCCTCCTGCTGTGCAGCAGTACATTTCTCAGTTGCTGGGAATACTGCTGCTCCGCTTCCGAGAACCAGATAGATACCATGCTGTCAAGTGTAACGTTCATAGTTGGGGATGAAGTATTGAGCCCTTGTTCCGGGAGAGAAGGGCCGGGCAGTTTGGAAGTGGGCAGGGAGGTTGTAGAGACAGTTGATAAAGACATGGGAATCATGTCTGTCAAGGCCATGCTGGGGCTATTAGAATCACTCAGGCCCCATCTTCCTGTATCTTTCGCAGGACTCTGGGAATGAGGGGTATAGGAGGAAAGGGATATAGTAAATGGGTCCCCCAAGAAAGGAGCATTGCATCTCCCAGAGACCCATGCCCACTCTCGAACAGTACTGGGAGCATTTGGAGTTCTGTCTGGTCTCAGAGGTCTATCTGTGGTACACCCCAACACTGGAAGAGCTTGTGGGTGATGTGATCCTGCAGCTCCCACTTATGCTCTTTGAGGAAGTTGCAGCTGAGGGTGTCTGACATAATATTCTTGTCCCCAGGTAAGTATGCTGCCATGATGGTTATGTTGTGGCAGATACATAGCTTGATTGCCTCTGCGCATAATGACTGGGATCTCGCAACCCTTGTTGATTGATGTAGAACATCATAGTCATGTTTTTGGTGAGGATACACACCAAAGAGCCCTGGATGTGTGGGAGGAAGTGCTTGCACATGTTGTGAATTGCTGGAAGCTCAAGCGGGTTTATGTGGAGTTTGGACTCATATTTGGACCTATGATTTCTCTATGTAACCATCAAAGGACATGAGAGTTTCTCTTATTGTTCTTTGGCCCACTTCCCTTGTGCGACCTGTGGTTGGAAGTGTGCACCTCAGCCCATCAGTGAGGAATCCATAGTAATCTATTTGGATGCCTGCTCATGATGGAAAGGCACCCCTTTGCATAGGTTCTGCGCCTGGGTCTACCATCCCAGGGAGGTAAGGACCCATGGAGGAGGCGGCACGTGCCTGTGGATGTGGCAGCTGGCTGGCATGTACACTGAAGAAATCCAGTGCTGGAAACATTGCAAGTGCAGCCTGGTGCGCAGCATTACGTATGTGATGGCTGCCATGTGTCCCATAAGCTTGAGGCAAATTAGGATGGGCACAGTTGGGCTGGTGGTAACGATAGCGACGAGGCTTCTTATGTTGTGGAAATGGTGATTGGGGAGATAGGCTTGTGCTGTTATGGAATCTTTGCAAGCCCCTAGGAACTCCAGGGTTTGCGTGGGGTGTAATGTGGATTTCTGCTCATTGATAATGAAGCCTAGTGACTGAAGAAAGGCCTTTGTGAACCTGATCATGCCTCTTGTGGCCTGTTGTGAGGGGCCCTTGATAAGGCAATCGTCCTTATCAAGGGGAATATTGTGATACCTGAGATGTCCTTCTGCCACCGCGAGGGTCTTGGAACAGACTCTTGGGGGAGAGGAGAGTCTGAACTGGGGGAGGACTCTGTACTGGAAGTGATGTGAAGCTACCGTGAATCATAGGAAACACCTGTGTGTGGGATGTATTGTGACATGAAAATATGCATCTTGAAGGCTGAGGGCTGTGAACCAGTCCCCTATGTCCAGTGCCAGAATTATAGTGGTGAGAGTGATCATTTTGAATCGCTGCTTGCGGAGGTACTTGTTTACTTGCTGCAAGTCCAAGACGGGCCTCCAACCCCCTGACCTCTTCTCAGTGAAAAAGTAGTTTGAATAAAAATCTCTTCCTTTGAATCTTTTTGGGACTTGTTCTACGGCTCCTATGTTGAGGAGATGTTGCATCTCTTGGTGGAACAGTGTGTCGTGAGAGGGGTCCCTGAAGAGGGAAGTTGGGGGGATTGCTGTGAAGGGGATAGAATATCTACAGCTAATGATTTCTAGGACCCACCAATCTCTGATGATTGCTGCCCACTGATTGTAATAGGGGCGCAAGCAGTGGTGAAATATGTTGTATTTGCCAGGTACTGGAGAGGAAGGGAGGTCGGGCAGATCCTTGACCAAATTCTCAAACTTGCTGCCTAGAGGCGTGAGTCATGGAAGAGCGGTTGTTAGGGGCTCTTCTATGATGGTTTCGAGGTCGGAAGCAATTCTGTTCAAAAGGCCAGTACTGCTGTTGTCTAGTAAAGGCTGTGTCCCTGTGTCTCTGGTAAGTTGTATAGCGCTTCCTCCGGTAGGGTGGAGTGTATATCCCCAATGTGCGCAAAGTACTGCGCAAATCTTTGCTAGAGAGCAAGGCCTCGTCAGTACCTGTAGCAAATAATTTGGTCTTAGCAAATGGCAGGTCCTCTGCTTTAGCATGTCATGGTCATGAGGGAGGCCAGCAGCCTGGGACTAAGGGGTTAACTGTACCTAGCCACGTAGCAGTCAGCCAATAGAAATGCAGGTAGGGATTTCAAACTGAGACAAAGGAATTTTTGATTTTTCCCTCCTTTGTCCCTGGGCAGTTGACTCTCCAGATACAGAGCAGGACAGACAACATGTCTCTCGCCAAGAAAAGACTCTTCACCATCTGTAAGTAGGTCAAAGTCTAGATAAATCCATTAGGTAACAGGAGTAATGTTATGATAATAAAAGTTCTTTCTTTTTTTATTAACCTGGTATTGGTTCAGTTCTGTGTCCTGGAAAATCTGTTGTGGGATCTGCATGCCTCTTACTAGGGGATAGCATCCTATAGCAGCGCGAATAGGAAGGGGACCTTGGGGACCTGCTACTCAGGAGAACCATTTGGACCTCCCGGGAACATTCCCTTTCCGGTTGGTTCAGCCATGGATAAGCCAAGCCGTTAGGTGGAGAGAGTCCAGATTGGGGTGAACCATGGTCCCCCCCCTCCCAGGGTTGAGTCAGGAGGTCCCGAACTGGAGGGAGTGCTATCGGGTCCTGGGTGAGCATGTCCACCATGATGGGAAACCAGAAGTATCTGGGCCACCTGGGGGCTATGAGAATGATGGTGGACCGGAAGGTCCGTGCTCTGATCAACACCCTGGAGATTAGGGGAAACGGGGGAAAGGCATACAGAATGCCCTTTGGCCACATGGTCGTTAGGGCATCGCCCAAGGAATATTTCCCCAGCCCCAGGAGGGAGCAGTAGTTCTCGCACTTTGTATTGTGTGCCGAGGCAAACAGGTCTAAGAGGGGACAGCCCCACCTGTGGAAAACCTGACGCAGGATGGAGTCCTTGAGCGACCACTTGTGGGCTCCAAAAGATCTGCTCAGCGAGTCTGCCAACAGATTCTTGCAGCCTGGGAGGTACTCCGCCTGTGGCGTGATGTCGTATTTC
>CM057847.1:49263314-49276571 GCA_030068395.1 Apalone spinifera
ATAGGCTCTTGCCATCCTTGAGTCGAGAACTGCCCCTATGAACTGTATGTTCTGTGTTGGAGTGAGGGTTGATTTCAACTCGTTTACAATCAGTCCAAGAGAGTCGAACACTCATCTGACTGTTGTGACCATGAGGGACGTTTCTTCCTGAGACGTACTTTTTATCAAACAGTTGTCCAGATAAGGGAATATGATGACTCGCAGTCACCGGAGGTGCGCAGCAACGATGATGAGGGTCTTTGAAAATACCCGTGGAGCGGAAGCCAGTCTGAATGGGAGGACACGATATTGGAAATGCTCATCCTTTATGACAAAACGCAGGAATCAACTGTGCGCAGGATGTATTGCTATATAAAAATAAGCGTCCTGTATGGCGAGGGCCGTGAACCAATTGTCGTTGTCCAGAGCTGGGATGATCGTAGTGAGCTTCACCATTTTGAATCACTGTTTTCGAAGGTAACGATTCAACTGGCACAGATCCAGAATAGGTCTCCATCCCCGTTTCTTTTGTGTTAGGAAATAACGCGAATAGAACCCTTTTCTTCTGAAGCCCTCTGGGACCTTCTCTATGTCTCCGATGGATAATAAGGCGATAAGCCTCTTGTCGCAGAAGGTCCTCATGAGATGGGTCCCTGAAAAGGGAAGGGGCTGGTGGGGTGGTAGGAGGGAGGGATGTGAGTGGGATGGTGAGACCGGATCTTATCACCTCCAATACCCATTTGTCTGATGTTATAGCAACCCGTTGATGGTAATAGGGTTGCAGTGTGTGATGAAAAATGGGCTTGGAATCTCTGGCAACAACTGGGGTGTTCAGCGCGCCCTCGACATGGAAGTCAAACCAGCTGTTTAGGCGTCCCGGCATTGTTTGCTCTAGCTGGGTGAAGACGTCTGCGCTGTAGCCTCTGTTTAGAATGACTTTTATCATAAGGACGGTTTTGCTGGCTCCGGAATTGATAGTCATAACGTTTTTGGAATGGAAAATATCATCTGCGGTGGAAAGGTGGGACATAAATTCCGAGAGTACGTAAGGTTGTTCGCAAGTCCTTCCCTGTATGGAGTACGTCATCCGTTTTTTCCACGAAGAGCTTAATCTTATCGAATGGGAGATCCTCCACCTTGGAATGTAGCTCTCTGGGTACTGCAGCCGTTGTTAGCCATGAGGCCCTTCGCATGGCTACTGCCGTAGCTACTGTTCACGCCGCTGTGTCAGCCATGTCATTGGCAATCTGCAGACCTGCTCTGGCACGTGCATAACCCTCTTGAATTATCTCACAGAGGAGAACCCTATCGGCCTTGGAGATTCGTTGAACAATTTCTGTCAATCTTTAAATGTTATCGAAGCTATGATTGGACAAGAGCGCCGCATAATTAGCAATACGCAGGAGAAGCGTGGATGAAGAATTCACCTTCCTTCTAAAAATGTCTAGATTTTTTGCATCCTTGTCAGCTGCTGAATTTCTGACCTGTGGGCTCTTTGCTCTCTGCAAGGCTGCCTCCACCAGTGAATTGGGCTGGGGGTGCATGAACAGGAACTCTGCCCCTTTGGCTGCTACGAAATATCTTTTCTCAACTCTTTTACACGATGGTGTAACTGAAGCCGGCGTGTTTCAGATCTCTGAAGCCGACTCTAGAATTGCCTCGTCTAGTTGTAAGGCCACTCTGGACTGATGCCTAGGGTGCAAATTCTTCCACAACTTATGCTGTTTTGCCTGCATGTCCATTAGTTGAACTTCCTGCGACTGTGCCACCTTCTTGAATAGATCTTGGAATTCACCGGCATTGTCCGGTGGTGAAGGATCTGCCACAAAAACCGCGTCATCTGGGGAGGACGATTGAACATCCTCAGGGGAAGCTGCACGCGCATGCTCGTCCGTATCCGAAATTTGACCCTCCTCCGGATCAGAAAGGACTGATACTGATGGAGCCATGGGAAGGGGCGGCCTCGGTGACTGAGGTCTTTGATATTCTGGAGCATGTGGTGAAGACTGTCTGTGATAAGACTGATGGCAACAACAAGAGTGGGAATGGGAGTGTGATCTGCCCTTCCTCCTAGGGGCATGATAACTCCTGTGAGCATGATAATCATACTCAGGGGATGATCTCCTTGATGAATATCTGCTGCCATGCCTGCTCCGATATGATTTGGGAGGAGAGTACGTCGGCGAGCGAGATCTATGTGGAGAGACACATCATATCTATAGGAATAATTTGAGCAGGAGCGTCTATGAGAATTGCTATATGCAGAGGAATAAGCCCCCCGTCTGAATGACACGCAGGTGGGGAAGGCTCAGGCGAGAAGTACGGTGAAGGCGACCTGGAATGATTTCTAGGTGCTGATTTCCTTGCTGCCTCAGTAGGAACAACTGCCTGGGGCAGCTGTCAGGTCTCCTGCTGGGTTACCCTCAGCACGTGCCGGCTGAGAGTGTCTTGGAGGCAGAAAGGTTGATTGTAATCTCGGTGCCGAGGGGTGGGAGGACTGAGCAGCTCTCGGCACTGAGTGAATGATCTCACACGGCACCCGGGGTGCTCTGGGGGAATTGCCCTCTTGAGGTGCCGGCTGCCCTGTCGGCACCGTCTCTGCAGCGCGATCTCCCGGTGCCGCCGTCTCTTCTCTGGAGCGGCCGGTGCTCACTCCTGTGGAGGGGTCGGGGGTGCCCTCAGCGGTGCAACTCCGGTGCCGCTTCTGATTCGTCCTGCTGCTGCGGGGACGGTTCCTTGTCAGGCAGCATCATTGGTGGCATTAGTGGCGTGGCCAGCTTATCCCCCAAAGGGGTTCTGGTCCATGTATGCTCCCTATAAGTAGGGGCAACTGCTGCAGGAGCCGAACCATGCGCAGCTTGGATGATTCTGCCTCAGACCGGGAAAGTGATTTAGATGCCAGTCGAGTGCCTACTGCTGCTGCGTCCGACTTGTCCTGACTCAACCGCGGCAGGGGACGGCGGGGAAGGAGCGAGAGGGAGAAGCCTTTTTCCTTTTTTGTTTTAGGCACTCCTGGTGATAGCGCTCTTCTCTTTGGAGCAGTTATTTGCTCCTGTGAAGTTTGTACAGGCTGAAGAGTCTTGTCGCAGAGAAGAAGCTTGAGCTGGAGGTCCCTGTCCCTGCGTGCCCGAGGGGTTAATTTCAAGCAATGAGCGCATTTTTGGGGCACATGGGACTCCCCCAAACAACGGACACAGACTGTGTGACCATCTGAGGCTGGCATAGCCTCTTTGCACTGGAAACACCGTTTGAATCCTGGTGTCCCAGGCATGATGAAATTGACTAGGCGAACTGCCGCACTGGCAGAAATTGACTAGAACGACGTCTTTTTTTTTCTTTCTTTTTCTTTCAAAACTAACTAACTAATTAACAGGAAACTAACTACTGAACAAAGATTAACTATTTTACAATTCTTTCTGACAGGATTTGCTCTGTGTCTATGGAGATCGCAAAGCTCCACCAGCAACCGAGGATGGTTGAGAGGAACTGGCGGGGGGGCCGGTCTGCACTCGTGATCAAAGGTGCGAAAGCCACGCACTGCAGGGGGCATGCGCAGACTGGCCGAAGATGGCTCTGAAATCTTCCGACCAGCGGCGCTGGGATGGACCCGACACCTAGAGTGGAGCACCCACGGGGCCACTCAAAGAAGAACTGATTGTGATCGAGACACCCCAGGTGTCCTTTATGCCATTGGTGCCTTGTTAAATCAGGGCCCTTAGTAGGTGCCCTTTTTGATGTATGGGCTGGTGATTTGACTGCCTGTTTATAGCGCGCCCTTGAGTCTGTCATAAAGGAGGCTCAAGCTTTCCCCATGCCTGAGGTGCCCGGTTCATCCCCTTTACTGATTCTTGGGGGGAGAGACCAGGCTGGGGAGGGTCTGGTTTCTGACCATGCCTTCTGAGGTAAAGGGCTGGAGGGATTGCCCTGAGAGGATTTTGCACTCAAGCCCTTATTGCCCCCTTTATAGCTATGGGGGTCAAGGGCTTTGTCAACAGACAGCGTGCGGGCTGTGAGCTCTCTTTCCTTGCAAGCCCTCACTGTCAGGCTGCAGCAAGGGATACATTTTTGTTGTACATGTGTCCTCCAAACAGCGCATACATTCGCTGTGGGCATCAGAGGCTAGCATAGGCTCCCAGCATCTTCCACATTTCTTGTCCTTAGGCAGGACTGACATGTCTCCCCAAGGCATACCACCCAAGTTGTGTAAACCAGTGTTTCCCAATTTTATTTGGCCACCGGAACCCTTTTAAACTCAAAAGAATTTTGCGGAACCCCTAATAACAGTCTGGCTACGTCTACATTGGCGCACTTTTGCGCCAGAGCTATGCAAATGAGGCTTAGCGTTAGACTATCACTGAGCCCCATTTGCATAACTAATGATCCGCCATTTTCGCGGACCAGGCTCTTGCGCAAGACGGGGCTGTCTACACTGGCCTGTCTTGTGCAAGAAAAACCCTTTTGCGCAAAGCCCTTATGCCGATCATTTTCGAGCATAAGGGCTTTGCGCAAAAGGGTTTTTCTTGCGCAAGACGGGCCAGTGTAGACAGCCCCGTCTTGCGCAAGAGCCTGGTCCGCGAAAATGGCAGATCATTAGTTATGCAAATGAGGCTTGGCGATATTCTAATGCTAAGCCTCATTTGCATAGCGCCAATGTAGATGCAGCCTCCTTGTTTGGAGTGTTTGAAGTACTCACTTTTTTCTTTAAAGTTCCTTCTTTTAGCCAATGATCCATGGGGAATTTTGGTATCAGTAAATTAAATTCTATGTGTAGATACTATTCACTTGTCATATTATTATTATCCACCTAAGTATTGTTGTTATGTATTGTAGCTATGTAGATTAATCTATCAGTCAATTTATATTTGTCATGGTTAAATTTTTAAAAACAAGAAATCATACAATTATACTTAAGTAAATTTATTCGCGAGAGCACTGCCTGCGCACTCCCATACAAGCAACTGGTTTGACAGCTGAAGCTTCGACTTTGTCCAATACGGTGCTAGTATATTCATATTCAGTCACCCACGTGATCCACACTCCCTGAGAGTGAGTACAGGGATTTACGGTGGTACATAACAGGCAATCACACCACTGACTGACTGTGCAGCACTGAGTAGTGACCTCATCATCCCCACTTTCTGGCTAAGCTGGCACTCCACAGGGACACTTATGGCAAACACAAATGAAAATTGTTTTCAATAAAATTCAAAAATGCTTAAATATTTTTTAAGATCATAAAATGTTATTGTAATGGAATTTTCTCATGGAACCCTTATTTTCACTTCACAAAACCCTGGGGTTCCGCGGAGCACCATTTGGGAAACACTGGGGTAAGCTGCCTGCTTAGGTTATTAGTTGGTTTATTTGTTAAGGGTTTTTTTTTTTTTTCCAATTTGACTGGCTTCCCTAGCTTGTCCCTGTGGAGCAGTAAGAGCTGCTAGCAGCTTTTTTGTTTGTTTGTTTTTGTTTGAATAAAGAGAGGAGTCTATCTAAAGTACTCAATTGTTTTTCTTTGACTATCTAAAGTACTCAATTGGCTGTCAATTGCTTCTCTTTGATATGCAGAGCACACTGAAGAGGAGAGGGTTGAGCTCTGTCCCTAGCCCAGGGCAGCAAATAAGGAACTGAGGGAAAAGCAGGTTGCACCTGCTACTTCAAAGGTGGGAATGTCACTCTCTGCTCACATATGCGCAGCCCGCCTGATCACTGCTTGAAAGTCTCTGATCTGTGGCGCCAGGACGAGCCCAACATCAACAGTGGAACACCCATAAGGACATCACTCGAAGAACCACCCATATTTTCTAATCTTCAGTGTCCTTCTCTAGGTCCCAATTCAGGACAGCACTTAAGTGGGTTTTTAAAACCCACTGATGCCAATGTGACTATGCACCCACTTAAGTACTGTTCTGAATGGGGATGGATATAAACATGTGCATATTTTGCTAAATCAGATTCTAATCACTAGAGGATTATTATAATTTTTTAATATCAAATACTTTATAAAACTGGTTTCTAGATTGAATGAAGGTTTCCCAATTAATTAATGTAAAAAAATTCTCCTTGGAACACTGCTGAGAGTCTTCAGATGTTAATTACCTTTGTATTCTAGGTCAAACATAACCTAGTGTTTTTGTCTTTGTTTTCTATCTAAGATGCATGTATCATATGATCATTCTACATGTGAAATGCCTGTTGAAGTCAGATGACCTTAATATTGTTGCAAAGTACGCTGCAGCCTCTCCCTCTGAAACAAAGGGACCAGTAAGAGTGATTAGAAGTCCGAATCTATATGTAGCAAGCGGTGAACACATAGGTGATCTGTGTCAAGGGAAGAATCTTTTCTGCTTCTGTTTCAGAATAAAAATGTTCAGGTCATGTTTTTATTACTCTAGAATATTTTATTTGTAAATTTGTTATCAAGCTTGTGACACATGTAATAAACACACGTGAGAAGGCTTGAGTCTCAAACTTTTTGAGAAAGCAACACATTGAAGGTATGACTGTTAAAAAAAAGAGATTCATTTTGGTAGATCTACTATTCACAAAGAGTCATCATGGTCTTTAGAACAATTAAGATCACTACTAAGAAAGATATATACAGAAACCCCTAATTTTTCAAGCTGATGATCTACTAGAACTCTGCTTTATTTAAGCTACTAGGGACATTAAAGACATTTGAAATTAACAATGTGCTCTGCATGCAGCTCTGGGATGTATTTAATATGCTGAAATACAATAATGTCATTTCACTTCAGATCAGCAGCAGCAACATGTATGTAAGCTCTCATACAACATTGCACCTTGGCTATTACTTTAGGATCTCAAGAGGAAGATACGGATATTAATAAAAAGTTAGCAGTAACTCTTTATTTTGCCAATTATAAAGGACACTGATTGTCTCTCAGCAAAAGAGTTGGAACTTGTCACAAATGGTGCCCTTTTCCCTGAGTTTCCTTTGTGTTTTGCTAGGCGTGATGACCAGCTGGCATGATAGATTTACAAGTCCTTGCTCAGCACTCTTTCCATTACAAGGCAGAGTTTAGGAAATCAAGGAGTTCTGCACGGTTTCGGTCTCTCTGTAGATAAGAAAAGCAGTTCTTACAAATCATAAAATTTGTCCAATAAACAATGTCATTAATTAAGTAGTAAGCTTGGAAGTGTACATTTATTACATGGAAAATTAAAGGACCACTCAAGGGAGACAGATAGTCAGCAAAAAGAGGTAGCTTTCTCACAGATTTAAACAGTGCTGTACTCAATGGGCCCAACAATCCATTGTTTTGCATTCTGTGTAGTAATTTACACCTGTGTAAAATGGATGTCAACTGCTACCAAACCCAGAGCCTGGGTATCATATATTGCTATATTGCACAAATATGTATGGCTATACCGGGTGCAGTGGAGAATCAGGCCAGATATGCAGCCTCAGGATGCCTACTCAGGGAGGTCCCTTATATGGGTTTCACCTTATTGGGTGATGCTTACCAGTTACCAATTAACCGGTGGCAGCGCTAGCCTGGAGCAGTCCCCAGCCTGACGTGGACGGGGTGGGAGGTGGGCTGCTCCAGCCCAGCTGGGACTGCGGCATTGTGAGAGGTGGGTCCTCCAGCCTGACCCAGCCCAGACGGAGCAGCCCCCCATACTGAAAGTTGTGGGCCCTTCAGCACGGCCGGAACAGTCCCCTGCCCGCAGGCACAGCCGGACTGGAGCAGCCTACTGTGCCATGGCCAGAGGGCACTCCAGCCTGGCTGGCCCCATGCCCACCCTCATGTAACCAGTTAACTGATTAAATGGGATTTTTCATCCCTACCCTTTTCATGCATCAGATAAATCCATGTACATATCATAAAATTATTTCATGACCAAGGGACTAGAGTCTCTCTGATGCCCCATAACTACATTAAAAACTGCACTCAACTTAAAACGCTTAGTAATTAGGTCATCAACACAATGCAACTGCTCTGGGAAAATATAATAATACACCGTCGTCCCTCTTTGGGACATATAGACCATTATCAGCCATCTGAAGAAGTCGGTTGTGCCCACGAAAGCTCATGATACTGTCTATATTTTTTGTTAGCCTCAAAGGTGCTACAGGACCACTTGTTTTTTAAGGTTTTTAAGTATTACCTCTTTATCCTTTTTACTCTTCTTTATTTTCATCTTAATTTTTTTTCCTGTTATCATACTGTAGTTTTTTTCAGTCTTCTTTTTGTCTTTAAGGTACTAAAACAAGATCATACACTGTGATTCAGGAAACATTTCAAAGAACAAAAAATGCACCCATGTTTTTCTAAACAATGTTATAAGCACATTTTATCATGCAAGGAACAGACACTAAATTCCCTGTCCTGAGAAGTTAGGGATGGTGTGGCCAACCGTATTCCATTTCTTGGTGGGCATTTTATATCATAAACCCATTGGCATGGGAAGAAGTGGGAGTGTAACCAAGCATCCTGAAACAAATACTAGGGCATGTACCTTGGAAAGCTGGACAGGTCCTGATTTCTCTTTTTTTTTTTTCCTTTCTTTCTTTTTCTTCAGTTTGTTCTCTTTTTTCCTCTTCTACAAGACAAGACATGTATTCTCATAGTAGCAAAAGAGAAAAAAAACTAACCCAAATATGTATGAACACACAAATATGGCTGCTGTCCTGGAAGCCACTTTTATATAGCTCCTGGAAACTGGGCCAATTCTTGGAGATGTGTTAATTGGGGTAGGGGCAGCAAAGAGGTTGATGCTTAATAAGACCTAGTGTCTCCCATGATTCCAGGAAACAAAAGCAGTGGTGAGTCCCCTGACCCCATTTCTGTGGTGTCTAGTTCTCCTTGACTCACTAAATATCTGAAATCTCTGAGCAGAACAGGATAGAAGCAAAAAGTATAAAGAGAGTAACAAATGCAGATTACATTATTATATCAAAACTACTTATATTTCTTGATGCATATCACAAACTTATTATGCTTAAACAGAATTTAGGAAACTCAGTCTGTTCCACATTATTTTCAAAAAGTTATAATTTGTTTCTGGTGTTCATGAACATTAGGTGGAATCAAACCTAATACATTTCTAAATATAAAAGTGAGTTCATTCCCTTTAGGATGGTGCTGCAAAACAGAGCTGAAATGTAGACCAGATGTCATTCACAAACCCCTTATGGCATTTATATTGCAGCAAAGTCAGTATAGTAAAATTAGATGCTGTTTTGTTCCCCAAGGTGTTTAACAAGAAGTTTCATACCAGTAGTACAATGACTGCATAGACAGATGCAGCAGCTCAGTAACATAACTCATACCAGGTTCACAAATTCCTCTTAAAGAGTTGCCCTCAATTCTACTTAACACAGTCCGATTTATTTTTGTCAGTAAATATTTACCTTTTTGTTGCGTTTTTCTTTTTTCCTTTTCTTTGATTTAGACTTGGGAGAATCTAGGGGAAAAAAGCCTGTAATTTTAGGATTTTAAAAGTATCATTTTAAAGATAAAAGACTGAAATGAGTACAAAAGGAAAGAGAAAGTTTTGCAACTATGAGTAATAAAAGAATACTTAAGTCTAGTTAAAAAATACGAACTTTGATACAAAATGACACAGAACATGGGGGCTACGTCTGCACTGCCCTCTCTTGAGCAAGAAAATATGCAAATGAGACAAAATGGTGAATTATTGCTGTGCCTCATTTGCATACTTAATGAGATACCATTTTTGCGCCCCTTGCGCAAAATGGCGGCTCATTAAGTATGCAAATGAGGTGCGGCGACAGTCACCTCTTCACCTCATTTACATATTTTCTTGCACAAGAGAGGGCAATGTAGACATAGCCTAATTCAGTATGCTGCCACCATATGGTAGAATACTGACATTACAAAGCTGTAATTCACCACCAGTGATATTTATATATAAACATTTTTCTCCTGTGGGACGACAGTGTGACATCATCACATTATCTGAATCCTCATGATACTGCCACCTGCATCCCTCCTCAGCCACTTGCTGTGGCCAGCCTTGGCGCTGTCCCCTCCAGTGCCTGCTTCATCTCCCTGGCAGTGCAGCCCCTGGGACAAGCTGCGGGGCTGGGTCCTCTTTGCCATATGAACCCGCCCCCAAGCTGTCCTGTGTTGCTTCTTCTGTTCAAGCCCAACTCCCCACTACCAGGCCGTGCCAAGTCCCCTCTGTCATCTGAGCCCGACACCCCACCCGTGGGCCGCATTGGATCCCCTCTGCCATCTAAGCTCGCCCTCCTGCCCCCAGGCCATGCTGGGTGCCCTCCCTCCTGGCCAGACACCAACCCCCAGCCTGGTCCTGCTCCCTTCCCCCCGGCCAAAGACCCTGCCCCCAGCCTGCCCGCTCCTCCCTGGCCAGACACCTACCCCTAGAAAGAGGGGGACTGGCGAGAGTAGCAAGCAGGGAATGCAGCCCCCTAATTTCAAATAATCAATATCGCTTTCTACAACTAGTGTGTCACAGATTATGAACCTAGCCAACATAGACCGTGTGTCTCAAGTGACGGGTATGTGACTCCCAGTGGAGTCACAAAATACAATTACAGGGGTCATGAGCCATGGAAAAAATTATTAAAATGTAAAGCAAAGAAAACCTTGTTTTCACACATGTCCCCTCCCTTCTTCAAAGTCCAGTATTCCATCAACCACTCAACACCCAAACTTATTGGTCTTAATGGTCCTATTCTTATCAATAGTACATTTTTACTTTTTTTTTTTTTTTTTAGTATTTATAGGAGAGTAATCATAAGTGTTTGACTTTGAATAAGGGGTTGCCAACCTGATAGGCTAGGGAGCAGATTATATGAACTAAAACTGAACAGTGAGGTCTAGAACATCTTCAGACAGACATACAAAAAGGCGACACTAGAAGAACATTTTAAAAATTGCTGTGTAAAACACTGAAAAGTTAAGAAACACCTATTTTTATGTTCTCCATGCAATCTTAAGTGATCCCCTATGCAGCATGATACAGTTTTTAATTATACAATCACATTTTTTCCATAGGACTTCTGAATCATCCAGGGCACAGGATGGATGGTGGTCAATAAATGAGCAGTGATGTACTATTTTGTTTTATCTTTGTTCAACATGTGGCCCCAGGCCTTATTTACTCAATGCTATTCAAATCCTGCTCTGAAGAAAGAATTTATTTCCTCATGGATTTTCCAATGCACTGACTGCTACAGTATCTGAGTGCTTTGTAAACACTAGGGCTATGTCTACACTGGTGCGATCTTGCGCCAGAAATATGCAAATGAGGCTAAGTGTGGATTATCGCCGAGCCTCATTAGCATATCTAATGAGCCGCCATTTTGCGGAAGAAGCTCTTGCACAAGAAGGAGCGTCTATACTGCCCCTTCTTGCGCAAGAAAAACCCTCTTGCGCAATGCCATTACGCTGATTATTTTCAGGAATAACGGCATTGCGCAAGAGGGTTTTTCTTACACAAGAAGGGGCAGTGTAGACGCTCCTTCTTGTGCAAGAGCCTCTTCCACAAAAATGGTGCCTCATTAGATATGCAAACGAGGCTCGGTGATATTCCACGCTTAGCCTCATTTGCATATTTCTGGCACAAGATTGCGCCAGTGTAGACAAAGCCTAATAGTTTAGCATCCCTGTGAAATGAGAGGGTGTTAGTATCCCTATTTTACCTATGACAACAGCTCACTATGAGCTTGAAGAGTGGTTTCCTCAATGTGCTGAGAACTAGATTGATGTACCAAGATGGAGTAGGCTCTCCATTGTGAGGAAAAAACTTTGGTTAAAGTTGAACATTGAAGTAATAGGACATGTGAACCGGAAAGAGAAAAGCTGTAATAGTAGCCAGATGGACTTGGATAGAGCTCAGAGACAAACCGAGGATTTTTGAACTTGGTAAGGTGTGACTGAGAGGGTGGCACCACAAATGCAACTGCTTCCACTTTTGCAGGTAAGTCTTTCTTGTGGAGGATTTTCTACTATTCAAACAGCACATTCTGTACTTTGAAAAAAATCTGTTACACCTAAGGGCCACTGAAGAGCTTAGCGTTGAAATGTAGACTGGGATGAGTGTCGTGCCCAATTCTTGGATCAGTAGGTCTTCTGTCAGAAGCAAGCAAAGAAGTAGTCTCAGAGACAGGCAAATAAGGTCAAGGAACCCCACTTTCCCCGCTTACATTGTGCTTTCTTTTGCTTTGTTTTTCTTGTGACCTTAAAGCAAAACAGTATCGGGGCAGGTACCGAATAGAGTTACAGGCAGATGGGTGAGATGAGAGAGGCATTTCCTAAAGAGTTGTGCCTGTGTCCTCCACTTGAGCAGAACGGTTGAACGGTGCTAGAAAGAGGCCTCTCTCTGGGAAGTCCCAGGTGAGAAAAATCTTTCGGTGGATAGGATCACTCAGTTCCCATTCATGGTCCTGGCAAAAGTGTCATCAGTGTGTACCATTGTGTTCTGCAAACCTGGCCGATATGCTGCTGCTGTGTCAATTTGGGGGTGTTTATGCTCCAGTTCCAAAGTTTTTATTGCCTCTGTGCAAAAGAATTGGCATCTTGCTCAAGGTTCAGATAACATATAGCCATTCTATTGTCCATCATGATTCTGCTCAAGCTACCCTTGATCTTGGATAAAAAGTGGATGTGTGCACACCAAACTACTCTGATTGATGGAAAGAGAAGACTCCTGAGGAGTCTATCTGTCTTGTTCCATGAGCTCCTGAAAATGAGCTCCCCACCCTATTAGAGAGGCATCTGTGGTGATGGCCTTTGTCGATGGTGAACAAAAAAATGGGACTACCATGCCAACACTGTGGAGATCCTTCCACCAATTGAGAGAGTTGAGAACTCTGAGGGATAGACATCTGCTGGGACAGGTTGTGCTTGCTGGCGTGTGGATGATTCTGGGCCAGTGTTGGAGGGATCAGGAGGACAGCCTGGCATGAGGTGTTATGAATCTAAAAGTTGCCATATGGTCCAGAAGCTGCAGGCAGGCTTCTGCTATGGTTTATTGGGGACGGGTATGTGATATTTATTATAGTTTGTGACACTTAATACTACATGTAAAAAAAATAGAGACAATGGATTTCAGGAAGGCAGACTTTAGTAAATTCAGGGAGCTGGAAGGTAGTGTCCCATGGGAAGCAAAACTAAGAGGAAAAACAATTGAAGACAGTAAGTCAAAGGGACATGTTAAGGGCCCAAGAGCAAACTATTCCACTGTATAAGACAGACAGGAAGTATGGCAAGAGTTTGTCAGTGTTTGATTTTGCAAAGGGACACATTTCTGTTTAGCCAAAGTGAG
>CM057847.1:49276671-49289414 GCA_030068395.1 Apalone spinifera
ACATTTTATCTCTGAAGCAGACGATTTCTAAAAAATTGTAGACCAGTGTTATCTATCATCTCTGAAAAGTCATGGAAAACAGTAGAGATTCCAGAAGATTGGAAAAGGGCAAATATAGAGCTCATCTATAAAAAAGGAAATAAGGATAACCGAGGGGGGAACTACAGGCCAATCAGCTTAACTTCAGTATCAGGAAAGGTAATGGAACAAATAATTAAGGAATCCATCTGCGAACATCTAGAAGATAAGGTGATAAGCAGCAGTCAGCATGGATTTGTAAAGAACAAATCACGTCAAACCAATCTGATAGTTTCTTTAAATAGGATAACAAACCTTATGGATAAAAAAAGGAAGTGGTAGATGTGGTATATCCAGATTTTAGTAAGGCATTTGATATGGTCTCACATGACCTTCTTATCAATAAACTAAGGAAATGCAACCTAGGTGGGTCTACTATAAGGTGAGTGCATAACTGGTTGGATAACCATTTCCAGAGAGTTCATAGTCATAATGAAAGGGTGTAACAAGTGGGGTTCTGCAGG
This sequence comes from Apalone spinifera, assembly GCA_030068395.1. Classification (NCBI taxonomy): domain Eukaryota; kingdom Metazoa; phylum Chordata; order Testudines; family Trionychidae; genus Apalone; species Apalone spinifera. The sequence continues at coordinate 49,277,214 of CM057847.1, forward strand.
GATCAGTTCTGGGACCGGTTCTGTTCAATATCTTCATCAATTATTTAGACGATGGCATAGAAAGACGACACCAAGCTGGGAAGGGTTACAAGTGCTTTGGAGGATAGGGCCATAATTCAAAATGATCTAGACAAACTAAATAAATGGTCTGAGGTAAACAGGATGAAGTTTAATAAGAACAAATGCAAAGTTCCTTAGAAGGAACAATCAGTTTCACACATACAAAATAGGAAGTGACTATCTAGGAAGGAATACTGCAGAAAGGGATCTAGGGGCCAGAGTGACACAAGCTAAATATGACATGATTCTGGGATGCATTAACAGGAACATTGTGAAGAAGACACGAGAAGTCATTTTTCCGCTCTACTCTGCGCTGATTAGGCCTCAGTTGGAGTATTGTGTCCAGTTCTGGGCACCACATTTCAAGAAAGATGTGGAGAAATTGGAAACGATCCACAGAAGAGCAAGAAGAATAATTAAAGGTCTAGAGAACATGAGCTATAAGGGAAGACTGGAAGAACTAGGTTTGTTTAGTTTTGAAAAAAGAAGACACAGGGGACATGACAGCAACTTTCTACTATCTAAAAGGGTGTTACAAGGAGAAGGGAGAAAAAAAAATTCTGCTTGACCTCTGAGGATAGGACAAGAAACAATGGGCTTAAATTTTAGCAAGGGAGGTTTAGGTTGGACATTAGGAAAATCTTCCTATCAAGGTGGTTAAACACTGGAATAAATTGCCTAGGAATGTTGTGGAATCTCCACCATTGGAGATATTTAAGAGATTAGACAATCAATAACCTCTCAAGGTCCCTTCCAGTTCTAGTATTCTATGCTCCTATAAAACCTACTATTGTAGTCTTGCATGCAAATTCAACACTTTATTTTAAACATATAGTTACATAACGTACAAACCAGACAAGATGCCTGCAGCAATCAAAATATGCAACACAATAACAAAACTCAGCACCAAAACAGATGAAGATACTGCTAAATGACATGAACAGGTATTTCTGGGTATCTTTTCTTTCTGATGCATTTTATATGTGCATGCCACAACTGGACAGGAGTAGATAAATATACAGGTTATATTTGTCTCTTCAATACACTGCCTTGACTGAGTTTTGCTCTTATAACATAACAACTTATTCAATTTGGGCTCCAGTATACCCATTAGAGTTTTATTTTAAGTGGAACACTTTGTTTCCAGTATTTTGCTTGTAATCATTTGACTCTGTGCTTTGTTAAACCAATACTAACTTTCACTATAAACACATCTAAGCATTGTGTTGAGTGGAGCTTGGCTGTATAGTGTAAATTGTAAGCTGTGGTGCAGCGTTCTTTTGGGCACCCAGTGGAACAGGGACTTGATGTTCACATGGCTCGGGGTTTGGAGTACGCCTATCAGAGAGTACCTGTCTACAGAGAGCAGGGCCTGTGGAGGCCTGGAAGGCAGTGCTTGAGTTGCTAAAGACTTGGTGGTGTTGGAGAATTGATCTCCAGCATACACAAAGGTCCTCATGCTAAAGCCAGGTGACAGCAAAATGCCTTAGAAACCTGGATACTCTTAGAAAGCATTAAAGAAGGGGCATGTCAGTTACAGACATCTGAACGTAGCTACATTCATGCCCCACCCTGGAACATAGCCACCTGGAACTCCTACTTCACATTAGTCCCCAGTCAGCAACAAGTGAAAATTCCTAGTAAAAACAAGATGCTGATTTAGCACATAGCACAGCTTCCTTAAAAACACTTTATGTCCATGAACAGATGAGGCCAACTGCCAGTCATATGGACTCGCAACACAAAGAGGCAGTCATCCTCTGCTGTAATGCATTCATAATTAAGGCAGATATGAACCAAACACGCACATTGGTTTTGTTTGAACAGCCATGTTTTTTTGGGACTCTGTTTACAGGCAGTCCAGGTGAAGCCTAATTATAAGCTGTGCTGTACTAAAGGTACTTAAAGCTATTGTTTATGGAGACTAACCTACACTTGTAAGCATCAGTGAGTAACTAGTCTATATTTCATGCTATTTAACTGTCTTCTTCATTCTACTGAGTCCATTTTGAATCACATATGATGTTGGAGGGAAGGAGAGTAGAGGATACTAAGGGAATGCTATGGGTTGTGCAGTGAATAGCACACCAAACTCGTGGCTTACACTGAAACCCAATAGAACCATAAACCGGAAATCCCTTCCATCTGTATCTTGGCAGCAACAAACATGGCAGCAGAAACTTACTAGGCTCCAGCATTTGCTTTGATGTAGGTTCTGCAGGAGGCTGCTTCCCAGGGTCTTCTTGGAACAGCTCCTCTGAATACAGACCCACTTGTGCTCTAGCTGCTCTGGGGGCACAGCCTCTTTGATTACTGGACCAGCACACACTAGTCATTTCTTGACCTTCACCAAGCAGCACCTGTGGCTAGAAGTTATGAAAGTGCTACCACTGCTCAACAGATTGTCATGCACCACTGTGGGCTTGGTGCTCATTACAGTTCCCAGTACAAGAGAGGCAGAAAGATCAGGAGCCATTGAAATCTTTGTGCGTATCTACACTACTGACTTTTGCCACATCAACTTAGGCTAGGTCTAGACTGCAACATTTTTGCAGAAAAAGCTATGCAAAATGCGCTCCACGTTTTGCATAGCCTTTTCTGTTTTTTGGGGGTTTTTTTCAGAAAAGCCTCCTCTTTCAGTGGAACCCTTATGCCTCATAAAATGAGCTATACAGGGCTCCCCGAAAGAGCGCATTTGCTCTTCTGCAAAAAGCAGAAGAACAAACACATTCCTTGGACACGGCAGGGTTTTTGTGGGATACCTTATCCCACAAAAACCTCGTAGTATAGATGTAGCCTTACAGGAGCATAAAACCAGAGCAGTAAGCATATAGTTGGCAGCATGTACATTCATCAGGAACGCATGTTTCAGTATAGAGTACAGTGCACCTTCAGTGTGCAAATCAACACTGTTCAGTGCACGGTCTTTTGGGAAACTCCAGAAATGCATGGAGAAGCAAAAACAAGTGGTGCAGAGGGTGACTAGGACTGCAGCATCAAGTTCCCATCATGCAGTTTTCTCCATCTCCTAGTGCCATCTCCATCACATAATTTTCACATCTATCTTGAGAATCCCAAAAACCCGCATGGGACTTGTCTGTCATTTCTGAGAGATGCATGGAGCCTGCACAGCTTTACACAATTGTTGTAAGTACTGCAAATACAAGAGGCACAATTTTCTGGTAGCTACAGAACCACACAGAATGTGATGACTTCCTGGAGGACAGATTACTGGGGGGACACACTGAGAACTAATTCAAGATTGTTGGTAGCACCTACAGAGAGGCTGTAAACGGCGGAGTGCTCCGTCTGGGCCCAAGAAACAAGCACAAACTGGTGTAACTGCATGATATTGAATATTTGAGATGACAAGCACTTGTGGCAGAACACTCAGATGCCTTGTACCACACTCAGAACACTCAGAAGCCTCATTCTTGGGTCTTCATGCTGAACTTGCCCCAGCCTTCAACCCAGAGACAACAAAATGAGAGCTGTAAGGTCAGTGAGGAAGTGAGTCGTGATTGCACTGTGGAAACATTTTAGAGTTGGATAATCCACAGTGGGAATGATGTCTATGCACACATGAATGACAATTAATTATTTCTTGACATGCAGGATTGACTCATGGCAACCCACAGGACATAATGGACAGATTGCCAGCAACAAGGCTTCTGAACTATGGTGGACAGAGACAGACAACGCACATATCCCTATTTTGGTACCAGGCCACGTTGGCACAGAGTACATCAACAGAACGGCCCATTTTTCTCTGTTTATGAAAATGCTGGTGAACCACTAAGGATGCTTCTCTGATGGAGCTGACTGGTCATGAAGATACATAACCCTTTCATCATTAAAAACACAGGGCTGTTCAGAAAACTACAAGCAAGGACATTCTTTCTGGACCAGTGGATGACTATTGGTGATATTGAACTCCCCCTTACTCATGAAGCCATACACCAGAAACCCTGAAAGTAGCACAACAGACTCAGAAGGTGCAGCATGATCAACGAATGTGCCTTTGGCAGATGAAAGGGTTGCTGGTGTTGCTTCTTGGCAGGTTTGATGTCAATGAGGAAAATATTCTCATGTACATAGAAGCCTGCTGTGCTCTGAATAACATTTACAAAACAAAGGGGGAAAAGTCTTCCAGGGTGGAGTGTTGTGGTAGATTGCCTGGCAGCTGATTCTGAGCAGCAAGATATCAAGGGTATCAGAGGAGCTCAACAGGTAACTACTTGAATCAGGGATGCTTTGAAGCACCATTTAAGGATACAATTTAAAAAAAATGAACACATATGAAAAGGACAAATCAAATTTCAGAACAGAAGGGAGATGTGGGGGGGGGGGAAGGTGAATGTCTGTGAGCTAATGATATTAGAGGTGATAATTGGGGAAGCTATCCTTGTAATGGGTAAGATAATTAGATCCCTTATTCAAATTCTGGTGTAAAGTGTCGAATTTAAGCATGAATAACAATTCAGAGGATTCTCTTTCCAGTGCAGTCTTAAAAGGCCTTTGAAGCAGGATGCAGGTAATCAAGTCATTAAGACAATGAAAGCTCATCACCTAATAAACCATCTTGTTAGTCCTGTATTTTGTTTCAGCTACACCAGACTAACACGGCTACATTTCTATCACTATTCCAGTAATGTGTCTCTTTGTAATGCATTCAGCTAGGCATTGTTTACTTGCCGCCTTAAATGACCCTTTCAATGATTGCTGATTAACTGTAGCCTGCAAATGTGCCAATTGACACTGTATATGAATGTCAGCAGCAGCCAGTGTGTGTTGTACACAAAAAAGATTCATTTTCTTTCCAAATCTACATTTTTATTAAAACAACAAAACACAGATTTCCATTTCCTACAAGGGACATGACCTTGAGGAGTACTCTCTCAACTGAGGCTCTCACAGCTGGGTGCAAGTCCAGTTGTCATTATGAAACATGTCCCTAGGGGTTGACTGCAAGGGGTACTGCGACAGGCTGGGAACATGCAAGGAATGTGTTTGGGAGCATGGGGACAGCACGGAATGCAGTTCTGTAGGGGCTACAGGGGAAGTTGAGCACGGATGTGCTCTGCTTGCACTGCAATCAAGGACCTCAGTATCTCTGTTTGGTCCTCCATCAGCTTTATCATCCGCTCCTGCCCCCGTCTCCTCTCCTGACTCTCCATTCTGAGTTTTTCATTGATAGTCTCTCTCCATGCTCTGCTCTCACTGTCTGCAGCATCAGTTGACTGAAGTAATTCTCTAAACATGTCCTCTTTACTCCTCCTGGTTTGCCTCCTTAGCTGATGGAGATGCTCTGCTGATGCATAGGAAGTGGCCCTCTGGGGCACATCTGCAGGAGCAAAAGAAACAACAAAGAGGCAGTATTGTGAATGCACTCATAGCCTGAAATCGTAACAGTTACATACATCTTTGTTTCACCTTCCCTTGGCAAGCACACAAAACAGCGAGAGCCCACAACATTATGAGTTTGGTCTGGAATTGTGGCCAAGATGGACAAAGGGTCTAAGTAATTTCCAAAGGGGGATCACTATAAGAGCCTATAAACACTATTCTGAATAGTGTCCTTCAAGGCATCTTGTTACAGTTAGTCAAACTTTTCCATAGGCAGGGGTGATGAAAGCTGATCTCAATCCTGATGATAACCAAGGATGCAAGGGCGCATCTCCTGCATGCATGCGGCTTCAGACTGGTTCCGTATGCTGCTTGACTGCGTGTTCCTTGATTCCTGGAGATATAATTGCTGACTGGCATGACAAAGTTTCCTATAGCGGGGAAGAAACAAAGCAGCTCTGCCAAGGAACCTTCGGCAGAGGATTACAGAGTACCTCCAGGAAAGTCTCCTAGAAATCACTATGTACGTGTCCCCGGACATCCCGGTGTACATTAACAAACTTTTCTGCACGGCTCCCAATCATAGCTGCACAGGGACTGAGAAGTAGATGCAAAGAGTACCTAGTGTTAATTTCTATCCCTTATCCCACTTCTATCATGTAACAAAATAAGCAGAGCTCAATCTCCTGTCACCATGCAGTATTAAAGCAAAATGAGTACTTACCAGAGCTCACCTCTTCGGCATCAGACATGCCACAGCCGGAGTGCTGGGACTGGTTAGACCCCACTGGAGTCAAGAAAGAGGTCCTGGCTTGGCTCATCATGGCCACAGGATGATTCTGTCACATGCCCCCCATCCTCCTCCAACTCCACTTCCTCATCCACCACTTTGTCCCTAGGGATGACTCTGTTGGCCTCTGCCTCCTGTCTCTTTGAAGTACCCAAGGGACTCTTGGTGGTGGAGGTGGAGTCGCTACAAAGGATGGAGTACAGCTGCTGGTACAAGAGGCACATTTTTGATGCTGCACCAGATCGGTGAATGGCCTCCCTTGCCTTCTGGTAGGCCTGCCTTAGCTCCTTGATTGTTGCACGGCACCGTTGCATGTTCCTTTTGCTTGTGGCATGCAGGAGAAGGAACACAATCTGCCCATGGCTATCAAAGTTCCTTCACCTGGAGTGGAACTGCAATTGCACAGCCTTCTTTCCCCACAAACCCAACCACTCCAGTGTACTCCAGGCAGGAGCACATTTACTGCAGAAAGTTGGCATGGTCAGCTGTGCATTTACTACATGAGCTGTCCATTTTGAGCAAACAGGAGCTTCAAATTCCTGGTGTTTAAAGGGGGAAGGCTGCATGCCTGGCATACCTGCAGGTCAGCAAACTTCAAATTGCTGACTAGAGTGGTCAGGAGACTCGTTATGGGACATCTCCTGGAGTCCAATTAGGGCAGCATAAGCAAGCACAGCACTCTCACTAACTCTGCACTGAGTTGCAAAAAGCTATATGCATTTTGTCACGGCAATTTTATTATGTCTGCATAGCAGAAAAGTTAAACCAGTGGGAAGAGCATCACAATGTGTAAAACAGTGATGGTGTACCACAAAATCTGCCTTTGGTTGACAAAGATGTGTAATTCAGGCAAGGCCTAAAGGTATGGTGATACTCTGGGGCAGGGAAGCTGAACAACAGTACTTTCAATACATTTCTCTTTGTACATCTCAGAAAATGCAATTCAGGTTCTTCTGACACTCAAAGATTCTCTTGCAAAAGGAACCTAGTTGGTACCAACAAAGCATGGTACTGAGTGGTTGGTTAGTATGAAGCTGATGTTACTGGAATGGTATAGCTGGACAATCCATATGATCTTTTTGCCCATTACCTGCAGAAGCGGGTCACTGTCCGTATTTCTTCAAGGAGTGCCTATGAAGGACTTGGAGAAGGATATTAATTTCAGTGCCTTGTGGGGCTGTTAAACTGAGTGCACCATGTTGCAGATGATCTTCAAAGATATAGGAACCTAAGCAACACTCATGCCAGATGCAGGACCTACTTGGTACCTCATTTAGGAGATAACTTTTGTCTCCTCTTAAGCTGTTTCAAGATCTCTCCTTTTTGGAGTCAGAGTTGTGAAAGTTGCCAAGGAACTCAGATTATCAGGAGGCCTGAAGTGGTAGCAGGTCTCAAGGAATGCTTCAGGAGGAAAAGATTGAGCCTGTTGTCCCTCTGCTTCCTAAACCTGCTCTTAAAACCAGTGCAGAACTTGCACTTAGATGGAATGTGCAACTCAGACAGTTGGAATGTCAATAGTTAAGGCAAACAAGACCTATTACGGCTTCGCAGACTGAGATTTTGGGCATATCCCACAACAGAGAAGGTGAGAAGACAAGAAAAGGCCAAGGTAAGGTGTAGAGGGAAGAGAACTTCCAAAAGCACTCAACATGTTTGGGAAATTAATAAAACAAAAAGAGTAAGACTACAATAAATCACCTGGTTAAAACTTGGGAGACTAATGGATACCACACTGCTCTGTTTCTAGTTAGTGAGATGGAACTAAAATAGTGGCGGGGCCTGCCCTCGTCTATATGTTCTCAGATTGGAGCACACGAACGTACATGTTGCAGATGTGGACCCCCACAGGCATTACTACCAAAGGTATCTGACTGAAAGCACACACACTCAATGGAGCACCCAGAGGGATATCTACTCAAATAACATTTGCATATCTGCTTAATTTTAATCATAAAGACAATAAATAGGGGAGGGGGGTAATATCCTTCATGGGACCAAATTCCATTACTGAAACACAAGTTTTCAAGCCACAACTTCAATGAGGAGTGTAATCCCACTGACTTCAGTGGGACTAGTCCTGAGACTAAACTGCACACCTTTAAGTATTTCCAGAATTAAAACCAAAATTCAAATTACAACAAAAAACTTAAAACTTTGGTCTGGACAGGCAGGGAAAGTAGAAAACAAGTTCAAATATTTTGTTGTTTTAAAACATTTCAAATGTTCACAGTGTTATTTGAGAGCTTATTTCACTCAAAGCAGAAAAATAATTTGTTTTATATCTAATCTCATTTAAATTAAATCAACAGCACTTGGAGTATGAAGGAAGACACTGAGTAACCACAGGAAGTGGTTACTTGTCTGAAGAAACAGACAGCAAAAACTGTGCACTAATATGTACACAGTTATTTCCTGGTGAATAAATTTCAAATATATGCAGCAGCATTGTCAGAATGAGTAAATACACACTCAAGTGCAGTAGCAGCAGCAACTTACCTCTGCCACTTGAGCTGCTTCTGCTGCTTGAAGAGGAGGACGATCTTGATGAAGAGCATGAGGACAATGTAGCAGTAGTATTAGCAGATGATGTTGATGAAATGGATGATGATCTGCTTCTGCTGCGTTTTCGCTTTCTCTTGTCTTTCCCTTAGAAGAATATAAGGTCTGGTTCATTAGGTTTCAAACAGTGACAACACACAAGCTAACAATTTAAGTTAGCCCAGAAGACGCATATTTATAAAAAAATTAAATTAAGACAAGATTTGGTTAATCCATTAAAAAAAACAAAACATCTGTCCTTGCCTTCTGTCATTTCTAACATAATTTATCTAATGACAATGCCAACAAAGAAGTCAAACATTTTTACTCATGCAAAGCATAGTGCAATTAAAGCTCTCTTATATGGCACTCAATTATATTTCTGATATCTCCCTATACAAATCTTCAACCTAGTAACCAGGACTAGAATACTGCCCAGCACATAATGCAATTGCATATTCTGCATTCTACTTTTATGCAAAAAGGCAGAAGATAACTAAGCAAACCGACATCAGGGATTTATTCAAAATAAGGTTATATCATAAGGTCGTTATAGATTCAGCCCAATGTCCTACACCTTCTACATTTACAATGATAACTGATTTGATAATGACCTTGAAGCACTGCAAGATCCTGAAGTGCCTTTGGAATCAAATAATTCAGTATAGGTTTAATGTTAAGTGATTTGGGCGTTAGGGATATGTCAGTATCCACGTTTAAATGGTCAACTGAGGAGCCTGGACTCATCAATTAACCTTCAGAGTTATGCACAAGGCCTCTTCTCCCCTCTGCCGGCTGCCTCTGTATTAGCCTCTGAAAGTAGGGGGGAGGGAGACATTCTGGAGCTGGTATGCGCAGGGAGCTGGTGCCTCCCACCCCATCCCTGCATATAAATGTGAAACCACTGAAATTTTCAGTAGTTACATGTTTACCAAAAACTCATGCACGTTAACATCCCTATTGGATATATACTGGGCACTACGCAGTGATGTGAATGTCTTAAGATACTGTATAGAAAAGTCATCCTGTATACACCCAAGTGCTTCAAGAAACCAACCACTGTGCATGCAGTGCAGTACTATTGGTGGATTGGAGAATACTAATTTATTTATTGTATTTTAATTCTTTGAAAATTGGTATTCCATTGGTAAATTATAACTCCCAGTTAACCAGACTATTTGATTAACCAACAACTCCCCCCCCCATTCCCACAACATGCTAAACAGAGCTTTCATATAGTGTATACAAATAATACACGAGTCTCTCTGCAGTAGTTATGTAAAATCCTGTTTAATTGGTTAACCACTTAAACATTATGTTTAACCAGTTAATTCAAAAAAGGCCCTCCCCCCCTACATTCGGAAATTTAGCTGGAGCAGTCTCCAGCCCCTACTAGTTAACTGCAGTTTGATTTCATGACTCCCACCTCTGACTTTCATCTCTTCTTGTGATGTAGCACATGGTGTTCCACATTTCTCATCGTGTCTGCTCTCCATATCTAGTGAAAAGAAACATATTGAACAATATCACCAAAAAGGCTTTCTTTGAAACATACACATTCAATGGTAGTCAAGATCAGAGAAAATGTCCATGATTAATTCTTATTATTTTGATTCGGGAGAAATAAATATTAAAGACCCTACACTAGGATGAAACACAGGTGTAGTGTCTAACCTTGCTATGCCAAGAAGAGGTAGCGTTATAGACTCATAGAACACTAGAACTGGAAGGGACCTTGAGAGGTCATCCTGCCCTCATGGCAGAACCAAGCACTATAGATTATCCCTGACAGGTGTCTGTCTAATTTGCTCTTAAATTTCTCCAGTGACGGAGATTCTACAACCTCCCTAGGCAACATTCCACTGTTTAACCACCCTGAAAGTTAGGAAGTTTTCCTGATATCCAACCTAATTCTCTCTTGCTGCAATTTAAGCCCATTGTTTCTTGTCCTATCATCAAGGGCCAAGGAGAACAATTTTTCCCCTCCTTCTTGTGACACCCTTTTAGATACTTGAAAAACCGCTAATCATGTCCCCTCTCAGTCTTCTCTTTTCTAAACTAAACAAGCCCAGTTCTTCTAGTCTTCCCTCATAGCTCATGTTTTCTAGTCCTTTAATCATTTTTGTTTCTCTCCGGCGTACCTTCTCCAATTTCTCCGCATCTTTTTTGAAATGTGGTGCCCAGAACTGGACACAATACTCCAGTTGAAGCCTAATCAGCACAGAGTAGAGCGGAAAAATGACTTCTCATGTCTTGTTCACAACACTCCTATTAATGCATCCCAGAATCATGTTTGCATCTTTTGCAAGTGTGTCACACTGTTGACTCATGTTTACCTTATCGTCCACGATGAGTCATGACCCCTAAATCCCTTTCAGCAGTACTCCTCCTTAGACAATCACTTCCCATTCTGTATGTGTGAAACATGCACAATGCTGTCCAATGGAATGTTTCAGGTAGTGCAGGGGCCTGTTGCAGTCTCGCACTCATGATGAAATGGAGAAGCTCTTGGCCCCCTGCTGTGATCTGTTTGCGAAGCACTTTGCAGATAAGATCACTCGCATCCGGTCGGATTTGGACTCTGGTTGCTATGTAAGTGGGGCACAGAATGTGTTGAGTGCACCACACAGTCATTTTTCTCTGGATCAATTTCAGCTATTACAGACTGAGGATGTGGACAAGGTGCTTGGAGCAGTGCGACCGACCACATGCTCACTTGACCCCTGCCCTTCATGGCTTATTAAATCTAGCTGGGAAGGAATGACTGGCTGGATCCAGGGGATTATTAATGCATCTTTTAGATCTGGTATGGTTCCCGCCACCTTGAAAGAGGCAGTGATAAAACTGTTACTCAAGAAGACTTCCCTGGACTCACATGATTTAAATAACTATCGCCTAGTTGCTAATATTCCCTTGTTGGGCAAGGTACTGGAGCAGGCGGTAGTGTTGCAACTCCAAGCTTTCTTGGAAGAAACAGATTACTTACATCCATTTGTGTCTGGCTTTAGGCCTGGTTTTGGAACTGAAACCCCCTTGGAGATAGACAAGGGGAGTGAGTCCCTGTTGATTCTCTTAGACCTCTCAGCGGCTTTTGATACCATCGACCGTGATATCCTTCTGGGACGCCTGGTGGCGTTGGGTATTGGAGGCACTGTTTTGCAGTGGTTCCGGTCCTACTTGTCGGGACGTTTTCAGAAGGTGGAGCTAGGGGGCCGCTATTCGACCCCATGGCGATTGTGCTATGGGGTCCTGCAAGGTTCCATCTTGTCCCCTATGCTGTTTAATATCTACATGAAGCCGCTGGAAGAGGTCATAAGAAGTTTTGGAGGACGGTGCCATCAATATACAGATGACACCCAACTCTATTTCCCTGTAACATCAGAACCAGGTGTGGCGGTGACTGATCTAAATCGGTGTCTGGAGGTGGTGATGGTTTGGATGAAGTCAAACAAGCTGAAGTTGAATCC
>CM057847.1:49326462-49344570 GCA_030068395.1 Apalone spinifera
CCCCCCAAAATCTTAAAACCCTAGATTTTGGGGATAAAAAATCCACTGCCACCACCAAAGTAATGATAAGGAAATCAGGGAGAGACCACTTGGGAAATCTCAGCCCCTAAAGTAAAACCAGGACACAAAAATTAACCAATACTAGGTTAATAAAAAGAAAAGAAAGAAAGAACTTTTATTATCACCATAATACTCCTGTTACACGCATAATGACTAGATGGAAAAGTCACCTATTAATATACACAAGGGGGATTCCACCATGGGCCAAAACTTAGTTGCAAAAGAGAGAAAACCCCATTTTTAGATGCACAGACATCATATTCCTATTCCCAAACCATAAAACAATAAAACCTAACAGATTTATCTAAACTTTACCCTACTTACAGGTAATGAAGAGTCTTTTCTTGGAGGGACACATAGTGTTTGTCCCCCTCAGTAGCAAAAATTCCTTTGTCCCAGTTTCAGAGGGGTAGCCGTGTAGGTCTGAATCTGCAAAAGCGGCGAGGGGTCCTGTGGCACCTTATAGACTAACCGAAGTGTTTGGAGCATAAGCTTTCATGGGCAAAGACCCACTTCGTCAGACCCACCCCTCGCCGCTTTTGTCCCAGTTTGAAATTCCTACCTGCATTCCTATTGGCTGACTCTATCTGGCTTAGGTAAGGGATACAGTTAACCCCTTAGTCCCCAAGATGCTGGCTAACCCTCATGATCATGACAGCTCCTGTAACTGAAGTCAGAGAAAGATCTGAATTTTCAGAGAGAATCTTTGCTGGATTTCCACTCCTTGTCCAGTTAATATCTCAAACAGGAACCAAACTGAAACAATTTATGTTGGGAAGCAGCAACATTTCTTTAGGTTCTCAAAGATTTTCCATTACCATGGGTATGTTTAGATTACATGCCTTTTTTCAAGAGGCTTTTTCAAAAGAATTCAAAATCTCTTTTGAAAGAGAGCACCTAGATTTCACTAAGCGGATCGAAAAAGCGATCTGCTTTTTCGAAAAAGAGCATCCAGACTGCCTGGTGAAAAAACGGCACCTGGAACCACTTCTGGCAGGCCATGGGGTCAGCCTTTACTTTCGGGTGCTGCTGCATGCCCTTTGCAGAGATGCAAAAGGGATCCCCCTCGACAGCCATTTCTCTGCTGCTGCTTCTGGCTTGCCTACCTCTGAGAGGAACAGCAAAGCTGCTGCAGTGCTTGCTCTGGTTGCCCTGCTTTCTGGGACACCACAGCAGTTTGGTTTTTGGTTGGTTTTTTGCTTTTCATCCTTTTTTCGATATGGAGCCGGAGCTGCCCCGGGCAGGCAATAGCCCCACACTGTTATGCTTGAAGTTCTGCTGCATCTACATGAGACCATCATGATGCTCATGCAGATCTGGATTCAGAACCCAGCCTTGAGCCCCTCTCTCGAACTGCAGCACCACTCCCCTTGCCACCGAACTTACTCCTGGAAAGGCGATTTTGGAGGCTGGACCCCAGTTCATACTGGTGGGACTGACTCATCATGGAGCAGTGGGAAGACTAGGCTTGACTCCGAAACTTCCATATGCAGAAGTCCACATTCCAGGAGCTGTGTGCCTGGCTCACCCCTGCCCTACAATGCCAGGACACCCACTTGCAGCCCGCCATCCCCCTGGAGAAGCGGGTCAGTATTGCCCTCTGGAAGTTGGTCATACCTGACAGCTACTGCTCGGTGGGATACCAGTTTGGCGTGGGGCGGTCTACTATTGGGGCTGTCTTGATGGAGGTAAGTCACTCTCTGGGGACAGTCCATGGGAGGGGGCGGAAGAGGGGAGCCGTCAGGAAAGGGCAGAGGGAATGGGGTGGGAGTGGTAGAAGCCCTCCTGGCCTCACCCTGCCCTGCCTTCGGGGGAGGCTCCTGGGGTCTTGGAGGTGGGGGGTTGGGAGAGTACCTCTCAACAGCTCAGGCAACACCTCTAATTTCCTGTTATGTGTGTTTCTATTTGTCCCTTTCTGCAGGTGGTGATGGCCATCAATTTGGAACTGCTTCACAGGACTGTCCACCTCAGAGACCTGGATACCATTGTGGCTGGATTTGCAGGGCTAGGATTCCTGAACTGCAGTGGAGCACTCAATGGGACTCACATCCTGATATGCGCACCACCCCATCAAGCAGCCCAGTACATAAACAGGAAGGGCTACTTCTCCATGGTGCTGCAGACCCTGGTCAACCACTGGGGACAGTTTACGGACATTTGTGTCGGGTGGTCAGGCTGGGCACATGATGCCCGCATCTTCTGCAACTCATATCTGGACCACAGGCTGCAGGCAGAGACATTCTTTCTGCAACACAACTTTGCAGTCGGGAATGTGCAGATGCCTATGTACATCGTGGCCGACACGGCCTACCCCCTTATGCCCTGGCTCATGAAGCCGTTCACTGGACACCTGGACGCGAGCAGGGAACTATTTAACTCCCACCTGAACCGGGCTTGCTTGCAGCTGGAATGCGCCTTTGGGCATCTGAAGGGCAGGTTTAGGTGCCTGCTCACTCTCCTGGACATGGGGGAACGCAACATCCCCGAGGTGGTTGCCACCTGTTGTGTGCTGCACAACCTGGTGGAGAGGAAAGGGAAGACCTTCCTCCCAGGTTAGGGGACACAGGCTGATGTGGAGGGGAGGCAGTTTGGGCAGCTGTCGGGACAGCTGCCATCTGCAAAACCCACCAGTCAGGATTGCGTATTTGGGAAGCCCTGAGGGAGAGATTTTCCCAAGGAGCCCAATGACTTTCCCCGGGGCCTTCCAAATGTGGGCTTGCTCCTTGCCCCCCAGTGCCTTCCCCCACAAACCCATCCCTGCCCCACTTTGTGGACATACACACAGAGAGACAGATGTGATTTTAAAATGGTTACAATTTACTTCAAAGTTCTAGGTAGCAAACAGTAAAGTTTTCTTTAAAAAAATTAAAGTTCTTCCCTCACTCACTGGTGGGAAGGGGGCTGTAAACCTGGAGGGGGGCGGGTGGGAAGAAGGGGGAAGGATGTCTTATGAATGAGGGTACCACCTGGATGAATAGCTCCTGGTGCTTTGGCTATGGGGGACTCTTCTGAGACGGCCTTGCATGCGGCCTGGGACAGTAGGGGGCTGGGCGGGTGGGACTGCACCTGGGTCTGGGATGGCAGAGAGTATGGGGGGGGCACAGGCTGAGCAGAACAGGGACAGGACCTGGGAAGGCCATCACCTCCCGAATAGCAGCACAAATAGCAGTGCGCTGCTGGATGAACTCATCGAGCAAGTGAGTGCACCACTCTGCCTCTGCCTGCATCCTCTGGGAAAATGTGTCCTGCATCCTTTGCAGGACCAAGATGTGCTGGCGCATCAGATCTAGGTATGTGCACCAGTACCGGCAGTTTCCATGCAGCCATCTGGGTGGTGGGACAGGCTCCCCTCCTGGATGGCTGGTCTGGCTGTGAAGGACAAGAGGGAAAAGTAGTCGGTTATGCATGCTCACACTTTCCGAGAGGGCATATCCTCCCTTACTGCAGTCAGTGCCTGTCCTAGGGTCAGGGGATGCTGATGTTCTCTCAGCAAGGCCTGGTGTGGCCTGGCCAGTAGCCACAGCCTCACTGTAGCCCAGAGGGTGTGCAGGCCACCATCCTGCCCCCTTTCACACATACACCATGGCCAAGCAGCACAGACAAGTGTCAGGCCACAGTTGGGTTCCTACAGGTTACAGAGCGGCCTGGAGCTGTGTGGCTATCCCAGGGTCCTCAACCCATACCTGCACCTGGCATCACTGTCTGCGGGAGCAACTGGTACCTCGCACCCATGCGAGAGTAGGAAGGCCCTCCCTGCAATCGGCCATGTGTGGGGCCCCCCAGGCTGTGATCGGCATGACACGTCACAGTACCGCACCATCCCCTTTGCTCCTGCCTCCCCTGCCCTGTGTGCGTTGGACCCTCACACCACTCACCTGATGTTCCCTCCCCAGTGTCCGAAGATGTCTGGGAGGCCTCCTGCATCTGGGAGACTGGCTCCTGGTTGAGGGTCACTGTGCTCCTGGTGTCCTCCTCCTCCTCCTCATCTTAGAGCTGCTGGTCCTCAGGGATGTCATCCTGGAGCTGTGGCCACTGCTGCACAGGTCTCTCCATCCCAGACTCCACAACCTTCTCGGGAGACAGGGGTTCCCCTGCCCCCAGGATTCAGTCCAGGTCCTTGTAGTAGGCACAGTAGTGTGCTGCTTCCCCAGACAGGGAGCTGCGCTCATGGGCCCTGACACACCCCTGCCACAGTTCCTTGACTGTGGCTCACACTTGATCTAGAGTGCGGGGGTGGTGGCCTTTTTTGGCTAGGCCATCTGCCATTCTGGCATAAATGTCCGCATTTCTCCTCCTGGACGGCAGGGCCTGCAGAGACTCCTCCTCGGACCAGAGCTGCAAGACGGTTTTGATCTCGGGCCAGACCATGATAGTGCCTGGTGTTTGGTGCCCCTGGCTTGGTCCTGGGATGTGTCCCTGGAAGGGCCAGGGAGGTCTCAGAGGGCTTGTGCCTGTGACATGGTTGTAAGTGGGCCTACCGGGAACAGCCAAGCGGTCAGGTCCTGTTTGGAGCTGGCTTGCTGCCACAATGCTTCTCCTTGGTGCCTGTGCCTTTAAAAGATGGCTACAGACAGGAACAATAGAGGTAAAAGGTCTGGCAAGGAGTGCCCACCAGGGCTTTTTCCTGGAGGCCTTTATTTTTGAAAAAAAAAAAAAAAGTTTCCCCACGTCTACACATACCTTTTTTTGACAGATCTCTATAAAAAATGGCGTTATTCCTCATAAAATGAGGTTTATCGCTGTCGACAAAACTGCCACGTTCTTTCGATTTATTGTCGACAGAATGTGGCGGCACTCTAGACGCAGGTAAAGATTTTTTTGTAAAAAGGCCACTTCTTTCAAAAAATCCCTGTAGTCTAGACATACCCCATGTGTCGTAAATAGGAGCTGCTAAGGAGAATCTGACTTACCTGAAGAGTGAGGAAAGGGTTAAGCAACTGGAGATGCACCTGGGGGAGGGAGCTCAGGCATTCAGCCAATAAAATGCAGATGAAAATTTCAAAACAAGAGAAAAGGGTTTTCTTCCTCTTTTCTTTGTTTGAGATCAGAGCAGTTTCTTCCAGGTTTGGAAGGAGATGGGCTTTCCCAGGAATGGACTTCTTGAAATGTGTAAGTAGGGAAAAGTTTAGATAGTCCATGAGATTTTATTGTTTTTCTTATTTGGAGGTTTGGAAATCACGTTTGAGCTGGTTAACTGTTTTTCTCTTTGTAACTAAGAATTACAACGCATGGATTTCCCCTGAGTCTATTTCACTTCATGGCTTTTTAACACCCAGTCATTTACTATGCTTGCAACAGTATTTAGTTTTGATAATAAGTGTTTTCCTTTGTGTTGTTATTAACCAGTATTGGTTGATTGTTGTGTCTTTAAGCCTAGTGCATAAATCATCCAGGAGGAGGAGATCCCATTGTTCTCTGTGGATTCCCTCTGTTTGTTTTCCCAACTCCAAGCAAAATGGAGGTTGGAGAAGGGGGGAGAACTTTGCCTTAGGGAGGGGATTCCCAAGTGATCTCTTCCCTGGAAAATGGTTTATTTTATATTTTCTTTTAATCACTTGCATGGTGGCAGAGAATAATCAGTCTGTGTCTTTGGATCTCAGGGAGACTGAGACTGGACAAGTTTGTCTCTGGGAGTCACAGAGACAGGTTTTACAGAGTTTATTCTACTAGCCAGCTCCCCATCTCTGCACTCAGTGTGTCAGGTTGGGAAATTTTTGAGCCGTGACACCATGCAATCTACATGCCTGAGTCTCCTATCTCTCATTTTCTACAGAATTCTTTTGAACAAAATTACTGTTTTTTTCCTCTCTCACAGGAGCAAAGAAAACCTTCTGAATGTGACCAAATATAGTACTGTATTACTGTACTACAGTCAGCTGACAGACAAAGACATTGGCATGAAATGAAGGAATGTGTGTTAACAGGAGTTCTTATAAGCCAATTACTTAAAATATAACACATGGACTTACAGCTGCACATGTTTCAGCTTAATATTTGTTTCACATTTACATATAGTAGTACACTCAATAGGTCAAATCAAGAAGTATGTACATGGGCCAAACTCTAGTTACAGTAAGCTCAATGCTCTAATAACTTTGAAGCGTAATGATAACAGTTTAAAGAGGAAAGAGCAAATTAATTTATATCAAATCAAAGTTTTGACTGACTAAAGACTTCAGAATTTGGGCCAACATAGAGAAAGATACTTTAATACTAGCCTGATATCGTCCCAGAATTATTTTTGATTTGCATCCAGGAGCATTTTTGCAAAATACTTGCAAGTTGAGAACCTCTCTTTTACAGCAGTTGTCTTTGAACACCTGCAAAGAAAGCAACCTACATTCACAAAGTGTATGATCTTGCATCATCAAGAACACAAAAAGGATAGCAACCTACCACGTGTAATTTTTAAATGGGGCGTCCATTCCAGCTGTTAGTGTGGTTCCAGACAATGTCATGCTGAAAACATATACTGAGAATAGCAGTAAAAGGAAATCACTGACAATACCAGACTAAGAACAACAGTGGGATGCTTTGAAGCATGAAATAAAAACAGGCTGACTACATGAGTTATGCATGGAGCTACCTATTGTACTGCAGCTTTGGAAACCTGGGATTGAGGCTAACCTTGGTCTTTCATTCTAGGACCTGCACTGGGATGAAGCTGTTGCAGAGGTAATGCTTTTAGCTTCAGGGAAGAGGGGATACAGTACACTGCTCATAAGCATCTTCCACTTGTTGGATAAGAGCCAAATTAAACTCTCAGAGCAGACTGTCAGCCTTCTTTTGATATTTTCAAAATGAGAAGCACTATAACAAGCACAAAGTATGAATATTATATTAATGATTCCAAATAATCTTTTTGTGTTACTGTTGCCACCACAATTTGTGCACTGAAAAAAAGGAGAGGAGAGTAAATCCAGTGAATAAAATGGTGGGTGAAATACCTACAACATCCCTGACACATGGAATGATGGGCACATCTCAGTACCCAAGTTTCTTGCTCAATGGGAGATGTGAAATCCACAAGGAATGCACCCTGGCATAAACACATGGATTCAGGGAAGGCTCATGCTCAAACTTTGAACCTCAGCACTGTAAATTTGGACAAACAAATATATGCCAAAGAGAACGTGGCTTAAACAACAGCCATTATATAAATGTTTTCCCTCCAAAAGAATACCCCAAAATTAAGTTTGTAGATTACATTAAAACTAAGGTCTGTTAAATAGCCAGAATAGCATAAGAAATTAAAATAATAAGAAATGTATTCTCTGCTGGAAATTCTCTTCCAGACCATAGACACCTTATGAGTCTGTCATGTCTGGGTATAGGCCACATACCACAGAATTTAAGGCGGGACTCCCAATACAAATTATTAAGATGGCTTTATTTTGAAACAATTCAGTAGAGTATGGGATAACTGCTTAAGATGTGTCTTACTTCATCAACAAAACAAAATCAAATAGCTTCTTTGAAGGTGGCAGTGCCCTTGAAGGCTGAGAGCTGCATTTGATCCCTGCTTTATCTTACACTTCCATTGGAGGCCCTTTCCCCAAACAGGCTGGCTGTCCAAGCAACAATAACTATAAGAATTATTCTTTTTCTTACCTCATGTCCTTTTATTGTTTCTTTGTCTACAGGACAGGTGGGTACTGGATTCAGTTCTCTAAATTGAAGGAAAAAGGCAGAAAATGTTAATTCATAGAATGTTTAATTCCTTCCACGGATGCTTGGCCATCTTGATTCAGACTATTGGTTCATCAATTTCTTTATTCTGCTAGCCAGTTCCAGATGCCTCAGGGACAAGTGGGAAAAGCCCCATAATGCACCTTGCTAATTTTCAATATTACATACATACAGGGATTGAATAATGTTTGAATAGCACTTTGAAAGTGTATTGTATTAAGAATTATAAAGCCAAGTTCATGATAAAGACAGATTAACTGGGCACTGGATTTAGTATAAATTATTCTATTGTTAATAAATCTTTTTAATTAACAGGATTTTATTACCCCATGACTATCCATTGCTGGTAAATGATGATGTATTTCGGAAAAATCTCACATTGTAGATAAACTTTTTCTTATCCTTTGCCTAATTTAAGCAGTACCTTCCCTTTCATGCTTGGGACTTTTAAAGTGTCCTGAACCATTTCAACAAGTTATCAGAAATACTAAAAAGAGAGGGCAAGAAAGAAAATACCAAATAATATATTATTTTAACAGTGACACTACAAAAAAGAGAAAACCAAATATGAAACATTTAAAAAGTATATTTAAAGATAATGATATCTATCCATGCAACAAAATTTCTCCCCACTATGCAATTAGATCTGCATGGGTGAACTCCTTTTACCTGTG
Source organism: Apalone spinifera (assembly GCA_030068395.1). Classification (NCBI taxonomy): domain Eukaryota; kingdom Metazoa; phylum Chordata; order Testudines; family Trionychidae; genus Apalone; species Apalone spinifera. The sequence goes on from CM057847.1 coordinate 49,334,886, forward strand.
ATGAACCTCCATGAAATCACTAGACCCTTTCACCTCTTTGAGCTGATTGCAGCATTGGACTGATTCTGATTTCATATCAAATTTATAATGATATAACTCCATTAAAGTCAATGGAGTCACACCAGTGCAAGAGAGAGCAGAATCAGTCTAATCACCATTATAAACTACTATTTAATGCAGATAATGACACACACTTGGATATTATGGTGACAAGCAAGAATTTTATGCCCATTTGACCATCCTGCTGTATGTTCTCTCATCTATGATAATCTATAGCATAAAAGCTCAACATTTTTATCTGAAAACAATTGCATCAGACCCACAACTTGATTTATTTTGTTTGCAAGTGCCAGAAAGACCTCAGATTCCTTACCACCAGCCACCAAACGGTACTAAGGAGATTCAAATGCCGCTCAGCTGATTAGCAGAGCGCCCACATCTGACAGCAACATGTATATTTGGTGGTGTATATTCACACATGCCTCAGTGCACATAAAATGTATTCTGCACATGGACAGAAAAAATTAGAGGGAATACTGCAAAGGAACTTTTAAAAATAAAGCTCCCAAACACATAATACACATTCCTTGATCCCCAAATGACAGGTTGTATAGTGAGACGCATGTAACTTTAGCCCAATGGAAGTAGGTACCATTCTCAGTCTGCCTTCAAAACACAGTCCACACACTCAACAGAGTCCAAACATGTCCCCTTCCAGGGGCTAGATTTTATTATAAACAGAGAAATGAACCAGAATAAAGTTCATCTCAATCCTACTGTATGGGTTTAACTGCTCCTAGTGTTGCCTGCTTTAGGACTCACTCATCTCCCTATGAGTCTCTCCAGTCTCCCAAATAGCTGATGTCTTGTCTATACACAAGAGTTAAACAGATTAAGTTAAATCAATACAGAATCTGAGGTAAACTGATGCACTCCCCTTCTGTGTATTCATTTCAGTTTTTAAACCAATTTATTTCCATCAATATAACTTTTACATTTAGAGAACACCTCAGAAACAATGAGGAGTGTTTCCTCTTTTTTATGTCCATGTGCAGAATGACTTTTATTATGGGATACATCACTTCCACGTTTGTGTAAATAACAAAAGTCATTCTGCACATGGACAGAGTGTGGTGGGGGTGGCTCCAAGGGTTTGAAGTGTGGTAGGAGACTTAGGTCTGGGACAGAAAGTTGGTGTCTGGGCTCTGCTGGGGATGCAGGCCCTGGGGCGAGGGCATGGATGAAGGGCTTAGGACACAGGCTGCCCTGGGAAGAGAGGACTACCCGTTCCCCAGCCAGGACAGGTCCAGGCTGGTCAAGGCTGGGTAGGGGCCAGGGAAGGGACACTTGTTCCTCAGCAGTGGTTGCTCTGGGTTGGGCGCTGTGGCTAGGGAAGAGGTGCCCCTCCCTGCTGGCCCCACCGGGCTGTGAAGCTTAGAGGAAACTTTGCTCAGAGGGGTAGCAAGCTGCCAGTGTCCATGAGTCAGCAGAACCAATTTATGCCTTCCTCCAGTCAGACCAACATCTGCTACCAGACAGGAATGTTTCTGTTTATCAAGGACAACCTGTTACACCAGGAGTGGAGAAGAAGGATTTACTCACCTTGTGCAGTAACAGTGGTTCTTCGAGATGGGTCCCCCCATGGATGCTGGTGCACCCTCATGCTGGTGACTGGAGATTTTTCTAGCAGCATTCACCGTGCCACACATGTGCCATGGCGCCCCCTTGTACCATTGGTGTCTGTTAGGTGCACACGTGGCGTGGCTCTCTCAGTTCCTTCTCTACCCATGCTAGTAGTGCATGGGATGCCAAAGCAGGGGAAGGAGGGAGGGTAGTGGAACACCCACGGGGATACACATCTCGAAGAACCACTGTTACTGCACAAGGTAACTCCTTTTTCTTCTTCGAGTAGCGTCCCCATGGATGCTCCACTCTGGATGACTATATAGCTGTAGTTGGCTCATGGAGGCGGATTTGGAGCCCTGTTGTTGTCACGGAGGATAATACTGCTTGTCTTACAGCCATGGATGTGTAAATAACAGCTATGAAGGATGCCAGAGTGTAATGTTGTGTGAATGTGTGGGCTGATGACCAAGTGGCTGCATTGCAAATGTCCTGGAGAGGTACATTTCTGAGGACAGCGGTTGTAGAAGACATAGCCCTGGTGGAACGGGCAGTGACGGTGCCCAGTGGTTCTTTGTTGTGGATTGTGTAGCATGTGTGAATGCATGAAAAGATTCACTTGGAGATCCTCTGAGAAGAGACAGAGGATCTGCCTTTAGATCCTTCCACAAAGGATAGGAAGAGTCTAGGAGATATCCGCCAGGCTCTCATACCATCAATGTAGAATGCGAGCACTCTGCAGACATCGAAGGTGTGCCACGCTGCATGTGATGGATTAGTGTGTGGCTTGGGGAAAAACGCAGGTAAGTGTATGGGTTCATTTTTGTGGAAGGGAGAGGGAACTTTCGGGAGAAATTTGGAGTGGGGTTGAAGTGTCACTATTCTTAGTGAAAATTGTATAAGGGGGGGTCCACCATTAGGGTGGCAAGTTCCCCCACTCTCCTACTGGAGGATATTGCAACTAGAAAGGAGACCTTCATAGATAGGTATGACCAAGGACAGGTTGTCAAGGGCTCGAAAGGCAGCTTCGTCAGGCTCTTGAGTACGTGATTTAGGTCCCAGATAGAAACTGGTAGGTGAATGGCTAGAAAGGTGTTTTGTAGACCAGTGAGGAATCTTTTGGTGATTGGGTTTGAGAGGAAAGAATCACCTTCAGTGGTGTGATGGAAGGCTGCTATAGCAGCTGCACAAACCTTGATAGTACTTATTGTCAGCCCGACTCCCTGAGGTGCAAGAGGTAGTCCAGCAGGAGGGGGAGAAGGGCAGTCTCAGGGGGTATAGTACAAGTGCATTTAAGCCACCAGGAGACTCCGTTTCATTTGTAGATGTAGGTTTTCCTGGTGGACTCTCTTCTGCTGTTGATTAATATTTCTTGTACTCTTTCAAAGCAGGCATTCTCGGCATCCTGGAGCCATGAAGGAGCCAAGTGTGGAGGCAGAGTTTGTGCAGTTCGGAGGTGGAGGGCGGAGAACTGTGCCATGATTCTGGGAGAGAAGATTGTGTTGAGGAGGAAAAGCATATGGATCCGTCACTGTCATTCTGCGGAGGTAAGGATACCATGTTTGCCTCGACCATGCTGGTGCAGTGAGAATCATGTGAGCTTGATCTGTTCTGATTTTGATGATGATCTTGTGAAGAATGGGAAGCGGTGGGTACACATGGAGTAGTGGTGCATCCCATTTGATGGCGAAAGCATCCCCCAGGGAGTGCTTCCCTAAGGCTACACTGGAGCAGAAAAGGTGGCATTTCCAATTGTTCCTGGTTGCGGAAAGGTTTATGTCTGGTTGACCCCATCGGCGAAACATGTAACTGAGGGCATGCATGTCTCTCTCCTACTTGTGATGGTCATAAAACTTGCGACTGAGGGCACCTGCTGTAACATTTAACACCCCTGGGAGGTACGTGGCAACGGGGGTAATATGGTGTGCCAGACACCAATTCCATAGCTTGAGAGCCTCCGTATATAGGGCTGGGGATTTTGCACCACCTGCTGATTGATACAATACATGCAAGTGGTGTTGTCCGTCTTGAAGTTGATAGTCTTGCGAGCTATGTAGTGTAGGATATGCTGGCATGCATATCACACTGCTCTCAGTTCCAAAAGGTTGATATGGAGGGTTTGCTCTGTGAAGGACAATTTGCCCTGGGCCATGGGGCTCCTAGGTGACCACCCCATCTCATGAGTGATACATCGGTCGTAATGGTAAGTGTAGTGGTTGGTTGATGGAATGGAACACCGGTTAAGATGTTGATTCATCCACTAGTGCAAGGAGTTGAGGATCCATGGCAGAATGGTAACTGACTTGGAGAGCAGGTCTCTGGACAGGGTACAAAGTGTAGTGAGCCAAGACTGAAGGCATCTCATGTGGAGCCTTGCCAGTCTGACAACGTAGGTTGTGGCAACCATGTGACCTAAAATTTTTAGGCATTTGCGACCTGTCATGGTAGGGGTTGTTTGTGCTACCGCTAAGAGGCTTCATAGAGTGTTGAATCTGTGCGTGGGTAAAGTCGCTTTGGCTGCAATGGTATTGATATGTGCTCCTATAAATTCCAGCACCTGTGTGGGATGGAGCATGGATTTTTCGTAGTTTATATGGAAGCCAAGGCGGAGGAAAAGGTTCGTGGTAGTCTCGGTCATGTGTTTTGTTTCTTGGAGGGATGTGTCTTTTATGAGACAGTCATCTAAGTATGGAAATATCATGACTCCCTGACGACGTAGGCATGCCGCTACAACAGGTAGAGTTTTGGAAAACACTCTGGGGGCCATTGAAAGGCCAAAAAGGAGCACTTGGTATTGGTAATGATGATGGCCAACTGTGAATCTTAGAAAACATCTGTGGGCGGGATGGATTGTTATGTGGAAATATGCATCTTGAAGGTCGAGAGCCGAAAGCCAGTCTCCTTGAACCAATGCTGCGATTATTGTTGCCAGGGTCACCATCTTGAATCGTTGATAAGCAATGTGTTTGTGGAGCTTCCATAAATCTAGAATGGGCCTCCATCCTCCATTATTTTTCTGTGTCAAAAAATAAGTTGAGTAAAACCCTGGGCCATGGAACTCTGTTGGTACTAGTTCTATGGCACTTAATTGGAGGAGGTGAAGCACCTCTTGCTCGAGGAGGGTCTTGTGAGAGGGGTCCCTGAAGAAGGAGGATGGGTAGGGGGAAGACAAATGAAAGGGATGGAGTAACCATAGTGGATGAGGTCTAGGACATATTTGTCCGATGTTATTTGAACCCATTGTTGAAAGAAGGGGTGGAGGCAGTGATTGAATTGTGGAAGGTTGGTTGATAGTGTAACTACAAGGAGAGTGTCTTTCTGGCTCCTGGCCGACCCTTCAAATTTGCTGTTTGGATGAAGAGTGTTGGGATACCGCCATTTGGTGTTGTTGCTGGTGTTGAGTCCTACATCGTTGGGGTCTTTGCTTTTGTCGGAAGTCATATCTTGGTTGCTGTCTGTATGGCTCCCTGGGTCTTTGGTAATTGTTGTATCTGGCTCTCTAAAATGGGGTCCAGCGGGTGGTGTGGGAGTCCTTCATTGAGTGAAGTACTTTGTCTTTTTTTTGCAACAAAGAGGTGGGTCTTATCAAAGGGTAGGCCTTCAACTTTTTGCTGCAAATCCCTAAGGACTTCTGATGCTTGGAGTCAAGATATTCTCCGCATCACAATTGCTGAGGCAATGACACATGCGGCTGTGTCTGCTACATCCATCACGGACTGTAGTACCGTGCAAAAAATTATATGGCCCTCCTGCATAATGTTGAGGAGGATAGACCTCTTGTGTTTGGGTAAGTATTGTGTAAGTTTTTGGAGTTTGGAATAATTAGAATAGTCATGATCTGCTAAAATGGTGGTATAATTCGCTGCTCTGAGGAGCAAACTAGTCAAGGAATATACTTTGCAGCCCATAATATACATTTTTTTGTGGTCCTGGTCGTGTGGAGTTGATCTCTTGTTTGGCTGTCTGGCTCTGTGTCTAACAGAACTGACTATCAAGGAGTTTGGTGGAAGGCGAGTAAAAAGAAAATCCACTCCCTTTGGTGTGATGAAGTATTTTCAGTCCGCTCTCTTATTGGTTAGAGTGATAGATGCCGGGGTCTGCCAGATGTTGTCTGCTGGGTCCATAATCGCATCATCCCTGGGGAGGGCAATTCTGGAGGAGATAGGAGACTGCAAGGTTCGCAAGAGATTATATTGCTTTTCTTGAACTTCCTGCAAGTCTCACTCTTGTGCCAAAGCTACCCTTTTAAAAAGCTCTTGGAACGTCTTTGAGTCATCCGCTGGTGGGGTGGTGGTGGATATTACCACCTCATCTGGTGAGGATGACGAATTATGGACAGGGGACCTCTTTGCCCTCCGACAAAGAGTCCTCCATCTCCATCTGGATCGGAGAGTTAGGAATTATCACCGAGGTAGAGGGTTGGGGAGAATGAGGTGGTTCCCTGGGTGATATGGAAGGTGTGATGTGATGACTCTTCACATGAGGACGTGACTCCCATGATTGGCATTGCCCCGGGTAAGAGGGTAGTGGATATGTATGCACATACTGGGGTGGTGGTGGTGGTGTTTATGTAGCAGGCCCAGTGGCCCAAGATGGGGCTCTGTGTACTGGGCTGAAGTGCTGGGAAGAAAAACGGCTGCGTGGTTTGGTGCCGGTTTCACTCGGGGAATGAGAAAGATTCGGAGACCTGCTAGAGTGCACCAACTGTATGGAGGAGCCTGGAGATACCAGTGCCAGTGAGGGGCAGCTCCTGAAAGGAGCATTGTGCTATCGATGCTCCTGGGTTGGTGCTGAGGTTCTCGTATTGCTCAGTGCTATGGGAGTTGGCGGTGCCAATTAGTCCGGAGGTGGCACATTGGCACAGGATCTCGTCGGTGCCAATGTCGGTACCGAGCAAGTTGGTTGCTTCGGTGCCGAGTGGATGGTACGGTCAGTGCCTCTTGTTTTTGTTTGGGCTCTGAGTGTGTCCTCTTATGCGGTGCCAGTATCTTGGATGGTGCCATGCCTGATGTGCTGGGCCTGTCCACGGTGCTGACACTCGAGGCAGTTAGTGCCAAGAGTAAGGATTGGGCTGGAGATAGTCTCGTTTGAGAGACAGATTTGCCAAAAGAGGTAAAGGGATTTGATTTGTCCATAACTTTCAGCTCGGATGGCGATTTTGAGACAGTTGTGTCCTCTGAAGGTGGTTGGAGAGACCTTTTGTAGAGGAAGGTCTTTAGTCTGTTAGCGCGGTTGCTTTGGCTGTCAATTTGGAGCAGCGAGGGCACTTTTGTGTTTGGTTCGATTCTCCAAGGCACTTTATACATGCAGAATGCCCATCAGAGACAGGCATGGCACCCTGGCACAACTCACACCCCTTGAAGCTGGGAATTCCCGGCATTAGGTGCGACAAAAAGTGGTGGGCCAACAGAATTTTTTTTTCTGCTATAGGGTTGGGTGGGGGGAGCTTAAAACTTGGAAATGTGAGGAAACTAAGGGGAATTAACCTTTTTTTTGTCATTTCTCCATAAAATAAAGGAAAGGAAAGACGCTCTGTCTGCTGCCGAGGACAGTAGAGAAGGAACTGAGGGAGCTGAGCCATGCGCATGGCTGACGGACACCAACAGCACGAGGGGGTGCAGCAGACACTACTAGAAAAATCTCTGGTCGCTGGCACGAGGACGCGCTGGCACGAGGACGCACCAGCACCCAGAGTGGAGCACCCATGGGGACAATACTCAAAGAACCACCATTTTTGGGTCAGGGTCCACTGACCCACAAAAAAAACCAGTCAAGGGTCGCATACAAGTGAGAAGCAAAAAACGAACAAAAACAAACCCCCTTACCCCATGTTACACTAAGAGAGACTATGTACTATTATAAACACACAGCATCACCTCATATGATTTGTCTCAAGGTTTATTATTAAGTCCATGCTTACTTAAGTCAATTAATCTTTCTGCTGACTTCCACAGGCTTTGGATTAAGTCTTTTAGTATTGTTATGGCATTTGCTGTTGCCTTTCAAAAGATGTTGACTATTGTTAATTATTGGAGGCGGAGGGATTATTTGTAGAGAGAAAAGAGAGAACTGTATTGCTCTTACCTCAGAGAAATAATACAATGCTGGCAAAATCTGTGGCCACAACCAGTCTGGTGAGGACTGTGAAGGACTAAGTGGCAATAGGCACATTTGTACCGTTCCTGTAAGGTTTCAACAAAGTGGTAGTCAATGTCAGGTTCAAAGTCTAGCGAAATGCCACTGGTGGAATTCTGGCGTGCAAAGCTGTTTGGGAGACCCATAAATTCTTCAGAGGCCATGGAAGCTGTATTGGAAAGTCAAGGACAAAGAGTTTCAATGGGAGTACCTTTATGATCAATAAAATTATCTCCACTACAGTTTGCAAGATTAACATTAACATGCATTTGGACTCTCTCTTGCTGAAGATTTCCCTACAGATTTCATATTCAAATGGAAGATCAGATACTAGACAGCAGTACAAAACATATCATCAAGGCACTCCAGAATGATTAATCATTTATTTCAGAGCTACCACCAATGTTTATGATCATGATCAGGTTCACAGTCTGAAAATTTCTCCCGAACAGAAAGGAGATTACTTTTTCTTAGTTCTCATGCTAGATCCTTCTAGCCTTACTCAAGCAAAACTGCAGCTGATTTCAACAAGGCATAACTTGGACCTACAAGTCCCAGGCATCAAAACTCTACATACAGTAATAAAATTGCCTTGAATTTAAGCCTATGCAACTTTACTAATTAATTTACACTAGTGCAAAAAGAATACTGTGTCACCATGATATTTGTCATGTGAAGAAGTGGGTTGTGCCCACGAAAGCACATGATACTATCTATATTTTTTTGGTTAGTCTCTAAGGGTACGTCTACACTGAAAGGTTCTTTCAGAATAAGTTTATCCGGAAAAGCTTATTTTGAAATAGTGCGTCTACACCCAAAGAGTGCAATGAAATAACAATTTGCTATTTTGAAAGCTAGCATCCACACTGATTGGACACTCTCTCACATTTAAGGCCAACCAGAACCAGTTCAAGCAGGGCTGTAGGTCAGCAGTTGCTTCTGGGAGCTGCCCACCTCTCTGAGGGACAGCAAAGCATTTCCACTGAATGCTCTGGTTGCCCTGCTTTTGGACACCACAGCACTCCTTGCCATTGAGCCAAAGCTGCCTCTGGACATGCGATGGTCCCACGCTGCCGTGCTGCAGTTTCTGCAGGCTGCCTTCGTGGCCCTGCATGAGCTCCACCCCGAGCTAATCATTGAGAACCTCTTCCTGTGTGCCAGAGCAATGCCCTTGCAACCATGGTGGAGCAACACTTCTGGAGGATGGACACCAGTTCCAAACTGGTGGGACTGGCTGGTGATGGAGTGGTGGGATGACCAGAAAGTCTCCAAAATTTCCGCATGAAGGAGGAGACATTCCTAGAGCTGTGTGCCTGACTCGCCCCTGCCCTCTGATGACGGGATACCCACATATGACCAGTCACCCCCCCTCGAGAAGCAGGTCACCATCATTGTCTCCACACCCGACAATTACCAGTCCATGGGCAACTAGTTTGGCATGGGAAAGTTGATTGTTGGGGCCATCCTCATGCAGGTATGGTGCTCTCGGGCTGCAGTCGCTGGAGGGGGGAGGAGTACTGGAAAGGGGGACCCTAGAGAAAGGGGGGAGTTGGGGGTGCAGGGAGTGGGTTGGGGGTAGTGGGAGGAAACCTCATCCCCAGGGGGTTCTGCAGTCCCGACCTCACACAGCCCTGCAGGGGGAGGCAGGCTTCATACGGGCTGGCGATTGGGATGTTTGTGGGGGGAAGGAAGGGCTCAGGAACCTCCCAAGGGCTCTGGCAGCTCCTTTGATTCTCTGTATTGTTTATCTCCTTCTGCAGGTGGTGAGGACCATTAACACTGTCCTGTTGCACACAGTCATCCACCTGAGCGAACTAGAATCATAGAATCCTAGGACTAGAAGAGACCACAGGAGGTTGAGTCCAGCCCCTTGCCCTAAGCAGGGCCAATCCCAACTAAATCAACCCAGCCAGGGCTTTGTCAAGCC
>CM057847.1:49344670-49365667 GCA_030068395.1 Apalone spinifera
ATGCCATTAGCCTTGGCTACAAGGGCACACTGTTGACTCATATCCAGCTTCTCAGGATAATCCCCTGGTCCTTTTCTGCTGAACTGCTACTTAGCCAGTGAGTCTACAGCCTGTAACAATGTTTGGTGCAGCTTGAGTTCCTGCACAGAGGCTGAGCTGGGACTGTCAGGCTGGAGTGGGGGCCCAGCCCAGGCTGCATTAGCTGCAAGGCAGCGCTGCGCTCGACCTGAACCAGGCCAGGGAAGCCGGAGCCACCAGGGCCAGGGCAGCTTCTACCGCGCCCGTCCAACACGTGTTCGGAGAAAGCCATGAGGGATGTGAGCAGCCCACCCCCAATGGCAGCAGCCAGGCATAGTCCCAGGCACTTGGTGCACCTACCCCCACTGAGCTCAGCATAGGCTCCACAGGTCTCGCCTGAACTACTCTGCAGTGCAGCGCCCAAGGAGGAACTGGTCTGGCTCTGTAGCCCCACAGAAGTGGCCAGTGCTGGCCCTGTGACTAGGGCAGCCTCCCTGCTGGCTGCAACCACAGCATGGAGAGCAAGAGGACGCCGCGTGGGAGCAGCTGCTCAGAGTAAAGTAGCAAAAAAGCTGCAGCGGGGAGCAGGTGACACTGGGAAGTTACTGTAGAGGAGGGAAGGCAGGGAGAGCATCCCAAAGACAAGCCAGCAACCTCCCCAGCACAGGCCAGCCGTCACTCCCAGTCCGGGGGCTGCATTGAAAATTTGGCCGAGTGGCCAGTCCTGAGGGCCTGTTGCTGGCAAACTCCTATTCAGGGCAATAGCCACGTGGCCAGTGCAACCTGTCCTGCTGGTGATGAGGTATAACTAGACAGTAAGTTGGCTTTCAGACCCCAGGTAGTGTTTACTGAGTTGGCAGGAAAAAATATCGTTTTTCACCGGGCGTATATCAGACCCAGCAGGCCCAGATGCAGGGTGCGTGCACGAAGGGTGTGAATGCATCTGCCATGGTCCTCCAAGTAACCATGCTCCAGCCAGCCAGGGGAAGGCAGGAGCAGTGCACTGCCCAAGCCTCCCTCCCCCGTGCTCTGGCTAGCTGGGGGAAGGCTGGGGCTGATTTCCCCGCATATGTGGGGATCATGTGTGGGGGGAGGGGCACATTCACACCCTTGCAGTCCACATTTACCAAAAAAAGCACCCCTTGCAGAAATTTGTGCACATGGGCCTGCCTGGAGCCAGATCCCCCAGCCTGCCTTCTCAAGTCCTGGTTATGTAGCTAGTTAGAATCATAGAGCTGGAAGAGACCTCAGGAGGTCATCAAGTCCAGCCACCTGCCCAAGGCAGGACCAATCCTGTTCTTGAAGTACACCAGAAACTCACGTTTCAGAAGCAACTTGCTGCAGTATTTCACCTTCAAGCTGCCAGCTTGTCCAGCACTTCTCAGCCCTCCCTGGTTCCTCTGGCATGGGGTTCAAATGCTGCCCTGCTGGGTACAGGGAAAAGCAATTTGCTTGAGTGCATTAAACAATGGGACTGTAGGGTAGTTCTTGCCTCTCTCTTTCCCATTCTGCCTGGCAACAAATGGTAGGTCATAAGAGAAGCTGGTCCATTAGGAGTGGGCAGCTCTGAGAAGGGAAAATCGCAGCCTGCTCTTTAACCCAGAGGCTGGGCTTGGCAGTGAGCTACAGGACTCCCACTCTGTGTCCACTTGTCCTCACCTTATTCATTTATCAATGTTCCTAGCTTCCTTGCTGCAGAATGGGCACCTCATTCCAGCACAGGAGCTTTGCCATTCGAACCCCTCACACTTCAGCCATTGCTTTCGCAGGCTTTAAGATGGCTTGGTGGTGTTCTGGCTTTGCATATTAGCACGAAGGAGAGAGGAATTTTCTAATCTCCTGCAACATCCAAACAAACACACTTATGACAGTTCTGAAACTTCTTTGCTTTTTCCTGTCATCATTTCTGAAGAAGCCTAATGCCTCACTAATCATGAGTTAAGGGAAGCAATGCAGTGGGTGCCCGAGTGAAATAGCTAGGGCTGTTGAATTTGCAGAGTAGGATGGCTTGTCTTAACTGGGTCATACATGAAAATTGGGGCCTCAGTGTACAATGTACTTGCTCGTGCTACTGTACAGTCATACAAAAGAAAGAGCTCTCCCCAAAGAGTTGATGCTGTTTAATCTTTCTTGCTGGATTTAGATCTGTTATCCGCAGTTTAGGGTGATTCCCAGTTTGGTGGATGGCAGCGGCAGCTCCGGCTGCTAGGGCCAGAGCTGCTGCATGGAGGGTGGCGGTGGCAGTGGCAGCTCTGCTGGCCAGAACTAGTGCTGCATGTCTGGGCCGGAGCTGCGTGGCGGACAGAGGCAGTGTCTGGGCTAGAGCTGTGTGGTGGGTGGCTTTCCTTGTTGCAGGGCCCATGCCCAGGGTGCCATAGCCAGAGGGCAAGGGGCAAATGGAGATTGGTGTTGCTGGGCAATGGGGGTGGAGGGTACTGGGCAAAGGGGCAGTCAGTATTGGTGCACAAGACAAAACTCACTCCGCTCATGGATGGAAAATCTTAGAGGGAACAGTGGTGGTAATATGACAACAATTCCTTGTCCAATAGGTTCTGCTTCTGTTTTCTTATCTAGAGTTCTATTATAAACTAATCTTTCAAAAGAAGTTGACCATCAATGGAGTCAGCATCTGTAGCCTTCCAAGTCTTTGTACAGCTCAAAAAGACAATGGGTTCATTTTAGAGGGCTTATCCCTTCCTCCTCCCAGTTCCCATTCATGTTAACAGGGAACAGCAATACCGAAAATCTGGAGATGCAGACAATTCAATTTTATTGGATTTAGCTTCCAGCAAGAATGAATCCAGTTTCCTTTTCCCCCCACTTACTTCCCATTTGCCCCCGATTTATATAGTAACTATAAGACTTACCCGGTGTTGGCTGGGTATGACCCAGGGGTGGCTGTTTGTGTGGGGAGGGAGGCAGGGGGAAGCGGTCCTCCGGGAGAGAGGGGAGAGGAGGGGACAGCAGCATTGGGGTTGGCAGGGCTTCCCCCCACACACACACAGTCCAGCACTGGGGCCGAGGGGAAAGATTTGGAGCTAAGGGACCACTCTCCTGTCCCAGTGGTCATGCTGCAGTATAGCCGTACCCCATGTATGGCTTGCTGCCCCCAATGGTCACTGTGCAGTATCACGTCCCTCCAATCAGTCCCCTCTCTTTCTATGTTAATTAAAAACAATCGAATGCCAGGCACACCCTGTTTTTCTGGCACAACCAAACCTTAGCCTTGCTTTAAGTTAGGATAAGAGGAAGCTTCATATCAAATTTTGTGATCCTAGCTTTTACCATTTAGGAGAAGTTCTTGAACAAATGGACTCGCACACAGACAGAGAAATCTCAAATATATAGATATTCTCAGCTATACCTCAACCAATCATTTTACTGAAATATAATTAACCAATCATAACATTTTGTAACACAATTGTCTAACCAATATCCTACCACCTTAATTGGTTTACACTAGGGATGTGAAGGACTAGTCGGATAAGCAAATGCTTATCAACTAAGTCAGGGAAGTGACTTAGTTGACTAGTCACTTCCCCCCACTTGCTGCCTCTATCAGAAAGACACAGTGGGGGGATGGGGGAAGAGGAAGGGATACTTCAAAGCAACAATACTGCATGGAGCCCAGGGCCAGTGGGGGATTCCCCAGCTGACCCCAGGCTCCATGTGGCGCTTTCACCTTTGCAGTGGGCTGTTGCTATACTTAAAAGGCGGAGGCGCCCTATCGACTAATTGATGCAAAAATGCATCGACTATTCAATTAGTCAATATTTAACATCCCTAGTTTACACCTAGCAAAATTAAGCAATCAGCTTAAATTGTAGCAAGGGAGGTTTAGATTGGACATTAGGAAAAACTTCCTGTCAGGGTGGTTAAACATGAATAAATTGCCTAGGAAGGTTGTGAAATCTCCAATACTAGTGATATTTAAGAGCAAATTAGATAGACCTCTATGAGGGATGGTCTACATGGTACTTGGCCTGTGAAGGCAGGATGACCTCTCAAGGTCCGTTCCAGTTCTAGTGTTCTATGATTCTACAGCAGACAGAAACAAAGAACTAGATAAAGACCATAGAGAAATAGGGACCATAATGCCAAAATAAATAAATGAGGATTTCACAACCTGAACTATTGAAGTGGGTCCTTGCCAGACAGTAAGCTATCAACCTAAGTTTTCTTTAAATCTTCTAGGCTCTTCCCTTATCTGCCCAAAATTGCCTTATTTCAATGTGACTGGTTTGGGATGTGTGAGGATGCAACCGTACATTTCCCAGCTTATGACTGCCCTTGCTGCTTAGTCAAAGGACAAGGCTTTATATTGTCAAAGTGAGAGAATGCCCTTAGACAGGCAGAATGCATTTAAAACTCAGACTGGCAAGCTGCCTCATTCCCAGCCCCCAGTCTGAGTTTTATATGAAGAGCATGCAGGGGAGCCGTCTGCCACCCTGCACAGCTGTCTCTGATACAGAGGTGGCAGGTGGGAGCTAGTCTGCACAGGGAGCCAATTTTTAAACAGAGGCAGCAGCATGAGGTGGCAGGGGGATCCCTAGAAGTGGGCCTCGGATCACAATGGCTGCAGGCCCCGCCCTCAGGGGCCATTGAATAATTGTGTAACCACTAAGAATTGTTGGGGTTAAGGTTGCCAGATGGTCGAACCAAAAATACTGAACACCCCCCTCCACCCGTTCCCCCCCCCAAAAAAAAACACTGGGGAAAAAATTCTGTTGAGTAAAAAAAAAGGGAAGGGGAGACCAAAGTTATTGAGTTTAAAAAAAAAAAAAAAAAAAAAAAAAAAAGGACTCCAAGACTTATTAATCAAAAAGATAATTAAATAATAAAACAGCATTAAAACAGCATGGTCCCTTTCAGAGACAGTGCAGAGTTATAATAGGGATAGGAACAGGGGAGCGGTTGAGCACTAAGACTCAGGAAAGGCTTCCCCTTGGTCTTTAGGCTTTTTGCTGGTGGCCATTTTGTGTTCTTGTTCAAGCCAGAACTTAGTTTCTCTGCAGAACCATGTAAGCATGGGATCTGTGGGTGTTGGGGGCCAGAGGCTGGGCCCGCCCGGGCCCAGGAGCTAGGGTTGCCAAATGTCTGCTATTTTTGCCTCCTGGCCAGGAAAAAAAAATCAGAAAATACCGGACATTTTAGATATCCGGTATTTTCTGAATTTTTTTTTACCGGACAGGAGACGAAAATACTGGACTGTCCGGTCAATACTGGACACCTGGCAACCCTAGTTGAGGTTATATGATTACTAATTAAACAATTTCTAAAATCCCTACTTTCTTTTGGGGAGTTTTTAAACCAAGAGCTGGGGGGAAAAGATAAACTGAACCACAGGGATACCAATGCCCAGAAAAGGAATACCTGGACCTAGAAATGGATTGGACCTTGAAAATATGGAATGTCAAGGCTCTTCCCCAATCTGGCACTTCAAATGCATAAGGTGGGGGCCAGCAAGAGACCTTAAAAATACCTTGCCTCCAAAGCTTCTGTTTTAAAAACTCCCCAAGGTCACAGATCTCCTGACCTTGGAAGGTATGCTGCCAACACTCAAGTGGAAAAAAAACAACAACTTTCTTCTGAACCCAGGAAGATTCGCTTGGGAACTTCTTCCAGAGAGGTAGCCCAAGTTCTGTTACCACCAGAGAGCTTGGAAAAAAAAGAAAATGAAAACAACTGTAATCTCTGATAGCTTACCTTTCAGTCTTAAGCATGCATATATAGAGATCTCATTACTTTACTAGGACACAAGAATCAGATCATAGCCTTAAAAGTGATTTTATTAACAAAACAAAAAGATTTATTTGGTAAAGCACATTTGGTTGTTAGGTGTGATAAAGCAGCTGAGGAAAAAAACCAGATTAAATTTAGTACAGAGAATTGCTTCCCTGGGATTCAACTTTTATTACAGAGTATGGGAGGGAGGCACATGGACTTACCACTGAGGAGTTTAACCAAACAACAAAACAAAGAAAATAACATGATCATGTCCATAACCATATCTTCAAGATCCAGTTCATTTCTAGGCCCAGGTGTATGGGCATGGGTATCCCTGTGGTTCAATTAATCTTTTCCCCCACTGCCCCCTTTCCCCCCTGCCCCCTCCCCCACAAAAAAAGAAATCATGCAGATTCCTTTCAATTCAAATCTCAACACTTTCTTCTCATTGGTTCTCCTGGCTCCCTGCCAACACGTCCCGGATTTTTTTTCAAAGATCCTCTGAGTTTAACCCTTTAGGCAGTATTCCTCCCATCCATCACAAATTCACATTGCTGAATTGAGCTATTGGGGTCAAATTCACTACTGTATATGTCTATGAGATACACCTGTTTACATCAGGGTGAATCTGACCCAATGTGACTAGTTCAGCAGCATAGGTATACAATACTACTTTGTAAACATGCTGGTTGCTACAGAACATTCAACATGATCTGATCTGAACCATTACAGATAAATATGATGCCTATATGAATGTGTATGTCTGCATAACTCATGCTAAACAGAGGAAACAAGAGTGTAGAAACTGTAATTCCACTTCCGGCTTCAAGTATTTGATGCCTGCATTATTTCAACTCACACCAAAACAAAACAAGCAAGGAAAAAGTAATCTTTGCAATATAAAGAGCTCTATGGGTTAACTGAATCAACTTCCTGTTTAAACTGATGTCTTACCAACATCTGTATGCTTTAACTTTTACACATCAAACAGCTAAATAGGTGAAGTGAACATAGTGTACTATTCTAATGCACATATTATAATATTGAGAATATTGTTTTAAAAATATTAGATGAGGGTGGGTAACATATGACACATTTGTGTCAGAAAACAAAAACAGACCCAAAACATCTCTCTAAAAAGACTTTCACCATGTCACTACAAAAATGTAAAATAAACCTCTATATCCCTCTAAACCTAAATACAGAAAATGATTTGATTCAGAGGAATTTCTATATGCTATATTAAATAATGGATTTTGACCCTTTGCAAAAATAGGGTTTAAAAATAGGGTCACTAAGCCCATGTTCCATATTGTAACTAATCACATAGCTTCAGAACAACTAGATCTTGATAGCAACACAATAAAGGGGCACCCTCTCACACTGTTTTGAAAAAATCCAACATGGGACGTTTTCAGTACTAAAGAATAAATCAGGGCAATTACCCCTTAACTAGCACCAGACCAAATGAGGCTATGCATTTTCTATTTATACGTTCCATGTATAATCTAAATTACTTATTTATAAATATATACAAAACACTCAGTAGGACCTGAATGGAACATGGTATAACAGTCTATCAGGATGATACTGTTTCCCAGAATGTTGCCCTCATATCAATAATAGGGACATAAGTGAGTAGTCGAATACCCAGTAAGCCTAGGTTTTTCAGGTAGTCATATCGACTACTCACATTCTCCCCCACTTTGCTACCTCTGTATCAGAGGTAGTGGGGGGGGGGGGGGGAGAGGAGGTGGGAGGAAGCAGAAGCCAGTGCTGGGGGGAGCTGGCTTAAAAGCTGGTTCCCCCCATCACAGTCTCCACGGTACCATCTGCTTCCCCCTCTATCAGCATGGAGGGGAGCAAGGGAGGTTGCCGCGAAGCAGTCCCTGGCCACAAACACACACTGCTCCTACAGCAGTCTGTGGTTGGGGGGGGGTGGGGGGGCAGATGTCTCAAATCCCCACTGGGACCCCCCGATGGACCAGGGCTGCTGGACCTGGCACAAGAACATTTTAACTTGCCTGGGCACTCATTAATGGATCTAAAAGCAACTATCCTCTTGCAAAGCAATTTCAGAAACCAGATAGAGAGAGAGAAAAAAAACTGCGGAACTTGCCTTCATTTTGTCATTTAACCAAAGACTGGACCAAAGACATGAACTGGTTGGGTCATTACATTCAACACCCAAATGACATCAAAAGCTAAGTATCGGACACTTACAGCCCATTCTATTGGCCTCATTTATCATGGACACTTTAATTGATATGGTTGGTTTTCTTCTCCTCTCCATCTTTTACAGCAACACATCCTAAACTCAAAATTCTGGTCATCTGAAAAAGTGGGTTGTGCCCACGAAAGCTCATGATACCATCTACATGTTTTGTTAGTCTTTAAAGTGCTACCAGACCATTTGTTGTTTTTTAAGTTTATCCTGTACAGACTAACTCAGCTACTCCCTGATGCTATTTATTTGTATCTCTGGACTCCTTGGTCCATTCATCTGAAGAAGTGGGTTGTGCCCACGAAAGCTCATGATACTATCTCTAAGGTTCTGCAGGACCAGTCATTTTTAAAGTTTTTTTTAAAGCGAATTAAATACTTTTTCCAGTTTTTTAAATAATACATTCAAACACATTTGTCCCCCTATTTATGGGTCATCAGCTGGATTTGAATTCTAGATCTTCAGAATCCTAGCCCAGACTCTACCACCTGGACTACAAAAGTAACTGCTACTCTGTGAACCAGCCACTAGAGCAGGACTTGGACCACACCTTGCCAGTATTGCACAACTATTTTCTAGGCAGAAGAATATTAGAAATCAGGAAGCCTGGTTTCAAGTCTTAGCTCTGATCTAGGAGAGTGATGTAACGACTGGAGATAGGATAACAGAATCACATTATTTGGCACATTCACTTTAAAGGTGGCATGGCTCAGTGTATAAGAATTGAGCCTCCCATACTAGAGACCTGGAGTCCATGCTCAATTCTCGTTTGTAAAATGGGAGGCTAAATCTTGGTTGCCTTTTAGAGTTGGGATTTAAGATACTGCTCAGCATAAGGACTGTGAAGTACATGGAAGTATGAACAACATCATAAGGGATAAAATTTAAATTCATGGTCTCCTGTCATCCAACTTAGTATGCTCTTAGCTCCCAGCAGAATGTCTTGTGAAGACTGGTATACTTTATATGTCTAAGATCAATTTGCTGTAGTGGGAGGGGGAAGTGGGGAGGGAGGAACATGAAGAAAAAGAATGGAATACCATACATTAAATTATCCACTCAATGTGCATGATGGACAAGGTGATCCATCTGATTCTATTATTGAGCTATACAGTTATAGTATCCAGCAATGTGATTTACTGGTAATTTGGTGCCCTTACATGCAGTAATTGTATTGAGGGAGGGAAAGAGGAACAGACAAGAGAGTGCTTGAACTGAATGTAAAATGGATTAAAGAACTACTGCACATAATTAAATACAGAATAAAGTTATGGAAAATTGTACTGAATCATCTGAAAATAACAGCTGGTCATACATGTTGTTGACATGGGATAGGCCTACAACATATTAGAAGTAAATATTTTAAGCATTGGCAGTACCATCCACCTTCATGGATCCCCACAATCCTGTGGAATGCTTCCCATATGGGAGGAAAAGATTCTGGATGTATGGGTATATCTTCTCAATCTTGGGGTTCCATGAGGAAGACCCCCCCCTCCCTCTGTTGTATTGGAGGTCTGGTTCTGGTTTCACCTACTTGCACAGTCCTACTGAGTTGTTCTACCACTGACCTAAGCCCTTAGTGGCCACACAACAGCAGCCACAATTGGTATGCAGGAGCTAATACTTCTAATAGCAGAAATTCCTGATTGGCTACTGAGATGCTGCTGCAGAAAGCACCAAAAATTGTTTTATAAATAACAGATTTTTATCTACTCTGAAATCAAATGCCACCTTATAAGTTCACAGTAAAACCTTGCTAATCATCAGTTTGCTAATCATCAGATCCAAATTCTCATTAACACCCTGCAGTCTCACTCTAATCTACTTCCTTAAGATTTAACAGCCAAGTACTGTAGTGAAATAATAATAAGACTTCTTTATTATTTATAAAATACACTATGGTACATATTATTTATAATTCAAACAACTATACATGTAAGAATAACAAAATACTTTTTCTGCTGCAGTAGCTTTGAGTTTGTGTTTTTCTGCTGACTTACTTATTTTTAAAGTTTGCTGATTTACTATCACTCTCCCAATCACCGATGTTAATTAGCGAGTTTTCTACTGCATAAAAAGTGTTCTCTGTACTATATCTGTTACTATATTTGGCAATAATGTGGACAGAATTAGTCTTAAGAATACTTATTTTTTTAAACCAAGGAAAAAAAAATTTGTCCTTAACATCTAGTAACTGTTGTAACTATAAGATGTTAGCAATCAAGAGCTATTAACCACATCCAATTGGTACTACATTCACTCATTAAAACACTTGACTTTTCCTATAACAGCATCTTAAGTGTGTAGAGTACAATGTTAACTTTATCAAAAAGAACACCGATATGGTAAGAGTTAACTTTCCTACTCAAATTATAATATGGTGACATTCAATAATTAAGCCTTTCCTTTTCTACAATAACTTGTACATTTCTGTGCCATGGCTTGGATGTCTTAATGTCTTCTCTGGCAACAAATTCTGATGTAAATTCCTGAAATTAAGGATCACTGATAACATACATTTGTATTGCTGGAGCTGCATAAATATGCTGACTACAAAACCATTCTCAATGCCCTTCAAATTCTAAAGCTTTAACAAATCTACATGTTGTTTAAACATCATGTTTTAAAATAGTGAAATGTTTGTAGAGTGCTTTGAAGATAGTAAATACTATGAATGCCTGTATTAGTCTATTGCCAACAATCACAAAGATGTATTTTGATAGAATTGTACCTGAAAACTGTAGCTGTTCCTGAACAGAAAGTGCGATGGTCTGTGGTTAAAACAACATGATGATAGGTTTTAAACAGCAAGAGAGTGGAAATCCCCCAAGATTAGCTTTGCAAAGCTCACCTCTGCAAACAAAAACAACAAACATAGCGAATGTTAGGATTAAAAAAAGCAAAGCATTTAAGAACATTCCTCCTTTAAACTACTGCTACAATGACTGAAATAATACAGCCTCATCCACTGTACAATTATCATCTCTGAAGAATCATAAGCTCAGAAATACCTTTTTCGCATTTATAGTTTTCCTAAAAATGTTGTCAATTTCAATGAAGCTGTAAATTATTTGACAATTCTTTGGTCTCAATGAAACATAGAAAAATTAGTGAGCAAAATGAAGAGCCCAAATTTATAATTTTCCTACAACAAACAGTTCTTCCTCACCCAGGTAGAGCCACTCACTTTATGGATATTCTTATTTTGGTTTAAATGAGACTTTTCAATTTAATTTAAGCCAACTCAACCAAAGTAAGAGCACCCCTATTGGAGTTTGCACCAGTTTAACTAAATTGGGTTAAAAACAGATTTAAACTGAAGATTTAAAAAGTCACTCACTTTGTTGCTTTTGTCTGACAGGCAAAATGCATATGCTGGGGGCTTCTTTCATCTTTCTTTTCCCACCCACCCACCCCCACCAGCTTCCTTAATACTACCCTCCCAACACCTCCTATTTCAGTGAGTTCCTAATCCTTACCACATTCCCTCATGACAAGGCATGACAGTTCTTGGGATACCAAGGACTGAAAATTACCTGCCACCACTAACCTTTCAGCCATTCAAGCACTCTCTGGGCTATTCCAGTCCTGGTTTTGCCTTAATAAGTGCATCTTAGTCCCCAACATCTCTTGAAGCATTTCCCTGTAATATCCAGCCCTTGACACTGGTTACTCCCAGAAACCCTAGATCCTCTGCCTCCAAAAGAGCAGTGTACCCCAGATTAGCAGTTTCATCTTAAACCACTGCTCCTGTAAACTACACAACACTTGTAATGAAACAAAAGAAAACGTATTTAGGCAAGCATAGAGATTGCACTAGAATCGAGAATGTGATAGAAACAAATGGCTTCATTGCAAAACAAGATCACAGAACACAAACTTGAGCCTAGACTTAATAGAATCATAGAACACTAGAATTGGAAGGGACCTTGAAAGGTCATCGAGTCCTGTCCCCTGAACTCACAGCAGGACCCAGTAGCATCTAGACCATCCCTGATAGATATCTATATAACGTGCTCTTAAATATCTCCGGTGATGGAGATTCCACAACTTCCCTAAGTAACTTCTTCCAGTGTTTAACCACCCTGGAAGTTAGGAAGTTTTTCCTAATGTCCAACCTAAACCTCCCTTGCTGCAATTTAAGCCCACTGCTTCTTGTCCCATCATCAGAGGCCAAGGAGAACAATGTTTCTCCCTCCGCCTTTTAACACTCTTTTAGGTACTTTAAATTGCTATTAAGTCCCCTCTCAGTCTTCTCTTCTAAAGAAACATAATTTTTTCAGTCTTTCCTCATAGGTCATGTTTTCTAGATCTTTAATCATTCTTGTTGCTCTTCTCTGGACCCTCTACAGTTTCTCCACATCTTTCTTGAAAAGTGGTGCCCACAACTGGACACAAGACTCCAACTGAGGCCTAATCAGCACAGAGTAGAGCAGAAGAATGACTTCTCGAGTCTTGCTCACAACACTCCTGTTAATGGTTACCTTTCCTATCTAAAAGTAGGTGCCTCCCAACAGTTGATTGCACATCCTAACCCTAACTCACGAGAGCCATGATCCAATATTTCATGACAAATACCGCCATGACATCAACAAGATGTCTCCTCAGTGATTAAATATAGCATGCCTCTCCCCACTCTGTACGTGAACAGACCATCACTCCCATATGACTCCCTTGTGTCCCCTTTTAACTTTAGAAACACGTAAGTATAGATTCATTATTCCTATATTACCTGGGCATACATCATGGACATAATCATGGACATAAATGAAATTCAATCTTTCTAGAAATTACACATTACCCCTTATGGACACATACCCTGTAAGCAATGTATTTGATGTAATGAAGTTTCAGAGGGGTAGCTCTGTTAGTCTGAACAGGAAAAACTTAAAACACAACAAATTGTTTAGTAGCACCTTAAAGACTAACAAAACATGTAGATGGTATCATGGTATCTGGACTTCCAACACTCCGGTCATCTGAAGAAGTGGACTGTGCCCACAAAAGCTCATGATACCATCTACATGTTTTGTTAGTCCTTAAAGTGCTACCAGACCTTTCTTTTTTTGATGTAATGAGTTCATCAGATTTGAGCTGAGAGCTCTTTATGTCGTGTTTCATAAGGGTCCCCCTCCCCCAACATACATGTTTCTCTGCCACATGCAGGCCTGCTGATGGGGGAAGCGGGCAACTGCTCTGGGACTCAGCAATTCAAAAGGGCCTGGGGCTCGAGGCCATAGCCACTGTTACTGTGGCAGAAACAGTGGCCGGAGCCCCAGGTGGTGCTAAGGCAGGCTTGGGCAAAATACCTTTCACGGGCCAGATCCGGCAGATCTGGCTAGAGATGGCTGATGTCTGGGAGTCAAGCAGGTCAATCTCTGGGCCAAAGCCTGCCTCTGGCATCCCAACCCTCTGCCCACGACCCCACATAACCCAAACCTTCTGCCCCCATACCCTTTCCAGATCCTGCACCACAATCCTCTGCCCTAGGTCACAGCCCAAATCCCATCACCCTCTCCTGCAGCCTAGTCCCCTTCCCCGTGTCACAACCCCCTCTTGTCCGAGGTCACAACCCAAACCTCTGCACCCTAGTCCCCTTCCTCAGATCTCAATTGCCTCCTTCACACAAACTCCCTCCCAAAACCCACACTCTCTCCTTCACCCCAATCCCTTACTGCAAGCTCTTTTCTGCACCCAACCCCCATTCCAGACCTCCTCCATTAATATGGAAGAGTGCGGCCCTTCACTACTTTCCAAACTCTTGGAGTGGCCCCCCATCAAAAATGACTGCCCACCCCTGCTCTAAGGACTGGCAGGGGGCCCACCCTATCTGGGAGTGTGGAGCCAGGCCTCCTACACCTTGCGCAGGGCCCAGAAATTCTGTTGGCCCCTCTGGCCATGTGCCATTCTTCCCCTCTCATATCAGAGGGGGCTCTAGGTGCCCTCTTTTCCCCAGGTCCTTCTTTCTCTCCAAAATTCTTTTCTGTCTGGGAGATAGGTCAGGATGTCAACATGTTAAAAACTGCATTGGGACAATGGGCAGAGTTGAGATGAGGTGGTTGTTATGTTGGAAGTTGTTAGTGGCTGTCCATCAACCAGTTCTTTGATCTACAGAGATGGTTGAAACTATTTGATCTGCTAACTAGATACAAGGGATTCCATTTTCTTGTCTTCCTCCTCTTTCCAGTACTCTGATTTTCACCAAAACCAACAAGGTACTTTGCACTGATTCCTTGCCTATTGCTTTAAATTTGGAATGGACCAGAGTCAATGGTCAAAAGTTATTGTGCTGCATATAGACAGATAGCATTTCTATCAAGTTTTAATTCAGGGTCTTGCTTCAGTGAGACAATTAAACTGGTGCAACCTAAGACTACTAACACAGTTAATGGTTTGTAGGAGTGGGATGTTTTTCCTCCCACATCCTTACAAATGACATCTGCCCTCAGGAATTATCATGATTGCACTGTAGAGTATAAGCAATTCTGCATTGGTCAGAACAACTGCCCTTATATAGATTTTTCACAAAGTCTAGTAGATGTAGACGGAAGTGATACTCCTACTTGATTTCACTTACACGAGATAGCATTTGGAGGAAAACAATTTTATGTGAGCACAGCACCAGAAAATGTCATCTGCTTCTAGGAAAGGTTTGAGGGAAAGCACTGAACAGAGAAGCAGAGAAGACTAGAATATCAGTTTTAGTCAATTTCATTCTGTAAACGAGAAGAAAGCACTAGAATCATGCTATTGTTCAGGTACCCCTTTCCAATTTCTTGCGCAGCTAAAAATATTTTACAGGTCTTCTAAGAGAAAGGAAACAGCAAAGGGTCACAAAAGATTATTTATTTTAAGTATGTGGAGAGAGGGATGAAGGTAAGTGAGCAAAAGGCAGGAAAGGAATAATGAGAGTGAAAAGAAATGTAGTAGAAAACAATGAAAATGGGGAGTGAATTGGGATAACAGAAACAGAGAGAAGGGGCAGGAAGATAAGGATGAAAAGGATTACAAGAGGTAAAAAGGGTCAGAATATTAGTTTTGATTTTGTTTATTTTTTAATCTTCAACAGAAGCGCACCAGGGCCAAAGTAAGGTCTCACTTTCACAAACAGATGAGTTGACTTTTGCATTTTTATATATGATTGGGGTCTTAGTGATGGACTATAATAATTTGTCTATTAACTTATAGATAGCTACCTATACAGGGCTTAAACTGTGTAGCCCATCACCATATAATGCAAAGTATAAAAGATTTGTTTTAAAATGTTAACCAATCTTAGCAATTCAATTTGGCCTGAACATACTATCTAATCAGCATGTGAATTGAAATCCCAGAATCAGCTCAGCTTCTTCATCTGAATTACTACGAAAGTTAAACTCTTACCTTAATTCACCCCACAAAAGACTGCTCCTTTACATTATTAAAGGTTCTCTCAGCTCAATCTTCTCCTTCATGAGCTCCATTTTTATTCAGTCTCACCACTATATCTGAAGTAATTAAGAAAATGTAGAGCAAATGTTTAGGAGCATGAGACTATCAAACATCTAAAAACAAATGTGATTTTAGTAACCATCTGAAATCACTATTGGTGGCGGTGGTGATATCAAAGACAGACTGCTCTTAAAACAGAAGGGAAATATTAAGTTGAAAATTTTTGAAAAAAAATCAGATAGACAACCTTCAAAATATTCTGCATGGTAAATAGAGAAGGATATTTAATATGTTTTCTTATTAGTCATACTATATGATTAGATTGTTATAATTTTGCTTTCATTTACAGAGCAAATACAAGCCAGCTATTTTAAACAAAGCCCTTTTGCTTAGCAGCCAGCACAAGCAATTTGACTTAACACCAGGGATCTCTGCTGGGAGTAGGGACACAAATCTTTTTCTACAAACTGCAACAGGAACAGACACACACCTAGAAGGCAGCTTTATTGTTTTGTACTGCAGGGGACTTAATGTTCAGATCAGTGGTATCTAAACTCATAGCCCCAGCCCAGATGTGTGCTTAAAAACAAATTCAAAATTTATGGCTCTGGTCTGGCAGGGGGTAGGGATGGCTGAGGGGGAGACAGTGTCTCAGCGGGGTGCTAGTGAGTCAGAGGAGGAGGGAAGGAAGAGGGTGCAGGAAAGTGGGTCTCTGAGAAGGTTTTGCAGGGGCTCTGGGCAGTGACTGGGAGGAGATGCTGGGAACTAGAGGTTTGCAGGAAGCTGCAACACTCCTAGGTTTTAAAAGGAGCTCCCCTCCTGGACCCACATCTCAGATCCTGACTTGCTGGCCCACACCAGGTGCTCCACTGCTAAGCAGATGCCAGGGGTCCAAGGTGCCCAGCCTGGTGGGGACCAGGTCCCAGCTGCTAGCAGGTTCTGGTCCAAAGGTCTGAGTCAGGCTGCCATCCATCCACACACAGTGGCATCACCAGGATCTGGCTGCCACACAGCCCACAGCCAGGACTCTGCTCCTGGCTCTGCTCTGGAGAAGGGTATTTAGAGAGTGGGTGCTTGGTATGGGGATTCAGGAGGCTTGCGGAGGGTGTTGTGGTTCTCAACCTGCAGCCCACAGTGCTAAATAGGCTGAGAACCACTAGTTTAGATACAGTGGACTTATCAGACTTCTGCTCATGAAGGAAGATCCTATGTCTGACTTTGTTCTTCAGCAGGGGCGGGCAAGAGACTGCCAGAAGGTTGCATCTGGCTTACCAAGCCACCAGATCCAGCTTGTGGCCACCTTGCCAGGACCCTTAGGCAGAGAGCATGTCACACTTAAAACAGCTGGCTGCTCTCCACTCTGCAGGCTGGGAAAGGAGGAAGGAAGCTTTGCATGCTGCGCTGCCCCACCCAGCAAAATCTCAGCTCCCATTGGCCAGTTTCCAGTCAATAGGAGCTGAGAAATTTTGCTGGGGGCAGGGACAGTGTATGGAGCATCCCTCTTCTCCCCTGCCCCCCTGCATGGAGCAGTCCCACATGGAGCAGCCAGCTTACTGAGACTTCTGCAGAGAGCCTGCCTCAGGTTCCTGCAGGACTGCTAGCTGGCAGCCACCTAGGTAACACCTCCCAGTCAGAGCCTACCTCTGGCACTCCACTCCCTTTTTCTCCCCCAACTACCTGCCCCAGGTCACACCCAAAACCTCTGTACTCCTTTCTCACCTTCTCCCAGGTCACAACTCCCTCCTAGAACCCCTCCCCTAGGCCAGAATCCTCTCCTGAGCCCTTAGCCCCTCCTGTGTTTGTATTTTATAAGGACTATGTTGGATAAAACTTGTTTTCAGGTTGCTCTTCTCCTTGTTGTTTATGTAGTCACAAGGAGATTTTGTGTAACAATTTTATTTTGCACTTTTACACTACCTTCCACGAAATGACCTCAATGCAATTTACAATTAATGAACTTAACCTCACAGCACCCAAGTGAGGTAAGGAACACACATTCAACAAAAAACTTGCTTTACTTAAACTATGAACTGTCTCCATGAAGTTAGCCAGGCCCACATTACACAGAATTTAGTATGTGCTTAAGTCTTTGCAGAACTGGGGTGTCTATGTACCTAAATGATTTGCCGAGGTTACCATTTCTCTATTCTAACCTCAAGATAATTCTTTTCCTCTTCTGTTTTTAAATCCACCCTGGATAGAAGGGTCAGCATTAGACAAGTTTCTCTCGGTTGTTTTAGACTTAACATACCATGTGCCCCACTGATGACACTGATCATAAACAAAACACAGAGGAATGAAGTTCACAGAAAACATAAATATAAATGCAAACAAGGTATTTATCTAGGCCAGAGCCTTCAGTACCAAAGAGTAATGGAACATCTTAAATATTCAGCTTATTTGATAATTTATGTACAGTGCTATTATCGGAAGTCTTCAGAAAAATGGTTTAAAATAAGAATGGTTTAAAAATAGAAGTGATTATTATTGTTCCCAGCCTAAAAACGCCCACTGAGATAAATACCCTTGACAGAATTATTTATTTGTAAACAAAGCATTGCAACCATTCATTCATCCCATGTTTATCATAGAAAGTTATGAATGAAAACATTGTACTGACTGATTTCAAGAAGCATCAATCAAATGAACAAAAACCAGAAGAGGTGAAAGCTTCAGAAAATGCAATAACAGCTCTCTCCTCTGCCAGTCTTCATATGGGTGACTGTACAGGT
This sequence comes from Apalone spinifera, assembly GCA_030068395.1. NCBI lineage: Eukaryota > Metazoa > Chordata > Testudines > Trionychidae > Apalone > Apalone spinifera. Next base: position 49,362,806 of record CM057847.1, read on the forward strand.
GACCCCCAACTTATGACTGCCCGACTTACTACCCCCCCACATTTACGACCGCCTTGCTCTGGCCACCACCTTCCCCCAGCAGAGCCCCCAGCCAGATCCGGGAGCAACTCGCACTGTACCGCCTTTCCCCTGCACAGCCCCCAGTCAGCTCTAGGAGCAGCTCGCGCCGTGCCACCTTCCCATGGCACAGCCCCCAATCCACTCAGGGAGCACCTTGTACCGTGGACTCCCAGTAGGCAAAGCAGGCCAGGAACAGAACCCCCATTTTTATCGAAGAGTTCGACTTACGACGGCTCGACTTACGACAGTTCTCCAGGAACCAATTAGGTCGTAAGTGTGGGGGTTGCCTGTACTTGATCAAAACCTTGTGCCTCACACATCCTTTGAATATCTTTAATCAAATACAACCACATCCCCCATTTCATAATACATTGCAGTAGAGATCAGCAGAGCTGAATTGTTATAATTAAAAAAAAAAGTCAAAGCTGGTAAAAAGGCATTTGTCAAGACAAGAGTTGATTGGAGCATGGTCATGGAAGGGTATAAACTGTTCAGGAAAGACGGGTGTTGGAGAAAAGAAGGAGTAGTTGCTTTGTATGTAAGAAAGCAGTGTGATTGCTCAGAACTCCAGTGTAAAGCGGGAGAAAAGCCTGTTGAGAGTCTCTGGGTTAAGTTTAGAGCCAGGAACAACAGAGGTGATGATGTGCTTGGTGGCTACTGTAGGCCACCAGATCAGTTGGATGAAGTAGAAGAGAATTTCTTCAGACAACTAAAAGAAACTTCCAGATCACAGGCCCTGGTTCTCTTGGGCGACTAGAATCACCCTGCCATCTGTTGGGAGACCAATACAGCAGTACACAGACAATCAGGAAGTTTTTGGACAATGTTGAGGATAACTTCCTGGTACAAGTACTGAAGGAACCAACCAGGAGCCATGTGCAACTTGACCTGCTGCTCACAATCAGGGAGGAACTAGTGAGGAAATTGATGTGGGTGGCAACCTGGGAAACAGTGATCATGAGATGTTCGATTTCAGGACCCTGACCAAAAGAAGAAAGGAGAGTAGCAAAATAAACACCCTGGACTTCAGAAAAGCAGAGTGACTTCCTCAGGGAACTGATGGGCAGGATCCCTTGGGATGCTAACATGAAGGGGAAAGAAATCCAGGAGAGCTGGCAGTACTTTAAAGAAGCCTTACTGAAGGCACAGGAACAAACCATCCCAATGAGCAGTAAGAAAAGCAAATAAGGGAGGCGACCACCTTGGCTTAACAGTGAAATCCTTGGTGAGCTTAAACACAAAAAGGAAGCTTACAAGAAGTGGAGCAGATGACTAGGAAGGAGTATAAATATATTGCTCGAGAATGCAGCAGTGTAATCAGGAGGGCCAAAAGAATTAGAATTGCAGCTAGCAAGGGATGTGAAGGGTAACAAGAAAGGTTTCTACAGGCACGTTAGAAATAAGAGGGTGATCAGAGAGGGTGTGGGACCCTTACTGGATGAGGGAGGTAACCTAGTGACAGATTATGTGAGAAAAGCTGAAATACTCAATGCTTTATTTGCCTCTGTCATCACAGAGGAGGTCAGCTCCTAGACTAATGCACTAGGTAACACAGCATGGATAAAAGATGGGGAAAGAACAGGTTAAGAAAGCTGGACATGCACAAATCTGTAGGGCCAGATAAATCCATCCAAGGCTGCTGAGGGAGTCGGCTGATGTGATTGAAGAGTCACTGGCTATTATCTTTGAAAATTTGTGTTGATTGTAGGAGGAGGTCCCAGATGATTGGAAAAAGGCAAATGTAGAGCCTTTAAAAAAGGGAAGACAGACAATCCAGGGAACAACAGACTTGTCAGCCTTACCTCAGTCCCTGGAAAAATCATGGAGATGATCCTCAAGGAATCCATTTTGGAGCACTTGGAAGAGAGGAAAGTGATCAGGAATAGTCAACATGGATTCACCAAGGGCAAGTCACGCCTGGCCAATCTGAATGTCTTCTGTGACCAGGTAACTGGCTCTGTGGATATGAGGATGGCAGTGGATGTGATACATCTTGACTTCAGCAAAGCTTTTGATATGGTCTCCCACAGTATTCTTGCCAGCAAGTTAAGGAAGTATGGATTGGATAAATAGACTATAAGGTGGCTGGAAAGCTGGCTAGACTGTCAGGCTCAATGGGTAGTGATCAATGGCTTGATGTCTGGTTGGCAAGTGGAGTACCCAAAGGGTCAGTTCCGGGGCTGGTTTTAGAATCAGAGAGCTGGAAGAGTCCTCAGCAGGTCATCAAGTCCAGCCCCTTGCCCAAGGCTGGACGAATGGCAATTAAATCAACTCAGCCAGAGCTTTGTCAAGCCGAGACTTAAAAACCTCTAGGAATGAAGATTCCACCACCTCCCTAGGTAACCCATTCCAGTGCTTCACCACCCTCCTAGTGAAATAGTTTTCCCTAATTTCCAACCTAGACCTCCCCCACTAACTTGAGATCTTTGCTCCTTGTTCTGCCATCTGTCACTACTGAGAACAGTCTCCCTCCATCCTCTTTAGAGCCTCTCTTCAGGAAGTTGAAGACTGCAATGAAATCCCCCCTCACTCTTCTCTTCTGCAGACTAAACAAGCCCATATCCCTCAGTCTGTCCTCATAGGTCATGTGCTCCAGCCCCCTAATCATTTTGGTTGGCCTCTGCTGGACCCTCTCCTTTGCGGCCACATCCTTTTTATAGCAGGAGTGGGGACCCAAAACTAGACACAGTACTCCAGATGTGGCCCACCAGAGCCAAATAAAGGGGAATAATCATTTATCTAGATCTACTGGCAATGCTCCTCCTAATGCACCCTAATATACCATTAGCCTTCTTGGATACA